>JAUNZM010000136.1:0-1200000 GCA_033459285.1 Clamator glandarius
AATTTCAGATGAAGAACATTTCACTGGATCAATAGATGACACCAATAGAAAAAGAAGCCTACATTTGTCTTGCCATGTCTTACATGCAGCTATGGGCAATAGAGGAAAGTATGTTATCTAGAGATTGTCTCTGATAAGGGGATATCCCTCAAACTCCCAGTGCAGCTAGCAATCACACATTGATTTTTGAGAAACAAGCTGCCACAATTTTTTAATTTCTGTTTTATACTATGGAACCAAAGGAATAAAGCCATATCTTCATGTTGAAAGAAAATCTGTGAAATTTCTTTCCAGAGGTAGCCAGACAGCCTATTATAACACTACTTTAACACTTTAAACACAGTTAGTATCCATTATGTCATATATTACAACAAGCAGGAAGGAGAGCACTATACGAGAAAGTACATAGCCTTCCCTTCCCTTCCCTTCCCTTCCCTTCCCTTCCTTCCCTTCCCTTCCTTCCCTTCCCTTCCCTTCCCTTCCCTTCCCTTCCTTCCCTTCCCTTCCCTTCCCTTCCTTCCCTTCCCTTCCCTTCCCTTCCTCCCTTCCCTTCCCTTCCCTTCCCTTCCTTCCTCCTTCCCTTCCCTTCCCTTCCCTTCCCTTCCTTCCCTTCCTTCCCTTCCCTTCCCTTCCTTCCCTTCCCTTCCCTTCCCTTCCCTTCCCTTCCCTTCCCTTCCCTTCCTCCTTCCCTTCCCTTCCCTTCCCTTCCCTTCCTTCCTTCCCTTCCTTCCCTTCCTTCCCTTCCCTTCCCTTCCCTTCCCTTCCTTCCCTTCCCTTCCCTTCCTTCCCTTCCCTTCCCTTCCCTTCCCTTCCCTTCCCTTCCCTTCCCTTCCTTCCTTCCTTCCCTTCCCTTCCTTCCTTCCCTTCCCTTCCCTTCCCTTCCTTCTCTCCCTCCCTCCCTCCCCTCCCCTCCCCTCCCCTCCCTCCCCTCCCTCCCCTCCCCTCCCCTCCCCTCCCCTCCCCTCCCCTCCTCCCTCCCTCCCCTCCCCTCCCCTCCCTCCCCTCCCCTCCCCTCCCTCCCCTCCCCTCCCCTCCCTCCCTCCCCTCCCCTCCCCTCCCCTCCCCTCCCCTCCCCTCCCCTCCCCTCTCCCTCCCCTCCCCTCCCCTCCCCTCCCCTCCTCCCCCTCCCCTCCCCCTCCCCCTCCCCCTCCCCCTCCCCCTCCCCCTCCCCCTCCCCCTCCCCCTCCCTCCCCCTCCCCTCCCCTCCTCCCCTCCCCTTCCCCTTCCCCTCCCCCTTCCCCTTCCCTTCCCCTTCCCCTTCCCCTTCCCCTTCCCCTTCCCTCTTTATTTATTTTTAAAGGCGGGAGACCTGATTTCTCTAAACAACCCCCTAAAGGTAGTCCTCTACCAATAGCAGTCCACTGTAAAATAGATAAGGTTCTCATTATGTATCCTCCATGTCTTGATCATAATTTCTATCATGGTTGACATTCTGGTCCAGTTATATCAGGTACGTTCCGTGTAAGTCCTTTAGAAGACCGGGATAAAACCCTGCTGAATACAAGATCATTTTGCCTTGGGGAGAGCGTTAGTCAAAGTGCACATAGTTCAAGGTGGATTTCTAGTCAGATTCTGCAGTACTGGGACATTTGGAAAGAAATATTTTTGAATCAAACATAGCTCAGAAGGAATTAATTTAGTTCTTTAATGTTTGGTTTTTCTCCAGAGCCATCAACACAAATTAATTTCTAAAACAGATATCTAAATATAATAACACAGCATTAAACTGAAAAGAAAAAGTTAATACTATGATTAGGTGATGCGTTTTGTTTGACTAATTGTGTGGTTAATTTCCACTATAATTTCAGTGGTGTTTATATATATATTTTTAAAAGATTTCAGTTTAATATTTCCTATAGCTGTGTTTTTCCATAATGTAATTGAATTTAAAACATTTGTACAGTATCTAAGTTTTCTCATCTTGATAACTGCTTAATGATATTTTAAATATAATAGTATCCTAGAGTATTTTGCATATGCATAAAATTTTACATCCTTCCCTTCCTTTCTTTTTTACCTAAGGCTCTTAAAAATTTAATTATGCTGGTTAACAGAGATGATTTTTCTTTTGGAAAACAGGTTTTATTAAAGCAAAACCATTTTTTAAAATGCAGTGTCATCATTAAAATGCATCAGTCATCTGATCAGACCTGAGATTGTTTCCTTTCTTCAAAATCTTGAGGAAGAGTTCTTCCTAAATGGCTCATTACAGCTACAGTTGAGCAAAATATGTCTTGCAAATGCTCTACATATTTCAGGCAATTTTCTGTTTGTGAGATTTTGTCTTATCTGGCCATGTTTAAGTTTGCAGCTGCGTTCTAATTGGCCTTACCCAGGTCACATCAAACTCTCTTCATGGATTGCTCTTCCCGTGTCAAACTCTTCTGTGCAGGGACAACTTGATGCATAAAATAACTATTAGCTAAAAGAAGGTAATTGATATCAAGTAAAAAATTAATTCCCAATGTCAAAACAACTCTAAATACATGTCCCATTGTTTCCCCTGACTCCGTCTCTTTTGCTTACTTAATTTGTTCTTGTAAAATTTGCCATGAGAAAGGAAAGTGCATTTTTATCAGGTTGTATAGAGGTCTGACTTGAATAACATTAATGGTGTTTTAGAAGCATTTTTATGTACAAGCTACATCAAAGATTAACTTTTTTCTTTCGTCTCCACACTCACCTATTCCTATGGTTCATGAGTATTATAAATATGCGCATGAAGTGAACAGTACATTCAGTTTAACAATCAATATCCCAACTCCAGCATCTTCACATTCGTACAATTGTGGCAAGGGAAACAATGCAAGCATGCAGGGATTCAATTGGTGTTTCAGCCTATTGCTGTGAAAACCATACCACTGAAGAAGGAAAGGGGACTTGTGGCTCATCAGTGTTCATGTAAGATAAAGTTTCATCACTGTGCAGCCAGCCAGCAAAAGGTCTTTCTGAAATGTAGGATCACCCTATGCAACACGTGTCTTGCCCACTCTGTCTACAGCAGCCAAAAGTCTGTCAGTACTCACTGAAGGAAGACGGCTGTTTGACTCCAGCGGTACAGACTCATGCTCCCAATGTGATGCTGCTGCTAATTAAGTCCAGGATGGTAAAGATCAAAGCTATGCCTTTTCTCTTTTTTTTTTTTTTTTTTTCCTCCCACACCACAAGGCTGTTTCTTTTTTTGAAGCTTCATTGTTCTCTGCTACACTGCTCACTGGAAACCTCACCTGTTTACTTGGTGGAGTTTTGGCTGGTACTGGATTGCCATTTTAACTTGGCAACTTCAGAGTCTTGTTTCCCAGTGGCCTGCCAGCTAAATTGGTGTGTTACAGATGAATGCACAGCTCACAGATGGTGTTTGAGTGTTTAGTGGCTCTCAAAAGTAGATATGTATATGGTCAGGAAGATTACATTTTTCCTCCAGACAGAGCAAATGTCCTTGGGGATGTTTGCTGTGTCAAGGTAGAAACTGTTCCACACATCATGTACAGGGAGGTCCTTTAGCTTAAGCAGGACTACTACCTACATATATCTATGTATCTATATATTTATATATCTATGTATTTCTTTTTCTCTTGGGTAGGGTATGCTGGCACTATTAACATAAATAAATGCTTCTTACCTTGATTCTCCTGAACTTCCCTAGATGTTATAGGCCTAGTATCTTTCCTCCTTTATTTTTTATTTTGTTTTTAATTGAGATGAGCTTGTAGGTATATGTGTTACTCTGGTTTACCTATGAAGTTCTTCTCTAGGTCCTAAAATCTTTGTTTTACTGCTCATGCACAAGGTTGATAATTTGTGATTACATACTGGTAGGACAATGTTGCAGACAGAGCTGAGTCTGCAAGACCTATACCTACACTGACATCTCACATTCTCCTGTATACGAGTTGTGCCCTTTTCTTATTCATTCAGTGCCATCATATTTACTTAAAGCAGTCAGAGAGTAAGAAGTTATGTGTTTTCTTTTAGTGCTTGATTGGCTTAGTCATGTTGTGAGAATGAATAACTGCATTTTGTTCCTTTCTAGAATGAAATATAAACCAGAGCTTCTTAAAAGTTCTGAAAGCTGCATTGGAGTTTCCTCATTTCATGTTTGTTCCCATCCAGAGCTGGAATCAGGCAGGCTGGAATATTTCAACAGTGTCTGTTCTTGTAAGGTTTCCAGACCATTCTGGCAAGCCAATGGACTCATGAAAATGCAGTTAAGCATGAAATAGGCAAAATTTTAGTTGCCTACCTAAACTGTAGTGTGATGACAATGATTTGGTTTTTGTCTTTTTTGCTTTGTCATTGTCAGATGCTGCTCAAAGCTGAAATGTGCAAAGCTCTGCCAGCTCTCTACAAGGAACCACACTGTCCTCCAGCACTATTCCCACTCTGTTCACATTTTACAATGCTTCCTTCCTCCTATGCTTCCTTCCCCAGCTTGGTAAAAAATCTTTTCTTCTGAATGTCTCAGTTAATTCCCTCAGGAAATTCTTATTTAGCAAAAGGCAAGAGATAGGCTCCTCTGCCATTCTTAAACATGGGTAAAGGGACTACTGAGGACAGGAATCTGCTGTTGTTTGCCAGTTTTCTGTAGTCATAAACTCTTTTATAGTGAAAGCTGTGTCCACCATTTTGAGACTTGCACAGATGTATCTAGAGGAATATGAAGCTGTCAGCACTTCCTACTCTGCCTTTTAAATGGACACATCTCGGCCCACTGACCCACAGTGTCCATTCCCCAGTATGAAAAAACATAGTGGTCCCTCCAAGGAAACAGCTGTGCCAGCATATCTCCCCATGAGCTTCTTGGCATAAGTGGATTTTGAGCAGAGTTCAGCAGATGCGCTTGTTCTGGCTCCTGGCTATGCATGTGATGCAAACACACCTGGGCTGTTGCTGATCCAGAGCTTGCTGCCTGCTGGCCACCCCTTTGTGAGCTGGCACAGCCTTGACCCTGGAAGGAATTCAGCCACCATCGCCCTGCTTCTCCTCTGGGTATGCGTTCACATACCTGTGTCATGTTCTTTGCAGCAAGCCCCAAAAAGTTATTGCAGTTATTGGCTGACTATTTTTCCTGCTTTGCAAGAATGTTTATTTCCTAAAGTCTTCTTTTGGTGTTTTTGGATTTTGCATGCTTCTGGCAGTTTGTTTTTTTGCACAGCAGGTGCACTTGAAAAATATACCAGCATTTCTTCTGTACCACGATTTCGGATTTTTCAGCAAGCTGTAGCACAAATTCTCCTGTCAGCATTTGTATGTTAAGGAATTGCTTAATATCCCCTCAGGTCTTTTGCTGTGTCTCTTACAGTAGATAGCCCCTGTAACTATTTGTGGTGTCCCCTTTCTTGGCGCTTTCAAACTGCCATGGTTTAACCCCAGCTGGCGACTAAGCACAACACAGCTGCTTGCTCACTCCCCCCATGTTGGGATGAGGGAGAGAATCAGAAGAGTAGAAGTGAGAAAAGGGGTTGAGGACAGTTTAATAGGTAAAACAAAAGCTTTGTGCATGCAAGCAAAGCAAAACAAGGAATTCCTTCACTACTTCCCATTGACAGGTAGGTGGAAAGTAGGGGAAAGTAGGGCTCTATTGCATATGATGGTTGATTGTGAAGACAAATGCCATCACACTGAAGTTCCCCCATCTTCTTCCGCAAGCTTTATATGCTGAGCATGATGTCATATGATATGGAATATCCCTTCGGTCAACTGGGGTCAGCTGTCCCAGCTGTCTTCCCTCCCAGCTTCTTGTGCTCCCCCAGCCTCCTCAGTGGTGGGGTGGTGTGAGGAGAAGAGAAGGACTTGATGCTGTGTAACACTGCTCAGCAATAACTAAAACACCCCTGAATTATCAACACTGTGTTCAGCACAAGTCCAAAACACAGCCCCATCCTATCTACTATGAAAAAAATTAACTCTATCCCAGCCAAAGCCAGCAAACAAACTGAAGAATATGAAGCATAGGAGTGTCCTGAAAAGAGATGAGTAAAAACAGTGTCCTGGCAAATGTTCTCCCTGGTTATATTCACTTTGCATACAAGTAAACAAAAAAAAGAGTAATATTTTATTAGGAATCCAGTGGATAGAATAATGGACTGTAAATCAACAGAGATCAGTTCACTGCTTTGCTGTTGGCAAAGTAATTTTTATTATCACCATAGAATCTGGGATTAAGAAAAACTTTTGTAATGCAGTTTGAGATCTATAAAGGGAAAATATCACGTGAGAGAAATAGTTAAAAAAGCCTTCTAATGATAATAAAATACGTATTTTTCATGTATATATATATATGTTGTGCACAGTAGAATGAACCAGATTTCATTCTGCCTCATGCTTCATTAGTGGTGCTCTTAACTGGCTTCCATTTTAAGGGCTACATGTATTAGTGTGTTATTTTTGGATGTATCTTAGATGCAGGTCTGCTTTTCCACTGAAATTAATAGCGTTTAATCATAGTAGCACTGGTCAGCACTTCTTGCATTCTCCTTAATGTTGATAAGCCATGAAGGACTTCATGGCTAAGTTTAAATATCTGCCAGTTACGGTGGTGATGGGGAGTGATCTTTTTACTTGTGAAATGAGTGAATATGTTGCACATATTCTTGTGTTATGAGGACTGTGATTCCTTGAAAGTAGTTTGCATAAAGTCATTTGTGCCTGCATTTGCTCTTTTAAATCTTCTCAGGCTGTGTGGGTAACATAAAGCATTTATTTTGCCTTATTTTATACCATATAAATGGAAGATACATTCAGGACTAGATAATGAATACCCCAGCCTGGTATACACCAATGTAGGTCTGGAACAAGCAGGGGTGCGTTGACTGAGAATCTACCCTCACCATTAGTTGTAAGTACCAGTCCTGCAGTGTATTATACAAATGTTCTCTGCAGTTCTTCAGCAGCAAAACTGTCACCCAACAGTACACATTACCTCCTATCAGACATTACTTTTCTGTCATCATCATCAAGTGTAGATTAAGAGAATCTGTGCATTGTTTCTTTCCTTCTGCACAATTTCCATTGAAATAATTGACCTGGTTTTATGGTAATTCAGTCTCTGCTGTTTGTTACTGCAGCATTTTGTAAAGAAAAATGCAAAACTAATGCCCTAGAACAGAAACATTCAGCCAAATTACTTACCAGTAATCCAAGGAGTCATGGATAAATCTATCGCTCAAGTGGCTGCTCATCTGGAGCTTTATATATTTGTCACCCAAGGGTTGAGATTTGTTTTTTTTGTGGGTGGAGAAGTTGTTTTGTTTTTGAAAGGTAATACTCATGCTCTCTGCCCTAGAGCAACTTTGTATAAATCTCTTCTGAAAACTGTATGGGCCAGGACTGTCACTCCACCCACGAGCTTTCCCTAGTACCACCAGCTAAATATCTTTAAAGGGGCTGTTTCCACTTGTTTGGAACATTTCATTTCATATTTCTGCCTCTTCCTTTCTTCATTCTTCAAAAAAGTCAATGAAATGCTATTTAAGACCAGTCTTTTGAAGTGACAACCAGTAAACAGCCTTATAGCATGATTAATGAGTACTTGGGAATAGTTTGCTGTAACTTACAAGTAAGTTGGGGCCCACTGAATTTGGTTTTAAGTAAATGAAAAGATATTTTCCATCAATTTCTATAACTGGCTGATGATGTTCATGTCAAGATGTTAAACAGTCACAGGTAATTGCAATCTAGAACAGCAGTGACACACCGAATCTGTACACCTGACAAATTAACAATAAAGAGAACGTTAATTTCCATTTTAAAACTGGGAATGATGGTAAAAGTGTGTGATGAAAATCATAAAGTCCTTAAAAAATTTGCTGTTCCAAATGACAAAATTAAATGTTGTTTGGTTGTGTCTAATATATATATATTATTCTTGATTTCTCTGACTTTCAGCAAGCTTGGCTTTCTAAGAAGTTTCTGGGCTGCTATTGTTTTTTCAGAGTAAAGATACACCAAAAAAAGTCATCATAGACATTGCCCTGGTGATTTAAGCAGGGCCATCTCCAGTGGAAGACTTCGAGGGTTTGAGAAAATGAACATGCTCTGAATTTTTCTGCTTTTCTCTATAAGTTTGTTGAGTAGGTGGATTCCCATGTCTGGGAGAGCCAACGTCTCAGCAGGGATAACATAACTTGCAAGTGGAGACATTAGCTCTCTTTTGACCTTTTGGAAGTGGAAGCAGGCTGGGAAGCAACAGAGTGAGGAAGGCACAGGTTGAATATTTTCGTTGCTGTGTAGGTCTTAGGGAAATTCAATAGCCACACCTTGTGCAGTGTGCTCATGGTGCTTATGCAAGCGCCTTCCACACAGTGAGTTACAGAGCTGGAGTGAGTGCATTCATGAAACTCCTGTGGAAGTACTGATTGCATTGCCAGATCCTGCCTGTGTAAGGGAGACATTACCTCATCTTCCCAAACCAGTATTTTGTTCACTAGTGTTTCTCAGCATTTCTGCTGCTCCAGGACTCCTGCGGTTGAAAGAGGACCTAGTATTTTCAGCACACTGAGCTGTGTGCCCTCCTTCTCAATTTGTGTGTTGGGTTAGAGGAAGGATTTATGTCCTGAAACATTGTACAGATTGTATGTTGAAAAATTCACGCTAGTGTTACTTGTTTGGGGTGCGTCATTTAGTAAACTGAGGCCAAATAATGTAGAAGAAAATGACTCTTACATGAAATGAGATGGTGATCTCAGTCTAGACTTTTGTGGAAAATACATGGTTACTGAAGTTCTCTGCACAGAGGTGGAAGCTGGCAGTGATCCCTATAGGATGTGAATTTCTGACATGTGTGAGCTGAGTGCGACATCTATGCAATTCTGCTTGTTTGATGAAGGTTGAGAAGAGTATTGCAAGCTAATATGAACTAAGATAGTATTATTTTTTCTTCTTTTTTACTTTATTTTTTCCCCCCACAAACAACAAACTATTTATTCTAACTAAAATAACTCTGTGGGTAATCTTACCCTATTAACTTTCCTCAAGGGGTGAATGCCTTGACGGAATGATGACAAAAATTTCTATATAAAAAGAAGTATTTTCCTATCTAGCTTCAGAGTTCAGAACATCCAGAATGCCCTTGTTAATGTAGTATAATACCCCGTCAATTATACTTCTTATTTTACATTTTTCTTTGTCTCTTTCTCCCATAGGCATAGACCATGATTTTGTAGAGTTAATGAAATGTATTGTGATGTTTCTGTAGACTTCTGTGGGTAAATAATTACAATATAAGGAAGGTGATTCATGATGTGTAATGTCTGTAAAGCAGGACTTTGTGGCTGATTGTGTTATAAGGTAAGAGGACTACAGTGTCTCAAAAAGCCTTTCAAAACCCTTAACAGGTGAACCTGTAGTCACTGCAAGGATGACCTGTCTCAGTCAAACAGAGGCTTCTGTGGGAAGTTTTGGTGATTTGTACTTGAGGCTGTCTTAGTGACCCCAAACCTGTTTGTTTTGTGATATGTCCTCAACAACATCTCCCGTTCTTCAGCCAACCAGGCAATTAAAGCTTGAACCTTCTCATGAGAAGAGGGGCTTGCTGACAGCGTGACTCCTCCTACAGAAACATCCGGCTCAACACTGAGGGTCAGGAGCAAAGTGATGCCAAGGCTGGTCCCAAAATCCAGACATATGGCTGTCAAGCTTGGGTCTTTTTTTTTGATTCTGTTGATTCTGCTCATTTAAATCTAGACAAAATATAGTATCCTTTTATGTTTTTCCATTGCTACTTGTACTTCTCTTTGTGACTTCTGAAGAAAGGAATGTCCAAAGTTATTTGAGAAGTTCATGTGTGTAGGCAGGAAAATACTTCAAAAGGGTTTAAAATACAGGGCAAGTATTGCTCTTTCTTCTTCTCCAATCATATGCTACACTTTAAAAAGCCAGCATGTTTTCTTCCACAAAAAGATCTTTATATTTCTGAATTGTCAGAAGCCTTAATCGATATAATTAACAATTTGAACATGATGACATCATATTTAGTCCTAGAATTGTGCATCTCAGCTGCTTAGTCATTTAAATCAGTGGAAATAAGCATACCAGTTAGAAGTTTCAAAAGGTCAAAGTAGCTACTGTCTTTTTAGTTTTGAATCAGCTGAGAGACTCTGGTTTCTTAGAAACATAATGCCAAGGCTACATCTCTGTATCTCATTCCTTTTTTTCCCAGCTGTTTCCCCTCTGATGCAGTACAATAATTATCTGGAAGGGCAAATAACACCACAGTCAGTAGCAGATTACTATACTGCACAAGTATTTTCTCTTCCACTTGAATTTTGTTTGGAGTTTTAGCTCACATTGTGTAATGAAATATGAGTGAAGTTCTCTTACCCAAAGAGAACAGCCAAAAAACTGCTCACATTTTTCAGTAAAATGAATACTTTTTTCCAGCACAAATATGACAACTTCTTTTGCCATTTTCTCGGGCTGAAACAAAGTGATAAAGTGGTCTTCAGGGAGAAATTTATGAGAAAATTAAAATAAAAATGACAGCAAAATATTTTCTAAAATTTGGTTTTAGATGTTATTTGTTGTTTTCAGTATGAATATGGTATAACTATCATCTAGACTGCAGTGGAAAAAAACTGTCCTTTTTTTCCTGCCAGAGGCATTAGTCAATCAAAAGTTACAATCAGAATCTGTGCCACATTTATCTGCATTACAGGACTCTACAGTGGTTTAGGGATTGCTATTTCTTGTATGTTTTTCTGCATGACACTTTATTTTATTTCCATGTATTTCCAGCTGTCATCCTGTTGCTGAAGTGAAATTGTCCAGGCGGGTTGTCGAGCATTTCCATTTTGTGGTATACGCAGCCTTCTCAGAGCTGGGACCTGCACACTGGCGCTCTGGGGACTTCTGGCTGCTTGCCCTGCTAGTAGTTTTGCTTTGGTTTGTGAGACTTTACCTACATTACCTGAGCCAATGGCTCTTTCTTCAGACCATCTCGGTTCCTGTTACAAAGTAAGTCCTGTTGCCTTCTTTTGCTGTTGGAATATTTCTACAAATAGCTTGATTCAAAGTGGTTCCTTTGCACTATGAAGAGAACTGAAGATTAAGACTTGTGCTAAGGGCGCTGCATGCAAGTCCTGATGGGAGCCTCTGCAGAGACTAGGAGAACAAGGACCATGTCCAGACTCCAGATGATCTAATATGTAAATATGACCCTAAAAGAAAGGTGAATGGGTCAATAATGTAAATTTTCAGGCCAGAACAGGCTGTGTCCATTTGTGCATCTTCTGTCATGCTTACCTCTCTTCCCTCTGAGATATTCAGCAGGTTATGTTTCTTCTGCAAGAATTGTTTATCATTTTGGATCAATTATTTAAAAATGCTTAAGAAGTGCACAAAACTGAAGAAACATTTAAATCATAATTGATGCTACCAAAATAATTCATGAGTAAAATATTTGAAGAATTTAACTTGCATATATCAATTTTACTATAAGGAGTACAATGGGTTGATGAATTTTAATTCTATGAAACACTGGCTTTAGTTTAGGAACCAGAGCCCTCTACAGAATTCCAGAAAAATCATTACCTGTCATTACTTGACATGAAAAAATAAAAGATGGAGATGAGACCACAAGCTGATAGATACCTAGTTCCTCTTATGTTATTGTGGGGGTAGAGAATGGGTTTACAGAGCAAAAAAGATCAGTGATGCTTAGGGAAGGGAAGATTTCTCCAACAGGATTTTTTTGTTTCTTTTCTTCACTTTAAAGTGTCATGCTCAACTGAATCAGTCAGTAGGAGACAGCAGCACGCAACTCTGTGACCTGTGTCTGCTGTGATACTGGGGTTATTGGTGAAAATTTGAACAGAGTGCCTGCACAGCAGTGGGTATTGTTAAGGTTGTCTTCTAGATCTTAATGCAAAGCCATTCATCTCTCATTTCTGGCCTTGTGCAGACCAGGTGGGTTCAGCCAGCTGGCATTAAAACTTCTGGGAGGCTAAGCGTCTGTGAAAGCAAAGGAAACACGACAGAAGGAAGCAACGTGTGAGACAGAGGTGGTCATGTTCAAAGCCACTAATTACAGATGTCCTAGGCAGCCAGCTAGATAAAGGATAATGTTTTCAAGCCAAGAATCAGCCCTGAATCAGCATCCCAATCTGTAGCTGTGTGCATGCAGAGCAAGAGGCCGAGCTGAGTGCTCTCTAGTCCCACTAAATAGAGCGTTAACACTAACAAATTGGAACCAAACAGAAAATCAAACCACTTCACCTTTACTTAGGAGCAAAATTTGCTTGAATTTTTTGCCTTAAATGTCAATATCTGTATGTAACTCACAATACTGTGAAGTTCCTGTCTCCTACATTGCCAGCAAATTTGCTCATTGTATGAGCTTTTCAAATCCCACCATTCCACGGTGGCAAGAGGGACATTTTCAGTCACTCTTCCATAGCTCATTTTCCATTTTGTGCAGCATCCAGAGGGGCTGCAGCATGCAGAGAGGGGTGAGAAATCAGGGCCTACGCTCACATTGGTGTTACTGGAGGCTAATGTCTTCCTGCAGCTCTGCCATCACAGTCCCAAGAGCCTGGATGTGCAACCACCAAACTGAGAGTCAGAGGAGATCAAATGATATGGAAACAGGAGGAGGAGGAAAAAAACTCAGTAGCTTCATACAGGTTTTTTGGTAGGAGAATTATGACCAAGACAGGGATGCAATTTTACAATATAATGTGCTGTACACATTATTCTATGCATTTTTGATAGTTTGCCCAGGAGCACAGACAAAATCTCTCCTTTTGCTTATTTACAGATTCCAGCTTTTCCCACACACTGTTGAGCTGTGCTACCAGAACTCCTTGCTGCACACTGCTGAAGAGTTGGTCATGGTTGTGGTGGGACCCCTAACCTTGAACGTGGTGCTTCTTCAAATGGTCCTGATCAGATGGGGCTGTCAGCATCTGTTTGACTCATTCCCTTCCTTCTTGTCAAAGTTTATCATAGCTCTGGGACTCTGGACAGTGCTAAACCCCTTGGCAGTGTTCGTAGTGGATTCAATCCTGGGGGTAAGTCACTTAAAATAACTTGGAATGAGACCCTGACACAGAACTTTGTTTTATTCAGTGAATCATTGAGAGATATGAAATTCCACCCCTGGCAATGGAACACGTAAGTTAAAAAGAAATTAAATAATAATGTTATACATTACCTTTTTATTAACAAATTCCCATCTAATGAAGTCAGTGTGTTTCTGCATAAAATTAAGAGCACTGTACAAGCCATATATGGAGATAAGAAAGTAAATTCACCACTGGAATGACTGCATCTGCTTTGAAAAGGATTACTGCAGTTTTGGATGTTAATGGGGATGGGTTAATGAGCACTCCTGATTATTAGCATTTCAAGATTTTTCTAAAGAGCTGAAACAGACAAACTGAGAAAATAGCAAAATCAAAAGGAGAGACTGTTGTGTACTTCTCTCACATGCAACATAGTTAATTTAACTTTCTGGCACACCTAAAAAGCCTTGTGAGAGTGAAAGACAGATATCTTTAAGGAAGGAACTTCATCACATGTGAAATCATGAAAATAGATCTCCCAACTGCATATGGGCCTATATATACACTGCATAGCCTTTCTGTACTTCGATGATCTGAGGCTTTTATTGCAAATGAGGTGATGCCCAGTCTCCCAGAACATGACTTTCAGATTTGCCTCTCGCTGCACGAGTGACATGGGGTAATTCGATGGGTGCAAAGCACTTCAAGCTTTTCTAGGGGCATGATATTGCTGTTCTTCTACCCTTGTCTGCCTTTCAAAGCATCTTTGTTTCTATTGCCTGCTTCAGATCAAGCAGTAATCCACAGTCCTTGTTCTGGACCAGGTTTTCTGAGGTTTCTTAGTTCCTCATCTGCTAACCTGTGCTCCTGTTAAAATATGATTTTCCATTGTTTACATGCTGTTTCCCATTGTGGTGTTTTTTGAAAATTAAAATTTAGCTCTTCAAGATGTTTAATTTGAGCTCACTTGGGAGGTAATTGTGATATTTTAAGCATGTTAAAAACAAAACATAGTTTTCACTTGGACAGTCTGCTTTTATTGGGTTTCATTTGTGGGTTTTTAAAAATAAATTTATGGTGTAAAACATGTACAGAATTGAATTTTAATTGTAATTATTCTGACGGAGATTTTCTTTCCTAGGAGAAAAAAGAGTATTTCCACAATGTTCAGGCTAGAGATATATAAATATTTAAAATACTTTTTTCTCCCCTCTAATACTGTTGTAATCATAAAAACTGAAGGAAAGGCTGAGGTCTGCCCACACTTATATTGAGAAAATTGTTGCTACTGATTTCACTGGAATTGTGTTCAGCTCCAGTCAGACTGGATTTGGTATCAATTTCAAATAGGGCTTTACTGCTTGATCAGAGTGAAAAGTGAGATATGACAAAGTAGCCAAGGTTTATCATTGCAGTGTAAAAAAAAGCGCAACTCTCTACTTCATATTGAAAATTTGGCAGTTTTACCCACCAAGATAATCTTTGGTAGAAACTCATTTGTTCAAATATTACACAATATACTGTGTGTATCCTTTCCAAAATGAAACTAGATTTCTTATATGTGTTTTCATTACTGCATTTGTAACTTTTTTTTCTCCTAACTTTCTTTCAGAAGCTATTTCAGATTTATTTGCCAATCTGTTTTAGACCAAGTATTTTTAAAATGTTGTTTGTTGTGGTAATAAGAGTTTTTAGCACTAGAATGTATTTTAGTATCCTAAATGGCCTTAAGACTTATGAAAGATGACAGATAGGCCTGGAGACAAAGTTTTCTTTGTTTACGAACTAATTAATTTTATTGTTAAGGGAAGATTAGAAAGCCAGTAGCATATTTGGGGCATTTCAAATCATAGTTCAAGGTGCTGTGTCAAATGTATGATTCCAGGATTGGTTTACTATCAGCTTGTAGAACGAAGTTCCAGGGGTAAGAAACTTTCCTATGACTTTGGAGAATGCAGGTCTAGTTCCAGTTCTACCTGAGCTTTCTCAGGACCAGTCACTTTGTCTCTCTATAGCTTGTAAAATGCAGAAAGTAACAGCTCCTTAGCCACATGGATACATGTCACCAGGAAAAACATTAGACTGCAAAATGCTTACGTGAGCATCACTCTGTGGTGTGATAAGTAACAAAAACAGCTGTTAACAAATGTTATCTAAGCAATTTATAAAACAACTTTCTTGCATCCTGTCTTTGAGAGCCATAGAACAATGTTCACAATCTCTTTGACAGAAAGATGCATTTTCTCCATGCCATTTTTGCTTTGCCAGAAAGAGCTGCTTCGATAAAAGAAAAATTTATTCTTATTTCCCATTCAGACTTTTGCCTTTCTGGAGGGATGTCAGGACACGGATGCTGTGCAGAGGGTTTTTCTTGGCAGACAGTCTCTTTGGTGAGAAGGCAGTGGAGGCAGACAGCTTTTTTTCCAAGAAAAGAGTAGAATGGAAGATAGAACAGAACCAAAGTGTACAGTTGTTTTTTTGTTTGTTTGGGTTTTTGTTTGTTTGTTTTGTAGAGAATACAGAAAGATCTGAACTAGTGACTAGCCTTTCTTTGCCATTACCAGTTTCCTGGGACCTCTAATTTATATTGCAGAAACCTGGCAGTGTTGCAAAGGGTGGAGAGAGAATAGAAATATATTCAGGAATCTCAGCCCTTGTGCAGCTCATCATCAGACTTGTAATTGTCTTTCCTTTATTATGCACGTCACCACAAAGGTAGCCAAAGAGGGGGAGAAAATTTTGAGTGTTCCTAAGGATTAGTCCAAGGAAGTTAATGCAGAAAGTGTGGGTTTCTTGAAGCTCAGAGGTCACAGAACTGGTAAATACTGGATTTTTTGGTGATGTGGTTTCACATCATTGCAAAATGTGCTAAGATGGTTTAATATGAATATGATTGTTACTGTGTCACTTTAAAAAGAAAAAAAGTGAAATCAGGAACTTATTTTGGCTCTGAGAACACCCATGATATGTACCTGAATCCTTCTAAATTGATCCAGCAGAGGGCAATAATGTGTCAATACAGTAGCCAGACATGGGGGGGGGGAAAAAGGAAAATAATAGATTTTTGGATTTTTTTTCCCATATTTTACTGATAGTATAACAAAATGTAGAGTGCTATGAAACCCTTGGGATTCTTTGTAAATCTTAAAAAAAATACATAAGCCACCTTATTCCCAATTAAATTACAATTTTTATTCTATGCATGTTAATTCGTTATGATATTTAGTATGCTAAAGGTTTGTTTCGTCTTCATTAGAATGAAAATACATGTTTATTTTCTTACAAAGAAGTTGAATATAAACTATAAATAGCATAACTGAGCAGGGTATGTGACAGCCATGTACCTTTGGAAAATCTATTAATGAAAAAAGTGTGGTTTCTACTTTGTACTGTTAAAAGGTATCTTTAAATCCCCCCATCAGAAGAAGTATGGTACAGTCATCTTTAGATCTATTGGTCTCATTGAGTCTGTATCTTCTCAGGAAAGAAAGAAATTAAATGAAAGCAATATCATAAAACAGTGCTGATGCTTGTTGGTTCTTCAGTGGTACAGATTGTCCTTGTAGCTTATCAGACTGGACTGGCAGGACTCTAGGAATGGGGAGTAAGTGGAGTATCTGATTTTCTGACTTCAAAGGTTGCAGACAGACTTGATAATGCATGTGCACAAATTAAAATACTACTTTGTAAGGGGAAACTTGTCTCTTTTGCACTAAAAAAGGTCACCCTCCTTGGGCAAAACTTAACAAAATCCTGCTGGTGTCCCTTGTTGATCTACTTGTAGTTGCTTTCTCTATTTTTATCACTTCATTGGGTTTTAGTGAAGATTTGTGAATCTACTGCCTTCTTTGACCGATGCTGTTATTTGCAGCACTAGTGGGAAAAGCTATGCTAGATGTCAGCTAAGCAAAACACACAAACACCTTGATATTTTCATTATTTCAGGTAACATGGTGGTTAGCTTTGTTTTCCAGTGGTAATATCAAACACTAATTTGACCTGAAGCTGGTAACTGGTGTGTACACAACCCCCAAAGTGCATATGTTCAACATACTGTATGGGTAACTTTCAGAGTCTGTTGGGCACAAGCAATTTTTATGCGACAAGAGTAAGTCATTTTGAGACTGGGCAGGTTGGAATCATGCAGTGACACAATGGGTTTCTGCTTACTCAGCACTCCTACAAACAGCAGCGTAGATTATTCAATAGTAGTCTTCTTTGGTCATTGAAATAAGGCAAATTTCATCCTTCCTACTCTTTCACTTTTCCTGAAATATGTTAATGAATCTTACATCAACTGCTTTCACTGTGACATGGGTTTTGTTCAATAAGTCACTAGATGTACTCAAATAAACCAGAAAATCATTTATTATGCATTTCATTGTTAATTTCAAATTTTGTGTAGAAGTCTCGTAAGTTTCAAGCTGTATGCCCCACAAATTACAGTTAAATCCTTCTTGTAAAGAAATCCATGTTCTTTTGTGTCTATAGGTAAATAGTCTAATCAAGTTTGGCATTTTCTTATGTTGAGTTTTTTCCCCCATGACAGCGTCTTGGGAACAGTGTAGAGGAACCCATTGCTGACGCTGCAAAACTCTACTGGGTCTTTCTAAGAGCAGAGAAGTCAGGTATTCCTGGTGTCTTAATCACTGTAATGCTTTATACAATCCTATTCATCATCTCATCAACAGTGTTGTACCTCTACTTTTTAAGGTATGTTTCTTTGTCTCATTATTCCCTTAAGACCTTAGGCTCAAGAGCTTTCCCTTGTGAGAAAGTGATATCAGAAAAGACATATCCATGTCAAATATCCAGAACCCAGAACTGCAGGTGATCATGGAGGGGTTACCTCCAACTTAACTTTTAATGCACTGGTATTTGGTGGTCACAGAGAGTCAGAGAGGGAGCCACATATATTCTCAAAAGGAACACAGTTGATATGATTATTTTTTATAGCCTTGGATCCTCTTATCCTTTTCCTTCAAATAATAGTGTCTGTGTCAAGGATTTAAGCTCTAAATTGTGTGTACCTTTTATTTAGGTACATTGGAAGACACTGTCTTTAGTCTTCCAAGCAGGTTTTTTTGAGAAATAGGGAAAAATTCAGAAAGCCACATGTGGTGTGAAGTGTAGAATCCCTCTCTGAGTCTGCAGTGGCCCCCAGTCTTACAGCTTTTTGATGATAAAGGATTTTTTACTTAGTGTGACTGAGGCTTTAACACACTGCATGAAATGACTTAATCCAAACAATATAATAATATTTCTGTGACTTTAGCCTGTTATCAATATTCAATTAATCATGAAGTAGCTAATTACTATCTTTAGTGTCACTTTAACACGGACAGGTGTAGGGCACTGAAAATGAATGAGATAGGTTTTGTAATATGTTGAATGAAAAACTGTATTTTCTTTTTTCTGAGTGACTCATCTATAAATGCAGTAAGAGTTTTGTACTGACTCAGTCATGAACAATGGGTGGTGGCAAGCACTAACAAAAAGTTTTACACAATGGCAAGATGCAGACAAGTGTAAGACTACAAAAGCTCAGCATCCTCCCTCCACCTGACAAGATCATCTCTTGGTCTACTTTCCACAAATTCAGTTGCAGCAAGCAGAAAAAGATAAATGGCAATCTAAATTTCTGCATAGTATTTCAAAGCTCCTGCATTCCTGGAAGCTGTACACAGCTTCAATGTACTGGTAGTCTAGTTAATTAGTTTTTGAGATGTTAATGCCTTCTTAATCATTGACTTAATAGTTTTGAATAGCTTCATAAGTTTTAGCTGCTGTCGTTTATTACTCAGGAAAATTAATTTAAATTAAAACATTTGTAAGGCAGGTTTTTATGAGAATATTACCAACGTCTTCATTGTCTGGGGAACAGGTGCAAGATCATCAAAGGTTTCTTTCCTTCTGGATCAATTTTCCCATGATGTTTTCCAATGAAGGGGTGGGGGGAGAATGTTACTAGGGGAAAAAAGTTCTCTTTGTACAACATATTTTAAAAATTATTCATAGCAAAATACAAAAGCAAAGAGAACGTAACAAACTCTGTTACAGTGCATAAAGTCTTTAGAGTTTTTGTTTGATAACGAATGAAACATTTTGAATACTGGAGTCTGTGCAGAGTAAAGTTGTACTATGAGCTTCTGAATTTGGATTAAATTCCTCTTCTTTTTATGTCCACAACCCAGCACAATGGGAACCTTAGACCTGGCTAGGACTCTTGAGCAGCACACTGTCAGTACAATAACGATAGCTTTAAAACTTTTAAAAATGTTTCTAAGGAAAGCATCTCTGCAATTCATAACATTTTTGTTCCTGAATATTGATATACAGCATTCATTTTCAAGAGAAAATAGTATTATGACCAAGACAGCAGTGTCTTTTTGAGTGACTATTTCTCAGGTGTTCTATCTCAAAGTTGTTCAAATGTAATATTGCCTGACTCAGAAAACATTTTTACACAGGCATGCGCATCTTTCTCTTGCAAGTTAAACCAATAAAAATATTGATGCACTCTTCTGTGTCTTAAGACATCAGTCCACAGGGAAGATTTTGGCTGTTGGGTAGTGGAGTTGGTGCCATTGGTTAGAATTACCCAGCAATCTGCCATTTAACAGAAGTGTTCAGCAGAGTGTAAGAAAGGGATAAGAACAGTGAACCCACCAGTCCACCAAAGCAAGTAGGGGAAATATGTATTTCTGTCACAGCTAGAAAGCTTCATGACTGCACTGATGAACTACTAGAAAAATAATAAAATCATGAGTAGGGGATAAACAGCAGTAAGCAACTGTTTGTGTCTTCATAAACCAACATACCTCAATAAATCTGGCTCTCCTTGGGTGTCTTGGGAGTCTGTAGTACATAGAGAGATATTCTAATTACTTTTTGGAAAAATGAGGTAGCACTGGTTGTAATTCCTTCATTTTAATTTCACTAGACATAAGAAACAGCCAGGAATTTGTTGGTGAAGTGCTTTCTGTACTGTGAGAAAATGCAGACCTGACTCAACTAAAAGTGTCTATTGGAAAGAGCCTAAATTTGCTGATTTTTTTTTAAAAAGCTTCAAAAATCTATATTTGTTAAAGTTAACAGCAAAACTATTTTTTATTTTTTACAGTTGTTTTCTAAAACAAGGATGAGAAAGACCTAAGTGAAGATGTAATAAATTGTTTTAAACTCCTCTACCCTTCAAATTTTTGTTTGTGTAAATTTTTCAGAAGTCTGTTTTATTGTTTGATTCTGCATAGCAAATAATTTCAGTTTTCTGCTGTTCTTTCTGATAAATAAATGAACTTGTAAGGTGTTATACTGGGTGTCATCTCTAGAAAATAGCATGTGGCTTTTGTTCTTTATTACATCAACAATAGGAATTATTATTGTCCTATACGTAAAGTGACATGTTAAGATACAAGAAGCATTTTATTAGTTTTCATGGCAGAGAAAAGAAATTAAAGCAGGTAACAGGAGTAGACTGAGTACTTTTGGGCAAAAAGAACAAAGCTGGAAGATGGGCTTCATGATTCTTAATTAATTCAAAGTTAATTGTATTGTTTATAACCATGTGCTTAAAATCTTCATATAGAAAATGTTTATGGCAGCAAATAGACAGTAATTTAACTGCATTAAATTTTACTTCATTTGAAATAAGAATGTTGCATTAAGTGAGCTTAAACAAATGGCAAGGTCTTTTTCTTGTTTAGCAAGAGGCAAGTAATTTAAAGTGCTGACCTGGAATTTCAAAGATGAACACGATAGAATATTATAATTTCAAGATGAGCAGAAGGCCAGAAAGCCCACCAGACTGATTTCTAGTTTTTCAACTAAGCACAGTCAATGTTACTAGTCAATGTATACAAAAATGCATCTGTTGTGTTGAAAGAACATCTATGTAGATCTAGGGATTAAACTTTTCTTTGAAGGCTCTGTGGAATTTGGAAAATTACTGCATGAAGAATATTAGTTATTTAGAAAAAAAAATCTCTTCTCTAGCACATTTTAAGATACTTTAGTTTCCTACTCTGCCTTAGCACTGATTTGCTTTTCACACTTTAGAGCTTTTTCCATTATGTTTCTTGGTAGCCAGTTTGTTTATATTCCCAGGACTACCTACATCTCAATTAGGTTGTCTACCAGCTGCTCTCTTCTTTTGATGAGAGAATCTCAAAATGACAGCTTGGAAACTACAACAAATTTAGGGCTGCATCATCAAAATGGAATGTTTCAAAAAACAAGGGTGGGGAAAACTGTACAGAGAGTGCCTTTGTGGCAATGCAGGAAATGTAAATCCCTAACCTGATGTTGGGCCAGGCTGCCAGATTTCAGTATCGGAATAGCTACTCCATCACAGAAACTCTTGGATATAGATCTTGACCCTAAATACTTATTCCCTTTTGAAAGGAGAGTTAAATCTCTTCCTGAGATCAAGTTGAAAATCTATCTATTGAAGCATCTCGTTATTTCTGTTCCATGCTAAATTTCAGTTGTGGGCAAAATTGTACAAAGCAGCTTACTGCGTGTGCTTCTTTATGATTAATGTGTGCACTGTAAGGTGAGATGTAGAGCTTGTACAAATGTGAACTTTATTCTGGTTTGCTTGAACAGTCCACTACCTCAGCCTGTGCACACATTGTTAGCATGTACATGCCAATACAAGAGACAAAAATAAGGATCAGCCACAAGAACTGCGTGTACTGCTGCTATACAGAAGGACGGGTGTTCAGAAAGACAAAGGAGTTGTGCCTGCGTTCTTTCTCTCCCACGTGTCAGAAATTAAGAAACTGCATACTCCCACAGAAATCTGGGGGTTTTGTTGGTCACAGTGTCACACAACAATCCCTGCACTTACCATGAGTATCCAGCCAAAGTCTGGGAAGGATGGAAAAGCTGAGACTGGCATCAAGTAATGACTGAATTGTGATTAAGTATTAGCTTGGAAGTGGGTACAGAAGGAAAGATCTCAGTTCAATATCCTAGACTGAGATTCCAGCTTTTCTGATCTTTCTGTTTTTTTCTGGTTTTCTGAACCCCTAGTTGTGGAATAGAAGTAGAATGAGACATATGAACTTGAAGAGGTTCCATTTGAGTTAAACAGCAATGTTTTGAAGTTTCAAAGTTCATCTAAGGCTAAAAATGTGACACACAGATTTTCCAGAAGCCTCACTGTATTTCTTGGTTTCACCTACATTAAGGAATACCACACAAAAAGCCTTTCTTGTGGTAGATAATTTTACTGTGTAGTGCTTATTCAATTCCCCACCACAGCACAAAACGTCATAGCAAAACAAAGCAAACAGATGAAATGAAATTTTAACTTCAAGAGCAGTTTAGATTGTATAGACTTCAGGTTTGGGGATGAAAAAAATGGTGAATAGCTCCTTTCTATATGATGTGGTTTACCTATTATTGAACCCTGGCACAGCAGGACTTCCTTTCATGCCTAACTTAGATACTCCATGTCAGCACTGGAACTAGTTACCCAGCGCAATGCTAAGGACAGACAACAGGTGTTTCTGAAGGAAAGGAAGATCAGGATCTTTTTGAGACATCAATATCTTGAAATAGTAAAAGGAAATTGCTGCTTAAGTTTATGTAATTTGATTCAGATATTGTAGTCTCTGGTGCGCTGGGAAGGGTTGAATGTTGGAGACCTTGTGGGAAAGAAGCTTCTTACTCTTGGGTAGAGAATATAGTCATGAAGGGGAAAGCAAGCTTTAGCAATCTGCAAAAGGATAAGACAGCTTTTTCTTTTTTCATGATGAGTCCTTTCAAAGAGAAAACAATTGTGTCATTTCTGCCCTTAGGCTACATAGTGAAGGTTGGCTGTTGGATGTATTTCAACGCATTCATGGTGAGGAAGGCACATTTTTTGTTCCACTGGATTTAGAGGTTTCCAGTCAGGAGCTGAGCTACATTATGAAGAGAGCTGAGCAGTGGAGAGGAATCAGTGGTGAAAGACGGATGGTGAGTGGTAAACAGAGTCTCCAGAAGTAGTCTGTGACATACCGGTGCAAAGTAATGGTTTGTATTTCTGGTTATTACCTAAAAGGATCCAGATATACAAGAAAATTATTCTTAGTGTGCTTCTTTGAATGGAGGAGCTAAGAAGCATGTTCAGGAGAATTTTGTGATATGTGTGCATTGCCTGAAAATCTTGAGGGGTTGCAATCTGCTTAGTATTCAAAGACATCACTGTTGTCAAAAGTAATTATGCCATTTGGCGATTCTTGACTGTACCATAGAGATTTCCCCTTCCCCTTCCCCTTCCCCTTCCCCTTCCCCTTCCCCTTCCCCTTCCCCTTCCCCTTCCCCTTCCCCTTCCCCTTCCCCTTCCCCTTCCCCTTCCCCTTCCCCTTCCCCTTCCCCTTCCCCCAGTGGGTATAGAATCTGTCTGACAATGAGGAATTTGTGAGTGAAGAATACTATCCAAAACTCCTGAGCTAGTTGTACAAAATACTAATCCTGTGAAAAAAGGACCAATGTTCTTCAGAAACATGAAATCTTCCCCTTCTACTCCAACTTCTTGTTTATGTCATTTTGGTGGAAGAGAGAGTAGTCAAATCAAGTTTCATTAGCTGTTTAGCAAATTTAGTCTTTTAATGAAAACTTGCTCCATTCCAGAAATATATTCTCCACACAGAGCATTTCCCTGCAAGAACAGGAACTATGTCATTCATGCTCCTAGGCATTGCAGATACTGAAAGACTGGTTTTTTTCTGCTCTGAATTTGCATAAGGTATTTATCTTGTCCCTTTCTTTTTGTATGTCTAATTGTACAAAGTAATCAGTATGGAAGACACATCACTAGGCCTTATTGTGTGCATTATTAATGTGTTAATTTTTAAATAAGATACTAAATTAACTGTGAGCAATTTTTATAAAGAGAAGCATGAGGCTGCCACATCTTACATCACTCCATATAAAAAATATATTTTAAATGGAGGTCATTCTAGTAAATAGTCAGTCAAACCTTCTGGAAAAGAATAGGTCTACGTTTTTGCAATATTTTCTTGCTGTTAACCACATGCTTCTCATTTTTATTTCCTGGATTAAAAATTGCTCTATTAATGGGTATTTTATAATATGCTTAATTTCCTTTTATTAATTGATAAATGCAGCAGCAAAGGACACATTTACAGTATGATGAGAATTTAAGGTTATTGCATTTTATAATTTTTATATTGTTCAGAGAAGCAATTTGTCATTTGTGGAATGACATCCATGCCATCATTATGAAGTATTTTTAGTTGTTTTTTTGATAGGAAAAAGGTCATTTTCTCTAGACCAAGAAGATATAACTCTATTAAACTAATTTGCCTACATGCAAATTTTGTCATTTTTACCTCATTAAATATTTATCATAGAGTAAAAAAATATATATATTCATGAAGGGACAGCTAGCAGCCTGATGGAGCTGGAACTAATATTTTGCAATATAATGATTTTTTGCATCCTTAATTAGATAGCATAAGGTTGATATGATTAGGTCAGGATGTAGTGGTTTTCATTAAAATACATTTTAGAAGCTGTATTCATAATCTGCCCTTGCAATTAAATAATGAGCTTATGAGTTTAATATTATCGACCCAATTATTATCCCATGGAAAAGTATACCTTTAATACATTTGTGCCGTAGGACCTCCATTACCAACAAAATGAATAATATTTCCAGGTACACACATTATATGTCCACAATCACATTTACATAGTGGTTTGGAAGGCACTGTGGGGAGAGAACCACCAAAGCCCTGTACAATACGGAAACACACTTGATTATTTTGGAAGAAGTCATATACAATGTCTTTCATGAGGAAAGCTGCAAAGAAGTTAAAACACGACCTACAGAGACAGAGAAAGAAGTTAAAACGTGACCTACAGAGGCAGAGAGAAACATTTGCTGTAATAGACATCTGCAGAAACAGCGTTCTGTGTACCTTCTGGACCCCGACTCCTCAACCTGTTATAAAAATGATGGAGGCAGAGCTGAATATTTCCTGAGCTTTAATTGGAGATGGGCATATCATAGAATCATAGAATCACCAGGTTGGAAGAGACCCACTGGATCATCAAGTCCAACCATTCCGATCGAACACTAAACCGTGCCTCTCAGCACCTTGTCCACCCATCCCTTAAACACCTCCAGGGAAGGTGAATCAACCACCTCCCTGGGCAGCCTGTTCCAGTGCCCAATGGCCCTTTCTGTGAAAATTTTTTTCCTAATGTTCAACCTAAACTTCCCCTGGCGGAGCTTGAGGCCATTTCCACTTGTCCTGTCCCCTGTCACTTGGGAGAAGAGGCCAGCTCCCTCCTCTCTACAACCTCCTTTCAGGTAGTTGCAGAGAGCAATGAGGTCTCCTCTCAGCCTCCTCTTCTCCAGGCTAAACAATCCCAGCTCTCTCAGCTGCTCCTCATAAGGCCTGTTCTCCAGCCCCTTCACCAGCTTTGTTGCTCTTCTCTGGACTCGCTCCAGAGCCTCAACATCCTTCTTGTGGTGAGGGGCCCAGAACTGAACACGGTATTCAAGGAGCGGTTATGTTAAATGGATGTCAAATTCCAGAATCAGGTTTATCGGGACCAGCAGCAGACAGGAATACATTAAAATGCCAGTGATTACAGTGGGTCGGTAGTGATATCAGGACCCTGGATTTTAACCAACACTTTCTCTTTTTGGTAGATATTACAAAATTGAAAATGTCTTGTTGTCCTCACTGAGTAATCAGCTTCTCAAAGC
Source organism: Clamator glandarius (assembly GCA_033459285.1). NCBI lineage: Eukaryota > Metazoa > Chordata > Aves > Cuculiformes > Cuculidae > Clamator > Clamator glandarius. The sequence continues at coordinate 25,735 of JAUNZM010000136.1, forward strand.
TATGTGATAGTTCAGAGCAAAGTACCAAGTGGGATTTTCCTTTCCTTTGCAACACTTTTCTCGTATTTAAAGCCTCTGAGCTATCTATCAGATGAATTACTACCAGTACAGGTAAAAAGGAAAAAATCTGGCCTTCAGTGACTTTTACTCGATTTAGCCCTCAAGGTACCACCACTGCTTGCAATGGGACTTTTTACATAATACTACTAATGATGAGAAAAGTTGTACAATCAGCAAGCTGAAAAACCACCAATAGTATTCCAAGCATAAGCCCAAAAGGTTTTGCACATAGAAAGGGTTTCTGAAAAAAAAAAAAAAAAGCAAGCTCTTTGGCCAAGAAGATAATGTGAAACTTACACTTGAAATAAAGCCTGATGCACTGCAAAATTATTTTAATGAGACTAGGGCTAATTTTCTAATTCTGAAACGATATAGCAAACCATAAAAAATTACCCGACAGTAGTTTTTTGAAAGGAAAATATATTTGTAATTATCTTGAACACACGAGATTACTTCAGGGCCTATTATCGACACAATTTTTGGTACCACTTTACACTAATTTGCATTTATTACTCTCAGGCCAGCTATTAATATGTTAATAAATAAGTCATTAATACTTGTTATTTAATTGCTATCTATTTATTCCTGTTCAATAACGCATTAATTACTTGTGAATAGTTGAGGGCAAAATTCTGCCCTTGTTAGTGGAATCAGAACTGGCAAGAAATGAAACTGGTGCTGGACTTGCCTCTGTTAGGGCAGCTATCAGAGGTGAAGTCATTTAACCCATTTGGCATGAGGAGGTGAACTTTTCATCTTGCCTCGGAGGAGGAAGTTTCATGAGCCTCTAGGTAGCTTGTGCTGTGGCAAATCTGCTCGGCCACATGTAGAGTCTGCTGAAGGCAGGCAGTATCACACGTGAGGTGATTGTAATTTGTCTCTTCTTATAGTCCTAGGCTTGCTCCTGTGCTGGAGTTTGAACCCTGCTTGCAAACATATGTGGGTGATGCATAGGGTGAAGCCAAGGGCAGACTGAAGTCCTCTGAGAGCTGATGCTACACCAAGGAAAGCATGGTACATAGCACAGACTGAGAAATGGAAATAGGAACATTGCTTTCCTGCAGCTGGATATTGAAAACAGAAAAAAGAGGATTCCACACCCTGCCCCAATCCAAAATCTCACATTCAAGGTCTCTGATTCCCATTGCATAAGTAGACCATAGAGTAGATGAAAAAAACTAAAGAAAATATGGTCACTATAATTAATGTATTTTCTGTTTGAAGAGTTAGCATTGCTGTGATTTCTTGCTTCTTTTTAGACAAAGCTTACATTTAGAAATGGTTAGTGAGAACAGGCTAAATGTTGAACAACATGATCCACTTGACTGTGTGGATCTAACACAGTCTTAAATTTGATCTCTGTAGTTGCAGGATGAATTTTTCCCATGAACACAAATAGAAATTGTGCTGTTGCCTTTCAGGAGGCTTTATTTCAGAAATATAGGTGAGAGATTGGAGAAGTATTTTCACTTAAAAAAAAATAAATTAAAAAACCCCACCCACTGATGAAATGATTGATAAGAGTAATATCATGGCTAAGAATTACAGGTTCCTGAAGGAAAAGTAAGCAAAGCGATTCAGGAACACACAACCATGCCAGGGAAAATGGGAATAAATTGAAATGTCAGGTAAGAGGAGCTGATGTGAAAAAATAGCAGTACAGCCATGTCACTTTTGGTTCCCCTAAAAGAATGCTCCTCTTCTCAAATTGGTGATTTAGATATCACTGGCTTGCAAGAAGAGAAGGAAAATATGTTGAGACGGCAAAAAAAATAGAAATTGTGACTTTCCTTTTTATTTCCCCACCCTTCAGTTTTCAAACTGTTTCTGACTATGAGTTATACTATATATATGTAAATTCTACTAAATGTACTCTGTATTGTACCTTTAAAAAATACCAAATGGCTGAGACAATTCAAGATGCAGTAGGAAATATGGTCTTACAATTTTGATTTGTGGTTTCCTTTTGTGGAACTAGTTTCAGTGATTTTTAGAAGCTTAATGTTTTGCGAGTTTGCTATCAGGTTTCTTTTTCCCGATCTTAATCCATGTTGTAAAAAACTTGAAGCTAGTCACTGGAGCTCTCAATACAGTGTCTCCAGCAATTTAGATTCTATGAAGAATCAAAACGAAGTTTGCTGTGAGAGTAGCATAGGAGATTAGACAGCAGTAGCAAAACCAACTCTGAGCATATCCAGAAAAATTAGCTGTAATATAAGATTTAATCCTTTAAGTGCCTGTACGAATAAATCACTTTGTTGATTTGGAGTAATGCACAATTGTTTTAACCCATACAAGTAAACCACCCTGCTAGTCCAGGACAATTCAGTTCAGCATGTTGAGATGACAGGATTAAGCAATAAGAAAGAATCACCTATCTGCCACAGAAATAGTAGGAGAGAAACCTTGACCTGTTTGCAGTCAACAGCAAAAAATTGCACTGACTTCATTAGGAACAGAATTTCCATCTGTCTCTGTTGGCAAAGGAGAAAGGGAGGAAATAGGGCCATGTCTCACTGAACTTATATGTGATCTGTGTATATAAGGTCAGATTCTCATGTGGGTTAAATTAGTGAAGGCAGAGTCTGTATTTGTTTGAAGATTAAACAGAGATTGAAAGTCAGGAGATGAGCAGAAGGAAGGCTCAGACTAATAATGGGATGTTAGAGAACACAGAGCAAATTATAAGGTCAGGAAGGAGTGTAGCATTCCAACGCCTCTTAGATTTAAAATGAAATTATTTCTGAATGAAATGACAAGGCCTTGAACTATGTAGGATCAAATTGGCCAGGTGGTTCTGAAACACTTTTCTTGCTGTTCTTTTAGAGCATTTAGTCCACAGGGAGTGGTGGGTGAAAAGAAGAAATGGAGAACTGTGGATGTTTTGAAGCATATGGGGTAACCAACTATGCTGACCATAGCCAGGCATACCATTAAACCTCACAACAGCTGATTAGTAATTAATCACAAAGTGCATATGTGTGAGCTGTGAAAAGCAAGGAAATGTAGACTAGGTAAAGGAAAGCCTTGTTTTGCCTTGGTGGATGGGTCTCATGAGTGAAACTGCTTAAACAGATGTGCACACAAAAAGAAGCCTTGTAATAAATAATAACAGTGGTAGAATGGATATATCAACAAGTTTACTAATGAAAATGGCATTAGAAATTGAGCCAGTAGAGTAACACTGCACAGAACTTTCTTGAGTCATTGCTATATCCCAGTTTAAGGGAGAAAAATCCAATAAAACCAAAAAGAGATGAAAATGGATAAAAAGCCTAAATAGCCATGCAAAATTCTCTGAATCTAAGAATTGCATGGCAATATGTCAATAGAGTAAAAAAAAAAGATAAAACGAAAGGCAAACTATACAGCGGTAAGTATTACGAGCCACTTAGAGGATTTATTTATTTTTGTCATGTGATATCTCTCATAATAAGACTATGAATTGAAATGAAAATTATTTAACTTATTATCAAACACCATGGAACTACTTAGGGAGGATGTAAACATGATCTTGGTTTTAGCTAACATGTATTTTTTCCCCCTTTTCAATGAGAACTGAATTAATGAAGTCTCCTTTGTTACCCCCATTATATACGAAATACAGTTTTTCTGTAGTAAATGATAACAAATTATTTCAATCCTATAATCAATGCATGAATTATATAAAGGCTTTAGTGAAGATGGACAAAATTAATTGTCTGCTGACATCCTTCTGATTACTGTACTGGCAGAAAGGTGTTAATTTCTGTAATACTTCAACAGATATCCAAACTGTTTTGTCAGAGAGGTTGGACAGTGATGGAGGAGGAGTACATTTAACTGTAATTTTTGTAGTAATTCATGGGAAGCTTCATTGACAGGTGCTAATAGCACTTGATTGCCTTCAAGATGTTTTCACAACACAGCTCTGCAAGTGCCACATCAAGGTTTGCTCAGTCAAATAGTTTTTTCTCCTTGCATCTAGATAATTTGTAACCACGGGCAAACTTCTGAAAATCCAAGGTGGTTTGCAACACTCCATTGGGGCGAATCTGTCATTGGCTGGCTGGAACAGATCAGTGCACTAATGAAGAGCAAGCTCTTTGGGTTTTTTTGTCATTTCTGTGCAAGCAATCCATTTTATTTCTCCTAAGTGGCAGGGCATGTTATACATCTCATCCCATATAATCTGACTTACATTATAATTTGATTCATACACAGCCTTTCCACAGAGATTAATTAGCAGCAGGTTTGGAGTTTGCAAGTGAAAATATGATAATTAGTTTTCTTGGAATGTTAACATTTCAACAGTTTGGGTTTTCTCCATCTTTGTCTTCAATGAAGCTGCAGTAAAAGAGCACTATTTCTCTTCTAAATCAGACTCTTGTGAGGTTTGAAATACAGATATTTTCATCAAGCTGGATAATTTCCATGGAAAATTTAGTAGCTTATGAAATATTGCAGGAGTAATTCATACAATGGTTCCCTCCTCCCCTCGGTAGGTTGAAGTATGATGTGAGCAGTTCTGAAACCCCCCAGGACAGTCACTTATTTAACAACAGTGATTCCTGTTCTTTCTAACAAAATTCAGCTGACTCTTCAGTTTTACACAAAATAGAATTAGCCAATAGGTCTCTCATATAGTTGTCAGCTAGTGCTGTAAACAAGGTTACATTAACACCTTTGACTCCTTGCACTCGTTCATTTCAGTGTATAATATAGGTAACTCATTGATGCATACTACATTTCTAAATCCAATAATTTAGCCACATTTTGAAAAGAATTAGCAATTTATCTGAATAATGAGAACATTCAAAGTTACAATAGCGTATAAAGTGTTACATTAAATACCAGCCCTGATGATTTAAAGACATAACATAAATGCTAACAGATGGGGCTGAAGAAGAAACTGACATTATGAAAAAGTTACTGTGTTGTTGTCTATTATGGGTGGATGGAGCTGTTTAAAAGCTAATATTTGCTTAATTATTTGTGATTTATCCTCCTTGATCTTGTATAGATTTCTTTTTTTTTTCCCAGTGATAGCATTTAAAAAAATCTCAGCCTTATTACTGGGCTCGTCTCATCTTCTTGTATCTTTGGCTTCAGTCATCCTCTGAGCTTTGGCAAGGTACTGTCAATGCCCATTGATCTAGTCAGGTAAGGGGTAATTGAAATGTTTTACCAGAGCAATATCTAATTCACCACGTGGTTGTGATCTTTCATATGCAATTGCATGAAGTTCAGTTGCCAATTATGTATGTAATTGCAAACATATTTTTGCAGATCAGGCTCTGAATTTCTTCCTTTAGAAGAAATGGCTTTCCTACCATTTTGTGCTTGTCACATGAGAGGCTGCCAACAGTGAACTACTTTAGATATATGTGCATTAGCAAATACTTGAGGAATGTTAGAAAACTGAAGGAAACTGAAGTTTGCTTTCTATAAATAACCTTTAAATATTCTTAGATCAAATTATATTTTCTTCTTTAAATATAAAATTCCCATACTAATGGCAGAATAATGAAGACACCTGCACATAGCAGAGCAGAATTTCTCTGCCCACTGCATGGGGCTGGATGAATATAGCAAGCATATATCAAAGCAAAATTTCCCTGCCTACAGAACAGGGCTGGAGGAATATAGCAAACACTGAATGAAGTCTGGCTACATATAAGAACAGCTCCAGGAGACACAATGGTAAGGCTGAGGTCTTGCTACTCGCAGGGTGAGTTTGGAAAAGAAGCACACTTATTCTCAAGCTCAAACATGTCCATCTTCTTTTCTACCTTAACCTCAGCTCAGAAGACAAAATACACTCTGAGCTTGACCTTTCAGGTGAACTTTAGCTCAGCTGAACCAAAAGGAAGCAGAATGCCCGTAGTTCACAGGACTCAGCAAGAACTCTCATCTTTTCTGGTGAAGATTTGCCAAAGACAGTGGTCTTGTGGTGGACTACAAAGCCCAGCTCTGGCACGAGCATTGAAATAGTTACCTTTTGAAGTTGTATATAAACAGGGGCTGAGTTAGATTTCATCTGCTGGCACCTGATAACTCTGTCTGTACCTTATTTGCTGGATCTTTCTAAAGAGATCGTGATTTTCACTCTGACATGTTTGTCAGGACAGAAACACACTGTCACCATGTTTCCCATCTATGTTGTTTTTTCTATCTTAGTGATAATCAGGACATCTCAAACAACCGGAATTTCCTGGGTCTGCCTTAATCCTGGCACAGGTGTCCCTGAGGCCAGCCAGTGAGTCTGTTGTGGTAGAGTCTTGTTTTCTCCTGATTGACAAAAGGGGAGAAGAAGCCATGCCCCAGGTATGTGAACTTGTGAGGAATTCCTACAGACAACAAAAAAAGAGAAGGAGGCAAATTGGCTGTTTTATTAGAAACACGATCTCTGGTGTTTTTCATCTGGAGAGGGGATTGTTGCATGCTGATGAATATGGGTAAGAGTGCTAAAATGCCCCTGAGCGAGTATGTTCCTTCAGCTCTCCTTCAGCAGCTCTAGCTATCCCAGCCACTGACCTGTGAAATGTGGTCACGTCTACTGGATTTTTCCCTCTATTTTGAAAGCTGTTCTTTTCATCCTGCAAAATATTACTCCAAACAGTTAAATGGGAGTTGTATTTGCAAGGCTATGCGTATTATTGTTAATGGAAAATCTGATGGGTCCAGTGGTAAGAGAGGAGTAATCATGCCATTCAAGTGAAATGCAAGTACCACAGGTTTTATGAATTTATTGTTTCAAAACTTACTCAGTTTTCTCCAAAACAGAATGGAATTTTAAAAATTAACATTTCTGAAAGAAAATCCTGCAGTTTTAGAGGAGATATAGAGAAGTGATCAAAGTAAAAAGTGAGCAGCATCTAACTTTGGTACGCTTTGATAAAGGTGGAGCCAAGCCTTGATTCTCATACCACCTTGATCCTAATGAGCGCTGTTCAGATGATCTACTTTCTATATAAATCCTACGGCCACCTCTTCTGCTGGCTCCAAGTACTTTTCACTGTGCCTAAGTCTAAGGCTTTAGGATCCCCCTCCACTGGCCCTGTGCAGGGACTTATTAGGCTCCCTGAGTATGGCCCTAAATGTGCATCATTTATCCAGAGACACTAGCATCAGCATGCTGATGTAAAACTTTTAGTGCTGCCATCAGTTACTAGGGCCTAATTCCTGTGTTCTCAAAATGAGAAATAAAAAGGGGAAGGGCAAAGCTAAGCAGCACATTAGGGAGCTGGGTTCCCCCAAACCCTCACTATATTGCAGCAGTGGGAGCAGCCCATCTGGTTTTACACGACATTACTCTGACCAAAGTAACCGTGACGGTTTATTTAGAAATAGGAAAAATGCACTTTGTCATCCAAAACACCTTAGAAGGGTTTGTTGCCCCTGTCAGATGAACAGCCACTGAAATTGGTACATTGGCCATGACATGAGTAATTCTCTGGTGAATTGGTCTTTTTACGTAGAAAATTATGTCATCAGAAATATTCTGATCAGCAGTAGCCTGAAGGCTTGAAGCTTGAACTTAGTCATGGCATAAAAACCTCCCCAGCTTTTTTTCTTTTTCTTTTTAATTTTGTAGATGAGATTACCCATTTGGGACTCATAGTTTAAAATTTTCTCAGGTATTACTGGGTCTTGCCTGAGAGAGCAAGTGTGCTATCTGGATCCTTACTTTGCTAGTTCACAAAGAAGGATATTTGTTTGGGCTTTGCATTTCCATTTAACAAGTGAGAAATAACATAGTAAAGGTAGAAAACCAGTTTCTGTCTCTTTCAAAGTCAAAATGGAGAGAAAACATGCTTGATAGTGTCTTGTTAAGGTTTTTTCAGATTACTCTACTCTTTCCCTTGATTAGTTCCTCTTTGCTGAAGCCTGATGGGCTTAAAATAAACTGAAGGTTTGTGAACCTGGGAGTGTAAGCCCTCCTGCTGCTAAGGAAAGGTTTATAGACTAGTTCCTTTCATTATAGCTTTATAAATGGCATTGTTTGAAGCAATGTGCACTGCAGCTTGAAAAACAACTTGGAGAATGCTGGTTAATTTGCTGTTTGAGAACTAGTGTATCTTCAAGTAGCTTTTGGGGTGTTCCAGTAATTGTTAGACAGATGGGAAATCTTTTATTGACAAATGTTACCCTACCTCTCACTCAAGTTTGGGCAATGTCCGCTGAGTGTATGCAGAACTTCAGGGCTACAAATATCCAGCGAGTGCCTTTGGCTCTGTAGATAGGTGTGATGCTTATATAAATTATGGAGAACCCTGCAAAATTCATCAGGTCCTTCTACAGGGGAAAGAGCCAGAAATTCCCCCAGCTTCCCCAGCTGCAGCCCAGAGTGTGCATCAGACCTGCATGAACAGCTCTTCCTTTGAAAAGGCAGTGCCAGAATTGGAGCAGCATGTTCACATATAGCCTGGTGCAGCCTCAATGCCATCCTTTATGGTGTGATTTTACACCGCATGGTATCAGCAGCATCCCCTGTTTCAGAACATGTGAGTCTGTGGTGTCCACAACACCCAACGGCTTGTTCCACTGACAGAGGAAAAGTTCTTTTGAAATGTGAAAAGGTCCAGGGTGCTTGATTTTAAAATGCCTCTTTCAGAGGTGCTCTTTTCACTCTAGCCCCTTCCATTATTGTCATCTTCCAAAGCAAATTTGATGCAGATTCCTGCATAATCTATGCATTCTCTGAGTTTACATCTCCTTTCTTGATAACATCGTTTACTTGTGCATTCTGGGCTGTTTCTGCCATCTTTTGCCCCCCAGCTGTGTGACAAGCAGCAAGGGACCAGGGTGACCTCTTTGTTCTGTGCTTGAACAAGTGTGTTCTGATCTCTCTAGTGGTGCTAGTTCACTAATGGCGTGCAGGGGGTGGACTTTAGGACTTGAGAAGCATTCTTGAAGGAAAATTGATGTGCAATTAAATAGCTGAAGCACAATGAGCACCTTCTGCAGCACAGGTTGTACAGTAGTGTTCACCAGAAAAGCACTGCAAGTGTTTGCGATAGCTTTAAACTGACCAGAAGTAATGCCAGTAACTGAGAGGGTGGTTTAGCCTGTATGGGGAGAGCAGATGTCCATTGCAAAGCTTCCCAGCAGGTTCAAATGGCCACTTCTCAACATGGAGCTCCTTAGCTGTGCTGGATCAGAGGCCAGGGTGCTGATAGCTCCCCATGTGGTGTGCTTTGTGGCTGGGGAGCCCCATGCCGTGGAGGCTCTTACAAAGCAGTTTGAGGCAGACAGTTGGATGTTGCACACTGTGGCTAAAAGAAAAGGAGGCCTAGCTATAGCAAAGTATTCAAAATATTTTCTTCTTCAGTTTTTACAAGTAAAAGTATAAACATGTGTGTGAGTGAGAACAATATGACAGCAGACTATAGCTGTTTCGGAGTCTTTACCATCAATTTCTTCTTGCTGTATTTACACTCAGAAATGCATACATGTGCACCAGAATTTTTGTCACTCATGTACACATCCAGCCTGAGAAGCTATAATCAACATTTAAATACTACAGGAGCAGTTTTTACATTGATCACAGTGTGTTGTTGGTGCTAATTTATTTGTAAGTGATGTTAAATACTTGAAATCAACCCTTTGGGTGGCTTCCAAATGCGTCTTTTGTGATGAAAACTAAAAGCAAACGGATTGGGCTTTTGGGGGTACAGAGAAGGAGGGGAAATAACCAAAAACAATGGCAAACAACAAACAAAAAGCCTCGAGCCCAAATGACAATAACGGCATCATTGTGTAAATATAACAATCTCCTGTAGTGCTTACAGTCCAAATGCTGGGGCACTAGAGAGGGTGAACGATCATAAGCAAGGAAATATTTCCTTCATTAGTATTTACTATAAATACCTATTAGTTTTTACTTCTTTGTCCAAGCTGAATGCAAAACACCATGAAAATAAGTAAGCCAAATTTACCAGAAACAACTTTTCTTTGCTTTTGCACTGGTGGTAGTACAAGTAAGTGTTTTTGTTTTAAATATCTGGGGTCTGACACTCATTTATGCGTTCTGGCATCTTTACAAAACTGTAGCATGGGTATAATGGTGTGCCAGAACTGTGTGAAAGGGTCTTAGTGTACGAATAGAAAGGAATTTATGATTTTTCAACCTGACAGTGCCCTTTAAGCTAACCATGGAAGAGATCTGCTTGTTTTGCCATATATTGCTTCATTTCTGGCCACTGCTGGTTACTATTGTCATTTGTCATGTAACAGAATTTAGAGATAGATTAAGCTAAATGTTTTGGCTTTAAAAGTGGGTAGGTTTTTTTGTTTTTCTTTATTTTCATGTATCAACACTCTTTTTTTGCTGGCACAAAGAAGGTTTCACAGTTTAAACAAAACCTAATGGAAATTCTTGAATGAGGCAAAGATGCTGCAGTTCAAATACATTCATCCTGTTTTGTATTGATATGGCATCATCATGACGAGAGTTTGTTGTTTCTTTTTTTCAGTTGATGTGTGGGCAGGCAAAGATTCTGACTTAAGATCTTAGGATTCAGATTCCCAGCCCAGAATTTTTTTGAGAATCATTCTCACTGCAATTGGACAAGGGGATGCTTTATGGAACAAACAAGCCAACAAAAATAAACAGAGAGCTCACACTATTTTTTCATGTTTTCAGCTCCATGACATTTTGTTTTTCTTATAGATATTAAGCATGTGGGGTTGAAAGTTACCGTAGGTCATAGGCTTTTGCTCATTTCCTGAAGGACTCTAATACTATATTTCCTTTTTTTCATGAGGGAGTAAAAATAGTTTCAGACAGTCCACAAACAACGATTTTCATAAACCCCCTAAATTCAAAGTAATAATAATTCAACCATCTAGGATATGTTTTCAATGGATTACTAAAGCATGTTTACCATCACATGAACCCTGTTCTAATGCAATTTCTTCAACTGGAAGATTTCTTCTCTAGTCTGAGCTGACTTCTTCTCTTTTTAAAAGATCCCTGTGGCTGAGGGAGAGGGAAAAGGGACACTTCTTGTTTTTAAAGATCATGTATACATGCATAATTTGCTTGTGCCAGGAAGTTCCACTGGTAGTACCTTCTCTGATCATTTCAGTGCCAGCTTATCAGGAGATGCCCTAGGCAAATATTTTTGTTGCTGGGCTGGCACATTTCTGTAACCTGTCCTGGTCACATCACTCTTCAGGCCAGATAAGATTCCCATGTCTAGGCTGTTACCTCTGGAAAGCGTTTTCTACTTGCACACAGTCCAGGGAATTGTTGCATCGAGACTGAAACGATCATAGAAAATATAAACCAGAACCATATTACTGCACTGTGTTATTCAAATGAGAGGTCAAATTACCCCTGCTGATGTAAGCAGGGTTGCCAAGGTCTAAATGAAGACACAGCTTGGCCAAAGGTCTGTTTCTAATGTGAGATTTGAGGGCTGGTAGGTCTTGCATCTAATATCAAACAGCTGTAAAGCAGTACCAGACTGACTAGAAAATAGGCATGCATTTCTGAAAAAAAAATCCTTCCCAAACAAAACCATAAAACCCAACAACCCCAAATCTTAATGTATCATTTAAACTTTGCCAGCATAAAACGGAAAGTATAATTGTTCATTGTTGACTGCTATTTTAGTTTTGAGTTCCCTGTATGAGATTGTTTAGGTGCATTAAATCATGCTGGGATATTTCCCTATAGTGCTCATGTTGCTCTACCCTTGCTCCCACATGCACCCTCAAACCCCTTAAGGGCTTTTACGAAAGTACAAGCTCAGTTCTTGTATTGTTTGCACCCCTGTAGATCTGTAACAATTTCACTTCATTTGCACTTGGTAACAGAAAGCAAGGTCAAAATGTGAATTTGGTGTATAGCTGGCATGAACAAAAAGATAGCTCATTTACTAGTACTTAGATGCATTTTGCAGTGCAGCTTTTGGTATCCTAAGATTACATGAGATGACATTTTTATAACTATAATCACTCAGGAACTCAGCTACAGACATACATAGTAAATATGAATACATTGCTCAGAAATTGTTAATGGCCAGCAAAGTATTCTTTTTCTGAATTACATCCAAGTTTCAAAACTGCAAGTGTCATCTTATCACATACTATATTTTAAGCATTGGTCATGTAAGTCAGATCTGCTCGATGGGTGTTTTAAATCGCAAACATGACTTTTTGGAAACTCTAGTGTAATGTTTTTTATTTGGCTTGGTTTCTAAGTCAACATAGTTTGTTCATACTAGTTCAATTGTATTTTCCTTACACTTTGTCAATTCTGAATCTTTTACCTGAACAAGAAACAAAGAACAAGTAAACTTTTAGGTAGTTGAGCATCTAATGCTGTCTAGACGCTCTATAAAATCTGTAGTAAATTTACGGCATGTCCTTTTTCTTTTTTATCATATGTAACTGGTATAGAAGTGGAATTTAATACAGCTTGCAAGTTATCTATGAAAGAAACATGATCTTTTTTCCACTGTGTTTCAGCAATAACAAACTTAAAAGAATTAAAATCATCATGATTATCATCTCAAAACATTTGAGTTTATGCATCATTCTTCTTCTGTACTGTTGTAGTTCAGCTGATACTCTCCTGCTATGTAACATAGCTTTTAGTTTGGATTGTAGTCCCTTGAACACCTCTGAAGGTTTCAGCCCATTAACAAGTCTTCCTTCCTGACTGAGAACAACTGGCTCTGCTGTCAGAGTCAGTCATGCTCTGTGCCTGTTTCAGTTTCTTTTTATTTCCCACATAGTGACTGATTCTATAAGCAGCCACTCTCTAAATTCCCATATCACCAAGAGGAGTGTGAGGACATGAGGCAGCATGGTGCACCAGAACTTAATCAGCTTGCTTTTCCCTAGGATACTGTCTGTTCTGGGACTTTTTGAGAACGTTTTTCTTATGTCACCTCTCTGAGTACTAGAAGCAAAAGATCTTGACATGCAGATGAATTCTTTGAATGTAAATAGATAGAATTGTTTCTGAAAGTTATGGGTAGATAAATGGATTAGTAAAGAGTCATGTATTACATGGAAAATATATTTGTGACATACAGAAAAGCTTTGAGGGAAACATAAAGCATAGAAAAGTTGATTTTTTTTAGAAAAGAGAACTGTAACGTCTCAAAGCACAGGAGATTAAAGTAGTATTTCCAGCCATTCTATTTGAATGTATTATTTTATATTAAAATCCATTTGCACTGGAAGTTGGTGAGGCTATTTTTTTTCATAAATACCATTGCTATTGTAGGAAATGCAAACGATATTGTAAAAATTAGTAATAAACAACACACTTTAGATTTTAAGATAGCTCCCATTCCAAGGGACCAAATATGGTCTAACTCTGGGCGGCAAATTAGTATTCTGTTGAAATGGCTTTTATCAAGCAGGACAACATAATACTGGGATGATTTAAACTACACACAGAATAACAAGTTGTCATCAGTGCATATCCATGGCATGTCAATGTCAAGATTTCTTTGCAGCACAGGTAAAATGGGATGCTGCTACCAGGAAAAGGGTAGCTTCTGCTGCTACACCTGATTTATGATGGATACCTTTAAGCTATCTCTGCTCTTGCTGTGTCTGGAGGACCAGCCCCATCTCAGGCACTCTTCCTGGCTGCAGCAGCAGCCACCAGCCTGGTTTGCTACTGCACTGCTGCAAGTGAAGTAGACAGAAAAGCAGAACTCATCTCCCAGGCACGTGCCTGCTTTGCTTATGCCTGGAGCTGGTCCTACTTCAAGAAGGCAAGTAGTTTGCGCAGACAGAGCAACACTTTTGATGTGTGGTTGCTTACTGATATAGCCTGATCTTTAATTTTTAACAATAACTAGAAATGGAAGGTACAGTTGGCTGTAAAATGATTAAATAAGAGGAGGAGTGCTAGTGTTCTTGTAATGAAGGGAAATGCATCCTTATATGAAGGAAAATATTTCGCAAACATCATTTTCCTAGCTTAACAACCAGCAAGGATCCCAAAATACTTTTTTCTCAATAACTTTTCTCAAAATGTATTTTAACTTCAGAAAAACCTGGAACATTCACATTCTCTGTGTGTTAAGCTATTTGAAGTCAACAGACTTTGGGTAGTATTTCTGTAAAATTAAGCCATCAAAATATGCTTGAAATTGGAGATTTGCTGGGTGTTTTTTCATCTTCTTCAGATAGGGTTCATCCATCCTCATAAGACACATAACAAGAAAAGGAAGCAACAAAGAGCTGATAAATGGTAGTGTGCTCTGGTTGGCTTCTCACATATTTTACATATACCAAAAAACTGGGGTGATCAGATGAATTAGTTTTAGGTATACAAAAAACCAAGTTTTTTTCTTGGTTTTCATTCCTTGAAAAGTATCAGCTAAGTGTTTGGTAACTGCTGACTTGAGAAGGCATTACACTATGCTTGGGTATACTTTTCTCTTGAATACTAAACCAATTTGTCTGCTGATTATCTATGCTTAGCATTCTGTTGATTGATATGTTGCTGTAGTAAGTTGGGGAAATGTTCTGGTTCCAGTTAAATAACATATAATGTATGGGCATGATTAATTCCTATGCTGCTGTCATTCTAATTTTACTCGATCAAAGAAGTTACAGCAGCATAAAAGTAGAATCAAGCACACACAGAAATCAGAAAACATAATAATTTTTAATGAGATACAAAATTACTTTGGTGTATTATCTAAACTACTAAAGAATGTACATTTTTCATTGAAATTAAATATTTATATAATGTGATAAAATTCCTACAGTAAAAGGCATACAATTTTCTTTGGACAAATGGTGAAAAGACATTAGATCTATATTTTTAAAACTCCATTGTTAATTTTGCTAATAATTTTATCAAATTTTGCCCTTTTGAAAGGAAACATCTTGGTTAGAGGTGGTATATTTTGTCTTCTTCCTTTTTGTGTTCAGCCTAAGCTGAATCAACTTGCATTTATTCAGGCCAAAATAATTATCAGTGTTCACCATTTTTATATTATTTTCACTACGTAACAAGATCTAGTATAGTATAGCAATATCTCTCACTAGTTCTCTGAGCAGAGGAGAAACCCATCACCTATTAAGCTATCAAAAGTGACACAAAATCATTAGGGAGTAAACAGTTACGTTCCTTTTCAGTATCTGCTGTCTGGTGTAATGAGGATGGTGTACTGACACACTGCTTACTTTCCTTACATGACTTGTGAAGGCAGTTACTGTCTTAGCAGAGCAAAAAATAGGCACTGGTATGAAACTTTTAAAATTTAGACTTCCAGTTTTGTTCATTTTGCCTACCCAGCATCCTATAGTTGTGTATCTTTGCTCTTCTACATAGACTGAGCTGCCTTTTAAAACATTAATTAAGACTAAGCAAATAATCTGTGTGTGTGTCTTCCCTGTGCTTTTCTATTTATAGTTTCTGATGTACTTCTTATGGTACTATTATATATGTGAATGAAATATAAAGTGTTTTCACTTAAGGAAGACACTGACTCACCCTTGGTCATGGACCAGGGCTCAAGCAATGCCAGTTGTGCTCTCCTGATCCATATCTTTCTCAGGGCTCCCCTTTCTTGGTTCATGTGTGACTGCTCACCAGTGCTCCCAGGGGATTTCATCTAGCCTACAACCTGAATGCTATAAGCTCCTGAATGACACCCAAAAGAGAGGCCTGTCATGGATACATTGCTTCTGCAGAAGCAACCATTTCTCAGTTTTACTCTTTTCAGCTGCAGCTCTGGGCTGCTCAAAGTTATTCCTGCAAGCTGGTGCTGTGGGGACTACCTGTGCAATGCATTGTTTTGCAGATGTCGTGTTGCTTGTTCTCAGGCTAACAGCACAGATGTGTGCAGCAAACCCTCTGCTTCCTGGAACTGGACCTCCTTGGTTTATGTTGGATCTCCTTTTTTATGTCACATGCCCTAGGAGAAAAGACACTAAAATTATTCTCTGCAGGTGGGAGAAGAGGCATTGTCCTCCCATCAGAAAACATGGTTACCAAGCTAGAAGTAATGGGAGGATAATAGGGCAGTGACTCTTTCTGAAGCTTAATAAGACACTATGTTCAGAAAACATATATTTTATTATAACTGGATCTTGCAATGAATAATATTTCCTAATTAATCACAGGGATGCATGAGCTTTGCAGACTAAAAGACTCAGCATAGGAAATATGTCATGTCTATTTTTAGTCAAAATTATGTTGTTGTGAATTGTTTACTTTGGCAAAAAGTTTCAGGGATAGCCATTCTTAGGAATTACCCAGTAGGCATGAAGATACCCCCAGTTACATTCTTGTAACATCTCTGGAGCTGTACCAGTACTTCTTTTTTTTTGGAAAGAATTGTTTCTATAGAATTCAAACATACTTCTGAGCGCACATAGAAATGGTAGATGATCTCATTACCTCTGTCCTCCTTAGACTTCTTCTAAGGATTTTCAAGCTCACCATGGTCTGTTTTTCTTGTCCATGTAGATCCTGGTGAGTCATGAATCTGGAAACTGAACTTTTGCACGCAGATGAGGAAGGATTTGTGATAATGAAAACCTTCAGCTCATGAAGATGCTTTTTTGAAATAGTCTCTAATGGAAAACACTTTTTTCTTGTGTGGATCAGGTCAAATTTTGGCCATACAGATACGTACATACACCAGTGAAGAAGAGGGGAGCTGTCAGTATAAGCTCTGTGTTACAAATGTGGCAGGAATAGCTGTGTAGACAAGTACAGGGGGAAGCTATGTGCTGGTACAGATGAAAATATCAAGGAGAGAAGAAATTGGAGCATGGCTTTCAAATTTAATATGGGTCAGACCAGGGCTATCTGTCAATGAACCTAACAGTCCAATGCAGGACAAAAAATAGCACTATTTAAAGGAGCTAATGCACAAGAGTGTATGACTGGAGTACACATTTCAGCATCTTTCCTTTCCATGGCAAATCTATGTAAATAAACCTGTCACATCTAGGAGATGTATAACATTTTTCTGGCTTGTGGCTATTCCACAACCAAGGAAATGCCACTCATTGGTTTAAATACTATTACAGTAATCAAAAACTCTTAAAAGATGCACTGGATTATTTTCAATGTTGAAATAAAACCTGATGCTTTCTATATGAAATACTTAATTGTCAGTATGATAATTAAGCAATATTTTTTCATATTAACAATGTTTATGCATGCTTGTATAGACGCGAATACTACATCCACAGAGAAAAACATCAGTTCTAAAGAGCCAAGCAAAATTGTTAATCTTGATCAAAAGTCCACATTTCCAAGACAAATATATCACTAAACTGATGAGATATTGAAGTGTCTTGCAGGATTGGGCCTTGTTTGTACCTGAATTGTGGGATGGAGCTGTCTTTTTGTTCTGCATGAATTCTCACAGCACCTAGCACGAGACGGGTCTCAGCCCCCTGCAGTATGCAGTACATGAGGCTTGCTGCTTTGTCCCATGCAACAACTACCATTGCTATAGGAAACTTTATGCTCGAAGAGGAAAGTAAGGAAAGTAGTACAGATAGCACAGAAGCCTTGACTAGCAGAGACACCCTGGAAGGACCCATGCCACAGCTTTGTGGGTTGTCATCTCCTTCCTCTCTAAAAAAACTCAAACCAACAAAGTTCTTTGCTTGCTTACTTGTATCTGTGGGTGAACTATTGATTCAAATACACTTCTGTGATCCTGTCTTGGAGTCACTTAGTGCACCACAAGGCTTAATCTATATGCTTATGTAGCTGTGCTGACACACTAGTGTTGTGAGGAGCTCCGTGTAGTGGGCACCTGCTGAGCCAAAGATTTGAGATGAATAGTGCCCATATTGATTTGCCTATAATGGAGTGGAAAAGAAAAATGTCCAGGTTTTGTTGCAGGTATTTTTGTGGGGTATTAAATTGGTGGATTAGTTGCAAACAGCAGTACTGATAAAGTCTCCTGTCCATCTTGATGGTTGGGCCTTTCTATTAAAATGACACATAAATAACCTATTATGTCCCCCACCCATGGAAATTCAAATGCACCTGTCAACTTGATAAAGCACTTGCCTGGAGGGAAGCATTGTTTACATTTTCACTCCATTCTTCAGAAAAAGTGAGATTCTAATTATTTTTCCCACTGTAAATTAATGCTGACTATGATGGTTAGCATATCTCTGTATTGTTATATCTATGCAAAAGTTAAATAATAGAGCTGATCCATCATGTATTATGCAATGTGCATTTTTATGACAGGCTTCCCTCTGATCTTATTATGCCTTTCTTCATAAATACTTACTTTTTTTTCCCAGCAGCTGGGGGAATCTTTGTTGACTGCTGGTTCAGAAGTTGAAATCTGTTCTGTGTGAAAAGGAAAATGCAATTTACATGTTTATCGGATGCTGAACTCTGCTGTCTTCTGAGAAGGAAAAAATAAGGATATAAAAATATATGCTATTAATAATAAGCTTCTTTGCAATAAACAATTGGTCACATGGTGCTAAACCTTTTTTTTTAATAAGCCAAGCCCATTAGACTCAATAATGCACTAGAACTGTTTTTTCATAGCTTAAACAGTAAGTTTTAATTCATCAAGAGAAAACTAGTTAACGTGAAATCAAATTCTTCCATGCATAAAACCATGCCACACCTTTGCCCAAAACTTGAAGCTGAACCATGAACTATTTATTAGGGTTCCTAGCAGTCAGTTTTACTTTGTTGGCTTTTTAAAATTTTTTTCTTATTTTGGTGCATTTCATGGTTCCTGCTTGAACTGAAGGCAGACTACTGGAATACCACAAAGGGGGTTGGTTTTGTAATACTATGCTAAATGTGAGAAATATTATCAGAAGAATTTTTATTATCTGTTTTCTTATCTCAAGCAGGGAAGAAGATCTTGCTCAAAGGCTCTTGATATATTCAGAGAACACCAGGAGGTAGCTTGATCTTTCAACTTCTTTTGACAAGTTTTTCAGACCCAAATGGTTTGCATACTCTGTTGAAGACTTATGCAAACTGCCCTGAACCTTTGGCCCTTTGTCTGCTTTCTAGAGTAGATTTCTACTTCTAGATTTCTAGAGAAGAATCAGTGCCAAGTATGATTAAAATGCTTGCAAGAGCCAAAAATAAAACCCTGGGGCAGAAAAAGGAAGGAGTAAACTAAGAACAAGGACCTGTCTTAGGAATTGAGGCAACTTTGGATAAAGTTCCATTGAGCTTACAGGAAGGGTGCTAGCCCTGTGGAGGCAGAAAAAAGATCGTTGGTATAAAAATGGCAGAAGGGATGGGATGGCAGTGGGAAATGCCAGTCTTGACCAAAAAGGAAGACCTGAAACTTTGTCATCTTCATTGCTTTCTTCCCTTCTTTTCTACAAGGAAAGCGGCATTTGTTTTACTGCCATGCAGCATTAAATTCTTACCCAAATAGGACAGGGCCTTCCACTACTGTCCATCCTGCCTGGAAGACGGTTATGAAAGCTTTTTCCTTCAGTTCTGTCTCCATGGCCTACCTCTGGGGTGATATCTGCAAGAAAGCAGCTGGGAATTATTTGGAGAAACAGATAAGATAATTTAGAAACAGTTAAAGTAAATGACCACATATATGTGCTAATACAACTATTGCTTTGATCTCCCATAGGCTGTTAACTCTTTGCTCTGTTTGTACAGCAGCTGGAGCGATAGGGCTGCAGCCTGAGTGAGCTTCTAGATGTCTATGGTGAATGTGTTTGCTAACAATTAATATCCATAATGGAGTAGTCGATATACTAATTAGGACTACTGAAAAGTCAGAGAAAAATGACAGTATTTCTAAAGGAGGGCACCCTTCATGAATTTTCATGTGTTTTGGCAAAAGTGATGAAGTTGACTGAAAATCTTTCACCTTCTTTTTCCTATGTCCATTCCATCTGCTTGAAAGGAAAGCTGGGTCTAAGCAGGCAAATTAGGAAAGCTTTAGGAAAAAAATTAGGCAAATTATAAAAAAAACCTCATAGTGATTTTGCTATCATTTAAAGACTATTTTAAAAAAATATTAAAATCCAGACTTAGTCAAGTATCCAATAAAAGATGCTCTCCACAAGAATACAGCTTACACTATATTCTACCTCTCTGGTGCAAGAATATACAGTTCCTCTGCTTTCATAGGAGAAAATTTTCTTAAGCTGAAGAAGATGCAGCTAGAAGCTACCTTCCCACGTATTTAAATTTTAATTTCTCAGGTGGTTTACAGCCCTTGTAGCAATCCAGATTTAAAAATGTTATTTAATTACAAGAAACAGATTTGTCCATCTGACATAAGTCACACGTGAGTAAAAGCATGTCTCATAACTAGATACATATTTTGTATGCACATGGTCTTGGACATGGTGAATGAAATCTGTGAACATAGACTTATTTCTTTTACCTATCTTTTCTCTGTGTTTAATCTGTTCCAAATGGTGGAAGTCTAAAATAAAATGTTCATTGCAAATGGGCTAATTGATAAACTTAGATCCTTTGTTTTGTTTGCAAATTCATCTTGAACCACGCTGTTTTAATACAGTTCTGTTAGGGCTGCTTTCACAAATTTTTGCAGAATGTCTTCCGTGGGCAAATTTTATCCCATAAGATGAGCTGCTCCATTGATCTATTTAGTATTTGTTGTTTCTGGTGTACATTTGGTCATCAAAGTCGTATAGTATTATTTCTGCTTTCTGACTGCATTATATTTGTAAACAGATGAGTAATAAATAACAAGTGTTGATGAGCAGATAATAATTAGCAGACACTTACTTACACAGATATGCTCTTGTATGTATTAAAATTCTAACTTCCACAGGGAAAATAGCTTTTCCTAAACACTTTTGTATAAAAAATCCTGTCTCTCTGAAGTTACTGAAGATGCTTTCTTAAGTAACTGATTCCAGCATCCCTTCTAAATTTGGGAAATGAGGCGTGGAGAGAGATTTCTCTCACTCGTCTGAACTAAACCCGTTCTGGGCTTGGAATATAGCAGGATTCTGTGGAATAGGAAGGGAATGTATTTTATCTCCTTTCCTTAGGGCAAATTAATGGACAAAGGCACTGCTATGCACAAGGAAATGCAAGAAAGCTGTGGCCTTTAATTTTCACTCTTTAAGGTTTTTTCTGAATTGAATATCAGTTTTCCTTGACTTAATAGACTTAATACCTGAGATTTTTTTTCAAATTTATTTGGAAAATATTTATGGATGACTCAAGTATGGGGACTTAAAACCATAGATGATTTAGATTCAAAATGATGAGATGGTAAGCAGCAGACTACACTAGCAATGGGTGCATGGTGGTAAGAAATAAGTGACTTTGCTTTGTAATATCTAAAAGCAGGAGATTAAAAGAATCCTCTAGAAAAGATCTGCATTGCTGTTCATTTGGACAAATCCATAAACATGATGCTATCGTAATTCAGAAACAAAAAGACCCTCCACTGTTTCCCAGTGTTACAATGCTGAACAGTTTGCTATAAATCTATTCTGGGATTTCTCCTCAGTCATTTACAAGGAGGTTATTCTCTGTATATGGTTATTTTCATCATTCAGTTTGTCCATGTCAGTTTATTAAATAAATCAGGGAAGACTATAACAACAATGCTTCAGGCATTCATAATTTGACTGAAATAAACAATTCCTGGATACTACTGGTCCATTATGTTCATAAAGAGGATGATTTAGAAGCAAGTTATTTATCTGCAGAGTTACTACAGACAGTCGTAGGTGGGGATATCGCATTTGCCACTGATCTGGCTCTGTAGGTCAGAGTGTGGCTGTTATGCCACACATCTGGCAGAAGTCCTCTGCCAACAGCAGACCAAAGGCGCTTGCTACGCCAAGACATCTACATGCTACATTATTGCCCCAGGTGAAAAAGCATATGCTATCACTCCACCAAAGTACTCTATTTATGTGTAACCATGTATATATATTTATACATTTAAGTACTAAATATAAGGGACATCAGTGTACCTGGTCGTGTTTTTCTCATGATGGTATGACTTTTGGTGTTCTAATAGCTTCTCTTGTTCATGCCTTTGTTTTCCATTTCTCTAATTTCATCATTTATTTGAACCGAGATAATTTTCACTTCTTGTAAAGAATTATATTACATTTGGTGGCTTGAAAATCTTCTGTACTGTCACAGCTAGTTCTTATTGAGGTTCAGGCATAGCCTCACTCAGACCTTGATGCCACCAAGGTGCCTCTGACATGGGCAGAAAGGGTATTGTTAGGCATATCTACATAAATTCTTCTCCTGGAGTTGCTGGCAAGTTTTTTAGCAACAGCACGTTAGAGGTGGAACTTACAATACTTGAGTGCTGAGCTTCCCTTGGAGGTTAATACTAGCCAGCTTTTGTTTTTTTTAATTGTACAGCTACACTGGTTTAGTTTGCCTCCAGGATAGCAATTCCCATATTTACAACTCTTACCACAGAAAATACACTTACCACGTTTATGAAAGTTACTTGAAGTAAATACAGCACCCTCGACTTTTGATGCCTTTCTTTCCTATAATTTCAACACTTTTGTCCTTTTGTCTAAAGTTAACAGCTTGTAACTTTTGCTAATTTTTTGTCATGACCAACTTGTAGTTCTGCCCATTCTCAGCTGGTTGTTTTGGTCTGTGTTGTTCATTTTACATATTTACTTTGAGTGCTGCTTTCAAACATTTTTTATACCTTTTGTAATACATGAACTGGAATTGGTTCACATTACACTGCTAATAATAATGCTGCAAGAATCAGTGCCACTGATAATCAAGTGTTTGGATACACATGGATATGCATAGTTCTCAGCTTTTTTAAAAGAAGGCTTTCTATGCCAATGTCATCTTTCAATACACTAAAAGTCAGTCTTTCTCTCATTCCCACTCTAGCTCAGAAAGTTTGAGGAATTCTTTTTTCCATTTTCCTTTTATAAAGGCTGTCAAACAACATAAAATTTCATAGTGACTTTATGCACTCATATGGCATTTTCTGTACTCTGACCTTGGAAATATTAATAATAATTGTCCATATGTCATGTGTGTAATATATTTATGAATATACATTTATTAATATATTTGTATTAAAAATGTTATTATGTTCTACTTCAATAACATATTTTTACACACTTGGTATGGTATGATTTAGTTATATGACAAAGTACATTTGTATTTATACGTACAAATTTTTTTTGTCTTTTTTTTCTAGATTATGTACTGTAATTTGAAAATGGTTTACCTTCTTTATACAAGAAGCATCTTCCATTCCTTTAAAAGTCTGTGTACACGTCTGTGTGTAACGTCACACTGTACGTTAAAAGAACAATGATTGAAATCATTGTTGTCAAGGAAAAAATGTATTAAAATTATTAATAAGACTAAAACTCACATGAGACTTACTGAATCATCTGATCTGACCTAAATTTATGACCTTTCCTCCCAGTTCTTCCCTTTGCATACTTTCACAAAGACAGGAGGACTGAAAGGAAAAAAACCCACAATCCAATAAAGACCAGTGAAAACTGTATATTTGCATTAGGCCAATGTAACGTTTGGTGATTATAATAACATAAACAAATAAACTATAAGGGCATTCAAATCAGACCTCATTTGAAGCTGAACTATTATAAAGCTATTAACAGCCTCACACTCCTGCTTTAATTAAGTCATGTTCTGAAATATTCAGCATTTGAACCTGTTCTAGCCTGCCTCTTTTATCACTGAATTAACATCCTTAATGTGTTTTTCTGCTGAAAGATGAATTTCATTTAAGGATTATTGTACACTGCTCTGGCATTTTGCGGTTTCTTGTCAGCCCTTGTGAATCTAGATCATAGCTAACTTCAGTTCCTCTGACATGTCCTATATGCACAGCCTCCTGACTAGCCTGTCTCAGTGGATTTATTAACTCGTATTGTATTCCTGTAGAAATGAATGGACATTTTTGATTAACTTAATGATAGAAATTTCAGATGACAGTAGAATTTACTTTTGGAGCTTATTTCAGGTTATGTAGGCCACAGCAGCTCTCCAGTGACCTCTCACTTCATAGAAATGTGTTTTGAAAGTTTCAAGGCAGTGGACATCTGTCTGCCAAATACTTTAAGATGGTGCTAGCAAGGAAGGAATTGAATCGTCCTTCAGAGCTGAGGTGTCTAAATCCCCAGCCATCCCCAGTGCTACTCTTTCCTGGGACTGGTTTTCAGCTGTTCCATCCCACTGCATGTTGCAGTCTGCCTTTAGGCAAACTCATGCTAGCGGATGACTAAAAGGAAGGGTCAATGAGTGATGCTCCAGCAAAACATCCCATTTTCTTCCTTTGTACTTGTGCCTACCCTAGACAAAAGCAGTAGAACTCAACGTGACATGATCAGGCCGTGCTTTTAGGGAGGAGAGGACACACCAATCAGTATTGTCACATTCTCTTGGCTAGTCACATAAATGCCCTTTGAGGGAGTTCACCGGATCTTGAAATGTGGTGCCTCGTTGGGTGGGTTTTTTATTACTACTACTATGCAGGTCTGTCTGCTCTCAGGCTGAGTGGCAAGGCTCCTGATACTGTACCTGGTGCCATGTGGATATAGTGCTACAGGGATGAGACCCAGAGCTGGGAACTTCTAAAGGAGGTCTTCTCCCTGACAAGGTAAAGATTTGCACAGGCACAGAGGTTTGAGTGATGTGGCTTTGGCTTCCAGCATGGTAATTATATGCTGTAAATTACATTCAGCTCTGGCATTAATTGAAAATACATGTGGTAATTTACTTGTGTGAAGGTAGTCTAAGGCCCATGCTGTCCTCTTTGCCCCCAGAGTTCACAGCTCAAACAGAGAAAACAGAGCTGCAGAGGAGGATGTGGTGTTCACAGTGAATGATCCACGAATTACAAAATACATGGTGAATAACTCCACCTCTTCCCCACTTGTTGGCAGGGACAAACATGAAAGCAGGACAGGAAGATTTAACAAAAGTGGGTTAAGATGAAGGCCAGGGAAGAAGCAGGGGAATGTGTAGGATTGATTCAGGAGGGAGGAAGACACTCTGAAGAAAGGAAGCAAGAAGTACAGGGGATAATGCATTTAGTATAAAGAGTGTGTCACAACAGAGATCATTCTGTTTGCTTTGTGGATCCCATGCAGACTTAATTTCTGAGCTGGCTCTCCCAGCTTTTTCTCTTCCATGAAGTCACAGATTAGAGAGAAAACATGAGGCCAGGAAGGACCCCGTGCTCTTGATTGTGTAGGTCAGAGTTCTTCTTTGTGAGACACTGAGATGAGAGAGGAGGGCAATCATGGTAGGGTCTTTGCTACCATTTCGCAAGCTATGTCATGGCCTCCTCTGGCAAACACTGTCCCAACAGAAGCTACCTTTCTGCTTGTGCATCTTTGTATGACAAGCTTGCATGAAACATTTGTGTTATAGGCAGAAGAAAATGGAGAGCTTGTCCTGTCCTTGTAGCTGCTGTATGTTCCTAAAAAAGTGTTTTTAATAAAAGCCTCTTAACACCAGAGACTTTGATGTGGGAAATTCAGACTATGCATATTTTATCTTAAATTCCAGATAAACTTTCCTTGTTTTAAAATATATAAAATCATTTAAGACTGTTGCAAATGAAAGCTGGCACTAATATGAGGTTTCCTATTGTTCTGTTGTTCCTGGAAAAGTGTTGGAGATAATTTTCAGTGTGTGTTCTTGCTTTCTTAATTCACCTAAATCCAGTCCTCTCCTAAGGCAGTTCTCAGAACAGTAGTGTGCACGTCAGGATCGTGGTATTGGCACACTGTGCTAGTTAGGGGATTCCTCATAATGCATAAGAACAGCTGTGGAAACATGAACTGGAACACAGGCAAACCGAGCTAAATCTAACTTTCCCCAAGTAGGGAGGGGAAATTGTATCTGATGATTTTGTGATCTCTTGTAAGAATCTGAGGTCTTTGTTACAGAAAAAATAAGGGGGGGGACACACACTGAGGGAGTAAATACTATGTAAAAGATGTTTGATGCACCTATCTTAAATTAGAGGTTTTCTATGGCCAGCTTCATGAATGAATTCCAATCATTTCAGCCACTGCAATACATTTTCTTGAAAGAAGAGATGTGTTAGACCACAAAAAAAGAGTTGTTTCCTATGCATTAAGAAGAAGTGCTTGGGATGAGCACGCCTATTGCAAGGATATAACAATATCGCCTATCCCCTCCTATTGTAAACAGGAGTAGTATCTCATCAGATAATGTGTGATAAAAGGCTTTGCAAAAATGAAGGCTTAAATAGCTTGCACTTTGGTGTGAGTATAAAAATAATGCTTCTAATCATCAGTTCTAGTTAAGGGCAACATGCTCAAGCTACGTGCTACAGCCCATCTGAAGTCCTGAATTCTGCTCAGCCTGCGTAAAAATTTAACATGAAAAAGGTTTCATATTAATTCTGACTGGCACAGGGAAGTTCAAAACCTACCCCAGCAAACATGTTTAGAGCAAACCAGGAAATTAGGTAACCATGTCAATAAACTAGCTTCATGCAATGCACTAAAATACAAGCTCTTTCCTTTGCCTCATCTACAATTCAGTTGGCAGCACAAGGTTATTTTAATAACATAGAAAGATCAGAGACTAAAAAGTGCTTGTGGGTACAGGTGCAAAGACTTCTCAAAGAGAGAGAGAAATACAAATACTCGTTCATGATATTCTCAGGAAGATTTCTTTTTTTTTTTAATCAGCTTTGCCATTTTATTGTTTAACCTACCCTGCTTGATCTCCTTGCTTTTGGTTAATACAGGAGTCAATTACAGCTTCATCTGTGCAGAATTAACTTTATAGAGTATACACTAGGGATTTGTCTATCTCTTCTATTTAGATCTATGTCATAAAAAATATGTAGTAGAAAACCGTGTGCAAGCACTGCATATGGTACAGGCTTTGTAGATTTATTGTAAAATCATTTAAAATCGGTTAAGCTCTTGCCAGAAGTTAATTAAATATGTTCCTTTGGTGGGGGGTGGGGGTAATCTGTGTGTGTGTGTGTGTGTGTGTGTGTGTGTGTGTGTGTGCATGGGGGGGTCTTCTGTCTCACTAGGTGGCAGTATCTGATTACATCTGGAAGGACCATGCCAGCAAGCCTGGTGTCTCTAGCTGTGACCTCCAGCTCGAGGGAGAAATCTCTGACTCTGCAGCCACGTCCAGAGATAGAACCACCGTTTGTGTCTCTGTCTACACTGTTCACCTCAGCGGCTTCCAGGAGCTCTACAGGAACTTCCTCAGGCTACCTGATGGGGCTATCATTGAGGTAGGTCCAAGCAGACCCCTCACCTGCAGAGAGGGGCACTTCAGAAGTAGGTCAGCATCAAAATAGACCTGCCTGACCCTTCACAAATATGGACTTAAATCTTCCATGAGAAGACTTCATTCCTAAACAGTAGTGTAAAACCAATGATATAATGTGTTTGCAGTGCAAAGTAGCAATTGAGTATTGTTTACAGAGTCATTTAAGGGCAATTATGTAAGATATACATTGAAAGAACACACATAGGAATTATTTATAAATATATATTGCATATAATCACACAAGATCACTCAGTACAGGAATTATTTTTTATATATATATTTGAGTGTTCTAAGTATTGCATACATTTTTTACGCAGGTAGTACTACAGATACCGTCTTTCACTTAGCTTTTCCTCAGATAAACAGAGCTAAGGCACAGTTAGATCACTTACTGGCATCTTACAGATTTTAGATTGCATCTTGGATGTTTTCAGATTTTTAGCAGCTTGTGCACTAAAATGCAATACAGGATGGTATTAAAAAAGTATGGCCCATTACTTGTTTCATAGGCTGCATTTTATTCGTTGCATTTTAATTTTTCTTCCAAGTGCTTAGAAGGTTCATTTCCTTGTTGCCTTTGGTCTTGTGTTGAGAGACCTTTAAAATAAAAGGCATCTGAGAGAAAACAGAACAATAGAATATTACTTTACCTACCCAGATAAGAAGTGGGAGCATCATCACAGAGGTCTGTTTACCATAGGAAACTGGCAGAAATGATGCTGAAGTACGAAGTTTTCAGCTGCTCATCTCTAAGCCAAAGATTTAAGTACGTCTTTTCAGCATGAGGCAAACATTGCTTCTTCTCCTTTGGTTAATGTTTCAAGGCTGTTTTCTTCACAAAAAGATTTTATTCTTTATTTCTTTGCCCTACTTGGCTTTAAAAAAATATCTAATTTAAAGGAAACTGTCCTCAAGGAATCCAAACATAATTCTGTGCCTCAGGAACTTGTGATTCATTAAAGTGAAGACTCCAGAGTCTTAGAGCTGGCCGAAGAAAACAAGATAAGGCATGTGGCCTACATGAAGTAGAACTTAATTATTGAAATAAAGAAACTGGCAGATTCATGTCCATTCCTAAGTCTGTTAAAGAAGATCCTCATACAAATCACCGGCTAGATTTTGGCTAGAACACTTTTTCCCTGTTTGAGGCCAGCAACACAGCCCCATTCCTACTTTTCACCTGTTACAAACAGTAGCATTTTGTAGAATGGCTTTTCCCAATTAAGTTCTACTCAGCTTTTCTGCCCTAAGGTTTCATTCAGCTTCCACAAGACTGTGGAAGGATGGGTTTCAAAGACCTGAGATGATCTTAACCTAGTGCACTGTTCATTAATAATCTTTTCTGTATTTCTGACAGAGGAGAAATGCATTCCCATATAATTTTGTCTTACCAGATAAGCTTCCTAGAAGCTTCCAGCTTCTGAACTGATGCTGATCAGCATCCACAAAGGGAGCACTGCATAATGTAGATGGCTTATGTCAGTTTTGTATGGTTTCCCACACCAGATCACAACATCCCTAAAATCTATATGGCTGAGTCTTATGTCATTGTCTTGAAAGCTACACCTCTAATTCAGGTGATCAATGCATGATTTACAGCATTCTTACGTGTAGATTTAAATACAATTACATATAAGAAATGTGCTTAACTAGTAACTGCAGTAAAACTTGCATACGGATGTTACATTTAGCTGATAATGGATGTAATTATACATTTGTGTATTTTATAGGTCAAGGCATTCTACTTCACTCCCAAATTAGGAATATTCTATAAGTTAATGAATTTTAAAACTATACGCTGACTAGAGAGAACTTAGCTGCTATGGGACTAATGCACCTAAGCTTAACCACTCGCTGCTGTTGCTGCCCCTGTCTGCTGTGGCTAGACAAGAAGTGGTACTTGAGTGGGGTTAGAAAATCCTTTTGGAGCTAAAAGGTAGCAGTAAACCTAAGTATGGCTTTTAAGGGTGTAGCAAATGAAGACTATGTGGGCTTGGGATAATCTGTCCCATCTGCTGCTTTTGTGGACAACTGCATCATGAACAAGCATTTTCAGTCTGAATATTTAGTTCTAAAGATGCAGGTAGTGTAGTTTACCTAAACCTAGTCTAGTTTAGGTATTTTGTACCCAGTGATCCACGGAAAGATTTTTCTGGATCCTTACAGTCCATTTGGTCTCCTCTTATTCTCCAGTCTCAATTTGTTCATTGTCAGTTTCTATGTATTTATTTGAATTGCCTTCTGGTGTAATTAAAACTTCTCTCTTCCAGAAGCTTACCTACATAAGATATTTTCGCAATCTAATCCTCTGATTGCCAAAACAGGTACAACACTTCACCAGAAGAAACAAGACAGGCTCCTATTTTCCTTTTCGTTCCCCTCCTCACTCCACCAGAAGTGGTGAAGGAGAAAGGACTCTCCTTCCCCAATGGCAAGGGCAGCGATTGTCTCTCCCTGTTATAGGAATGACAGCTGCCTTTCCTCTTTCTTCATGATCACCAAGCCTTCTCCTCATCAGAGATAAGATATTTGTACAAAATGTTTTCTGAGGTCTGTAGAAACATGACCTGTAGGAACAGTGCGTGGCAACTGTGACATGTCCTGTCTTTGCGTATACAGCTGTCTCATCTGCAGAGTCCACAGAGTAAGAAACCTACCAATTTTCATTTTTTTTTCTTCTCTTTTGGGTGAGCTAGTTCTATTGTATAGCTGCAGAATAGAAGGAATAATTCAACAGCATCTAGGAACTGGGGGTTGCATTAAACAATGAGTTTTATTACAGTAACTTACCAAGGGTGAAAATGTAATTATTTCAGTGTAACTTTTTCTTCACTTTTATTAAGAAAATCTGAATGCATGTAGCTCTGAAAACTGAAAAATGAAACCTCTTTGACTTTTTAATTTCCATGACTTTCAGTAATAATATCAGAAAGAGCTGTTTGCACCTATTCCTAATTACTGCGTTGGGACCTCCTTAATTCAAGCATTTGGGGACTAGTATCTCTGTGTTGGACATGTAATTCTTTGTCTCATTATAGCATGATGGTTGCTGGTATTGGTAGGTGTCCTGCAGAAATATGTGCATATTAATAATATAAGGAAATGAGCACTTTGGCAGAGAACAACAGAAATAAGAGTAACTTTAAAAAGCAAGTGCAAATATAGACATTGTTGAGAGGGTATCACCAGCATGAGGAGGAGATTCTTAGCATTCTGTTAACTGAGGTGTGTGTGCAGACTAGCAAGCTCTAAGCTATTTGAGTGTCAGTATATTTCTTGTCAAACAAACATGAGAATGGTATTTAAATCACCAGGCCAAATTCTTTCTCACATTCATGTGTTCAACTCCTAGTGACCTCAGCCTCAGATGGGGTTCTGTATCTGTAGATATTCTTCGACAGTCATAAAAGGAATTTTGCATAATCTTGCTTTAAAGTCCTTGAATGCTCACAAGGAATTTACATTATATTCACAACCCCATCCTACCCTTTTTTGCTTTAGTGAAAGTGAGATTTTATCATAGCCCTAATTCAGCAAATCACTTAAGTGTGAACTCCATTTAGGCCAAGGAGCCAAAACACTCACTTCAACACTACTTTTTTTTTTAATAGTAACTAAGGCCAGTTTGTAATTGTTGTATGCAAGAGCCCATTAGCTAGGAATAAATGTCTCACTCTGCATAATTTCTTTAAAATACTTTTTTTCTTTAAGTATGGTATTCCTATTAAAGGTCGAGCTTTGCTGGTATAACTAGAAATTTCATGTCTGGTATGCAAAGTAGTTTTATAGGTTTCATAAGCATGAGGCAAAAATAACTGTTTTAAAAGGAACATTAAGTACAAGGTGACATGTATAAATTGCCCTAGAAATGTTAAATAAAAAGAACTTTTTTTAAAAATACGCAGCATAAAAATTATAGAGGTTAAACCTGTAAGTGCAGTCCTTTTATCATAAGCATTATAAAACTTAAAGAATTCACATGCAGTAAAACCCATTTTCCTTTTTACCTATAATATATTTCTCCTTTATAGAGTTCAATTTAGGTATTGGCTAACCAAGGAATGACTTTCCCAAAATAAATCACTTTTCATCCTTTCCCTTATTCATTAATCTTATGTTATTGTAATATACAGGAAGTTATTGAGTTTTAGCATTTTAAATTTGTTTGAAATCCGTGCACAGAAAAGTTAATGGTAGTGGTACATGCTTACTGTCTACATGGTGATAACACCAACTCAGTGATTTTTATCTCGACTTTTGCTGACTGGAGTTGATTTCTTATTAAAAGGGCAAAGATATGTCACTTTAACTCAGCAAAAAATCAGTTTCTTATTATAGGCCTAGTAAACCTCAGTATTGTAGAGGAACTTTTTTATGTTATGATTTTATCTATCAAATAAACCTACACAAATGTCAAGGATTCATCCAATGTAAACCAACTGGATAAGAGATCTGTTTTCTCTGATTACTTGAAAAGCACCTAGTAGTAATAGCATAAGACAGCATAGGTGACTAGCCAATTACTTAGTTTAAACTATTTACATCAATCCATATGCTATAAATTATGTCTAAACTCTCTTGCACTTCTGGAAAAGTGAATGAAATCATATAAGTTTATTTTGAATACAAGATCAGATATGGTATGCTGAGTGACACTTAAAAAGAATGAAACTAACTGTAGCTTATTTTCTGAAGCAATCTTGACACTAATGCTAAATTACAGCTTGGAAACATCTAGCATTTTTACCTTTATGAGAAAAGGCTTTTTACATATTTAACATAATTCTAGGGAAAATATACTGGAATTATGTATAAAGATATGTACACTGTAACCAAAGGGCATTTATATTCCCCAGTAGAATACTTACAACAATTTTATTGCCATTTGGTGTCATTTTCTAACAGATATAAAATACAGCCAGTAAACAAACTAGACTTTAGATTTAAGCTGACAGCTGTTCCTTCAGAAGCAATATTCAGATATTTAATCTTACGAATACTGAATATTTTACAATTGTTTGAGCAAACTACACTTTTAGCATGTGAAGGACTGTGTGCTTTTATATACAGTTCTTGGACCTGATAATGACACTAAAAAACGACCTTAGAATCCTTAGAATAATCTACACATTTGTCGCTTCCATATATTCCCTGGGCAAATCAAGAAATTGCCTCATGTTTTATTCTTAATTCCACAAAGTCTTTTTATATACGTAATGTTGCTATGAATACTCAGCTCTCTTTTTTTTATGTGTGTGCATAAGTCATACAGTCAACCCCGGAGGAGCTTATATGTGTATCTGAATGCAGTTTTTTCTTACTGTAACTTCATTAAGGGAATAAATTGGCCAAGTTTAACACAAAAGCTCAACACACTGCTTTCATAAGTGTCTCACTGCAGTGGCCACTGAAGATTTATGGCTAAGACAAAGTGGGAGGGTTGCTTTAGCTCAGTGACTGAGGTTTGTATACTACCTAATGACTTGATCATTGTACGGCTTCATCATCTCACTAGACCCTGCAGAGGAATCAGGAAACCACTGGCTTTTTCAAACTATAAGCTGGATCAGCCAAGGTGAGAGGGGGAGGACTTCTGGGCTGGGAAGAGGCTGTGCAAAGGTAATTATTTGGTGTAAATTTGCCATCAGAGAGTAGTGATCAATGGCTCAAGTCCAGGTGGAGAACCATGACAAGTGTTGTCCCTCAGGGGTCCATCCTGGGACCAGTGCTGTTTAATGTCTTCATCAATAATATAGACAGCAAGACTGAGTGCACCCTCAGCAAGTTTGCAGATGGCTCCAAGCTGAGTGGTGCATTTGCCACAGTGGAAGGACAGGATGCCATCCAGAGGGACCTGTACAAACTGGAGAAGGCAGCCTGGGAGAACCTCACGAGGTTCAACAAGGCCAACTGCAAGGTCCTACATCTGGGTCTGGACAATCCCTGATTTCAGTCCACAATGGGAGATGCTTGATTGAGAGCTGCCCTGTGGAGAAGGACTTGGAGGTGCCGGTTGATGAGAAGCTTGACATGAGCTGGCAATGTGTGCTTGCAGTCCAGAAGACCGACTGTATCCTGGGCTGCATCAAAAGAAGCTTGGCCAGCAATTAGAGGGAGGTGATTCTGCCCCTCTGCTCCTCTCTTGTGAGAACTCATCTGCAGTGTTGTGTCCAGTTCTGGTATCCCCAACATAAGAAGGATATGGAATTGTTGAAACGGGTCCAGAGGAGGGCTACAAGGATGATGACAGGGCTGGAACACCTTCCATATGAGGACAGGCTGAGAGAATTGGGGTTGTTCAGCCTGGAGAAGAGAAGGCTCCAAGGAGACCTTATAGCAACCTTCCAGTACCTGAAGGGGCTACAAGAAAGCTGGGGAGGGATTGTTCATAATGTCTTGTAGTGATAGGACTAGGGGCAATGGCTACACACTGGAGAAAGGCAGATTTACACTAGATATAAGGAAGAATTTCTTCACAATGAGAGTGATGAGGTACTGTCACAGGTTGCCCAGGGAAGCTGAGGCTGCCCTATCCCTGGCAGTGTTCTAGGCCAGGTTGGATGGGGCCTTAGGCAGCTTGATCTAGTGGAACATTGCAGGGGGTTTGGAACTGCATGATCTTTAAGGTCCCTTCCAACCCAAAGTATTCTATGATTCTATGTCTGCACATACTCCTTAGCTGAATAGGCTTTGACACATGCTTCCCACCTAATTCTGAGATCTAGCCTTAGAATCATAGAATCATAGAATAACCAGGTTGGAAGAGACCCACCGGGTCATCGAGTTCAACCATTCCTATCAAACACTAAACCATGTCTTGTCCCATTGAAGGCAAGTAATAATTTGCAATTGCATTCAGTGGGAAGATAAGCCTCTCAATATGCACTGAGATTCAGTTGGGAATCATACACGATAAAGTCAGCTCCAATGGGCATAGGTAATCAAATCAGTACAGTCTGCAAACTTACAGATCTTTAGCAGGTGGTCATGGCAATATTGCTAGTTCCTCTGCAAATAACAAGTAAACCAGACTGTTTTAAGTTACCTTTATCAGTATATATTTCTTCTTTAATGCTATAATTCCATTAAAGGTAATCAGTTTAAGAAACACAGTTGTTGCCCAGGCAGTTCTTTTCACCCCACTGAAAAGATGAGAGCAAGAAAAAGAGTTTTCCTGGAGAAATCTTACATTCATGTGCTAATTATCTTAAACTGATCTAGCTCATCTCTCACTTGACCTGTAAATTCTGTTTTGAAATAGACCCAGCCTATTGCTCCCTGCCTTTATGATGGCTAAACCAGTTCATTTGCTGCAGAAGAGGATGTGCTCACTCATCTCAGCAGAAATTACATATCCATCTCTTCTGTTCTGGGTTGTTTACCGTTTTTAGTAAAAGATTAAACCCTTATTGTTTTCAGCAAAATGAGGTGTAGTAATTGAGGTGTAGTAGGCTATGCTGCTTCATGCAGCAGGATTGAAATGCAGGAGGCAGCCTTGCAGCAGGTAGCCATTTCTTCCTCCCTCCAGATTTCTTTCCAAATCCCAGGTTTGATCTACTCTCCACTCCAGAAATTCAAAGAGCCATGGGGAAAAAGATGTATTGCCATCAAGATGCCGTGTCTTGCTTACCTGTGATGGAGGCTGAGGTCTGACTGAAGGAGGAAGACAGTGATGAGACAATTCCACCTCTGTTTCTCAGCAGGACACACAGGCTTTCAGAGAACCTGAAAGTGACAGAAATATATACAATGTAGCATTATCATCTTGTTCTGTATATGGATATGCAATTCTAAATAATGCTGCAATCTTTAATACTGGCAGAAAGCACGGGAAGAGCAGACAGGGTTACATACCATAGTATTTCATGGGCATAGATAGTTACATTTATTTTTCCATGGGAGCCTGAGGAGTTAGAGTTGTTTCATTTGGATGCTCAAGGAAAAGAGTTCTGCCAGAGTGCATCCATTCAGTCTGAGCCAACACTTATTGGAAATATGTTGCCATATCACTGGAGTTGTACTGTATAACAAACATCAGTACTGATAATTAAGGGGTACTTTCAAAGTGCTATTTTGTACGGAAACGCTTCGCTTTCAGTTCCAACCCACTTTAAAACACCCAGGTTTGCTGAATTTTCAATGATTTTCTGAATGTCTTTGTGCCACAAGGGTACAGCCACTAGTTGCTGCAGAATATATTTTATACTCTTACATGCATATATAATACTTATTAATCTGTCATGTAGTTTTACCTGAATCAGCAGTAAAATCTCTGAAGTCGAAGGATAATTGCCAAAACAATATTAACATATTTTATCCAAATAAAAAAAATAACCTTTGAAAAAGTACCTTGCAGCTACACAGACTGACAAAATGCATCAATTATATTTTTGCTCACTTTGTAATTACACTGCAGTAAGTGCACAGTGAACTTTAGTACACTGTAAGGTTACTGCTATTAAATTGCTATCAGAAACAACTTGGATTTTAATTTAGAACAGAATTTAGAACACAACATCTGATCACGTCTGAAAATCTGACATATCCATACAAGCTTCAATTTAAAGTACACAATTAAATGATAGCACCTTGAGTGTAGCAAAGGGTTTCTGTTGTCTTGGTCAGGAATGCTGGGTATGTGAACTATGAAATTTGAAAGAGCTTTTGGTATGTGTTGTCCAACACAACCATAGAGGCCTTTCCAGTGAACTCTACCTATTGCCTGTATTTTTTTTTCCCATGTAGAAACATAAAAATTGGTGTTCCAGCTTCCAGGGAATTCATGTTAAATCTCCAGGTATACAGGATGATATTTCCACATCTTGTCATAGAATTATGGAATGGTTTGTGTTGGAAGGGACCTTAAAGAAGACCACTTTCACCCCCTCTCCTGGCCATAGGCAGAGATATCCCACCAGATCAGGCTGCCCAAGAGCCCATCCAACCTGGCCTTGAATAATTCCAGGAAGGCTGCATCCACAGCTTCTCTGGGCAACCTGTCAGTGACTTACCACTCTCATCACAAAGAATTTCTTCATAATGTCTAGTCTAAATCTTCCCCTTCTCCAACTGAAAGCTATTCCCTCTCGTCCTATCACTACATGCCCTTGTAAAAAATCCCTCCTCAGTTTTCTTGTACACCCCCTTCGGGTACAGGAAGGCTCCTATAAGGTCTCCTCTGAACCTTCTCTTCTTCAGGCTGAACAACACCAACTCTTGCAGCCTGTCCTCTTATGGAAGGTGCTCCAGCCCTCTGAAATAGCCCTCCTCTGGACCTGTTCCAACAGTTCCATAACCTTCTTATGTTGTGGATTCCAGAACTGGACACAATACCTCAGATGAGGTCTCACAAGGGTGGAGTAGAAGGGCAGAATCTCTACCTGCTGGCCACACTTCTTTTGATGCAGCCCAGGATACAGTTGGCCTTCTGGACTGTGAGTGCATTGATGGCCTATGTTTTGCTTGTCATCAATTAGCACCTCCAAGTCCTTCTCTGCAGGGCTGCTGTCAATCACATCATGTCTCATTCTATATTGAAACCACAGATTGCCTCAACCCAGGTGTAGGACTTTGCAGTTGGCCTTGTTGAACCTCATGAGGTTCTCCCAGGCCCACTTCTCCAGTTGTCTAGGTCCCTCTGGATGACATCCCATCATTCTGATGTGAATCTTTTTCTCAGATTACTGCAACAGGAAAGATATTGTTATCTCAGTGATACTATGGACATTTTTTTGGTCTTCTGTCTTCTTTGCTTTGTATTTTGCAAAAGTGTTGCTGTGATGCCCTGCCATGATATTGTGTCTTTGCCTGACGTGCCCTGAAGTTTGTTAATCCATGAGAGAAGCCAGTTAGACAATCTAAAACTGGACTATGAATCAGTGTAAAAGAATAAAACTAAAACCACAGGAGTTTGTTTTCTGTTTAAGTCATACCTAGCCAAATAAAAAGAGTAGCGTGATACAAAGAAACGTGTCTAGGTTGTAGGATGGACAAGACCACTCCAACGTTCACAGTTTTTTATATGAAGTGGGGAATATCCCGTTTTGCCTGTTATCTCCCTGTTCTAGAGGTAAAAGCACTTCTCACTATCGAACCCAGAATTACAACAAATATTTTAAGATATTTCTTCAGTCAGAACATAAAAGTACATAAAAATACAATAGAAATTAGAGATTACTCTCATACATAAACCAGCATTTGTATAATTTATTACAGCTGTATTAAATGAGATTGAGAATAGTAAAATTCATTAAAGCATTACAGAACTACTGGTGCAATCTACTTTTTCCATGCTAGCCAGTAAGACAGTGCTGTGACTCTGTTATTTCTCAATGTCTGAAATATGATTTCTGCTCCCATTAATCTAAGCAAAATTTCTCTTATATGGGCACTCCAGAAAGTGAAAACAATTGGAGCCAGGGCACTCTTGTGCAAACTGCCACCCATGTGACACAAGCTGAGGATCTGGCATGTGATGTGGTAACTGCTAATGAACTGAGCTTGGTGTGGTGCAGTGTCTTGCCTTTATAAACAGTTTCCAGTCCTATAACACATCATCTCCTCCTCCTCACCATGATTTTCTTCTTTGAAAGTCTATTCTTTATTCACTCAAATCTTCTCCATCTGTCAAGAGCATCATAAGGAGAAATTATTAAAAGTAACAGGCGTAAAAATCCCCATTCTGCTGTTTTACCAAAGCATTTAGAGTCTGAGAAAAATTAGGTGAATTCACATTTCACATGTGCTTAAATTGCTAATCTCACTGCTCTATCTGTATTAGTGAATACATTTACATTAACTTTTACTTTATAATATTTTGGCAGAGCTGTTAGAAAAATTGTTATAAGCCTAGAAGTGGGACTGAACCATGAAAGCTAAACTGTAAGCTGCTGTAAAGCTGGGTTATTAGTATGACAGAAGAAAATTTCACACACACAGAAAGCTTCTAAGCCACAACATTTTAAAAGCAAGAAGAGAAGTGGGGAAGTGCTATCAAAGTCATTTATGTTCCCTCTGATATTTCACTGATCGCTGCCATAATGATATATTGGTTTTCTCTGTTCCATTTTTTCAGGCATTTGGTGATATTAGTGGAGAAATTATTTTGTGTAATGAAATGAGCACAGCCCAGGAGTGCATAAGTGAAATGGACAGTGTGCTGCATACATCTTCACATATCAAGCTGAGGGAAAGGAAAAAGAGTACAGCAAGGTGGAAAGGTATTATTTTCAATTTCTATACCTAGCTGAAAACCAATGTTGATACCTAAGCATAAAACTATGGGAGGGATA
The DNA here is from genome assembly GCA_033459285.1 of Clamator glandarius. Taxonomy (NCBI): domain Eukaryota; kingdom Metazoa; phylum Chordata; class Aves; order Cuculiformes; family Cuculidae; genus Clamator; species Clamator glandarius. The sequence continues at coordinate 64,333 of JAUNZM010000136.1, forward strand.
GAAGAAAACAGATGGTTTGAAAACATGGTTTCTCTTGAATAGACTAGGATGCAGTCAGTTGGGGCTAAAATATCACAGTTGTGTTTTCTAGTGAGTCTTCATCGCTGGGTAGTTTCATAAGTCTGTTGCAAGAATCCTGGAGGCTGAAGATCTGTCATTCACCCAAACACTGTAACACTTTCCATTCGGAAACTCAGTACACTAACACAGTGCAGAACAATCTGTTTAAAGCAAAGGACAGCATTTAAAGCATTCTGAGGGCAGGATTAAATTAGCTACCTTATACATAATTGTGTATGTGTCCAAACATATTGGACTGTGAAAGTCCCAGTCGTTCAGGCTTGCATTGTGTTTTCCACTGTGTACTCAGAGCCACTCATTCCCTCCCTTTGTCTAGAGAAGTACATGCAAAGTATGACATGCCCACCTACCCCAATTTCCTAAGTGATGTTTCTGCTGACCAAAGACAGATAGTATCAAAGTGTTGGATGACAGAGAACTATAGAACACACTGGCTCTCCTTAGACATCGCTATTATTACAAGATATCAATTTCCTCTCATTCCTTACCCAGGGTCTCAGTACTGTATCTGGTACCCCTGGATTTTTGCACTCAGCTGGGTCCAATTGAAGTCAGTAAACTTCAGTTAAAAGCACCTTCTGTCACTTTAAAATCCACAGTAAACTTGTCTTCTAATCGATAAACCTCTGAAAATTTACATAAGCACACAGGACACATTTTTTTTTGACAGAAAACTGATAAATTTAGTGTATGGGCTCTTGTTCCAGTATGCCTCTTGTTGGGGAAAGGAGGTCATTGCTACACTGTCACTCCTGTATTTACATCATGCCATTTTTTAATTTTCCTAATCTTCAGGAAATCACATTGTCTCTGATAAAAGCTAATTCCTGCAGCAATATGCAATCCACAGATTGTTTACATCCTGATCCAAAGCCATGGTGTAGTGATCATCTCCCAGGATTTACACTTCTGACGTCCACACCTCTGTGCATACAGCGTTGTCCTGCAAATGCTCCATTCATAGCTCTTCTGTGGCTTCAACAAGATTTTGAGTGAGGCGAGCTCACTGGATCAGATCACAGATCAGATAATGCAAATATAATTATTTCTTATGATTTGTTTTCTTTCCCAATAGTGGGACATTCTTGGATTTCTTGCTTATTCCTACTTTTTCAAGTTTGCTTGTACCTGCTAGTAGGGGTGGGGAAAATGTTGCTGATTTGCCTTTCAAGTTTCATGACTAAAACATCGACAGTGTTTTCAGTAATTGTTCAAAGCACAACACCATTGCTGTTACAAGCATGCAAAGGTGCCCAGAAGAGAACAATGATGGTTTCATGCCACCAGTTTAGAAGCCAAGTCCCAATAGGCAGAAAAATTTACAAGATCTCAGAGAACAATTTTTCTGGGGCCTTAACTTTGGTCAGACCTGCTTCCCTGGGAGCTATGGCAGCTTAAAGCAACCTGGAGGTTTTCCTCATGCTTTCTTACTAGTATTAAAATCTTGCTCATTAGTTTGAACCAGTCAGTGCCCTATTCTATTTGGCTTCGAATACATCAGAAATTAAGTCCATGCCCCAAAGGCAAAGACTTCAAGAGACAACAGAAGGAGAAGGTGGGAAGGGGAACAAAGGCAAGAAAGGTGAAGTAATTTGTCCAAGGTCACCAAAGTCAGAGGTAAATGCAGAAATAAAAGGCAGAAGCCAGTACTCTGACTTTTGGTCTTTCTTGTACTAGGATCCTTTTTGTCCTGAAAATGCAAACAGAAAAGGGAAATGTCTTACCTTCCTGTTATTTTGAATCATTCGTGTAGAGCACTTGTAGTCAATTAACAAAGTAATCAGTGACATCTTTCTAATGTGGATGGTCTCTGGTATCTCTTTGTTCACACTGCTATGGTAAAACTTTTGCAGATGCATTTACCTTTGCAAGGTCTTTCCCAATGTCTTGATCATTGTTGATTAATTGTGAGGCTTAAATCTAGGTTCTTATCCATCCGAGTAATCATTAAATGACGTTAAGTGATAACATGGAGGTTTAAATACCACTTCTAAAAACACTTTTTCTTCAGGTTTGCAAGATAATAATGTGACTTGCCATTTTTTTTCTTCTTTTAATTGATTTGTAGGCATGTGTAAATGTATGTATTTGTCTGTATTACAACCAGACAGAAATGCTGTTAAAAGTCTTCTGAATATCTACAAGAAGTGATGCGATTTCTGTGAGCTCTATTGCATGAAATATTATTTGGATGACTTCTCTCTGCCATAACATGAATAAAATTGCCTTTTTAATGTTTTCTTTGCCTGTTGAGACTTTAAACTCCTTTATGCAATATTGGAAAAGAAACTAGCTGAAGAGAAACCATCAAGTTCCAGGGTTTTTTTATGGACGTTTTCCTACCTGAGCAGAGTTGTACTTCTCACTGATTGCCCCGGGATTTGAGGTAATGCTGATTACCCTACAATGAGTTAATGATACAAGCAATGAAGTGGAGGCCGCCAGGATTGCTTATCCACATGACTGTTCTCTGCTATGAGTTGCAGTGGTGATCTGTAATCTACTGCATCTTACAGGTGACAGTACCAAGAAGGCAGCATGCTATATGCAGCATCATACTTTATGCATCTTCTTGACCTCAGTTTTGTCTTTGAATGTGACTGAATGTAATGGTAAAAATTTCTTTGTCAATACTATATCCTAGGTTTCCTGAGCTAAGATATCCCAGACAGGTTCTGTGAGATTTTGACTTCAGTGTAGGTAACATGCCATTATTTAGTCTGAAGACAAGACTGATTTAATGTGCAAAGACACCACACCTTCATTTCTGATGGAAATATGCTGATTTTTTAAATAAATATGGATCTGGTTCTGAAATTTTGTTCACCCAGAAGGACAGCTCATCAGTTTTAGTCCTTCAGTTACATTGATGTGTCTCCACTGACTTTCATCTGATCCAGGATGTACAATTGTGTAATGATACATATTCTTGAAAGAAGAATTTACAGTATGCTTAAATATTAAGTTAATTTATATTACATTTTTGCTGAAAATGTACAGTCCTACTTATTAGTTTTCATTGTCACATCCTGTGAGTTCCTATGGTTGTTGGTCAATATACACTGTGTGGCCTTGGCTTTGAAATTGTTTTCTGAAGTGCTCTTATCAGCAACATTATCCGTAATGCTCAGTTATGGTTGCATAGTAATTGCCTGTCTATGCAGTGTTCCTTTAAAACAGTTTTCTTCCACGTAGCTATATATGTGTAGTCATTACTGAAAAGTGTAAATAAAGAATCCTTTTAGTGGTGTAGTTTGCTTAGGTACCTACTGTGCTCTTATTATCTAAAACGTACTCCCCATCTGTAGTTCTGTTCTATTAAAGGATGAAGACATAAGTATGAATTAAAAATTAAAATGCTTGTTGTAGATTGGAGAGCAAGGTCTATTAGAACATATCTGGTGCAAGGCTCACAGTACAGTAGATAGATTACACTGAGCACTAGTTAAGCAAGGGGATGAAAAATGAGTGATTTTAATCATCCAGTTAAATATAGTGCTAAGTGGTATGTGCTAGCATTAAAAGAAAATTACTTAGCACTTCACCAATCACAGCATGAGAGCATTCCATTGGAAACAGTGTTTCCAGTGGTGCTCAGTCCTCAGTTTTATTAAATAAATTGGCTGTTAATGCTTAAGGAAGCAGTTGAAGACGTATTGCTATGATAATAAAAAGATTGAAAATGTAAAAATAAAGAGAAGCAGTACCTCATTTGAATGGAATGCCCTAAGAAAACCTCCTTCTTTCTTAACAACAAAACTCCAAAGTGCTGGTAGATCTGTATTATTTGCATCTACTTTCCTTTAGTCAGGTCTTCCCTTCTTACTAATGAATATGACCTTTCTCTTTTTTTTTCATCTTTATAATGACATCTTTTTTTTCTCATAAATCTGCTGCCATGTCACTGAACATTTTGATGAGCTTTTCTGATTCCCTCTTATATCTCCATGATAGGATATTATTATCCAATAATGTACAGATGAAGAGCCTGATCCTCAGCACGGGTACTTTTTGGCTGCTCAGTTAAAGATGGAGATGTGAAAATTTACACCAGAAGAGGTTTTTGACATTGAGGACTGTCTTTGTATCATGCAGCAATCTTATTTCCTCGACAGTAATGGGCATTGGGAGACACTCAAATCTGCTGTCTGAACATGCAGAAGTTGTGAGAAGCCATAAACCTGTCTGAGTCTCAGGCCAAACCTAAGCCTCCTTCTTCTAAACAGAAGTCACTTGGCAGAAGCTGCACAGCAAAAGTCTTGGGAATGGCACATGCAGGAGATGGCCCAAGGTCTGAGCCACAGCTGTGTCTTTGCCAGCAAGATCAAACATTAAAAATACAGAAAATTACAACTCAGATATGACAATTACAGGAGTAAGGAGATTATGCATGAAGGCATCTTGAGTTCTTCATTTTCCCCCTTGTTTCGTTCTTTGGAGAATCCAGTTTTGAGTTTTCTTTTATGACTAGTTTAGAAAGCTGGGGTTTTTTTTTGTAAAGAGAAAAGTGCAGGAAATGGGAGACAAATTAAGAGGATGAAGACTAAGAATCTCCTGTCAATATGTAATTGCAGGATCTCATGCCTCATCTGGGATTCATTGTAAATGTTACAATCAGTTATTTTCTTGGGTAAGGGGAGGAAGGATAAAGGACCAATAAACCTCAACTTGTTGCAAATACTGTTTATTACTGGGTTTTTTTTTGAAACAGGGCAAAAAAACGTAATCAAGGGATAAGCCGCATATTTCATCTATTTTAGCACAAAGGTTGATGGAGATGTTTTGAGTTTTCTTCTGGTCCTACATTTTTAGGTATCTGTGACAATGATGAGATCGGCTCAAAATAAGTACCTATCCCATGTGCTTAACGCTTTAGTGACATCAGTATAGTCCTATAGAGAAGAATTCTTTCCACTGGTAGTGTAGGATAATGATGTTGGATATGAAAGAATATTTGTAAAATCATAGTTTATTTAAAAAAATATTTTCTTGTGAAAAAACCTTGTCAGTCTTTTGCAATGTATGTTCTAAAACAAGACATTTAAGCAGTGCTTCTTTCTCTTTCTGCAGCAGATTTTCATTCTCGTTTCCCTATCTCCTTCTACTTAGATAAGCACTTAGAAGTTGGTTTTTTTTTTTCTTGTTGTACAAGATCTTTATTTGAAGAACTTCTTTAAACCTTAAACCAACAGATTTTTTTTGTACCAATGCAACATTTTCTTCTCAAAATATTTAAGGACACGATATTTAACCTAGTTTTCAAAATACAGAATTCCATTTTACATTTTCTTGGCTGACAAGTAATGGTTCTGATGCATCTTTTCTGGGTATGCCAATTCTGTCATATACACTAATATGAAATAATGACACAAGGTTGACTTAACTAGAGATAATAGGGCACATTTCTAAAACATTCTGTATGGGAGGTACATGCACAGACCTTGCTACTTGTTAATGAAATGGGAGAAGTTCCTCATCTGCACTACAACATATAGCATCATCCTACTCCAAAAGCACACAGTCCTTACATAATAAAATAATAAATAAAAAAAAGAAAGTAATCCACACAGCATTGTTTCAGGTAAATTTTAGAACTTCACCATGCAATGGAAAACATAACCACATTGAATTTGGAGCAGTAGACAACTGCCTTTGCATTTCAAACCAGTGTGCGAATATGTGTTCATGTGTGTGCTCATGTGAATAGAACAATAACAAGACAGGTTTCAGTGGTGAGGCTCTGTATTTGAAACCTTTTCAGGGGTTTATCTCTTGTCCATGTTGTTTAAATTTTTTGAACTAAAAATCAGCATTTGAGGGCTTTGTCTTTTTCTGCAAATGTTATCTGTGAGTATATTAGAGAAGCTCTAAACTATCTGAAAACATGTTACTTTTTTGTAGAATATTTCAGATTAGAGATGGAAGAGCCTAAAATTTTCGATGATCTCATCACATTATGTTTTTTCTTTATAAAATGGTAGACAGGAATTGGTTATAGCTTCCTATTCCTTCACCCTTCCCTTTTTTTACATGTTTCTATTAAGAATTGCTCATATTTTGGGTCAAAAAAATTTGTGGACAGCTGACAGTGGAAAGGTTACCACGTTACATCAATCTATTAACAACAGTTAAATGTTGGGTTTTCTCTATGAATTGATGGCCTTACGCACATGAACCCAGCTTATAAGGAATGCAGCATTTTACTTATGGTTTGGGCTGTACTTATAAGCTGAAGGCTTCTCTGTGCCACTTTAACAGACAAGGATTTTACAGGGAATGTTGAAAGAGCTGTTACAGGCACAGTTTTTCCAAAAAGAAAATAGTGAGACTAGATTAAGAGCTGTTGCATTCAGGTGTCTAATCTTTAGCCTTCCTCTTCTACCCTTGCTGTTGTTGTGGACACAAGCTCTACTTTGAGTGCAGCTGTGTGCCACCTGAAGAGATCATCTGCAGCTGCTTTTTCATGCAGGAGCAGCTCCCATGGGACCTCTGTTTCACCCATTTCAGAATGAAAAGCAAATACCTTCTGTTCCAGCTGTTTAAGCTTTTCAGGGCCATTTTAACCAAAACCAGGTGAGAGACCGTTTGCATGAGCAACTACACTAGCAGTTACCTTTGAGAGAAGGGTATGAGGACAGATGTGGATGATGCTATTATTCCTTTATTCAACACAGCTGAAACTGGAGTGGATTTCTGCTCTGTGCGTGCCTGGCTATCTGTTGAGAGTCTCAGAGAAGGTTAAATGTCTGGGAATGACATGTGGACTTTAATGCTCATCAGGGCTATGAAGGTGATCAGAAAACTGGAGCACCTCTACTGTGAGGACAGATGGAGAGAGTTGGGGTTGTTCAGCCTGGAGAAGAGAAGGCTCCAAGTAGACCTTATGGCAGCCTTCCTGTATCTGAACGGGGTGTACAAGAAAGCTGGGAGGGACTTCTTACAAGGGCATGTAGTGATAGGATAAGAAGGAATGGCTTTAAATTGGAGGAGGGGGGAAAGATTTATGCTAGATATTAGGGAGAAATTCTTCATGATGACAGCAGTGAGTTACTGGCACAGGTTGCCCATGAAAGCTATGGATGCCCCATAGCCGGAGGTGTCCCTAGCCATGGTAGCGGGGTTGGAACTGGATGATCTTTAAGGTCCCTTCCAACCCAAACCATTCTATCATTCTGTGATTTTATTCCAGGATGAAAAAAATGCAAGAAGTGTATACCAGAGATTGTGCAGGGAAGGAACATCTACATTAGCAGTAGTACAGGAATACAGTGTAGGAATTGATCTTTAGAGGAGAACAGCTGGCGCTGAAGGCCTGGCATCCAAGCCACACAAGTTGTGAGGGTTTACTTCAGACTAGTTGTAGTCTGGTCCTTTGGACTTAATGTCTATTGAAAGCCAATTCCAGTTTTATTCCTGGAATAAACTTTCAGGAATAAATGAAAATATTTTTCCAGCCTAGTTTCAATTAAGAAAGCAAGTAAATGACCCCCAAGACTACCACAGTGTGAAGCAGAAAGCACAGTAATTGGAGACACAGGTAAGATTTTCCCTGAAAGCTCACTGAAGGCACTAATGTAGAAATGTCCACAGTTACCTACGTCACCAGGTTTGAGACGAGCCAAGAAACAAAATGTCCACCTAATGTCCACGAAGGGAACCTTCTTAGCTTTATAGAGACTTATTCTCTCAACACTACTAGAGTTGTCAGTAAATTTACTAAGTAGCTATCTGTTTTAAAATTCTTAAATAATCCTGCTTTGATGTTAGCTTTCTCTCTGATATTGTCATATCCCTGGTGATATGTGCCCTATTTCAGCTTTGTCAGGATATGTGTGGAAGGCAAAGGGAACGTTAGCTCCACATAGTGTAAGGCTTCATCCACCAGTTGTTTGACAGTCATATTTAGATAAGAATGTTTGACAAATGTGCTTTATTTTTTAACAACGTAAACATTTTTTCAAAAAGAAAAAGAACAGTTTTATGGGGAATTTTTAATTATTATTATTCTTTCACTGATATACTTTGCTGCTGTTTTCACATAATTCCTTTTTTTTGCTCTGAAGGAGAAATTGAACCCGTGCTTACTCTATAGCTCATGCAGCTTAGGTAGAGAATAGCAGTAAAACAAGTGTTGCTAACCAGCTTCAGACTTAACAACACTGAAGGAAGAATTGAAGCCTTTGCATGGACAGTGCCCTAAAAAAGGAAATGGGCTATTGGTTATGCCTTTGGCTTTCTCTGCTGTGCTTGCCAGACACTCTGTTTGGGGTGGATGGGGATTCCCATTCACTCTGCAGGCTGCAGCCCTCTGCTGCCCACTCAGCTAGGTCATATGCAGTCTTAACTGTTATATTTCTGAGTAAGATGAAACAAAAAGATGCTGCAAATGATATTGCTTCAAGTGAAGGACCCAATCAGAAGACTTCTCAAGGCTTCTGATCAGATGGGATTTGAATGGGAGGGGAAAGCAGCCTTATACAAGGTCAGAGCTTCATCAGTAAAGGCTAGAGGTTTTTTTGCAGGCTCTAGTGTTCCTGAAGGGGGGTAATATTTGCCTGGGTAATTAGGTCAGGATTGTAATAGTTTGGCTTCCTTTTATGTTGTTATGTGGATAACTCAGATTTCTTTTTTCTTCTCCACAGACTCAGCAGTACAATTTCAAAATTGACATGGTGCTTATCAGAAGTTAGTAATTGGATAGTGCAACCCATTTGTTTGATAAAGCTGAACTGTTCATTTTTGGTTTCTAAAAGCTAATAGGCATTGTTCCCTCTTTGACATTTGATTTTAATGGCTGTAATGTTGCTCCTGTCTCAACAGTTATATGTCTGGGTGTTTTCCTTGATTCAGTGCTTGCTCTGCAGGCTGCAGGAGATTTTTTTTAACTCTTTAGCTTCTGGCATCTGTAGTAGTTTTCTCACTCCTCCAAATGTTGCTGTATGCCATGATCTGTCAAATGAAAAGTACTAGGATTCAACAGTGAATTAAGGCTGAAGGTACAAGTGCAGTTTTTCCCAGGTCTGCATTGCTCTAGTTAGTTCAGAAATCATGTAATCATAAAAAGAAATCTTCATTATGATTATGCACCAGTGAGATCCTCTGAAAAGTGGAGAGGTGGTGTGAAACTGGTAGAAAAGAGGTATGTTAAACTCCTCTGACTGTATCATCTGCTGCTGCTGAAGTTCTCCAAATTATCACTCTGGTACTATAGGATTGTCTTATTGCAGGTCCTTTTTCTTTGGCAAAATCAGTTCGTGAACTGTGCAACACTGCTTTAAGGTTCTTTTTATAAGACTAGAATCATAGAATAACGAGGTTGGAAGAGACCCACTGGATCATCGAGTCCAACCATTCCTATCAAACACTAAACCATGTCCCTTAGCACCTCGTCCGCCCATGCCTTAAACCCCTCCAGGGAAGGTGACTCAACCACCTCCCTGGGCAGCCTGTTCCAGTGCCCAATGACCCTTTCTGTGAAAAATATTTTCCTAATGTCCAGCCTAAACCTCCCCTGGCGGAGCTTGAGGTCATTTCCTCTTGTCCTGTCCCCTGTCACTTGGGAGAAGAGGCCATCACCCTCCTCTCTACAACCTCCTTTCAGGTAGTTATAGAGAGCAATGAGGTCTCCCCTCAGCCTCCTCTTCTCCAGGTTCTTCCCAACTCTGGCTCTAATAATCACTTGATCAACCTCAGCCAGAAAGCAGCTCAATGGGGAGCATGCGTCCAAGTCCTCTTTGAAGGATCAGACCCCTAGACACTGGCACTGCTCTCAGTTTGAAAAACAACTGTCTGGGCTCTGACACCACCAGCACCGAAACCCATGACTGGAGAATCAACACCAAAAACCACTTTGGAGATTTCCACCTTGATCCCAGGAGTATGGAAGAGGTGCACTGTCTTATAGCAGCCTTCCAGTACCAGAAGGGGGCTATGGGAAAGCTGGGAGGGACCTCTCACAAAGGCACGGAGCGACAGGATGAGGGGGAATGGCTTTAAATTGGAAGAGAGCAGATTTAGATTAGACATTAATACTAGCCTATTAAGACTAGCCTATTAAGACTAGACTATTAAGACTAGATATTAGACTAGCCTAATCTACATATGGTATTGTCCCAGCTTTACAGTCTTTTAATTGCCTACAAGCAGCTTACCATATTGATTGAAAAATTCTTCTGTTGCATTTGGAGCCATAGCTAATTATGATTTTACTCCTCTCCTTTTCTACTTGATTTGTACTTCACATCTCCTTCTCAGGAGCAACTTCCTTTCTCTTTCAGCCTGGAGTCTCCTCTGCTGGAACTCATTCCCACCCTGGTTTCATAAAACCTCATTTCTAAACCACTGCTGTTAGCAAGATACTGAATAAGATGGACAGTTGGTCTGGGTCTGGATGGCAAATTCTGCTTTCCAAGTAAATACTGCACTGCTCTTGATAGTGTCAATATGTTAGCTAAGAGTGGGTGTTTAAAGACTATTTATATATCAAAATAGAAAATACAAATTAAAAAAAAAATGACCCTAAATATTTTGTGCTGTTTTATTGGGGCTAAAGAAAGTTTAATTAAATGCATTATTTCCTTACAGTTAAGTACAGTAGAATCCTTACTGAAAGGGCTGTTAGAAACAACAGTTTTCACTCGATAACTGTAAGTATGTAGCAAATTTAATGTATTAACTGATTATTATGGAAAGAATATAAAAAGAAAAATGCTGTGATGAAGTATTATTTTCCAGAAATCTGAGTAGTAATTTCTCCTATATCATGATCCAGTGATCCAAGAACTTCTAACTCTTGCAAGACCCCCAAAAGTGTTAAATATTGCAGAATATCCATCTTATTTTTAAGACTGGTGCCTACAATTGCTGTACAATCCTCGCTGCTAATGTAATCAATGCAAAATCTGTTTAAGCAGGAAAAGTGTGAAATGACATGCCACACTGTGTCATGAGTAAAGCTGAAAAAATTCTACTTGCTGTGTTGTGTCACAAGCTGGTGGCAGAAATTTAAGGATAATTCTCTCAATAGAGAGTTCTTCAAAGATCTGGAAAGTGTTGTCATCAATCTCTTTGGAATAAAACATGTGAATTGCTTTTATCATTCTGTATCTTTAATATCCATATTTCCTTCTTTTGTGCCTTCTTTTATGCATTTAATTCAAATGAGAGCAAGTGTATTCTTGATGAATGTCATATATATTATACAATAGAACTATGATTAACTCAATGAATAATTACCAGTTGCAAGTAAACAATTCAGATGGATAGTTTCATTAAGTAAACAACATGGGGTCATTATAAGGTTCTGGTCGCTGCCCCAAATCTTGGAAAAAAATATAGTTCTCTGAACCACCAGTCTGTATTGGTGATAAAATATCCCAAGTAGGCTCACATTAAGCTGGATAATATTCAAGCTGCTTGATTTGTATTGAATATGTGTCTGGTGGCTGGAATCCACTGTAATGAACTAGCCCACAAATCACAGCTTAATGGGAATCTACTTATACATATTGCTTAATTAAAAGTTGTGAGCTTATTAACATGTGTCTTTGGCACTGAGCTTTGGGGATGTAATCTCTGTGCAAATAAGATAGGTTGTAAAAGTTTTATAGATTGACAATGATATTAAATTTCATACCTTAATAACCAATAATTTTCTCAAAGCATGGTTCCTATTCTGTATTTATTCAGAGCTGTGACAAATTATTTGTTTGCAGTCCTTTACAGTGTAGGACTTCCTTTACTTGTTTTATCTCAGAAAGCTATCAGTGCTGATGTTCCATCTAGTTCTATTTTTGCTTTGCTTTGAGTTTTTTTTTGTTTAGCTTTGTGTGACATCCTAGCTGGTCTGTTTCACCTTTACCTCAGCTAATTATACTTAATGCTCACTATTGTTTTTGTTTTACTTTAAAAAATAATAGAATAAAGCAATCTCTTGAAAGGCTTTCAAAACATGACTTCTGAGTGAGGTACCTCTTCTTTCTCTGTGGAAATATTTATTTCATCTTATTTGCACCTCTCCTTAGAGATTTTGCAATAAGATGGTGCTACAGGGAAGATGAATGGAGAGAATTGGTAAATGGAGATAGGAAGATGAGCTTTCAGAGGTTGTTGCAAGTTACACATTCCAGTGTTTTTGATGAATAGCACATGTACAATAGCTATCCTTTCAGGAGAGATTCACAAATTTTCACATTACACCCTCTGAATCACAGATCTTTGAAAGAGCAAAGAAAACAAAGTTCCATTCTCAGTAGTTTCAATTATTTCCTCTTCAAGCTAGCTGCTTGAAGAAAGGACTATTAGCTGTGGATATGCCTCTTCCCCTTCATGCCTCATCCCCACTTCTCTCACCTCAGATTCCAATTTGAGAACACACATGGCAAAGAGCTTTGGTTTTCGACAACTGACCTCCTTCCCAGAAAATGTTTAGAAAGCATTTCAAAGAGATGTGCTTCTTCATGCAAGAAAATTATTGCCAGCATCAGATCACTGAGTAGGTGCAGATGAAACCAGGTCTCCTTAAAAGATCTGAATGTGAGAGCTCAAGACTTGACTTCCACAAAGGACTTGAACACTATACAGTTCTTCCATCCTTCAGGAGACAGGAGGATATGTGCTATACCTTTGTCTTTGTGCTTTACTAACATCCCTCTACTGAAAAAAATGCATCCAGGGGACAGCGGTTCAAACAAACAGGGGCAAGGGCAGAATTCTGTCAGACATAGACAGTCTGAGACCTGCATGTCAGAGTCCAGCTTAGCTTCTCTGCAGCAGCATAAATACTGAGCAGCACTGCAGTATCCCTTCCATGGTGTGTTGCCAAACCAGGATGATTATCCATCTTTGGACATCTATGCTGTGGCCCAAAGTGTGGCTTCACAACTGAGGTGCCCTACAAGAAAGGCATATCCTCCGCCCTTGGGCTTGTGGTCAGTCACTGGCCGTCATCAGGCTGAAATGCTATTGTGCCTCCTAAAGCTTTGAGTTGGACTGGAGGAAAACATGGATGATGACTCTTCTGTGTCAGAGCAAGGGCCAAGACTGGAGCGACACCCCCCATATTACTACAACTGCGACAAGGATGAAGATGAGTCATAGTTGTAGGAGACTTTCTGCTGAGGGGAACAGAGGGTCCAATATGTTGAGCAGACTCTACTCACAGGGAAGTCTGATGCCTCCCAGGTACCTGGGTAAGGGATATTGCTAGGAAACTTCCCAGTTTCAGGCTTGCCTGTGACAAGAAGCGAGAGGACAGACAATGGCTGCTTGTATGAGCCCTGCCCCTGCTGTCCAGGGCCATGCTAGGGATGCTGTGGCACACTTGAAGTCTTGTGGAGATGAACAGGAGGCTCCTGATTTAGTAGATGCCAGGAAGGAAACTTCTGGAGAACACCTTAAAGGAAATAAAGAGTCTTCCACTAAGAAGGCAATGCAGCCAACAGCCAAGCTGAAGTGCCTCTGTACAAATGCACAAAGCTTGGGCGACATACAGGAGGAGCTGGAAGCTACCATGCTACTAGAAATCTATGATCTAGTTGCCATGAATCCCATGACTGGAGTGTGGCTATTGATGGCTACAGGCTGTTCAGAAGGAACAGACCAGGAAGGAAGGGTGGAGCCGTTGCCCTCTGTGTCAGGAAAGGGATAGACTTCAATCACTGTGACATACACTGGAAAAGTAGCACGGCAAGCTGTAGGCAATCCAGGAGACTCCTGGAGTGCATCAAAGATAATTTCTTAACCCACCCTGGCCCGAGTGGGTGCAATACTGGATTTTATGTTCACTAATACAAGTGAACTCATCAGTGACATCAAGATGGGAGGCAGCCTGGGCTGCAGTGATCATGTACTGGTGGAATGCAAAGTTCTGAGGGATATGGGGCAAGTCAGGAGTGTAGTCAGGACCCTAAATTTCAGGAAAGCAGAATTCCAGCTCTTCAAGGAGTTAATCAGTAGAACCCCCTGGGACATGGTCCTCAGGGACAAGGGAGCAGAACAGAGCTGACAAATATTTAAGGATGCTTTCCATAAAGCACAAGAGTGCTCAGTCCTTAGAGGTAGGAAATCAGACAGAGAAGGGAAGAGACCAGTGTGCCTGAGTCAAGACCTACTGATCAAACTGAAGGTAAAAAGGGAACTGCACAGACACTGCAAGCACGGACAGGAAACCTGGGAAGAGTATAGGGACACTGCCCGGTTGTGTAGGGATGGAATCAGGAAGGCCAAGGCGCAGCTGGAGCTGAACTTGGCAAGGGAATTGAAGACTAACCAGAAGGGCTTCTACAGGTATGTCAATCAGAAAAGGAAGGTTAAAGAGAATGTACTCCACTGATGAATGAAAATGGTAACCTCGTATCAGCAGACGAGCAGAAAGCTGAGGTACTCAAGAACATTTTTGCCTCAGTCTTCACTGACAACCACTCCCCTCACCACTCCTGCGTCAATGGACAACAAGAAGAGGACCAGAGAGGTAAAGCCCCTCCCACTGTGGAGGAGATCAGGTTTGTGACCACCTGAGGAACCTGAACCTGATGTCTGTGGGACTTCTGTGCATCCCAGAGTCCTGAGGGATTTAACTGATGTGGTTGCCATGCCACTCTCCATGATATTTGAAGAGTCATGGCAATCAGAAATCCCTGGTGACTGGAAGAAGGGTAACATTGTCAACATTTTTAAAAAGAGTAGAAAAGACGACCCTGGGAACTACTGACCTGTCAGCCTCCCCTGTGTGCCTGGGAAGATCATGGAAGAGATCCTCCTAGAGGCTAAAAGAACATGGAGGATGAGGAGGTGATTAGTGGCAGCCAGCATGACTTCACCAAGGGCAAGTCCTGTATGACCAACTCAGTGGCTTTCTCTGATGGGGTAATCATAGCAGTGGACACAGGAAAACGAATGGATGTGATCTATCTGGACTTCTGTAGAGCCTTTGTCACAGCCCCCCCAACAGCCTTCCCTGTAAATTGGAGAGAAATGGATTTGATGGTTGTATTCAGAGAGTAGTGGTCAATGGCTCAAGTCCAGATGGAGATCCATGACAAATGATATCTCTCAGGGGTCCATACTGGGACCAGTGCTTTTTAATATATTCATCAATGATATTGACACTGAAACTGAGTACACCCTCAGAAAGCTTGCAGATGACACCAAGCTGAGTGGTGTAGTTGCCACACGAGAAGGACAGAATGTCATTCAGAGGGAAGCTGGAGAAGTAGGCCTGGGAGAACCTTATGAGGTACAAGGTCCTACACCTGGTTCGGGGCAATCCACGGTTTAAATACAGGATGAGGGATGATGTGGTAGAGAGTAGCTCTGCAGAGAAGGAGTTGGGGTGCTGATTGTTGAGAAGATCAATATGAGCCGCCAATGTGTACTTGCAGCCCAGAAGGCCAACTCTATCCTGGGCTGCATCAAAAGAAGTGTGGCCAGCAGGGTAAGGGAGGGGATTCTGCCCCTTTGCTCCACTCTTGTAAGACCTCATCTGGAGTATTGTGTCCAGTTCTGGAATTCCCAACATAAGAAGGATATGGAACTCTTGGAATAGGTCCAGAGGAGTGCTACAGGGATGATGAGAGGACTGGAGCACCCCCAATAACAGGACAGGCTGAGAGAGTTGGGGTTGTTCAGCCTGGAGAAGAGAAGGCTCTGAGGAGATCTTATAGAGACCTCCCAGTACCTGAAGGGGGCCTAGAAGAAAGCTGGGGAGGGACTGTTCACAAAGGCTTGTAGTGGTACGACTAGGTGCAATGGGTATAAACTGGAGAGGGACAGATTTATGCTAGACATAAAGAAGAATTTCTTCACAATGAGAGTGGTGAGGTACTGCACAGGTTGCCTGGGGACGTGGCGGCTACCCCATCCCTGGAGATGTTCAAGGCCAGGTTGGATGGGGCCTTGGGCAGCCTGATCTGGTGGGACACATCCCTGCCCATGGCAGGGGGGTTAGAATTGCATGATCTTTAAGGTCCCTTCCAACCCAAACTATTCTATGATTCTGTGATTCAATGATTGTCAGGAGCCTACTGCTGAGAAAGGTTTTTGTTGATGAAAAGAGAGAAAGCAGGTTCTGTCTTTCCAGAGTGTGCCTGATTGGCCTGGATCTAGTTTCTACTCCAGCCCTTTGTATCACACTGGATGATGCAATGGGATCCTATCTCAACAAACTGAGGTACAGCAGACAGCAGATCTGGATCATGCTGTGATATTTCACAGTCCTTATTGCACTGACACAAGAGTTCAGTGAGTTTTTACAGTGAGCATTATATAATAATGAAACATTAATCACAAGTGACTAACAACTAGATATTTCTTCCTAGAACAGGATGCAGATGAATATGTCATAGATCAAGAAATAAGTATTGCTTCCAATGTGTATTTTAAAATAAACTATATAAATACTCTGAAGCCACAACATGTAAACATAACTGCATATGACAATTGAATAAGCTGTTATAATAAAATATCCATAAAGGATTTCCTTTTTGTACCCCACAAAGTTTGAGTCCTGTGCACGAACTGGTTTTCTTCCAGTTGCTTCGTATTTTACATTCATCAGCACTACTGACAATTCAAAAATAATTGTTTCAGTTTGG
This sequence comes from Clamator glandarius, assembly GCA_033459285.1. Classification (NCBI taxonomy): domain Eukaryota; kingdom Metazoa; phylum Chordata; class Aves; order Cuculiformes; family Cuculidae; genus Clamator; species Clamator glandarius. The sequence goes on from JAUNZM010000136.1 coordinate 81,006, forward strand.
CACAGAAGTCAGTTATTTGGAACAATTAATTAGAAAAAGGTCAGATCAGATGTGGTTTTGATTTCTGATTTCACAACTATATAGCAAAAAGGAACTTTGAAACAAATTTGTTTCAACCTGAGTTGTCAAAATGTTTAATTAAAAAAACGCAGTCACCAACAGAGCTGAATGCTTCTAACGGAAATTGTTTTGACAAGAATTTTAACAACACTTCCATATTTTTATTAATCCATTTAATGGCACCTTTTTGTTTAACAAAAATTTTTCCCACCTTAATCCTAAAATCACACACTTAGGATGCAACTCAAGAAAGCAATTAAATACCACTGATGTTTCTGGAACCTGAGGAATCATTTGAAGTCTTGAACATGTTAAGTTCTTGGCCTGATTCCTTCTGAACATTATTTCTTAGAAATCTACTATTTCTTCATTAATTTGATTAAGTAGCATTTGGTCTGAGATACCCGCCAAGAAAAGGAAAGTAAGAAGAGCTAGTTGGCAGTTAGACTAATGAGAAAATGATAATTTCTCTAATACCCTGCCAGGGTCCAGTAAAATACTACTCACATTAAAATAAAAGTTATATTTCCCTAATCTTTTAGAGATGTGTGATTCTTTCAAAACGATATTCAAAGACTTATTACTGTGCCAAGATTCAGCCCATTTGTTCTAAGAGGTATGTTTGAATCCTGGGGAAGAAAAGTAGAACTAATTGCCAATCTGTCTTACATCCTCTCCATAATTTTATTTGATTTTTCTTCAAATAAAAATAAGCTTATGTATGCCTTTTGAATATCCTCACTCATTAACCAGCCAAGCATTGCATTGGAAGGAATGGGTAAGAAACCAAGAGACAACAATCCCAGCCTTCACTGTGCAATACAGGTAGCTAAGCACTTAGCCTTCAAGCATCCTCCCTTCTCATGCACATATTGGTTGCAAGGAGTCCTGGCAAAGAGTATCTAGAAAGAGTTAAACCAATGCCAGGGTACTAGGAGAGCGAGGGACAATCAGCAATGGTGGTGGTGCCATATGGGAGGTGTCCATGGAGCGTGGGGAGCAGCAGGGCTTTGCAGACTGCCTGTCCACTGTCAGGGGGGCATGAAGGCAATGGTTCAGCTGTTGAGGGCAGTGGTATGGGCTGCAGCAGTGACAATGCTGCAATGCCTCTTTCATCCAGGAGATACTCAACATGCAGCCAGGCATGTGCCTCCCCTCTTCTGAAGCCAGACAAACCTCATCCTCCCACATGGCTAAGCTCAGTGGATAACTGTGGCATTGAAGGAATGTGTGCCAGTCCCACAAAGGGAGTATCCTAGTTCTGTAGCATCTAGGGTATAAACAACCATGAAACAGGCAAGAATTGAGAAAAATCAAACTGTAGAAGGAGCTGACTTGTGCAAGAGTTTCTGCTGCTGCTCCTATGCTTCAGCAGCCTATCACAAAGTGACATGCCAAGACCAGAGGAAAATCCAGACCTAAGCCAGAATCACAGACACTCCTTAGCCTTTACACAGGTCATGCCTAGACAAAGACAAGCTGAAGCCATTAACTCCACAGTCTTTAGGTCCTTTGTATATGTGACTCAGACTTTCTCTAATGCAGTGTACAAATGTACTTTCTCAAAGCTCTAATTGATATTTAGATGAAACTTTCATCATATTAATGGAATTCACAGTTAATCTTGAGGGAAAAACTCAGCATTTTTGTATGAAATTAGGTAGATATTACTAAATCAAGGCTTTTACAAATTAATTTATTAACAACAAGTATTTTTGTTGGTTTTCTTTCAAAAGTCCCTTTTGAAAAGTCCCAATATAACTAATAATTTTTACACAGTTGCAGCTAATTATTAAAGAAAAACTAATGAGGCTGCTGGTGACAAAATGCAAGAAGAATGCAATGCAAGAAGAAGATATTATACTTCATTTTTTTGTTGAAATGCCCACCATTTTTCTTTATATTTTTCTTCCATACTGTAGGTACCTTAGGAAAAAATTATGTTTTATCTTCTACCCCAGAATGCCATTAAACAGAATGTCTTTTTCTACTGAAAAAAGCTTCCTTGTACCCCAGCATTTCACAGAAAGATGCATCAAATCCCTCCTTCACAAATACCATATCAGCTTTCTGCCTAGACATTGGACCCAACCTAAAAGATCCTGCTCAATGCAGACTACAACACTAGGAACATAGGTAAAAGATGAATAAGGACAAGAGAGGTGATACAACTGATTCTGAGACTTCAAGCAACAGCAGGATGCAGCCAGAGCAAGTCCTGTTGCCTTGCACACCAACCTCCTGGCAGGAGCATTCCGACACCAGTCTGTAAGCAGCAGAGCACATTGCTATGTCCACGCTGAAGTGTTCTGGTTGGAAAATACAACTGCACTGTGGTGTTGACTCTTTCATAATTTCCCTGTTTAGTGCTATATTTGCATTAGGACTGATCTCATAGTAAGTCACTACTCACTCTAAGAATGATTGAGGTCATTTACTTGCACATATTAGCTCCAGGAGCTTGGCTTATTTGTCCCTTTGTCTACAGATATTTTGTTAACAACTTTGGTTTTGTGACTCGACTTTGTGCTGCTTAGCAGGTTTCTATTTATTCCCTCTTATTTAAGTGGTGGGAGGATGCCTTTTCTTTTTTTAACTGGCTTTGAACTGTATTTCCAGTGACATTTCAGTTTGCAACACTGGGAAGAAAATAACTTAAAAAGCAGCATGGATATTACTGTGTGGTTTTGGTTTCTATGTATTCAAGCCTCAGTTAAGACTGTGTATATGAGCTGCTGAAACAGCTTCCAGTTGCTCCTTGGCGTTTGACATTGGCTTCTGTGTGTCAAGTTTTCCACTTGTGCAAAGTGGAGTTCATTACAAATTTATCAATAATGTCACAATTTTGAAATTTCAATTAAGTTGCAATGGTTTTTAGTGAAAGCAGTGTGTTCAAGCAGCAGCAAGGTTAGTGAATTTCTGGGAGAGAAGAAAGGGTAAATTCATACATTCAGTGCAGTAACTACTATAGATCTTAAAAACTTGATTGTGGTAAAAATCAAAATGCTCCCAACACCCTAATAAAAACCCAACAAAAACCAACCAAACAAATGTACTTCCCAAAATTAATTTCTTCCCTTCCTAAAAATTCAGGCAAATCCAGTGCTAAATATTTTTTTTTCTCTTAGCTCATTGTCTTCTCTGGTTCCTCCCTTAACTCTCTTGTCACTGTCTTAGTATCTCTCCACCTTTACTCAGGCTTCTGTCCTTGGTCCTCTCTACACTTATTTCTGTGTCTTGTCAGCACAAGCTCAGACTCGGCTCCTTTTGTTCTGTCCCTAACTTCCATCGCTTCCCTGCAACTTTAGACTTATTTCCTCTCACCCTGAAACACAAGCTGTCCTCCTCTGCTGTCTCTGAAATGTCTCAAATCTGCTCTGAAGACCACATGGCTCACACAGTCTTTTCACTTTCTTGGTGCAACCTCTCTCTCCTCTGCCTTCCACCACTGATGCCCAGCCTCCAGGATACCATGTCGCTCCCTCCTGAGTTTTGCAGCTAAGTCACATCCCTCCCTTTACAACTCTTCATGTCCTTAAGAATATGCCAGTTTCTCAGATCCCATCCAAAGTGGTCTGACCACCTTGTTAACCTCCTGGAATGCAATGTCAAAGGTTAGTAATTTTTGCCTGTTGTTTTGACTGTGTTACTATGCACCAAGCACCTCCTCCATGTGCCCCTCAGTATTCTGCATCAAGCTGTTCTAGTGGCTTCCACACACCACAAACTCTTTTTGTTTTCCACATCATCTCACACTCAAGACGTTAAGCTCCACTTCTATCTATAATTTTGAAGCCCACATTTTTGCAGTGCTCAAAACCACTGCTGTCTTTCTCACAATTCCTTCACACCTCTCCTGTAAATTCCTCCTTCAAGGTCCTCTTCTACTATGGTGCAAAAAGCCTACTGAGGTCTGCAAAATGCTTTGGCAAGTGTCTGGCATGAATTTACTGTTATTCTGAAAAAAAAAAAATGTTACTTCATTCTCTCTCTGTGCTCCCTCATCTGTCTGCCTATCCGACTTCACCTTTTCTGTCTACCAGTTACATTCTGAGCCCACACACAATTTCTGTGGCAGAGGGTGTATCTTTTTTCTGTAGATACATATCCTCCAGCAGAAAAGTTTGGTCCTGGGAAATGCCGAGCTAGCAGCAGAAGGTGGTGTTTGGCTAAAGATCTTTGCTGTTCTATTCTGTTATTTCTTAAAAGCCTTATGATTTTGTTTTTATTTTGCATTGGTTTATTTTTAATTTGATTTTATTTATTCATGTGGCCAAGGATGGCTTTGAACAGCCGTGAGCAATCCTACTCTAGCTTTTGATAATTAGCTATCTGTAGGTAGGTTATTGGAATACAGGAATGTAGAATGCTGCACAGTAGCGATACTCCTGATGTTTACATCACTGTATGCTCCTTAGTTGGCAGAATAAACCTTAACAAAGTAACCAATACTGCCATGCAATATTTACATTTAAATCTAAATCAGGACATACATATGGAAAAACTATATAAGATGGCTTTACAGATTGCCTTTTTTATCAGATAGGTCCTTCTGGGTAGCAGCTGGCTTGGTCCAGGCAGTTGTAGCTCTCATCAGAAGTCAATTTGCAGGCATATTCACGTATGCAAATCATGTCGCAATGTTGAAATGCAACCATGTAATGACAGGAAAATGTTACACCCGTAAATCTTGTTACCACAATCATCAAGATTTCCACTCAGCCAGGACAGATTCAACAGCATTTATGTCTTTCCAGATTTTAGCCCATAAAAATTCTTGGGTTTGGAGAGTGTGTTACATTGGTGATCTTAAAACTCCCAAGTCTGGCATAATGAGTCCTCAAGTGCATTATAACTTACCAGTAATTACATTTCAACATTTCTGCTTTCAGCAGTTAGTGTTTTATTCATAAACATTTAAACACTGAATTAGGCATAAAATAAGAATGTTGGCAACAACCTGACTTAATTTCATTAACTATTAGGTAAACGTAGTATTGCTTCTTCAATAATCCTTGGTTTGAATGCTAAAGATGTAATGAACTTCATGGTTCATAGCATCTGACATTGCTTAATTAATGGGAACATTTATAGCACATAGGCCTCGGTAATTGATTTATATGCATGATTTGCACATACAGCTGTTAGTTCCTGTAGGAAAGTCATAATTCAAATGTGTGCATATTTTCTAGATATGAGGAAAGGGGAAAAAAAACCACCTCACAAACTTGTCCAGTTCCCGAAAAACATGATAGCAAATAAATAGTGCAGGAAAAATAAATAACACAGGATAAAAACTACCAGAAGAAACATTAATGTTATAGCTTCCAGTTTCCACAGCTCAAACATTTCAAATGGAAAACATGACAAAATGCTTCTCAGCATTTTTTTTCCTCTTTACAGTAGATGTGGTTAAGTCTATATATGCCCACACACCTCTGTGAGTCTGTTCATATTACAGCATATGCAGGGTGAATGGAGTCCACATTTTCCTTGTCTGTTTGGGTTTCTCTCCCTCACTCACATACACATAAACACACAGACGGTATACATAATTTAGACTTAGGAGCAAGTACAATAAAGCTAACAAAAGGTTGCACTTAATATTACATATGTTTAGTCTTAGGGCAAATCTTCTTCTAACCAAAGCCAAACACTGGAGGTGAGGGAATTCAGCACTGGTTTCCTAGCCTGTCCAACAGATTACTTGTGAAAGCCAAAGTGGTGTGTTGAGAAGTCGATGCTGAAGAATGACTAAGCTCTGAGTGGAAAGAGGTCTCCTGTGGCAGTTTAAAAAAGGTTGAGGAAGAGAAACAGCTGTTTCTGGCTTATCCATTACCTTGGAGCTAAGACTACATCCTTCCTAGTTCTTTTCTTGCTGTTTGGTGTATCCCAAGAAAGAGTCCCATGTGCTGAAGCAAACATCCCTATTCCAGTACAGAGTTCCAGTTCCCCCATCCTTTTACCTTTCACTGATGACTATCCTGCATTAACAGCAAGCCTTATTTCAAGGGTGCTTGCAGGAAGTGTTTGCCATTTTAGGGGTTTGGGTTTCAGTTATCAAAGCATTTCATTGTACATTAAGGAATGCAGAGCACAGGCAGCTTGATGGTTTTCACAACCTTGCCTCCATTTCCTGGTGCTGTAAGGCAACACTTAGCTTTTCACTTTCCAGCCCCTTATACACTCTACATCTGCTATTCTAATGCCTGCATTCATCAGTAGACTTGCAATAATAAATTTTCTTCTTTCCTTTCTCTTTTTTTTCTCCAAAGTCTCTCCCATGTGCACACGTTTGTCATTTCTTTGCTATTGACTGCTGACTGGCCAAAACTCCACGAACAATAATTCCATTATAATGTAAGCCAGGGGCATGGTTGGCTTTATGGTTTGATTGGAGGCAGGTGAAAGGGTGGAAAGGAGATTATTTTAAATTCTTAATCATCACTCATCTTTTTTCAATATTCATTGACAAGCTGTAGTGGAAACTGTATTTTTTCTTGTGAACCCAGCACTCTTACAGACTCCTATTCTTTGGTATTAGCTCAATGCTTTAGTTTTCAGGGTGTTACTGCTGTCTTCTGAATACAAATCTTTCCCACAGCGTTAGTGACTATCTCTATACAGTCCTGCAAGGTCTTGCACTTCAGCTGGTGGGCTAATGTATCTTATATCAAAATGTCATTTACAACAGAACAACAGCGGAGGAGCTGAGCCATGAGCCTAGTCCCTGTTCAGTGCAGATAAGTTTTTGCGATGTGGATGGAACATCTAATATTTCAACTATCATTTGAGAAATGCTACTGAGGAATACCGAGTGATTCTGTTTGGTTCAGAAGGTGGATAAGTTAATTAAAAATAAAGATGGTGGTGTAAGTGAACATCTGCCTTTCTCCTTGTTGTAGATATACCTGAGGTGAAGTAAAGGCAGTTCATGGAGCTTTGGAGTGGTAAGGACCAGCTCAGGTCTTAACATTCCCAATGTAGCACTGGTGGATATAGTGCAGCTGTCACAGAATGACAGAATAATTTAGCTGCAGGAATGAAGAGCACTTCATGAATGAGCTCAGAGCCAAATTATGCAACTACATAAATATACCCATGTTCACTTTAGTGGTACGTCCATTTTATGATATATACATGAAACTGCACATACTGTTCCAGCTTTCCTGGAAATGGGCAGTAATCAGAACATAGCCCATAGAGGTAATTGCTTTAGTTGCTGTTATCTTTTATACTGCAGGCAGGTGACAGGCAGAGAGTTAAACTATCTTTAGAAGACATTCTATTGACATTGACTAATTTATATCACATAAATTGAAAGGAAGCAACTTGAAATCCTGAACAGTAAAACTGGGAGAAGAACACAGAACAAATGTTTTGCAGTCACTGAGGTCAGACGATAAAATGGCTTCTTGTTCTCTTCAGCTTGCTTTTACTGATCTGAGACATTGTTTGCAAGTATTTTGATCATGGGTTTAGATTTTTAGAGGGTTTGGCCCTGAAATTACCTTCAAAATATTACGTATTTTTCAGAGCAACAGAATGAGTTTCTTGAAGATACAGGTAGAAATGGTGATAATCTAAGATAACAAATACTCAGTTGTATAAACACTTTCTGCTAAAGCTTCCTCCTCTCCAGCACATAATCCAGTTCTCATTAATTTCAAAAGCAGTTGGATTTCATTTGATCACTAATTATTATACAGCTTCCAAAGTTATCAAAAAACTTCAAAGCTTTGCAAAAATAATCTTTGTTTCCTTGACAGAATATAAAATTAGTAACAATTATATATAAACATGCATATGCATGCATTTCCTTTCCTTTTTTTTTTTTATATCTTCAATCATCTGAAGTTCTTCATAAATTTTATACAGGTCTATCTTTGTTTTGTAGACACAAAGGGAAGATATGGTTAAAGTTGTCAGAAAAAAAGGAAGAATACTGTGAATTATTCACTGAGCTTAAAGAAGTAAATCACAGTTTTATGGAAGCTGCTCTGGGTTTCTTTGACCAAAGCAAGCTGTGTTCAAGATTTTTAGCCTTTCCTGTATTTTTCCCAGCATCCCAAGTCTCCTTGAGACAACGACTGAACTCTTGATGTTAAATTGGACAATTGGTAGAGCTTATCTACCAAGCATGTATTCTGTCTGTTCAGATAGGACAATTTTTACTTACATCATTCCTAAGAGTCTGATTTTCATCCCCTTATTCACATCTGGTGTGCTTTTTCATACTGCTCAGGGTGCAAGCTGGCACTGCTAGCAGTGGCCAGTCGTTCACTGTTGGTGACCATGTCTGTGCCCAGGATTGTAGAGAAGGAATGTTCCCATGCAAGGGCAGGCAGAAGTGGAGGAATGGGACATGCCAGGCCCAGGAGCAACTCTGCTTGGCTCCAGGCAGTTCCCTGCAATTTGCCTACAGGACACATTTCCTTCTCATCATGCTGCTGGGTAAAGACTGCTCTTCCACAGCAATGTGACTCAGCCCTTCCCCTCCCAAAAGCTATGCTTACTCATGCAGAACTATCTTCAGGGATGACAGTAGATGAGGAAACAGACAAGACTGAAGGCGTTAGGTGGTTTATTAATGTGGCAGAGTGCTGGTCACTGTGCATCAGATAGCACTGGAAACACTTGCTTTTTCAATCAGTAGCAAAGCTTCATACATGAATGGTACATGAATCTTGATGTGTGCCATGTCCTCCTGAACTGGTTCTAGAACTTGTTCCTTCCCATGTAATGGTTCCCAAATTTGTGGCTGTTTGCACAACGGGGTGATATGGTCAAAGCTTCTCTGGTCTCCTTTGGACTACATAAAAGCACATGGATGTGATCTTGTGACTAAAAATAAAGTTTCACCTAAACGAGTTCCTGGGGAAGTATTTGGCTGGTCTGCAAAGGGATTACAGATAATTCTAACTCAGGAACTCTTGAAAACTATTAGGAATCAGAAATTTTATCAGTTCTATGGTTCTACAGATGATTAAAAAGTCATTTTCTAAAATATTCTCACTGGAGGGATTTTTCCTTTTCTTAAAGAAAACATTTAATTGCTCCAATCAACCATAACTACTTTCTGTTTAAGAAGTAATTTGTATACCCTGAGCACAAGGTATTTTTCATATTTGTTTATAAATGTATTCCCCTCAGTTCCTATCAGTTACCTTTAATTGACTGTAACTCACTGCCCTTTAACAAAGGAAGGACTAAAGTGAGATGAAAAGGGGAGCACTCTGGTTTTGCAGTACTATAACCTGACACACTTTGTAATGCCACTCTGATAGACACAGTTTCTATTCTTTTCCCCCTCATATAACACCAGCAGCTGAAGTCCCACTTCACTGATCAGTGAGGCTGGCTTTGATTTTTAGCTCAAGAATTTGTTCTGGCATCACCGTTCAGGAAAGGCTGTTCCCCACACATCACTCCTTGAGGCTGTGGCACAATAAGTAACAATAGTGTCCATGTATTTTAACATGTTGTTAACATCTTGTCCAAGCTCTTAGTTTTTCCTGACAAATTATCTTCAGGTCTTGGATGGATAGTGACAGAGGTATCCAGGCTATATGCAATACATTGGCAGTCTTGGCTGCCTTTAGATCCTTCCTGTGTAATAAACACAGAACAATTTATGATTTTTTGAAAGTACAGTGTTGCGTATAGTTAAATGCTATTGATATTGCCTTGTGATTTAAGCTGCTATTGCAGTATTTTTATTTGCAGCACTGAGAAGCAGGCAAATTCAACAATTTCACTTGACAACTCACTTTGGCAAGCATTTTGACCATCATTTGATAAGCAGTGTGCATGGGAGGGTAGCAAAGCTGTCACTTCATTGTAGCTTCCTCTAGGGATAAAGAGCTCCATTTTGTTATGAAAGCAAATCATGGCAAGCAAGTGCCACAGTGTTGAAGTTAATTCAGTACTGAGGGCCTGCATTATCTCATATCTCATCCATGGGAGCCACCATTCAGCAATGTCATACCACCTATCACTTTATGTTTGATTTCTTGTAGATTTGTTTATTTACTAGAGTAGACTCAGGGAACACCAGGCAAATTTTCAGTGATATAGATCTGAATCATCTTCTCTTGTTTTTGAGGGAATTGTTTTGCCGTAAGGACCACTGCAGCAACACTGAGGTCCTGCCCATGGTGGAGCAACTCTGTAAGTGAGCCTTTGCATAGTACTTGGCAGATTTTTTGTTGTAAGAAAATAGTTGCCAGGGATTTAACTTCTAGGACCACACTAAAATATTTGTTTTCAGAGATCCAAAACCTAACTTTCCCTCAGCATTTTTAATTTTCAGACACTGTGTGAGAGCCCACTGAAACCTATAACTTCAGTATGTTTTCCCCGAGAGTTCTCATGGATATTTTAAAAGCTGAAACATTTCTATTTGCTTTATAATAGTTCCCATGAACACCTGCCAAAGACTGGATACTCCAGTGTCATAAAGACATGAAACAACAGACTGCCTGTAAGTGAAAAGTAACTGTGGTTCAGAGCAGCAGAACATCAGCAGCAACTTGTCGGGCTCTCTCTGCTTATATTCCTGGTGCCCAGAGTGACTTAGTTAGCCCTTTGAACTCAAACAAACAAACAAAAAAAAGAGATCTTATGCTGCCCAGGCTTTTCCACAACGAGCCTAGCCCTGCCAAGTGCAGAGTATGGCTTTTCCTTCACTTGTAACCTTGGGCTGGAAGGGGTCATGTTGTTAATGCTGATGCCCCAACCTGCATCCACCTTCCCAGATTTCTTGAACTCTTTCCCTACTTGCAGCAACCTGTCTAGTCCTCAAGTGGTTTGCTAAGAGAATCAGTGCCCACACCTGCATGGCTGTGACCATAGCTAAGCTTCTGCTGACACAAGTAACTTCGTCCTTTTGAGTCATTGCAAAAAATTGACCCCACCCAGGATGATTTATACCTTTAACTCATTGCTAATGTGAGATTTAGCCTTTTTTTCATCTTCTAGCTCAGCATATCACAGTGTGCTGTTCTGCGGGAAAGGGGGGATAATTGGAACACTTCATTATGAGTCCTTTGCCCACTCTTTGTCTTTCCACACTCCAGGGCTGCCCCTTTCCCATGACACAGTATCTTTCACGATGTTATAACAGAAAATACTACATCCAAAAACAAGACCAAGGCTCAGGAAACCATTACACTGATATGTAGTCTTTACTTGTTATGCAATAATAAATCTGATAATTTCTTGTCACAATAGTGCATTTCTATGACTACTTAGTATATTCATTTTTCTCCCTGAAGACCAAACAAGACTATTTCCATGACCACTTAGTCTCTGCATTTGTCTTGAACTGCTAAATATGCACCAATCACTGAACTTTCATCAAGTTATGCTCCCTTTGCCATAGATCCTTCCATCTGACCTCACCAAACAATGATGCCTTCCCCTTGCCCCTAGACATCTTTTTTTCCCCCACATAAATTAATTTTGGCTTCACAACAGTTGTGGACACATACCTGACTAATAGGACAAGATACATCTATGGAAAAGAAAGAGCAGCATTTAACAGGGTAATATATAGTTGACTGTAAAACACATAGAAAGGACTTTTGACTTTGCTAAAATTAGTGGCAAAACCTAATGAAATTTCAGTTTACAGTCTTAAAAGAAGAATGCCATCCAGATTTTTTTACCATATGCTTCTCTACCAATCTTGTAATTTTTTATTAAAGTTTACAGGATGCTTCAAAAAACCCAAACAAACTGTAGAAAAGGTAATTGTTGATCTTTCATGTTAATAGATTTTCTATGAAAGAATACTGGAGTTTTTATTCTCGATTTCACCCTGCTCTTGAAACACTGCATTTGAATAATGTTGACCTAATCAAAAAATAAAAAAGCAATGAAATACTAAAATAAAGAAGTAAACTCTTATTTCCATTCTTAGAGATGTTTGCGCGTTGGTTAGCTGAGTTTATAAAAGAGTATCATTCTAGAGTGACTTCTGTGTCTGAAATTCCAACTTCATTTGAACAACCACAAGCTTTGTCATTTAATTCAGTGGAGAGAAAATTTCAGTGTACAGGTGTGGAGTCAGATGTGTAGAATTGATTGGTTTCATTGTGACCCACAGTTAGTGATTTGGGACAAATTGCAGTTTAAGTATTTCCTAAAGTCTGTATCAGCCTAGAATCTGGTTCAGCTAGTGAAGATTTATACTTCCTGCCTTCTATGAGGTTTCTGTGATAAAAGAATTAGTAAACATCCACATTTAGATAATCTCTGAACAGTTGTAAGGAGAATCATGGCCCCTCATCATCTGTTTTCTTATGTTAGACCTTTTTAGTTTCACCTTTATGAACAAACCAACATCTAGTTAAACGGCTCACAGATCCAGCTTTCATAATGAATGATCCAAGCAGTTCTAATGATAACCTCAGACACAAACGACAGAAAGTTAAACTTGTCCACAAGCCACAGGCCATACCCCATTGTTTTTCCAGAATGGCTGAGTTTGTAGATCTTCTGATGTTAAACTATCTCAAATGATGCCATCACTGAGAAAACCCAGAAGGTAGCTGTGTTCTGGCACTGCCCCCCTTGCCATACCCTAAAACCCTACTGGGATCCTCTCTTGATGGAGAAAATGAATTGGAATAGAAAGATTTTGGCCATTTGGGGGTGTGTATTCACATTGTCTTCTTGGGAAAAAAGGTCCAATCCTCTGTGATTTTTTATTATTCTATTGTTACTGTAAACATTGGGTTCAGGTAATAAACAAGCAGCGTTATAGCAAAATGGAAAAAAAAGGAAGTGGGTAATAAAATAGCAATAAAGCTGAAAGCAAATTCTATTTAAAATGCTTAAATGCTTCCACACATCTCAGTTTTACTGTGGAAGCATAACTAATATAAAACAGTACACCACTGCACTGACTTTTATGTCATTATAGAAAAAAACTATTAAACTTGATATGGTTTTATTTTTAATTTCAATGAAACATATTTCCTGATCTTTTCATAAAAATGACCTTTGGGAACCATAGCAATCTAGAAATTTTTTATTTATCCTACTGCATCAGCTAATACTTCCAACCAGAAGCTATATTAGAAAGCGTATGAAAGCCCTTATAAGGTAATGTTACAAGCTAGATATTTTATTAGAACATTTTAAATGAACAATCTGAAAGATCTCTTTGATGAAATTTATGATGGGTTACTGTGAACTAAAGAGTGTCAGTGGGTCTGCAAACTTCTTTTACAAAGATTTCTCTATATTCTTTTTCTTTTGGGGAATTTGAAACTTTTTTCCCTGTTTTGCAAAATTTCTTTTTATAATACATCCTTTTCACATATTAAAAAAAAAAAGGCAATTATATGTATGTATCATCTAAGCAAGACATTCTTCACCTTAAAAAACCATACAAACAAACAAACATTTTAGATGGTTTTCCACTACCTGGACAGAACATTGCTAATGATTGCCACAGTTGGTTGAACCTTATGGGTGGCTGTAAGTGCTGAGAACTGTGCAGCAAGTTGTGAAGCAATCAGGAAAGTTTGAAGCCAAGGCTTCCCTCTGACTTTCTGCACAGGACTGTGGAATTCGTTGAAGGCAATTTTTTTATAAATAGAGTTTTCCAAAATACCTCAGTTTCAGATTAATGAAAAGAATAAGCATAAAGGATCTAAAGGACGCTGAATGCCTTGTGTGAATGCTCTGAACATTTGAAAATCAAGTGACTGTCTAAATTGGACCCACAAACTGGCAAGTCTGCAAAGATAACAGGCAACTTCTGATAATACGGGACTTTTCAAAGAAGGTCCTTAAATCCTTTTAAAATTATATCTGAAAAGAAACCCGCTCTAGCGCTCAGAAAGCTGGGAAAGTGGAAACGATCAGAAACAATTTGTCTTATTTTTGAGCATTCATAAAGTGAGAAGAAAAACATAAAACAGAAGTGAAATTATCCATTCCATGCAGGTTTCAAAGCTAATGCAGACCAGGAGTAAAAAGGGGATTGCATTCCACAAGAAGCATTGAAGAATGGATTCGAAATAGGAATAAATAAATAATGCCATGTATACATAAAAGGGATCTTTTTTCAGAAGTGCTTTATTAATTTGCAATAAATATGAACTGGAGAGGTTGCTTTTTAACTTACCAAGCAGCAGAACAACTAGGAACAGTACTGACTAAAATTGATATATGACTCCTGTACTTCTTTTTTTACTGCATTTTAGAACTTAGTGGAATCTAGCATCAAGCTAGATCTAACTCACATTCCTGATAGGGTCAAGGAGATAATTGAATTGTTGCTAGAATTCTTCTCCATAGTTGTCTTGAATTGTGTGGGTGACCACAAATGGAATTTTCTCTATTGGAGTTCTAACCAGAAAAGTGAATTTCTTGAAAGAAGATAAAATAGGGAAAATTTTCCCCCCTCTTATAACATTTCCTAGAAACCTCTTTCTGTGCTTACATTCTTGGTGGTGTCAGTGTAACAAATGGAAGACTTAGATCTATACTGTTCTCAACAACATATTTTGACATCACTGTGTAATTTTTGGCCTGGATGTTTGTTAGCACAAAAAGCAAATTCATTTCACTCACCACAGCATCATTTTTTTCATTAAATCTTACTTAACACTAAGGTGTTAGCCTATTGCCAACCTAAGATCATTGTGACAGTCAGGTGAAGTGAAGAATTTAGAGATCTGAGGTATATAAACATTTGTAAATATTGTTCTGCAGAAATGCATATGGAGATGTAAATTAGTCATAAGTCTAATGCAATTTTCAGATAACACTGTGCACAAATGACTGTATGTCAGATCCATCCAAATGTAAGTCAATGGATAGATGTGCATCTGCTTACCTTTGAACTAAGTTTAGCCCAGGACATCACTTAGATAGGCAGAGCTGATGTTCAGCTTTGCCAGTGATGACATGAAATGCTGAGAATCAGCCCCCTTTTTAACAGAATGGACCAAATGCTGCCCTCGGTTACATTCCCAGGCCTCAGATAACATAAGTATAATTGAAAGCAGTTTTGGTTCAATATTTCTCGTATTTTAGAAGCCATGGAGCAATCAAGCAATATGACCTTTGGTGGTCCACCTTTGAATCAAGTTCTGCTCTGTATAGGATCCAGACTAATCAACGTCCTATTACAATCACAGCCTGTTTTTTTATAAATGAGACATACTGGGAACAGTCTAGACAAAACATTTCACCATGCAACAGCTGAGACTCAGCAGATTCACAAACTATTAGCTTGTAAAATCTATACTTTTCAATAAATGACATGGAAGTTTAAACTGTATTGTACAATAAAGTACAAACATACCCAATCTTGACTCACTTAAGCACTCCTGATGAAGCCAAATCTCCAAATGACATCCACAAAGACTTTCTGAGAGTTTAGAATGTTACATCAGTCCATATAAACAAACAAACAAATGAATAAACAAACAAATTAAAAATAACAATCTTGGATTAACTTCTCAGGTGTGATGGGGTATAGTAATCAGAAGCATGGGAAAAGTCAGTATTGGTACAAGGTCTAATTTTTCTCTTGGATGACAGAAGTCTGAATTCACTGAAGGAAATCTGAACCCAACAGGAAGCCAATGACTCTCCTTGAGACAGGATATCATCCATTGGTTTCAAGCAGCAGGGGTGACTGGTAGTATCCTTGACTTGAAGAAATATGGGATGAAATCATGCAATTGAAGTCAATGGCATTTTTCCAGCTCAGTTCATCGTGGTCAGACTTTCACTTGTGAGATGAGTGCAAAACAAGGACAGCACTACAAGTGTGCCTGATGTTGACAAGTGTAGGGGGAAAAAACACTGTGCCTTTTCTTATTTTCATGAAACCATCTCCAAGCAGGCAAAATCAGCAAGTCTCCATGTGTGCACAGCTGCATTTTAATTCAGGAATAAGGAGCAGAAATCCTACTTAGGGTATGCTTTTCCACCAGAATAGTCTTAAAACAAAATAGCCAACAGCCTTGTTATTAAAATCAATAATGAACTAAACTCAGGTCATAGCTGTCCTTTGAGTTTTAAGACTCCTGATTTTATGGTAAATGGTGCCTTTAACTAAATCACTGAAGAACAATTTTAGTGAACTTGTAGGTCACAGTAACAAAACAATTTGACTTGTTTCTACTTGTCTCCCAGTAAGGCTTGCATATACAAATTTTATCATTTAAAAATATTACACTAGCTACCATGGAGACAATGAGGTGAAGGATAAAAATCTCATACCCCCTCACATGCATGGGTTGTTCTGCAGTAAGCTGAGTCTATGAAGTGACACTGGGAGGATGTCTAGGTTGGGATCTGCAGTCATACATTCTGGCTGCAGTGTGGTGTTGCAAAGAGGTAAACTTGTTTCCCTGATGTTGACCCATTACAGGATGCTGAGCTGGGTTTCCAGAGGGAGGCTTGGGAGCAGCTCCAGGATTCAAAGTCTGGAGTTAAGCCACAAAAAAGCCACACCTTTTGTGGGTAAGGAGCTCCTTCCCTTGGCAAGCATTTTTTGCGATGTCCGTGTTACCTGTGCTTTGGATGAGGAAAGCAGTGGAAAATTTTGCTGCTCTGTCCATGAGGTTTCAACTCTTTCCAGAACCCCTCTGTCAGGTTTTGGTAAGGGAATTTGGTAGAACTAGAATACTTTAGGAGGAAACAGGTTTTCAGTGAGCCCAACCCTCATGTACTTGAGTTGCCTGTAGTAGCTATAGAAACTCATGAAGAAAAATGGTAAATATAGAGACTTCTTATTTAAGCTTTGTACTGCTCATATATAGTAGGCCTTTCCCTGCATACTTGTTTGGATTAGGAGTAGAGCATTGAGAAAGAACTTCTGGAGTCTTCCATACTCCTATTTGAATTTGGTAATATGCAAAAGAGTCTGTATGAAACAATTTTTTCTCCTACCCTGTAAGAGACCATTATCGAACTGCTTTGGCCTAACATAGCTGTCAACCACAATGATCTCGTAAGAGCTGCCAACCACGGAGATGAACTGTCCCGAAGTGTGCCTATCAAGCTGAACACCTGGGCATGCACGCATGGAGGACAATGTCTTCCTGGAAATGGGTGGACTGTTTGGGGAAATCATGGGGACTGGGGAGATAAATGGGGGAGCCTCTTGCTTCTTCATTGCTCGGTGGGCTTGGGGTGCTTGGTTGCTTTGTTGTTCAGTGGACTCGACCTTGTGCATGTGCCCTTCCCCCCCTCCCCCCCTAGTCTTCCTGGAGCTTGGAGCATCATTGTCGCTCCGTGGCCATGTCTTCATCATCACCTGCACAGAGACCGACATCACTGTATTCGTGGTGGTGGTACTTAGCTGCATCTCTACCGGTTTTGCGCTTAGGGATTCTAACTTTTCCTTTCTTTTCCACTCTGTCCTATCACTGTTATCAGTTGTCCCAGAAAATAAAGCTCACAAGATTGTATGGCATCTGACTTCGTTTGAGTCTTAATCTCAGCCTCTTGGGATCGTTTAAGAACCCTCCCTGATATTGGATTGGGACATCTTTTTTTGGCGTAGTCAGCAGGATCCCTTGAGACGAGAGTGCTGTACTATCTTGCTGTGTTGAATGCAATCCTCTCAGAAATGAACTAACCCCTTTGTGTTACATTAATTTGTGGCCTTTCTGAGAGTGAATGGGGGAAAAGTGGACAATGATATTGCATGTGTGTAAGGTGTGACTTTCTGGGAGAGAAAATAAAAGGGGAAAATTGATTTTAAGGTGTGGCCCTCCCAGGAATAAAACCCCTCTTCCTTGAGTAAAGCCTACTGATCTCCTGAGGGTGAATAAGGGAAACTTACATACCAAGGTGTGGCCCCTTTCAGAACAAAAATCCCCCTTTGCATTGCTTTTGTGTTGAATTTTAGATCGAGTCTCCAGAGAGAGAGATAAGGGGAAACTTGACATTAAGGTGTGACCCTCTTAGAATAAGAAACCTCTTTTTTGCATTAGAATGGCTGCCCAGAAGGCAGTTGATATTTGTGATGGTGAAGTTTGTGATGTTGTGTCCTCACTGGCTGAAGGAATAGACAAGTTATATGATCTGTTGGAAGCATATCATTCTCGTCCTTCAGTCCAGGGACAAGATTGGGCAAAAAACCACTGGTTCCAACCACAGTGTGTCGTGGACAGAATTAAGTTATTGCAGCAGAAAGCTAAGGTTAGGAGGGGGAAGGGAAAAACTATAATTTGTGCGTGTTAGGAGCTAGTCTGGCAGCTGCGGTGGAAGAGAAAAAGCAGAAGTCTTATCAAGCTGATATGGTAATAGATTCTCTGCAGATGGCCATAAGCACCCTGCAGGAACAATTGGAGAACACCAAAGGATTGCTAGAGGAGGAAAGGAGACAAAATGTGATACTAAAAGATGAGCTGAGGAAGCAACTTTTGCGGGAGATGGATACACTGGCGGAGGCAGAAATGAAGCCTTTGGAGAAGGGGATACGGCAAATTTATCCCCAAAAGGAGTTGCAGAAGGCAAAGGAAACTGTAGAAAGCCTCCCCCACATGTATCCACTGGTTAAAAGAATTTGTGTACCAGGACTACACTGATAACAGTCCTCAGGTTATCACTAAAGAAGTCCCATTTACAGCAACTTAATTGGCAAAGCTGAAAAAGGATTTTGCAAGGACTGCAATAGAATTGGAAAGTGTCTCTGTCAGGAGGTGATGGAATTTTGTTGTCAGAAAAGGAAGTAGAAACGTATTGGGGTCTGGATGTGTTTCTAACCACGGGTGACTGCCGAGCCCCATGGTCACTGAATCAGAGAGCTGCATACTGGGCTGGAGGGCTGAACCCCTTGGGAGAGGGGAGATCCCCTTGCCATAACAGGTACAGTGGATCACTTAGTGGAAAGTGTGCAGAAGGCAGCCTGTCTGCAGATGATGTATGGTCAGGAGCTCAAGCCTAGCCAGGGCTCTCCGATGATGATGCCTGTGGATCCAGAGAGGATGACTCCCCTGATATGAAGACTTCCTGATTCCCTGAAATCCATTGCCGTTCAATTGCAAGGGACAATTCAAAATGCTCCCAATGCAGAAAGAATAACGGCCGCTCTGTAGGGGATAGTGACCCCTGACCATCAGCAGACAGGGAGGAAAGTGTGGACATGGGGAGAGGTAGCTCAGGAGTTGATTAATTTTCGGAGAAAATATGGCCCTTTTGGCGGATCGTCCCAGAGAACAGAAACCAGAGTCATACGGGCTGCAGAGCAAATTTGTAGGCAACAATCATTCATGAGGGGAAGCCAAAGCTCGGAGTTGCTCCGATGTCACAATTCTGGGGGGAGAGACCCCTAACTCAACAGGGGCTGTGGCAACTAGGGATTCAGAAAGGCATTCCTCGGTACTTGATGGATGGACTCCCGACTCAAAAATTAGAACAACTTGTGCAGACATGGTCTGGACAAAGGGTCACTTTCAGATCAACCCCTAGTGCTCCACCCTTGATAGACCCAGGGGAGGAATCTACTGGGGAAAAGAAGGAGGTGGGAAACTAGACACTCCGTCCCCCAGTGGTGGGATGGGGGGCGGAGGATGGATGTTTGTAAGACAACTCACCTGCAATACAAAAGGGGACTTACTGATTACTGTTGCTGTAGGACCAAGGAAGATTTTTGACTGATACTGGGGCACAAATCACCGAACTAATGTGAACTGAAGCAGAACAATGCGGGATCCCAATCCCATCCAGAAGCCTAATTGTTTTAAATGCTTTGGGAAAAACACAGTCAGTGCCCATGACTCCTGTGA
Organism: Clamator glandarius; assembly: GCA_033459285.1. Lineage (NCBI taxonomy): Eukaryota > Metazoa > Chordata > Aves > Cuculiformes > Cuculidae > Clamator > Clamator glandarius. The sequence continues at coordinate 100,835 of JAUNZM010000136.1, forward strand.
CACTATGGTTACCAGGAGAAGAAAATCCTGTCAACACCATGGTGGCCATAGGATCTTTCCAGATGAATCTTTTAGGTACAGATGTTTTGAGGGGTAGACAGTGGTGGGACACCCAGGGGAACTCATGGTCTTTTGGTGTTTCCCAGACCAGGCAATTGGCTAAAACATCAGGCATAGAGGTATGTTTATTGCAAGCAACACCTACTCTGCCTCCCTCCAAACTGACAAATGTTAAACCCTACCCATTGCCTCTAGGAGCAAGGGAGGGAATTACACCAGTTCTGGAAGATCTGAAAAAACAAGGGATTGTAGTTCCCACTCACTCCCCCTTCAATTCTCCAGCATGGCCAGGTCCGAAAACCAAATGGCAAGTAGAGATTGACAATAGATTACAGGAGGCTCAATGCCAATACAAGTCCACTAACAGTTGCTGTACCAAACATTGCTGATTTGATAGCAACCATTCAGGAACAATCACACCCTGTCATGGCAACAATTGATGTCAAAGATATGTTTTTTTATGGTACCTTTACAGCCTGAGGACCAGGATTGTTTTGCCTTCACCTGAGAAGGACAGCAGTACACCTTTACACGACTCCCTCAAAGATACAAGCACTCCCCCACGCTAGCTCACCAGGCTTTAACGCAAGAGCTGGAAGCAATCCCCAAAAAAGCAGGGGTGAAGATTTATCAATATATAGATGATGTACTCATAGGAGGGAATCAAATAGAAGAAGTTAGAGAAACTTAAAAGGACTCAAAAGGTCTTGCCAGAGTAATCTGATCACCTTTTATGACCTAGTCACAAGACTCTTGGACGAGGGAAAGGCTGTGGATGTAGTCTTCCTGGACTTTAGTAAAGCTTTTGATAAGTTTCTCATAGCGTTCTGCTTCAGAAACTATCGGCCTCTGGCCTGGACGGGCGCACACTCTCCTGGATGAAAAACTGGTTGAATAATGGAGCCCAGAGGGTGGTGGTAAATGGAGTTAAATCCAGCTGGAGGCCAGTGACAAGTGGGGTTCCCCAGGGCTCAGTCCTGCATCCAGCCCTGTTCAATGTCTTTATCAACGACCTGGATGAAGGCATTGAGTGCTCCCTTAGCAAGTCTGCAGATGACACCAAGCTGGGTGGAAGTGTGGATCTGCTGGAGGGTCGGGAGGCTCTGCAAAGGGACCTGAACAGGCTGGACTGCTGGGCAGAGTCCAGCGGCATGAGGTTTAACAAGGCCAAATGCCGGGTCCTGCACTTGGGGCACAACAACCCTAAGCAGAGGTACAAACTAGGAGAAATCTGGCTGGAAAGCTGCCAGGAGGAGAAGGACCTGGGGATGTTGGTTGACAACCGACTGAACATGAGCCAGCAGTGTGCCCAGGTGGCCAAAAAGGCCAATGGCATCCTGGCTTGTATCAGGAACGGCGTGACCAGCAGGTCCAGGGAGGTTATTCTCCCTCTGTATTCGGCACTGGTGAGATCGCACCTCGAATCCTGTGTTCAGTTCTGGGCCCCTCACCACAAGAGGGATGTTGTGGCTCTGGAGCGAGTCCAGAGAAGAGCAATGAAGCTGGTGAAGGGGCTGGAGAACAAATCTTACGAGGAGCGACTGAGAGAGCTGGGGTTGTTTAGCCTGGAGAAGAGGAGGCTGAGGGGAGACCTTATTGCTCTCTACAACTACCTGAAAGGAGGTTGTGGAGAGGAGGGAGCTGGCCTCTTCTCCCAAGTGACAGGGGACGGGACGAGAGGGAATGGCCTCAAGCTCCGCCAGGGGAGATTTAGGCTTGAGATAAGGAAAAAATTCTTCAAGGAAAGGGTCATTAGGCAATGGAACAGTCTACCCAGGGAGGTGGTTGACTCACCTTCCCTGAAGGTGTTTAAGGTGAGGGTGGATGAGGTACTTAGGGGCATGGTTTAGGGATTGGTGGGAATGGTTGGACTTGAGGATCCGGTGGGTCTCTTCCAGCCTGGTTATTCTGTGATTCTGTGTGATTCTGTGACATTATCACTCATCTAGAAAATATAGGGTTGACAATTCCGCCTGAGAAATTACAAACCCCTTCAAGTGAGGTAAAATTTTTAGGAATCTGGTGGGAGGGAGGCATGACATTTATCCCACTGGATACTGTCTCCTCCCTCAATCAAATCAAGATGCCAGAATCAAAGAAAGACTTACAGCATGCACTAGGGTTGCTTGTTTTTTGCAGAAAACACATTCCTGACTTTTCAGTTATTGCTAGACCCTTGTATGACTTATTGAGAAAGAGAGCTCAGTGGGAACGGACTCAGGCCCATGATGAGGCCTTGCAGCTGTTAGTGTTTGAAGCGACTGCCTATCAAGCCCTGGGTCCAATTCACCTGACAGATCCGGTTCAAACTGAATGGGGTTTTGTCAAGACTGGGCTGTCAATCCATTTGTGGCAAAAGGGTCCAGAGGGTCCTGTTAGGCCCATTTGTTTTTATTCTCGTAGTTTTAAAGATGCTGAAAAGAGATATACAACTTGGGAAAAGGGCCTATTTGTTGTTAGTCTAGCTCTGAGAGAAGCTGAGCTCACCATCCAGCAACAACCTATAGTTCTGAGGGTCCATTTAAAGTGATCAAAGCAGTTTTAGCAGGAACTCCACCCCCTGATGGGGTGGCCCAGAGAGCCTCTGTGCAAAAATGGTATGCACAAAGAGAACACTGTTGTGAAATTTTTTCTGTAACTGAAGGAGCTACAAAAGTGTTAAATATACAAGATGAGGTAGACCCGGATAGGGAAATACCTGAGCTTTTGTCTGCAATACAAGTAGCTCCTCAATTTTCTGGACAATTGCAAATGTCTGGTTAACAGATGCCTCTCCAAAGCCAGAGGGAAAAATTTGGAAATACCGAGCTGTGGCACTTCAGGTAGACACCAAGGAGCAAATCATTACTGAAGGAGAAGGTAGTGCACAAATAGGAGAACGAATTGCTATGTGGAGCATTTTCCAACATGAGGCTCAATCTGTTTCTTCTGTCTATATCTATACTGACTCTTATGCTGTGTTCAAAGGTTACACTTAATGGCTTCCATTCTGAGAACAAAATGGATGGAAGGTCAACAGAGTACCTGTATGGCAAAAGGAAAAATAGCAAGACATCCCTACCATTGCCAGACATGGGAAATATGCAGTAGCATGGGTAGCATCTCATCAACAGGATGATACCCCAGTGAGCCGATGGAATGCCGAGGTGGATTAATTAGCCCGGCTGGCTTCCCTACAAATCACCCAGACAGCAGAAAATTGGGAGAATTTATTAGGATGGCTCCATGTTAAATGGAAGCATTCTAAGGACCTCTATTGTGAGGCACAAGCCCAAGGGTGGCCAGTTACCGGGGAGGAATGCAAAACTTGTATAACTTCCTGTGAACAATGCCGCACTCATCTAGACAGACACCCTTTGGAGGGTGACCCCCTGCACTTAGAAGAGGTGAAAGGCCTGTGGGAGGCCTGGCAGATTGATTACATTGGTCCCTTTTGAAAATCAGAAGGTAAGTGCTATATACTGGTAGGTGTGGAGATAGTATCAGGGCTGATGCAAACTAAAGCAACAGGAGAAAATACAATAAAGGCTCTGAGAGAATGGTTTGGAATTTTCCCTAAACCATAGTCAATCCAATCAGACAATGGCTCGCATTTCACAGGCAAAGTGGTCCAAGGGTGGGCAGCCCAGGAGGGAATTTTGTGGGTGTTTCATACTCCGTATTACCCACAAGCAAATGGAATTGTGGAACGAACAAATGGTCTACTAAAACACTTCCTCAAACCACATAAGCCAGGGTGGGCTGAGCAAGTGTGGGATGCAGGGACCAGGGTCAACAATCGCTGGGGAACAAATGGATGCCCCAAAATCACTGCATTCTGTCCAAAACCTCCAAGAATTATGCCAGCCCCTCATGGTCCTGATCACCCCAGCAACCCATCTCATTTTCCAGGACAATCTGTCTTGGTTGAACTTCCCACAGTGGACAAAGTGCCACTGGTGTTGGACACACCTCTTAATAAGTACACCTGGAAGGCAAAAGACTCTTGTGTAAAAACTCATAGGATCCACACTAGATGGATTGTTCCTTCTTTTTAACCTGAGAGGTGAATTTGATTTTTGTTTCATTTTCAGGAGTGGCGCCAACACATCCACAGAAGACGTGAAGCAGACGCAGATCTTAATGCAATTTGTTTAGGATGTGTATGCTAATTTTTCTTATATTCTTTTGGGGACTTACCTATAATAGCAAAGAGGAGCGAGTTCCCCTACCTCCCTTCAATCCATATGACCCCTTTAAAATGAGTTTGTTTTGTTAACAAAAGCTGTAAGCCAAACCTTTAATCTGAGTCATTGTTGGGTTTGTGGAGGACCATTAGGATTATCAAGCTGGCCATGGGTCTCTGCGCCCCTTACTGCAGCACAAATTGTAAGCAACTATAGCGAAACTGGTGACACCATGTGGGATGACAGTGAAACATGGCCAATTCAATTTCCTACTATGGGAACATATTGTTTAAATCGTACCCAGAAGGGAGGGGTCAATATGCGGGAAAGCAGGTGTCAATGGACATTCACACATAAATTGGTTAAACCTTATTCCCCCAATGGCCTAGACACCACATTTAACAAAGACAGCAATGTTTACATATGGATGTGGCTTGATGAGAACAGACGCAACAAAGGGTTTAAAGTTTTTGGTCAAGCAAAAATGAAACCTTATTTTATGACCACCTTTACTGTCAAATTTCTAAGTGAAAGAACTCCACTGGTGCCTGGTATTGTACTGGCTGACTAAACAATAAACCAGCCATTTTCATTAGCCCTTTGGGGAATGAGAATACTACTTATTTCCAATTCCCTAAGACTGCAGCTGGACCATTTACTAATGGTGCCAAAGCAAAAAAAAGGTCATTATTGGATTTGTGGACATACTGCCTACAAACAACTACCAGCAAATTGGTCAGGGATTGGTTATATAGGGATCATCTGACCTCTGTTTTTTGTTCTTCTGGAGGCGCATGGTCCTCAGTTGGGAATAAGACTATATGATAAACTGGGGAACTAAAGGATTGCCCTCAACAAGTGATCTGTTGAGCTTAAAATAGGAGGTACACAAAAGTGGGGGAAAAATGATGAGCTTCCTAAAGAATAATTGAGCATTATGGCCCTGCCACTTGGAATCCCAACGAACCCATATCAGGGGCAAGAGAACTGATTTATAATTTGAACCACATAATTTGACTACAAGCAGTTTTAGAAATTATTACCAATAATTTCTAAAGGTCTATACTAATGTTATAGATCTTTTAACTCGACAGTCTCAACAGATGCGCACTGCAATCCTTCAACACCAAATGGTTTTGGATTATTTACTAGCTGAAGAAGGAGGAGTATGTGTAAAACTAAATATTTCTAATTGTTGTTTGGAAATAGACGACGTAGGTGAAGTAGTCCTTCAATTGACCACAGACATTAGAAAACTAGCCCATGTTCAATTCTGAACATGTAATGGCATGAATGGTGATTTATGATCTTAGTTACCTGGAGCACCATAGGTAAAACAACTTTTATTTTATCTGCTATGTGCATTTGCTGCCTTGATATTTTTACCATGTATTATTCCTTGCTTTATCCAGTTAATCCAACAAGTTGTATCTAACATGCAACACATATCCACTGTTTCACCTGATGGCGTGAAGCAGATTTGTGTCGTTCGCCGATCAAAGCCTGCAGATACCTTTTAATTATTTTTACTTGGTTTTATCTAAGTTTAGGAGAGAACCACCTAGAAGTTTCTGGACCCAAACAGCACATGTGCTTTAGGCCTTAAAATCGCTTTATAAGGAAGCATGGAAAGAGATTTTCCCGCTGCGCATGCGACCCCCAACTTCGGCAGAGCAGAGCAGTGACTGTGTGGACTGCCAGGTCCTCAGACACTTCACAGTATTTTGTAAAATGTTGGTATTAGTCCTAATCTTTTATACTCTTAGCATTATAACATTGATTTTTTGGTGTTATCTTTGTATAAGTGTATTTTTAGCTCATGAATGTCCACAATGTCTGCAATGCAAACTATCGTGCTGCCGTGCTGACTCATCGGAGGCATCGGGGAGGGCCTGGAGGCATCGATGGTCAAAGAGTTGGAGGTTTAAAACTGTTTTATAAGATGCTGAAGTTTTGTAGAGTTGATTAGTTTTAGGATGTTTTAGTTTTGTAGGGTTAAGTAGTTTTAAGATAAGACTTGTGGTTTTGTAAGGTGTTTATATTTGTTAAGGTTGTAATATTTGTTAAGGATATTGTTAAGAAGATGCTTGTAATTGCAAAATTTGACAGAGATTTTGTTTTTTGTTGTATTGTGCACTATTCTGGCCTTTTCCTCTCTCTGTCCTTCTATCTTTCACACTGCCATGAAGCCAGCAATGTTGAGCCACGGGGTGGTGTAAGAGACTGTTATCGAACTGCTTTGGCCTAACATAGCTGTCAACCACAATGATCTCATAAGAGCTGCCAACCATGGAGATGAACTGTCCCCAATGGAAAAAACACGACATCCACCCAAAGCATGTCTATCAAGCTGAACACCTGGGCATGCACGCATGGAGGACAATGTCTTCCTGGAAATTGGTGGACTGTTTGGGGAAATCATGAGGACTGGGGCGATAAATGGGGGAGCCTCTTGCTTCTTCATTGCTCGGTGGGCTCGGGGTGCTTGGTTGCTTTGTTGTTCAGTGGACTCGACCTTGTGTGTGTTGCTACGTGTGCCCCCCCTCCCCCAGTCTTCCTGGAGCTTGGAGCATCATCGTTGCTCCATGGCCATGTCTTCATCATCACCTGCACCGAGACCGATCTGATGGGACATCGCTGTATTCGTGGTGGTGGTACTTAGCTGCATCTCTACCGTTTTTGCGCTTAGGGATTCTAACTTTTCCTTTCTTTTCCACTCTATCCTATCACTGTTATCAATTGTCCCAGAAAATAAAACTCACAAGATTGTACGGCATCTGACCCCTTTTGAGTCTTAATCTCAGCCTTTTGGGATCGTTTAAGTACCCTCCCCGATATTGGATAGGGACATACCCCCACTTTACCACAAGAAGGCTAGGAAATCTGAAGAATATTAGTCTGTGTTCTGCATCCATTTGATCACCCTTCGTTATGCTAATCAAAACCTAGTGATACTTGACTTTCCTGTTTGAGGGAGGAAAGACAACTTTTCTAAGAGAGAGTGGAATTTTTCAAGACCTTTTGAGTTCTGTTGGAGTCAAAATCATGTGTCCCTAAGGCCACGGCTTGAGATCTTGTAAGCCGAGTGTGAACATTGTATACATTCTCAAAACTGAAATAACAGGAGTTTCATAACTGTTGTGGTATGGGCACAATGGCTTTAAGTATCTGAATTAATCTGACTTTTTACATACTAATGTTCCATGGCTGATAATTAAAAAAAAAAAAAAGGCATTTCGTTTTTAGGAATGGGAGTACAAAGAAATATTACTAATACTTTAGCAAGATCTATGTATTCTAGTTACAATGAAATAAGAAAGGTCAAATTTTCTCTTCCATTTCTTTTTTTTTCATATTCTCTAACTTCTTACCCATCTTTGTTATACTAATGAAATTAAGATATCCTTCATGATATAACTGTGAGCTAGGGGGATCTAAATTACCTTCATCTGGCATCATTCCAGTATACTATAAATGAGGTAATTGTCCTTGACTATAAAATTTGCATTTTCAAGACTTAATTGCTATCATTACATCTTTTTGTAATTCTATTAATTTAACTGAATGGAGCATTTGGTTTTATGGTAAAAATTTGCATTAAAACATTGTACATCTAAATAGAATTTTAATATTTGCGTCAAAAGCTCAATACAGTTGTCCCATAGGACCTAAATAATTTCACAGGAAGAGAATAGGAACCAGTCTCACTTTAGGTGAACAAACAGGTTTTCCTTCGGTGAATATAAATAGAACTTGCTGTAACAGGCATCGTGTGCTGAAAATCACTCCTGCCCAAGTTCTGCAAAAGTCTTACTAATCTATGGATTTTGTACCATAATTGCTAGAAGAAAATGCATTTGCCCAGATATAATGAGCGTAGGTAGGATGTATGTTGCACGTCCAAGAAACCTGTCTTTCTAAGGAATCATGCCTTCCTCTGTTGATTACTCCTCCCCTTGTTAGGCTATATGCTTTACTGCTTGAGAAAGCACTGAATGTTTAAGTCACACTTTCTCTGCATTCTTACATGTGGAAGTACATAGTCATCTAGCCGAGGTCTACTGTGCTATGATATTAACGAATTGGTCAGTATATGAGTATCTATTGGGAAAGTATTTCTCTCTTGTGCAATGGACCCTCTTCAACTGTTACATTACTGCATAACTTCTTAGACTTTCTCTGTTTTATTTTTACTGCCTTTCTTCATTCTTTTCTGGCAACATAATGTATTTTGATCATGCAAAGTTTATGAACAAAATGTTATAGCAGTGTGTAGAATCTTAACTGGTTGGATACATTCCAGGTGCAATTTTTGGCAAGTTAAGGCTGTACTACTGAATATACACAATTTGAAACCAGTCGAACTATTTGTAGTGGATTTACATGGTACTCACCGCAACAATATCTCATGTCATATCTTTAGAGGTATTTAAGCCATCAGATCTCTGAGAAAGCACATCCCTTGGGGATCAGGGGTCCCAGTCTTGGCTGTGTGCTGCAGGTAATGATTGCCATGTAGATGGGTAGGCAGTATTGCATGTTGGTCAGAAAAGCCTCTGTTATTTTCCATGTCATGTTAATAAGTATCATTGAGTTGTATAACATATTATTTATGGAAGATGTCAAGTTGAATTTGTTTTCTATTAGATATGTCTGTGATTTTCTTTTGAAAACTATTGTGGTATTTTTGGCAACATATGAGTAATACTTTAGAAGATACAGGGTCCGTTTGTGACACAAATCTCATTAACTACTCTTAATACATTTTGTATTTACTGGATTTCATGATCATCATGTAATTAAGCTTCACAACTGGCTTGTGAAGCAGAAAAGATGAAGGATGTCTCCATTAAAGAGATCTATGGGATGATGAATAAAGACAGATTTCTGAAAGGGTATAGGTACCATTTCTTGTTGGTTTAAGTGCCTGAATATCTCTCAGAGATTGAAGGTCTTGCAAAACTATGTCGCAGGACACTGGTGCCATGCTAGACCCAAATATTGGAGCACAGGGTGAAGCCCCTGTTAGAGGTTGTGACTTCTAGGGTAGTGCCACAGTCATTTTTCCTTCTGCCATTGTCTCTTGAATGCCAGCCACACTTCCTCACTTTGGAAGTTTTGTGATGAAAGGAGGTTGTGGAAACCAGGGAGCTGGCCTCTTTGCTCAAGTGACAGGGGACAGGACAAGAGGGAATGGCCTCAAGCTCCACCAGGGGAGGTTCAGGCTTGACATTAGGAAAAAATACTTCACAGAAGGAGTCATTGGGCACTGGAACAGGCTGCCCAGGGAGGTGGTTGAGTCACCTTCCCTGGAGGTGTTTAAAAGACGGGTGGATGATGTGCTGAGGGGTATGGTTTAGTGATTGATGGGAATGGTTGGACTAGATGATCCAGTGGGTCCTTTCCAACCTAGTGAATCTATGATTCTATGATTCATGGTAGGCTGGAAATGCAATATAAAAGTGATTAATAGAAGAGCAGGTAACCCTCACATTTTTTCTACAGCCATCCACATACACAACATTTCTATAGTGGCCTGGACCTTTACTGGAAAACCTTCAGTATCACAGATGGAAGGAGATGTCTGCTAATAGCTATAGCTCTGTGCTGTGTCTCCTAGTCCTATAAGCATCAGATCTACTGTGCTATTCGAGGCTGTTGTGTTGTTCTAGGCAGGTGCACAGGGTAAGAAGGCTCACAGATCATCCATTCTACACAAAGATTCACATTTTCCCCTTCAAGGAGAACCCTGTGTGTTCTTAACAGATGGATTTCCTTTGACGTGAAAATTATGCTAAGGCTGAATTTCTAGGCAGTTTATATGGTAGTGCAGTAGAAGAAGAAAAAAAAAGACAACAAAACCACCTCAAACACAGACCAAAATATGCTTTCTTTTCAGAACTCCAGGTCTGACTGTTTGTGTCAATTATTTCAAACACCTACTGACTTTTCTGGCACATCTATCTCATTGTATCTTGGAAGTGATTTTATGTGCTTTAAGCATTTTATCACATAATCAGCTTCTGAAAAAAAATACAAAGGATCCTGAGCATTGTCCTGGCAGATAGTCATTTCAAACTTGATGCAGAACCAAACATAAGGGAATAATTGTTGTTGAAACACATTGCATCACTTTGCATGCTAAAGCATTTGCTCTGGTAATCTACCACTCAGATGTCATCTGAGTAGGAACTGCATTCTAAGAGTTGACATTTGCATCACATTGCAGCAGTGATTTTGTTATATGTCATTGGCATAATGGATATTCAGAAGAGATTCATAATCTTAAAAGGTGGCTTGAATCCACAGATTTCATCCATGTTCTGGTGACTCAGAGCATTTTGGAAACTCATTTTACAACATCTCATGCTGGCTTGGGCAAAGGCAAGGTAAACAGTTGCCTAGGGCAGCATACTTAGGAGAGAGGCAGCCCAGGTCTAATTTCCTACTTGCTCTCTGCTGATGATGACAGAAATACAATTCTTTAACCTGCCTCTCCAGTGTCCCTCCCACTTTCCTTTCTCCAGCTTAATTCTTGTAGAAATCTGAAGACGACTTTTTGCTTTCTCCCAGTCTTTTTTCCTCATTCACGCTCCCTGTAAATCTCCTGCTGATTTCTCCTGGTTTTTCACCTCTAGGAAGACTCCACTGCTTCCTATCTGGGCTCTTCTAGGAGTGAGATTACCTGTCCCCTTCCAGCCTTGCATCTCTTTCTGCAAGTAATTATTTACTCCTCATTTTTTTCTGCCTTTGCTGAATAGTCTCAACTAGCCTTGCTTTTGTGCTAGCAAGAAGTATACGAGAAATACACATTCCTGTGCAAAAGTATATCAGATTGTTTGCCTGTTGATAGCAATTGCTTTAAAAGAACTTCTTCATATTGAGGAAAAAAAGCAGACAGATGTAGAAATCTTTGTTACATTCATGAGATGAAATAAGACAAAAGTAAGTCAGTGTTGAAATGCTACTGAATCACTGGAAAGTTGTAGCTTACTCTGCTGGTAATACTATTCCACAACATAAAATTAGATTGCAGAATTCGTTGCCATCGGATGTTACAGAAGCCAAAAGGCATAAGTGGCTTCAAAAGGGAATTAGGCAAATTGTTCCATCAATGACTGTTAAAATGTTAAATGAAGTTATCTAGATACATTATCAAGCTCAGGAAACCCCTAATACAGGGATTGCTGGAAGATATTTGGCTATACCTGTCAAGGATAACCCTTCCTACTGACCAAGAGTTCCTGCTCTGTGTTAAGGCTGAGCTTTCAGTCTCTCTCAGTAATATGTGCCTAGTGGTTAAGGTGCAGTACTGTAGACTTAGTCGTCTGAAACATACGTGATTTGAAAGTGAAGTTAAAGGAAGCCTGTTCTAAGAGGCAGTTTCTCCTGTCTGTGTTGAAAACACTTAAAGATGAGATAAATTACCTACATTACATGCCCTGTACTTTTCTTGCAACTTGTACTTTTGTCCAATGATGTTGGTGGCTTTGTCTGTAAAAATGAGAAGAGTTCAGAAAGGACTTTTTGTTCTGACAAGCAAGAAAGCAAATTCTCAGACGGTCTTTGCGGGTGTTGTTCATACATGCATTATGTGTTCTTCTGCATGGATTTAATTTTCCCCTGTCTCAAAGATTTGGATTGCCTTACCTTGCTTGGCTTAGGCAATTCAACCTCCCTCTGGCATACATGATGCATACACATTCCCTTAACCTATACTGAAAGAAGCTGCAGAGGTGTGTCATCCATTTAGAATAACAAAACAGCAACCTTCCCTTGAGAGTAATGCAAATTCCTGAAATCACTAGACTGGCAATTTGGATTGTTGTTTACTCAAAAAATGACAGAAGTCTCTGGAAGGCTTCTTGCACACTAATGTATGTACAACTTCCATATATAAGAAAGCAGCAGATCCTTTACTCATTTGACTCATTATTTTTGCTTGAGGAAGTGGAGTTCATGTATGTAGTTATTTGTTTCTTTGTTTGTTGTGTTCACTGTCTCAGAATCCTGCTGGCAATGACTGTTAGTGAGACAACCTTTTGAAGGGAGGAAGAGAACTGTGAGTAATTTGCCAGGTGTGAGGTCAAATACAATATTTTTGCTTACTGCTCTCAAAATCTTTGTTAGTACAATGCTGTCATTAAGCGTTGAGCTTACTTCAGGATCCAATAAGGTCATGCCAGTGGTGTATTGGCAGAGATTTTAGAAAGCATGGGGAGAAAGCTTGCAAGGTGACGAATAATACATTGATAGTTGGCTATGATCTTGCTCTGTGTTCTTTTAATGCTCTTCAGGTAGATCTCAAGGAGGCTCTTTTAAGCATGACAGAAGACAAAATTGTGGCCCAGTATCACTGGAGTTACTAACAACTTGTTAATGCCTTATGGGTACTAGGAGTAATTGGGACTAAGAGTAATTGCCAGTGAAGTTCTAGCAGGACCTTTGTCTGGGGTGCAGGGAGGCTCAGCAGGGGTTCAAGGATGGAGCAGGTGGAGCTGCAGGGAATTTTAGTGGTAGAAGGAAGCCATATTACCTAATTATGACATCCAGAACCTAATTATGCTTGCTTTTTCTGGGAGGGATGCATTATTTTTCTGTTCAGCCTGAAACTTCAGTGGTATTGGTATCTCAGACACTTCTTTCTTAGCCTGTCCTTTGTTCAATCAAGTTAAAACTGGACTACATAACTATTCTTCCTTTAAGAAATAAATATCTGTAGATACACATCTCTAAAATAAACCTCCAAACATTTGAAGCCTTATCCTTTAGTAATTGTATATTTATCTTTTTTCTGTTACTTTCTAATCTCTAAAAATTTTACTTATGGAAAAGTGATAGGGTTTTAGCTGATACTTCTGCAGATAATTAATTGAACTTTGATTGATTCTCAGCAAAGAGTCTCTAGATAAAAAAATTAAACTGTTCGTGTGAGTTATCTGTACTAACTACTGAAAGCAGGCTACAAAAAATCCAGGTTGCCGAGTGATGCCTACATTTCTAAGTAAGAACATGGTCAAGTATAACAAACCCAGTGGTCTATAAGCCTCATCTCCCAATGGAGTCTGTTAACTCTGCTGTAGCTGAGATTTACATGAGTTACACTAAATACTGCTGAGCTCATGTTTTCTAACAATAGGCAGGCTTGTATCCTCCTCACTTTCATCCATCTCAGCCATTTTAGCAGTTTCAAAGGCATTAAAGAGTGAGCAAGCTTGAACTTTTTCTGAGCCCCAAGTGAGCCTGCGGAAAGTTTTCTTTCACTCTGTGTATGGACAACGCAGACACCAGGTGCCTATTTAGGTGTTATGGGTAAAGCTGGATTTGTTTGGGGGCTATGCAAGGGATATGTAGGGAACACCACAATGGGCTGTGCACCAAAGCACACTGAATGAGAAAGCAGAATTTTTGAGAAAATATTGTAGGTGTAGTCTTTTCAGTCTTTGATACTGATCTGTAGAGTTATGTTCCTCATGAGTCAATTTAAGATTCACAAAAATGGTTAGGCTCAAACAGCATGAACATGTCTAGTATCCTCTTTTTTTTTTCCCCAGCCACTTGACCTGAAACTGTGTCTCCACAAAAAAAAAAAAAAATTAAATGCAATTTTCATAATCTTGCTTTATACGTTTTTGGTTCTGCTAAGGCAGAAAATGCACATTCTTTTTAAAGTCTTTAATGTTGTTACTTCTTAAAAGAAAATGCATTTTGCTTCTGTAAAGGTCTCTGTAAGTTCATTTTAGATTATGGAGAAACACCAAACAGTTACTTGTCCATCCATTTGTGGCTTAGCCCATTTCCTGAAGTTTTCCACACATAAATGCTTTTTAACCCATCTCTCACAGTACGGTTTATTTTTCTTACAGCTGAAAATTTTCTTCTTTCCTAGACAACAGTTTGTCAGTTATGATCAAGTGTCAAAATGAAAGCAAACATAAGCATCAATTATCAAAAATTACATAGTTTGTTTACATATTCTTTAGCAGAAAGGATTTTTTTCTCAGTGTGTGCTGGATGTGAATTTTAACTAGACACACGAGTTGACTACATACTCGTTTTCACTTCTGAAATCTAACAGCTAGGTTAGGTAACCCAGAATTTATTTATCTGTTAGGCACAAAGTTCTTGCAAAATGTGAACAATACTTTTAAATCTTTTAATACTGGAGGTTATTCAAATACGTTTAAGCACTATCTTTTCTGCAGGAAGTATTTTTTAGTCTCTTCTCCACAGGAAGGCTGTGATAACATCACAGGTTGCGTGATCTTCCAGCTTCAAATTAATTTCCATTTTTTTTTCTCTCCTTCCCACACTTTAGTTGTTGCTGAACAAATTGATAGGTAAAACTAAGATTAAAAAAAGAAATGAGGCAGAAACATCAGACTTAAGGTTGCTTTAATTTTGTACAATATAACACAGTCTTTACTTTATTATATAGAAAAAAATCAAATATTTGCTGATATTGTAGAATTTCCTTTACACTTAACATGTAAAGGAAGCTATTGTTTGCAAGCCTTTTATTTTTTCAGTTTATAATCCAAATTTTCTTTTCAACATAGTTGTAATGAATCATAGACAAGCATATTCTCTCCATTAGAAGAAGAAAGAGTAAATGGGGTAAACTGGTAGTTTTCAAGATTCATGGGTTTTTTTAAAGTCAATATAAAGGTTTTCATTCTACCTCCGCCAGATTGCATATACTGCAGATGCCCTTCTTCCTTTATGTGTCCACTGGGAAGCATTACTAACTCACTCTAAAAATGCGAAGAGTTTACTCTGCATTGAAACATATCAGCCCATTTGATGCCCATTGGGTCTGCCCAATATAGATCTGTCTGGCCAGATGGAATAAAATCACACTAGCCCAGCTATGTGTGCCCATGGGCTCTCCCTTTCCACCTTGGCCTCTGTGCCAATAGTAACTGTTCGTTGTGCGAGCTGAAGTAGATCCTTAAGTTCATAAGCCTTTAGAAAGTTCTTTGTGGATGTTTGAGCATGAAACCACAGCTTCATGGATCCAATGGCAGAAATGTTGACTTAGACTATAAAGTGGTTTAGGCAGTGAAGCCGTTATTCTTCAGTCTGTTAATGGTGATTCAAATCATAAGCTAATGCTTTCCACATACATGGTAGGCAGAACAGCTGCTGCCTTGAGAAAAATCAAAACATTCCACTTTAAAAATGTCTTTATAAACTCATATAAATATATTTTTCATTTTGTGTTCCTGGGAATATTTAAGCCCAAGTAGGTTTAGGGGTAGAGTTGCTGAAATACTGCAGTGAGAGCTGTCATCAAGCCCTTCCTGGTGTTTGGGTCATTTTGGCACTTGCAGTCTTGAGATTCTGAAGCTAACAAATTCAATTCAACTTTAGTCTGAATTCAGCCTGAGATACTCCTTTAGAGATCCTCACCTCTGCCAGGCAGTTCTGTTGAAACTGAAAGCAAGGCTGCTAATTTTTGCCAGTCGTGGCAGACCGTTGCAATGTTTTTTATCCTTAATATAAAGGCAGTCTACTGGAATTCCTGTATTCAACCTTTCCCCACTGATAAAATCATGCATCCACTCTACTTTTTCTGAAAATCTTCAAGGTTTTCTGCACATGCGATTGCACTGCAACTCTGTACAGATACCTTATTTCCTTCTCTCTGAAAGCCACTGAGATCTCCCATTGCACTTTCCCTGCCACTGAGGTGTCTAGAGCACTTCTTGGTAGCATTAGCGGGCTGCACATGAAGAGGGGTTCCATTTCTTATTTCTCTGCTGGTGTGAAAGGATTGCAGAAATGCCTAGGTGCAGACAAGGGTGAGAACAATGGCAATTCCTGGCTGGCCAGTGGCCCCTCAGGGTACTCTTTCCATTCAGTGTAATGCAGAGCAGCCTGTAATAACTCGGGTCTGTTTTGAGTATGGAGGCAGAAGAAAGGGAACATAGGACTTTCTTCTATGACTTACTAGCCTATAAAAGTATTTTAAGAATCTTTGGGGAAAAATTTAGGCCTCAGATGCACACATGTGGATCTCATTGATTTCATAGGAGGCCATGTGAGTGTGTATGTTAACAGACAGAATATGGGTTTTGATTTTTAAAAGCAATTAATAAAAGGTATGGAATTACACTACTGTGTAATAGGATTTTTTTTACTACTTTATTAAAAGTACTCCCCAACTCAAATACAAAACAACATAGATTCCCGGGACATGGTCTTACAATGGCATATCTTCGCAAGTGCTGATGTGTTTGTAAATGTATTTGGCTGTTACACTTTGAACTTCAGTAAAACATTTGTACTTAATAAAAAAACCCCCAAAACTAAGCACTTTTCTCTCCTCACTTCTGTCCATGCTTGGGAATGGCGTTATAATTGGCAGAGAAAAGAGAAGTAACTGTCATGAGGAGCAGTGGCTAGTGGCTCCTCTTTGACCATTTATTTCCTGCTGCCACTTAAGACTCAACCGTGATGGCTAAGCCTTTGTTCCATTAGAATGCAAGCACAGAGCATTTCAACATGTGCTTACAGATATGAGCCTGTAGGTTGCCAAATATCTCTCATAGCTAATACCTGAAAGAGTGCTATGGATTAAAAACCTCTGCTGGGACAGACTATGCAAGGGCATGCAAGACTGATAGCTTGAAGATGGCTCCCCAGGGTCTATACCTTGAAACTGCTTGCAGTCGCATCTACCAGTGAGTGGGTGGTAATTAAATGTAATGAGCCTCAGCTGAAGGCATCTTTGATTTCATTTTACCTACCTGAAAGTCTCAGTGTGTTGGACTGACAGATGTATTCACCATGAAATCTGAATCAGCTTCTGCCTGGAAAGGTTCCTGTAAATATCGCCTAGGAAAACAAGTCCTGAAGTGAAAAAGAGGCATAGAGCTAGATCCGCCTGCAACAGGATCTCAGTGCGAACAGCAAAATCCTCTCAAAGTGTTTCTTCACCAGTAAAATGGCATAATGTGTTTCTTTCAGAAGAAGATAATGCAAGGTCTTTTCAGTTCTTTATTAAGCTGTTGAATTAAAAATAAAAGGGAGCTAAACTATAGGAGTCACTTTCTCAAGGTGATAGTCTTAGGGGAAAAGAAAAATTGTTGTATCATCTCAGAACAAGAATTTACATGTTTCAGTTTGAAATGAGCTGGTTTTTTTATCCCTGATCCTCAGTCTGTCAGTTAGACAAGAGGCCTTCCTTCAGAAAGGTTTCTGTAAGCTTCTCCAGCCATAGGGCTGTTTTTCTTCCTGCTTTTGTTCTTGACCATCTCAATTTTTTTGCTGATCTGTTCAGTATATATTCACCCTCAGGCAGAAACTGAGTCTAGAAAATTTCTATCTGATGCTCTAGGTGAGATTTTAAGAAGCTGTAAACAATGGAAGGCAGGTTAATAGCAGAAATAAGTATGCAACCCTGGTCATAAATGGCACTTGCAATTTAACAACAATGAATATATATATATATGCTCAACTGAGGCTTGAATTTCACAGAGCTTGCTTTCCCTTCTGAAATTCAGACAGAAATGTAATAAACAGAAATACAGCCAAGCAGCATAGACAGAGCTGTTACATGGACTCTATTCTGTGATCTGTCCTTTGGGAGAGTGATGTCTTCCTCCAAGGTTTGAAGCATTGAGCACATTGTCACCATGACATTTTCCTGGGAGCATCAGCTGCCAGCTACAAACCTGCAGAGGCAAGGCAGCATGAGGATACAGGGGCATGTGGAGAGGGTAATGACCCACCAGGAGGGGAGAAGCCTTGTCTAGCCTGTTCCAGGCCAAAAAAGCTACTGGGAGCATGAGGGAAGGGGACAAACGTCACTCTGGCCCCTTAGCCTTCTTCCCTGTGGTGACAAAAAGGATGGAACAACTTCCATCCCACACTGCCCCTTGTCTTCCTAACTGCAGTAATGAGGAGGATGGAGCATCCCCCACCCCAGCCCTGCCCTTGTATTTCTGTTGTGTTGAATCTCTAAGTCCAATGGACTAAATAGTTTTTGCTATTAAGCTTCATAGATTGCTGAAGTCATAATATATGAAAAGTCATCTATGAGTTTTGATAGTTTGTAGTTTTATTGTTTAATTAATTATATCAAATGTTATTTATTCCATCTGAATACACTCCTATAAAATATTTAATATTACTTTTGATTAAACTAATATGGTGTGCAAAACCATTTTTCGCTCCCCACTCTGTCCCTTCAAACAACAACACAGCCTATGAAGATTTTGCTGAAAAAAAATATTAAAGGCACAGAGAGCTTTTAAAAAATAAGACAAAAAATAATCCAAACCTCTTGTTTATTAGAAATTAGACTATTAGAAAATAGTTATTTGCAGCAAACTGTTACAAAGATAAAAGTGAGGAACAGAATATCATCACTGATAGAAAAGTATTGACATACCTGGAGATAACATAGTATGTAATACTCATCTGCTGTCCTTTTTTGTAGTGGGAAGATATGCCTGTAGTTCTTTAGAGACAAGAGCAGCCAAAACAAAAAGACCATGTACATAATGCTGTGTTATAATGAACCTTTTTGGTGCATAATAAAGTAAAATCCCTGTTATCTCAATTCCATATTCTTCAATTACTGTAATATCACCAAGATACAAACTTGCTGAGTTCATTAACTCAGTGGATATTAATCTCTTCTTTATATTATTTATATAATTAACAGCATGATTGGGCACATAAACACAGCAGGTTAGTTTATTTTACCCATTCAGTTTAAAATATCTCTTGCACCAAAAAAATGCATTCAAGTTAAACCTCAGGGTACAAATCTGTATGTATGTTAACTGGAGTTCGTCTGTTCAAGGTTAGAGGCATATCCTAACAGATTCATTAGAAAGAAGGACAGTCAGTACAGATAAAAAAAAAAAGAACATATTGTCTGTATTGCACAATATATAAAAGTAGAGATCGGATCTACCTTCATTTTTTCCACCTCCAGGAAGGTTCTAGGTAGTATTTTGTATTTTATTTATATTATCTAAACGGAGTAGAGAAAGTCTTGAGGCAACTGTGGTAAATTGACTGAAGTAGATACAGGTAGATGATCAGTGAATTTTGTATTCATGAATTTTGTTCCTGGTATTACAAGTGAGAGACTATGCTGAAGGTAGTTTTTCTGAACATCAAAGGTGCAGATAAAGTTTGTTGTTCTGTGGGATACTTTAGTTGGATGTAGAGATTCTTTTTAAAGATTAGGCCAGCCTAAATAAATATGGGAGCACATTATACACTTAGATCTATGGTTTCTGCCTGTTTTTATGTATAGCATTCAGTTGATGCTGAATACTTGTTTAATTTTTATTTAGTGTGTTCACTCAGCTAAAGTTTATCTAAGCTTGTTTTCTCTGAAGGAAAATATGTGTATGCTGGGGTCCAGAATGCCTCATCCTCTTTTAGGTGTTGTATTACCTTTTTGCTGACTGGCGGAGGCAGGAAGGATCGTACATATTGTCCCCCTGTAGAATGAGTGAATCAGGTATGTTCTTTTTTAAAGTGAAAAAAGAAGTGTCATTGAACCCTGGTTTTCACCGTGGTGCCCAAAGATGACATAAAATCTGGATGCCAGGGAGGAATATCCATTGCGGGGGAAGAAACCAGCCCTATGCTCTTCTGTGATTGGGGCTGACTGTCTTGTTGCTGGGTGGAACAGTGTAATGCTGTTGCTGCTCCTGCTGCTCCTGCTCTGGCACAGTGATGTTTCAGTTCCAGATTGTGCTGACTCACATTCAAGAAAACATGATACACAGACAAAATTCACTGTAACTCTTTTCCTTTCCCCCAGTAACCTCGGTAAGTGTTTGCCTTCTTTTTCCTGTCTATGGCTATCATAGTGCTAATATAGCTTTACTGTTAGAATTAATAGGAGAGGGGAAGGTAATCTTGTAAACAAACTGGTAGCAGACAGATTAATCTTGGAGAGGGCATTTAAATGCAACCTGCTGTTTGTGGTACATCTACCTCCCTTTAAAGCTTATCAATCCTGATAACTCGCCCGTCTCTACAAACTGCACTTAGGGCTGTGTTCTTAAATAGGAGAAGTGCTTACAATGCCCATTTACAACTGTATTCTGTTTAATTAGTCAGCACAGCCAGTGCTGCAGGGATAGATCACTTGCCTTTAAAGATTTGAGAATGTTAATAGTACAGTATATCATTTTAATTATTATTGGATTAATGTTGTGTCTCAAAGAACATCTAATGCAAATCACAAGAAATGGCCTGAAGTGACCCAAGGGTTGTGCTTTATTAGAAAAGTAATAGGTCTATTGCTTAAATATAAAGAGAGGTTCTTTCTTCAAATGTCACTCTGCACTGGGCTTCTGTGTGTATGTGTATGTTGGAATGAAATCCTCTCACTTTGTCCACAGAAACTTTCTGTAGCTCAAGCAATAAATGGCTGAGACAGTAGGCACAGTGTCAAGAAATGAAGAAGAGATCCGAAATAACAGTGATGATGAAGACCTGTTTCTGAATGATGATGCTGTTGCAGCATCCCCTGGTTGCACTGCCAGCTGTTCTCTAGCCAGCCTTAATGAAGACAAGGGAAGCTCAGCAGTACCAGCAAGACTGTCCATTCTCTCCAGTAAGGCCATGGCCCAGGCAAAAGCCCTTGCTGGCTCAGAGATGGTTAGTGATGGCCTGGCACAGAAAACAGCCTCTGGATTGGCTAAGCAACATCCAACAGCTGCACGTGCATCATTAGGTGGATCTTGGTGCCTCACAGCAGTCGGTAACCTGCAGCCTGTAGACACTGCCTCCCCGTGCTCTAAAAGCCCTGCTTGCAATGGTGACCTGAGTTTGGAGGTGCCACTGGTCCCAACAGTGTCTGGTGGGGCTGATGAGCCCCCACAGTCTGTCACAGCCCTGCCCAGGACTGACCTCAGGGGCTATCATATGCAGGGAGCAGGGAGTGATGCCAAGGATGATATGGCTCCTTGTAGTCTAGGCTGGGTGATTTGGACGAAGACCACAGAAGTAATGGAGAGCTTAGAGAATAAGAAAAAGGAGGAAAAGGAGAAGTACCGGCTCCAGCTAGCTATGCACCGACGGCTTCTGCTATTGCGCTCAATCAGGAGCTTGCATAAGCAGCTGGAGCAGCAAGAGGCCAGATTGCAGGAATGCTACGGCACAGTTATAAATACCAAGAAGGAAGTGTTGAAACACATTCGCTCAGTCTCGCCCTCACCTTCGCTGTAATCATGTTGCTGCATGCAGAAACAAGCTTTGTAATGCCACCAGAGCCTTCAGTAAGCTTGTATGCCATGGGGGTGTTGTCCTCATACCTGGGAGTATGTGCCCAAGTGCGCCAAGAGCAGAGAGGAAATGGCAGCAGCAGCAAAGCAAGAAGATATGGGAAGGTAAAATGTTGGCTCCTGAATTTATCTGGAGGAAACCAGCGCAAGATCGTACCTGTGCAGAAGGCTAAAGACTTGTAATGAACATTTGAAGCCTCAAGCTGAAATAAAATATTTGGCATAATGCTTTGTAAAATGCGAAAAGAAACCAAAAAAACCTGGGAATCTAGTTTGACATGACCTGTAAAGGTGGTCAGATGCAAGAGCTGCTGCCTGCTGAATTGTACTGTGGCTGATCTCCCTTCTACTTCCAGTACTAACAAAACTCGAGCAGACTTAGAGTTCATTTCTCTGTAAGAATATCTGAATCTAGAAAGCCAGGATATTTGAAACACTTAAGCTCAGGCTTGATTATATCTACTGCCTGTTTTTCACAAAACTGCAAGGCCATTGTGCGTTTGCGACCTCTACCTGCCCATAAAATTTATTCAGATTGAACAGATATTATTATGGGAAGGTAGGATAGTCTAGACAGTACAACTGCCTAAGCCTTATTTCCTTAGGAAAGCAAGCTAAACACAAAGGCCTCATAATGTGATGTTTCATTGGAAACCCAGACTGGCAGTACCAGGGGAATGTTTGAGGTCTGCACAATTATTAATCTGCTGCTAACTCCCAATGGCACTAGTGTCTGCAAAGCAAGCATAATTTGTGCCTTACTGCTGTCATTTAATGGAAGTTGGTGACAATTAGCACTTTTTATCCAGGTGTATTAGGCACTTGGAAAACCCTAGAGCAACTGTTTCTCCATTTGCAAGGTTAGGATGCCTGCAGGGAATTCGATGTCAGTATGCAACAAACACACAGGGAAAATGAAAGCAAAAATTGCAACTTTTTCTGTGCATTTAAAAGGCAACTTGAGTCACTGTTATTGAACAGCACATTGAATGGTTGAAGGTACTGTTTAGGATATTAAGCAAAATATTATTCAAGAAGAAAAGATGCAGAAAAATTTTGTTTTCTGGGATTTACGATGATACAGAAAAATCTCATTTTTGTCAGATATTTAGTTCTGATTGTATTATCTTATATTTTCCCTTGTTGATTTTTTGTTATAAATGTTTAGGTAGATGAACAATGAAACAGGCTTTTTACATGCTTTTTCTGCATGGAAAGGCAAGCCTTTTATATCTTTCTGAGAATAATATGCTATGTATAGGAAATTTTTTATCTTTTTTTTTTTTGTTTGTTTGTGCATAAAGACAGAGGATATGTGTACTTGTATATGCATACACATATATCCTTGCATACAGGTGGTCATGAAAAGCTGATGCTTCTTTTTCAGTACCAGAAGCAGGAACAATATCTCAAAACAATCTCTGATATCTGCAAGGAGTTTGGTTGATTAGATTCACATGCACACATCTGTGAACAAGGTATTGAAGTAATTCAACAACTGAAGTGCAGCACAACATTGTCATTTTTCTGTCTTTGTAGTTCTGTGCACCCAAAATTACAGAAGTCCCCCGGGTATGCACAACCTTAGATAGGTTCATTCATCTCCCTAGCCTCTCATGCAGCACGAGTCTGAAACTTTGAATGCAGAATTACCATAGAAACATCCTTGGCATCAAGGAGGTAATTGAAGAAGCATCCTCTACTGCCTCATTTGGGGAATCTGGGTTGCCAGAGGCCTTTAGTGAGCTGTGGGAGAATGCAGGGATTTTATGTGACTGGGAAACATTACTCCTGAGCTCTGATCCCATCCAGCTCTCTGCTTAGCCTTGGAAAAGCTGTCCTCTGTCACTGATGCAGGTTTCCCAAAGAACAATTAAATATTAAACTCACCTCAAAGGCAACCTATTCTGTCTTAATATTCCTACCAAGAAGAAATACTGATCACGGCCAATAAGGCAAGGACTTGAGGTTTTGGTACTTCCTTAGCTAGAAAAGCCTTTTTGTCACTGGGTAAGAGAGTAAGCATTCCATTAAAACAAACACAAGCAAATCACTATTGTGTTGTCTCTCTTGGGGAAAGAAATGTTGGAGAATGGGTGTATCACTCAAAAACAACGCTGAGTTTTAAAATCAAATGTCAAATTGTTCCCATGAGGAAAACAGTCTAAATGTATACATCTGTTAATTTTGGCCATCTTTTTTTTTTGTTTGAAAAAGAACCATCTTCTAAATTAGTCTGAGCTTGACTAATACCATCATTTTGTTGTAGTTTAACCACAGCCAGCAACTAAGCACCACACAGCTGGTCACTCAGTCACCCCAGGCAGGAAGGGGGAGAGATTCTGAAGACTAAAAGTGGAAAAATGTGTGAGTTGAGATAAAAACAGTCTCATAGGTAAAAAAAAAGGAAATGCATGCAAGCAAAGGAAAATAAGGAATTCATTCACTACTTCCAATTGCCAGACAGGTGTTCTGCCATCTCTAGGAAGGCAGGGCTTCATCACACTCAACAATTTCCTGGGAAGATAATTGCCATAAGTTTAAATGTTCCCCCCTTCCCTCTTTTCTGCCCAGCTTTCCCTGCTGAACAAGATGTCATCTTGTGTGGAATATCCCTTTGTCCATTTGATGTCAGCTGTCCCAGCTTTGCCCCCTCCCAGGATTTTGTGAACCACCAGCCTATTGGCTGGTGGGATGGTGTGATAAGCAGAAAAGGCCTTGACTCTGTGTAAGGATGGCTCAGTAATAACAAAAACTTCCTTGTGGTGTTAATGCTGTTTCCAGCACAAATCCAAGACAGAGGCCCATACTACCTACTATGAAGAAAATTACCTGTATTCTAGCCAAGACCAGCACATCATTGAATTTTCCAGTGAAATAAAATGTTTGCACAAAAATATTTGAAAAAAAACCAATGGTAAGAGAAAGTAGCTATTTTGCCTCAGTAGCTGCTGAAGTAGTGTTGACCTGCATTTGTTAGAAGAAATTGAATGCCCTCTGTTACCATACAGATATACCTATAGTGTCAAAAATACATTTAAATGTGATTAGAATAACATTAAAAAATACTTCTCACATAATACACAGAGCAACAATATGAGTTGTCAACTTGTCCAGCTGTATGTGCTTTGTGACAGAACTGTGACAATGTTTGTTTTGTACAACACCTTGGATAAAATGTCTTGATCCTAATTAGGATCACGAGATGCTTCTGCACTATGAATATTAAATACCAAAAGATTTGTGCATGAACAATTCTGTCTGATAGCTGGCAAGAAAATGAAGCCAAGACTTGTGTTGTGTGAGCGAACTCTTTCCTTTTAGCACTTTCCTGGATATATGCAAAATAAATGGTAACTGAAGAAATAACATTGACCTTTGCAATTATTTCCTGTTTAGCTGGTGGTTCTACCGTGGCTACTAATAACTGCAGTTGGGCAAAAATAATTAAATGCTATATTAATTTATTTGAAAAATGTAACTTAACAGCAATGTTTTTTCCCTTGCACGTTTTAACGGTTGAAGGTCATTGAGAAAGTGTCACAATAACATGGGTAACCCATGGAGGTGTTTTTAGGCATACCAGACAGAGCAACAATCTCAGGCTTATAAAAATGCATTGTCTCAATTTTTTTGATCTCCTTGCATCATTAAGAGGTTTGGTGGCTTGGACGAGACTCAACTAAATTTCTTTAACTCTATTTTTATCTGAACCCAAACCATGTAGATTTAGTGCTAATGAGAGGTACAAGCATGAACTACTGAAATTTCATATATGTACCTAAGAATTCACAGGCCTTGGGTAATGATGACAAAATAAGTAGTTTCGGTAGGACCTTTCTCCCTGTTAACTTACTGTTCGACAGTGTGTCAAGCTAATGATCTCCATGAGAAACCTTCTCTTCGACCTGACAGCTTATGTTACCTACTTTTACTGCAAAGGTTGAAGTTAAATGATGCTGCTGGGGCCTTAAGGTCCTGCTGCTCACCTAATTGTCTAGCCAGCCTTAAATGGCAGAAAGCAATCATGCGTTTACTGTGGAAGAGTAGGATGTTCAAAGGGTGCCAGCTCCCTTGAAGTCATTGTTGTTTCTAAAAAGGTGATATCTTGTGCCTACCCAAAACCAGAAATCTTTGAGAACAGAATGAAGTTATACACAATTAAGTGACGAAATGCATTACTGAGATATTATTTAACGCAAGGGCTTTTCTTCTGTTCTTCCATCATCTCAGTTAGATAAACTGCTGCCTTGGAGACTAGTCAGAGCTGGTTTTTTGTTATTTCTGTTATTAATGGCTCTGAGTCAGCCAAGATAAACAGCCCATCTTAGCATGTTCACCTGTTACCTCTTGTGATGGAGCCATATGTTGTGTGAGTGATTCATTCACTTCTTCCTTCCTGAGATGTTTTTGTGTTTCTATGACACTCCTTAATTAGGATGGTTTCACCAATTTATAGTAAATTTATGATATTGTTACAAACTTGATAGCCATGTACTACTAAATGCAGATCATTCATTGTTCTAAGAAAATTATGGACTCTGGACATGGCATAAACATACAAAAGAGAGTTTTTAAGATGAGGTTATTTAGATCTCTGGCTTATGAGATCTCTGGCTTAAAGAAATCCTTTAAGATCTGTGTTACAATTTATTCCTACAAATGTTATGAATCTACAATATGGAAGCATTGGGATGCACTTTTTGCTCATGACTGTTGAAAACAGTGCAGTAATGCAAGACTGGGTGTGGAATATTCTTAAATGGGATCCTACTCTGATTGTATAGGGCAAGGAGTAAACGATTCTCAGTCTTAAAGCTCAGAGAGTCATACGGGTGTGATAGGCATAAGATTGGATGGTGGATGGAGAGTGGGAATGAATGGAACTAAAAGGAAAGATGTTTTATGGTTTGATTTTTAGTACAATGAGGATGACGTCACACTGGACCTTTTTTTTTCCTCAATTAAAGATGACCTTTTTATTTTTCTCATTCCTGAAACAACACTTTTGGATCCTTATGCTAGATGCATGGTAAGGAGTGTTTGTGTAACTGCGGTACACAAGAGTAAATACACATCTCTAAAGCTGAGTGAAACTAGTTCCTGCTACCAAAATTTGCACATAGTTCCCCTAGACTTGGCTTTTAACTAAACTAAAACATGCTGAAGTCTAATGTCCTGCTGATTTTCAATGACACTTGCATCCAGACCATAATTTTAAGGTGATGCACCTTGTTCAAGTCGCTTCTCAAGTTTAGTGCATTTCTATATCCCTGTGTGTTAAAACATTTACAAATATCTTGGGTGGTTCTAATCTTTGTCTTTCTGTCTAAAGATTTGAAAGATTTGGGAGAGGAGGAAAGGGGCCTTCTCGTAAGTCTGTTGTGCTATTGAAGAAAGGTAGCAGTTTGTTTTAATGAAAACTTGTACTAGGGAAGACAGCCCCGTGAAGACACTTCTGGAGTGTTTACTTAAACATCTTTAAAGCAAAAGCAATTCCAACAGGAATAAAACTGCATATGCAAACAAATTTCTCTAATTATTTTATCATCTTCTCACACAATGTTATCCAAGTCTTCAAAACAAACAAAAAAGCTGCCTCCATCTCTGACAAATCAAATTTTTAAGTCTACAGCCCTAAGTGACTTCTGTGTGCATAACAGGCAAGGAATTCTTGAGAATCTCAATAAAAGTTACATTTTTCCTTTGATGGGTGGGGGTTGGAGAGGAAGGGGAATGTGTGACCATTCATCACAGCTCCAGGCTCATTAGTACCCAGGAACTTTCTACTCTAAATGACAAAGAGCTTCACTGTCGCCAAAGAGAAATTGCTGCTGACCTTAGACCTCTTTTTGGGAAGTAAAATAATGGAGCACAGGAGCAGAGTTTGATATTTGACCGAATTCTACACAATTATCATGCATGTGTATATAATAAAATTAATTCTGTGTCTCTGCATTGTAGCCCCCGGCAAGCAGCATACAATCAGTTTGTATGTATAATAGATCACAGAGTTGTTCATGAATAATACAAATGCATTGAGCAGATACTAGTGAGTGAGGATGTTTGTCTTTGCATGGAATCGAAGTGAACATGTAATATTGTGATAATATATATTTGATGAATTCAGGTCTGACTTGCCTTTGCCACAGCTTGCTAATTCCCTGACAAGGGTTGCCACAATAATTGAGTTTCCAATAACATTATGATTATTTCCACATGATAATTTAATTGTAGGTATTTTTTAATATTGTAATAATGTAGATTTGTGACTATTATGCATTTGCATGCAGATTTTCATGGTTACTCAGAGCACATCTGTACATTTATAACTTAATTTCCTATATTATTGTATAGTTTGGATGGACTCACTAATGCAAACTAAGAAAAAATAGGTCTCTTTAGTCATTCTTGCTTTTATTATAAATGGCTGAAAGCTTTGCTTATTTTTTTCAGACCAGTCTAAACAAGTAAATAAAGAAAACACAACTGTAATTCATGGATGGATTAATTTAAAATAATAATTATAAATCATGGCAGATTTGTCTGAGGTAATTGGGATAGAGGCTGGTACAAATTTTGCTTTACTGAAAAACAACCTGTTTAGATGAATGACCAAGTTTAGCTGGAGGAGTTTTCCATTCTTCCAATTCCCCTATATAATGTGTTAGCAAAGTAGCATTGCCTCAAAATTAATGGGTGCCTGTACAAATAGGTATAAGAACAGGGATGCTGAGTGGCTTGACCTATCTACATATTAATCTTGCAGGTAGTATTGCTCGTAAGAATAGGATGGGATGTAGAGTCATAACACTAGTAAGGCTTTTAATCATTTAATTTGCCCGCTTTGGAAAGAGGCTGGTTTTTTGCCTGATAACAACTTCAAACCTCGCCTGAAACTCACTGGAGCAAAGGAAGGTAGGCCTTTCTCCAGAAATTGTCTGTTCCCGTCAATTGGAGAAGATATTCATACAATCATGTAAGCATCCTTCTTCAAACCAGAAAGCTCTCTTTGAGGCGTATCTGAAATTTGAAGAGGAGGAAATGTTTTTAGCTCTGGAGCGAGTCCAGAGAAGAATAGCAAAGCTGGTAAAGGGGCTGGAGAACAGGCCTTATGAGGAACGGCTGAGAAAGCTGGGGTTGTTTAGCCCGGAGAAGAGGAGGCTGATGGGAGACCTCATTGCTCTCTATAACTATCTGAAAGGAGGTTGTAGAGAGGAGGGAGCTGGGCTCTTCTTCCAAGTGACAGAATCATAGAATCATAGAATCACCAGGTTGGAAAGGACCCACTGGATCATCGAGTCCAACCATTCCTATCAAACACTAAACTATGCCCCTTAGCACCTCATGAGACTATCTGTATAAGACAATCTCCTTGACTACTTGGAGAGATGAATCAAATTCTGTTTTGAAACCCATTGAAACCATTGTGATCCAAGTCTTTTGTAAACCCAATCTCCAGCTAAGAAATACTTTGGCAACTGAGTCCACTAGAAGCAGTAAAATTGTCAAAACACAGAGGCAATTCCACTTGCAGGAATTCACAAATCTGTACTTGTGCCTTGCTGAGAGCAAGTGATAACTCAGTACAGGGGGCCTGGAAAATCAGTCTAGCTGTTATTTTGTTTTGTAATGGGCCATCAGCATAAAATTAGGGATATCTTTTACACTGTGGCCTTAGGTCTTCAAACGACTTCAAATACTTTGTGCACAGCAAGCACTGCAGAATATAAAAGTATCATTATCGCAGTAAGTCCTGGATGTAATACATAATTCCTGCTTGTTGTGAAGATACTCAAGGTTGTTTCAGATAACATATGATTTATAATCATATGATTGTTTTCACTACTATAGGTTCCTGATTTTACTTACATAGATACGATAGGTTGGTGAACATAAAATTATAAGCAAACCTGCTAAAAAACTCTGATTAGAGTTCCATTCATGAGTAAAACGTGTTCATGAGTAAATTTCTCCAATGAAAGAAATTGAGACTAAACTTTTGAAGTGCATGGCGTGAAGTTGCCCTGGCCTCTCAGCTTTTCCAGTATTACAGATGTTACCTTTACCTGGTGGATTTTGAACTTAAGTCACCTGTTTGCCCAGAGGATGTCAGGATTGCTGTATTTTAAATTGTGAGGAATGATGTGGAGTCCCATAGAATCCCTATTTCCTATTAGTGGTGCTTCTCATTCTGTTAAAAAAAGAAAGAATTATTTGGCACAGTGGGAAGGCAAGACATCAACTGGGTGGCTACTATGCTCTCCTTGGAAATGCATGGCAGTGCTTCCATAGGAGAAATAAAGAAGAATGCGATCCTTTCCCCTGACCTCATACTCAGAGATATAAATAAATGATGGCCTGGTGTCCATAATCCTTTTCTGAGGAAGGCAGGGGGAATTTGGTTCAACCTCACTCTGGAAGAAGATGGATTTACATCCAGGTGCTGGTCAGAAAAAGTGAGGCGTAAAAGTGCTCCTCCAAGCTCCTGCGTTGCAACTTCAGTGCATTGTGTCCTTTGCTTTGCTCACAGCACATAAGAATGAAGTGTTTAAATTCAAGTCACTTGAAAGGCCCCTTTTAGTACAAAATCATTTGCTATTGCTGCTTTGTTCCTTCAGCTGAAGGGAAAAAATCACCTTGGTTTTCTTGCAACTGTAGTTGTTTGTGAAGCAGTGAATCCATGTCATTTCTGCACGAGGCACAAGTATGTTCTCTAGTGCACAGACTAACTTTTCCTGGACTAGTCTTAGAGAGAGTATTCCTAAAAATCATTGAAGTAAGGAGGTATTTAGGTATTGCCTATTTTCTCTAGTGCTTAAAATTGCATGATTCATGGCTGCTAGTTTTTCTTCTTATAGGAGGAAAGTTTATTTACTGTAATCCTGGAAGTTGTCCATGTGTCAGATGATCACTGATTGTATTGGAAAAAGGTGCTTCAGTGACAGCAGACAGCCCCTGGGTGGAAAGAGGTGTCCCTTATCCCTGTGCAAAAACCTGTATGGATGATTGAGACTTGTTGATAGACCTCCATGGAAGTCTTACCTAGTAGTCAGGGCTTAGCAATGGCTGATTTGGTGAAGGATCCTTCAGTACAGTATACTTGAACTAGATTTGTTGCTCTCATCAAGGAAGATATAAAGGTAGGCAAAACCAGAACGTGCCTTGAGGGCCAGGCAGATGCCAGTTTACCACAATCTCTATCTTATGGAAGGAAATTAAAAAAAGGCCTCTAGAATTTACAAAATATAATTACCGGCTCATTTCTTCATCAGCAATTCCTAAGAAATCAGTGATGTGTATCCTGAGAGATCAGTAGTGTCACCTCACATGTCTTCAGGGTGCCAGGTGGTATAGAACATACACTTTGGAAGTACTTCACCGTCATAAGCTTCAACTCCCAACAGATGCATGGTGTGTACATTTTGTTATATGTAATGACACATTGAAAGGGCAAGGAAGCTCTAAAGGGAACACTGTGTGTCTAAATTAACTTATTTTTCTTGTAGCAAATAAAAGAAAGACTCTTTCAGAAAAGTGGTTAAAATAATATCATTTAAATGTAACAAGTGATAAAATACTGGAGATAATTCACCTGTCAGATGAAGAAATGTAAAACAGAGGTCTTGTGTGTAACATAGGTATTTCAAATTGGACCATTTTCCTGGTAAAGCAAAAGATCACTTCAAAAAGCTTTTAAAGTACTTGACATATAAAAAAAAATAGTAAGAATGACACAATCAGCATAATGGAAATGATTATTTAAAACAGTGGATTTGAA
Source organism: Clamator glandarius (assembly GCA_033459285.1). Classification (NCBI taxonomy): domain Eukaryota; kingdom Metazoa; phylum Chordata; class Aves; order Cuculiformes; family Cuculidae; genus Clamator; species Clamator glandarius. The sequence continues at coordinate 132,106 of JAUNZM010000136.1, forward strand.
GAATAAAGCATAAGATGTAGTAATTTCATGTATTCTACTCATTCTAAGACAATGTATATGGTGGTGTGAGATTTAACAAGACCAAAGTTGGATGTGAGACTCTGGGAGTTTTTCAGCAAAGGTGGTTTTGTAATAAAACATTTCACTGTGTATAAAAAATACCACTAGAGATATCTACAATGCTAACAATGATATTTTGAAATTAAGTTAAAAGACTCACACTCCCTTCAGCAAAATTCCACAAGGATGTATTAAAAAATTCTGTATGGCCTCATTGGACTAGGGCCTATTTCCCAGTAGAAATACTTTTACCTGCCAGACTTAGGGAAATGTATGTGAGTGTTTTCTTGTATTTCTAATGCAAAAGTATTTGCCTTCCCTGAACTTGGCACAGAATGAATTTTGAGGTTATGAAATCCTAGTCAGCAAGGTGACCCAACAATTAGACAAATGTGTTTCAGATGAACTTTGAAGGAAAATTCAAATTGGACAGATAATTAATTTGATACTATTCAGAAATAAACAAGGACTTGTAAAAAAAATAGAAAAGTCAATTGAATAGAATAGTGCAGTTGTATCTTCTCATACTTCAGCCCTGGCCATCAATCACTGTCAGTTAATTATCAGTAAGATTGCATAAAAAAAGGCCCCTGTGGGAGCTGTGTAGCCTGTGAGCTCTGTTCTTTCATTAACAACAAGATAAACAAAATAAGCCTTTTTGGGTCTTTTTTTTTTTTTTTTCCATTTGGCTTTTTTTGTGTACAACAAAATTATGTTGGAAGGTAAATCTTGAAATGAATAACTGTGCTAGTCACTACATGGATTGCAGAGAGAGTCAATAGAACAAGTAATTAAAAAATAAAGTTGTTATTTGTCAGGAAGAGTTCAAAGATTTCTCAGTTCTTTTTGTTCCTTCCCTCCACACCCTCTCCCTCCTCCCTCCAAGAAGGCAGATTGCCTTTTCTGACTTGCAAAAACTTGTGGGATTTTTAAAAGAAATTCTCACTTCTTAATTAACTGTGCTTTTTCTAAGACTCTAGGGTTTATACATTTCTGTGCAACATCTGGTTTAGAAACTTTCTTGTCAAAAAAGGGATAAAAGCTAAAGTCACGTGATTCCAAAAGGTGCTTCTCTAAGAGAACATGAGCCAGCATGACATTCAGTATGAGGTGTGAATACAAAAACTTTCAGAGCTTATGACCTGATCTGAGGGGCCCATGAGCGCATAGCTAAGGGGAACAGGAATGCAGTAGCAGACAGAAGAAGTTATTGTTATTTTCAAGATTCTTCCTTCACTGCTGAGTAGCAGTTCACACTCTTAAATGTTTATTTATAAGGATTATTGATAGTGTCCATTAGCATCACAGAGGCTGGTACCGGAAGATCACAAGGCTCTCCTGGCCAAAATCATAGAATCATAGAATCATAGAATCATAGAAACCTAAAATCACCATGTTGGAAAAGACCCACTGGATCATCGAGTCCAACCATTCCTATCAAAACACTAAACCATGCCTCTCAAGATCCATCTCTGCAGAAGGCAACTACAGAGATTAAAGCCTTATGAATTTTTCACATCTATAGTTATTTATCATGGAAAAATATATGTGCCATAGGCAGAATTTTTTTGTTTGTTTGTTGGGATTTGGGTATGTTTTTCAAAGTGAGATTTTCTTGTTAACTTTTATCTCCACAAGTGACAGAAGTGGTGCTTTAAGAACAAGAATAATTTAAAGGCTGAAGTCGTCAGGGCCAAAGGCCTCTCTGTTCAACAAAATAATAATTTAAACCCAAAACTTGCATTTTGAATTAACCATATCTTGGCCAATTGCCCAAATAAACCTCAAAGCTGAAGCCACATAAATGCTAGTATTCCCACCTAGATGTCACTCAAGCTAATGGCCTGTAAATGACACAACTTCAAACCAAAATTAAGTCTTCAGCATTGATGAGCAATGGTTTCTAACGAGGAGGAGTGAATGACTAAAAGTAGAGCAGAGGTTCCCCATTGGACTCGATGATCCAGTAGGTCTCTTTCAACCTGGTTATTCTGTGACTCTGTGATTTAGGGCTCTTTGAGCTTAATACAGCCCATTAGGACAATTTATCTGCTTCATGTCAACCTCTTTCTCCTGGGAAAACCTCTTTGCCTTCACATATCCAGACTGGAGGTAGCACTTAGAGTGTGATGGGCAGTCAGGTGGTCATAAAATAGAGACCTGTATTCAGATCCAGTCAAGTAACTCACACTGTCTCTGCTCCTGTTTTTCTTTATTGGGTATTTTCTGATGTTTCAGAGAAAGATATTACTTTGGATAAAATCTCATCAAGTAAGATAATTTCTCCTTTCTTTGTTCTCTCTGTTATATGTTGATTTTCTTCATTTCTATTTGGCTCTTTCAGAAGGAATATCCTCCAGTGCCAACTTTATTTTGCAAATATTGGGTCAGTGTTAGCAAGTCAGTAAACTTGTAGAAAGGAGAATTAGGCCAGAGCAGAAAGGGACAGTGCATCATGAAAGAAAACTAACACGGAAACCCTAACCTCTTCTAATTTACATACGGTGACATTTTGCAGAAATATTGTAACATTAGCAGTGGCATAATGAAATCCTGCCTATCAACCATGGAAGGAATAATGTTACTGTAAAGGTAACCTGTCCACAGTTTGTTATCAAGAAAATATTCATGGCAAGAAACATACATTTACCATTGAGTGTTATAAGAACAGTATTTTTTTCCTTATATTTTTTTCCTCGTGGGCTATCCATCTTCCTCTCCAGATTTACTGCATGATCACTCCCTTTACATGCTAATTATGTGTGGCTCTGGTGAATTTGTTAGTAGTGACACTTTGGGCACCCAGTGGGACTGCAACTCATTATGTGGCAATGTCCAGATATATCAGATATTATTAGCTGTCATTAATCTGCTGCGGAAACATTGAGTGCACAGCTAGGAGAGAGACCAGGAAATAGAGTAAAAATGAAGTCTGCAGCCACCCTGGCCTCCAAAAGGTCAGAGAGCAAGTCAGCAGGGGAGAAGAATACACCTTAAATGGCTAGTGTTTAGCAGCAGACTTTTAACCCATTATAAACCAACATTTCCCAGAACAGGAAAGACAAAAAGAATTATACTGTTTACTGTATATGTGACTACACTTCACTGGAGGAAATGAGGATACAGTGTCTCTAATTGCTGCGTTCTTATGCAATTTTGTAGACTTTCATCACAGTGATAAAAGTGTGTGAAAAGGAGGAAGAGTGAGCAACATGCAGCATCTTGTCTCAACATAGGTAATGTCACCGCATAAAGCTTTGAAATCAGGCATACATAACTCAGAGTAGGATTAAGATCCCTCTCCATTTGAAGGTCATATTTTATAGAACTGGGTCTGGCAGTAGAGAAAATCCTGCAGGAACGAAATGGTTGCCCTCACTGTTCATTCAGGCCTGTAATTCACCTATATAAGCAGAGAAGTTCATCTCTGGACTGTGGAAACAGTATTGATCAGTCTCTACTATGTAGTTTAAAACACACAAATCACCATAGATTGCATTTTTGGCAAAAAAATCACAGTTATTTCTAAGACCTTTCTTACCAGAAAGCCCCACAGAATTTCTGGTCTCCAAGATGATTTGCAGAGCACTGCCCAGGACTCTAGGAAGCCCTATCCTCTTCCTTTACATCAGATAATAAGGCTGGAAGAAACCAGTCATGCTGTGAGGTCTTCTCTGGTCTGAAATAGAAATAGAAAATACCCAAGGAGAGGCTAGGACTGCCGGAGTTAAGTGGTGATGTATTAACTAGACAATTTTCAAAGCAGGTAATAGGTTGTTTAGTCCACATATGTTGGTAACTTACAGCTGACTTTTTCTACTGTCAAGGAGGCACTAGAAAATTCAGTGGCCTTAAACCAAAAGTAAATAATGGGATGGAGGGATAGGAAAGACTACATTTTATCAAAGAAAGTAAAAGTAATCTTTTGTTTCCGAAGTTACCTTCGAAGTCCTATGCTCCTTTATCTAGAAGTTGCAGTGCTTTAGTTATGAGGTTTATACGGAAACTAAAAGAAAGAAGTCATTCTAAAAATGTTTAACATATGACAGCTTGCACTTGTTCAGGGAAGCTGAAGTGAGGTTCTTCAGCCAGTTGCTTGTAGATTTCCAAGTGAGCTACCCATTTGAATTTCCTGAAGGAATTTGGGAAGTACTAGTTTTATTTCCAGCAAAGGGGTCTAATCTAATGCTTCACATTTTTTCACATACTTTGACTTTTGTGTAATCTGATTTTATCCTAATGAGGATAATAACAGGAAAAAATATGGCTTGATGTTTTATTTATGGGCCTATCTTCAATCAGACAGACTGATAAACCCATGTGAAAACAAACACAGTGGGCTGAGTTTTAGGTTGCTTTAAATTCTGCATAATCCCACAAAAGAGAAAACAATGTTAGTATTTAGTCAAATGTCTTCCATTAAAGCTTCCTAAACTAACAGCCATTCATGAACTCAGGTTATAGGAAGAGATTTAGAAGTTATTTTGGTGGCATTGTGGGTTTTGCAGAAATACCTGGAAACATTATGGAGTACAATGTTAGCCATGGGGCAGGTGGCAAGTATGCAGGCAAATAAAAAAGCAGTTTTATCATTGGTGTAGGACTTTTGCAGTTTTGATGCTACAGGAGGTTTTGTTTATTTTTACATGAGAGCAATGCAATATCAAAGAAGAGTTACAGTGAAATGGCAATAATGTGGACAGAAATATCAGGAAACCTGTTCTGAGCACTATATGAATACATTCAGTCATAGATTTTTTTTATAGTCTTTCTCTAGTTTTTATGAAATTTTACAAATGTGGCATGTCTCACCCTCTTTCCAGGGGAGGGGAATAAAAATTAATTTCAGTTACTTTTTCCTTCAAGTACTTTGAAGGACTGAACATGGGGTGATTACTTATTTAATGGTGAGTTAATGAATTACAGGCCAGGCCTATAGTGGAAAAATTGCAGTCAGCCTCCATGGTACTGTTTGCGAAATTTGCATTCATGAAGAGGCACTGTTTGTTTTTTGTGGGTTTTTCGGTTTGGTTTTTTTCACAGAGAAACGTGTTTGTTATTTGCCCATCAAGATTATGCTGTTTTTTCAGTGCTTGTGTTGCTCCTTATGATCCCGCAGGCATGTATTTTCACATTTAACGTGATATACATGAGTAACCCTCTCTCAACTGGTGGAACTAGTCAGGTGTAAAACTTAGATATATGAACTCTGAAGGTCTGGGGCCCAAGCAAATTCCACAGAACACAGAAGTGTGTTACATTTTACAGAAGTCTATGTCATTTCTAATTCCAGTGTTCATATCAAGTTGAATAGTTAGGTCTTATCCAGATAAACCTGTATCTGCAATGCTACCCAGGATATCTGCTCAGCTGCCTGTGATCTTTATCTTACTAAACCCAGTGTGTTAAATATTGTCAAGTTCAGTCTTTTAAAAGATGATTCTGTAATATGTTTACTTAGAATTGTTTTTAAAGCAGACTCCTATGGGTAGGTTTAAAATGATTGTAAGTTGTAACATAATCACAGGAGAAAGCCATCACCTTGAATATGGAGTGTGGAGAGAACAAATAAAGAGAAAGGGCTGGACTGTTCCTTTTCCTCGTGATTCAGAAAATTAAGAAGGGTAGTGTAAAAGCCCTAACAGTCATTTCACCTTCCTGGACAAGTATGAATACCTTTATGAATATTCTAATACATTTGTTTTTTTTCATGATCTGCTTTGTTAAAACTAATAATAGTTATAGACTTACAGTGTAGATAGTGTGAGAATTTAGTTGCAATTAAGATTAGATTCAGCTTTCTGAAAGTTGAGAGGCAATGTCAACTCTCGACTGATATATTTGCTCAGGAATTGCTTTGGTGTATGAGCTATTAGGTCAGTTGCAATATTCCTGAAGGCTGTGAGAGAGTCTTGTCTCATAGATTTTAGGGTCATGACTGATTCTGCAGTTCCTCTGCAAATGCCTGCAAGTGACCAGGCTCTATCACAACTCTGCTCTCCTTACCTCACCCAGCACTTTATAGCATGCAGCATCGCTAGCGTAGTAAGTGGTAAGTGCCATGAATTACCCTACCTGAATCACCAATATTTAGGATGATTCACTGTTTCTGTGACGTTCACTGGGAAAAAAATGGAGGGACAGATGAGTTAAGTTTAGATTCATTGCAGCTTTCCTGATGTTCCTGGTCTTTTATTCATTATCATCATCACTCATTTAGGTGACTCAGGCTCCTGCAGAATGAAGTATTAGTTAGCATGAGTGAAAATGGAAGAAACCAGAACAATAACAGCACCAAAACTCAGGGCAAAGTTTCAAGACAATTTCTTGAAAGATCTAAAGGTTTTTACTTTATGTTCCAGAGTGCAGATGTTGATATTACTGGAATTTTTATTTCATTAACACTAGAAGAACAGAGATCAGAAACCTTTTGCTATCATTCTTCTAGAAAAATGTTTGTTTCACTTTTTTCTCTGAACACCAGAAGAATACAATTTAAATGGCTAAAACAGATTAAAGGGAGACAATTTAAAGTGAGTGGAACTATGAACATTTGAGTATTCATGTTTCAGCTGCCACAAACTGTTGCAGAAATTGGGTTGCACATGTCTATCCTGGTGTCTACATGCTTATATGCATTGAAAGTGCGTATTGGTGGATCAAGGGTGAGTAGCAATCCCACAAGTCTCCACCAGACAGTTGTGTTAATTTCAGTTGCCAACAAATTATTTCACAACAAAATACAGATAAACAAACCTTAAATTCACTTTAATTTGTTTTAATAAGAAGTTACACTATGTAGTACCAAAACATAATAATACATTTGTTGTAATCTGCTTCTAAATTTTATCAGGTGTTAAATGAGGTTTCATTTCCTTAAAAGCAATATGGCTATGCATTCAACTTTTGAGCTTCATCCTGCAGTGTTCTTGAATCAACTGCCTGTGAAAATAAAAACCACTAAAACCCAAAAGCTGACAACAACCAACCAATCAACCAACCAAAAAAAAAAAGAAAAAAGCCAAAATAACACAACACTGCACGAGTTTTTTAGGGGAATAAAAATTAGAGGTTCACAGGGAATTTTACTACTACAATTTACAAAGCCACGGTTTTGCCCTAGTGGCTCTGACCTGGATCTAGCATAACACTGCATCAGGTGAATGCCTCTTCTGGACGTGTGATCACTAATACCAGTGATCTCTCTCATTTTATTCCTTCTCTGTGCACCTGAATCTACCCTTGACAGTGAATTTTGAAGGTATCTTTTTTGAACAGCTTTATATGATTATTTCCATCCACGGGTGACTTTATTCAAGTGGATTTGCCATAGGGCACTTGCCCATTAGCAATCTATTCTACAGTCTGCTTTAAAATCTGCTTATGGTTATGGCCATATAAAAGCATGTGAGGTCACTTTGGCAGAGCGGAGACAAATACTTTAACATACGGTTTTCTATTCTGTGAAAGCAGCTACTAAAAGTGCCCGCAGGTGTTGAGAATTATCCTTCTCTTGGAGATTTCTTTACAATCTGAACCTAATCTTGGCAAAAGCTTTGGCAAGGATATCTGGCACATTAATTAAATGACTTTCCCCCCTCCACAGGTCTTATGCTGTAACTTTGATTAACCACTTCTGTGCCCAGGAAACGAACTGCTGGATAGGCATTATCAGTTTTGCAGGTGTATGGATGTTAGAGATAACATGGGATTCCTCCTTTATCTGGATGAATGCTCCCTACGATTTCAGCACTACACAGCTTTTCCCCTAGCTACAGCTACAGGGATCCTGCAAGCATGTTATGATATTTTAGTATGAGGACCTTTTTATTCAATATATATCTCTGGATGGCCTCTGCTGACAAGTTTCAGATCCTTTAGGGGAAATGCCTAACTCCTCCAGAGCTCCCTCTCTATTTAAATGGATTTTCCTTGCTGCAGTATCACAGCTGTGACACATCAAAGCCAGTAGCTGGTGTGGCAGGATGTGCATTCCCAAATCAGCCTCAGTGACGAAAGGCACAAACACAGGTGATTTGCAGTGACAGGTTTCATATCATTTTCATGAATGACTTGGCTAATTAAATTTAATGTAGAACAAGAGCTTGCTTACATTCTGCCAGACTTAAGATGTTCTTACTCACACCTTACTTAAGGAACAATTCCTACTGTTGAATAAGGGCTCCAGGATTTAGCCTTCCTTTGGTAGTCTTCCATAAGCCCTTTGTTTCCCTAACATGTTAAAACCCAAGGCTTAATGGGTTCATGATGACATCAGTTATCAAGATTTGTGTGGTGTTGGCAGATGTTGAATTTTCAGTGGAAAACCATTAAACGGATTTGAGTCAAGGCAAGTTTCACAACATTCGCATATTATAGCAGTGGTTATATGTGTTGACTTCAGCTTTATTTATTACGAAGGAAAACAGGCCTGTACTTATACAACAACAGCAATGAGAAATTAATCTTCTCAATAGGAAAATCAGTCATGTCTTGTTAAAGGTACTCAAAGATACATATTGAACATGCTGAGCTTGCAAAAACTATGTCTGCAACTTTCAGGTTTAATAAATCTAAAATTAAATAATTTTTCTTAAAATATATATATAAATTGGGGTACCTTTATTTTTAGACATCCAGTATAAATAAGGCAAAATTTTAGAAATTGTTGAATGTCCATTCTTTGATCCCTCTTCTTTCCAAAATGTCTCATGTAGAGTATATGTTTATTTTCATGCCTGGTTAGATTTGTCAGTTTTGAATGCTGTTAAATAAATTCTGTATTATTTCTAATACTCTTAACATTAAAACCTTTCTATTTGTCATTTGACTGCAAAGTTTGCCTGGTGGTATTGTCAAGAACAGTGATAGTGTCCACGTCTACATGTTATGTGATACGTGCATAAGAAAGATGTGCCAAGTGCTGAGACCAATTGCATAACAAAAAATTATCTTTCATATAAAAGTAAGATTCAATGTAACAAAAAAACCAAACAAAAGAAACCCAAATAAAACCAACATCAACAACAAAAATCAAAAGAGAACTGTTCAATTTTCTGTATGTGTGTAACTTGAAATGAGATGTTTTCTGCTTTTTTAGTAGCTGAAATGTTGTTTCAAATGATAATTAGGACTTCAGTTTGGAGATGTATTTGTTTAGTGCAATGAAACAAAAATGTATTGTGTCTCACCTTCTGCTCAGCTGTAAACTTGTTGAAGACTTCATATGGCCTTGGAAACTAAACTTCACTCAGTCATTATTAATTACTTCAGCTTCTGCTTATGCATCAGAGGCGTCTAATTTTGGTCCTTCTTGTTAGAAGCTACTAGTAAAGTTGTTCTTATAATGTACTTTTTCTTCCCCTGAAGTTTGTTCTGAATGTTTGATAGTCAGTGCTGGTGTCAAGACATGAAGTTTTCTGAATGACAAAATTATTTTTAGTAATGGTGCGCTACATACAGAATCATTACAACAAGTGGGAATATCGCTTTTCTTTGTTTAAAAGTAAATAATTAGAAAAGAAAGAAAGAAAAAACCTAACATTCTAACTTTCTTATGAAGAAGCACTTTATTTTATATTGATTTTTTAAGTGAATTTAAGACACTTTGAGGAAACTTTTGTTTTGAAATATGCAAATTTTTAAAATTTAAATGCTTCATGATATTTTTTTATTAAAAAATCTTAAAAAATATTTTAACATTGAAATATTGCTTTGACATTTTGAGATTCAAACAGATTTTCAATTTTCAATAGCCTTTCACATTATTTTCTTCCCATTTGTCTTATTTAACATCATAGCTGCACAAAATAAGACCAACATGTTTTGAATAAGTAATAGAATTTTCCTTCAGAAGCATCTCCATTGTTGAGGGTTTTGCTCCAGTTTGGGGCAGGGCCAAATTTTTCTGTCTGGCAATCCTATGTAAAACAAAATTTTGACTTTAGTGGAGCTGTATTTTTCATCAGGCAAAGAAACAAACAAAAAAATCCTATATAGGGTGCATGAAAATCTATTGTTTCTTCATCAACATCAACCACTTCACATTTGGAACTCCTCTATAATATTTTAGGACCATAGTCCACAAAACATTTACGTTTACCTTTATTCACACAATTCCAATGGGACAACTCATATGTTTAAAGGTAAGATTTTTCCTCAGGGCTTTCTTGTGCCCTTTCCCATCTGCCCCTCACTTCCTAATGTGCAGGTTCATGGGGCACAGTCAATAAGTCTAAGCAGATTCTTGAATAAGCTGAACTCTCTCGTCATTATCCGGAGCACGTAATTTTAATGATATAACTATATAGAGTTTTGTGTACGGATGAATATACAGATGTTTGCACAAGTATTAACTAATTTATTCTGTGGGCACCAAGTAATTATCTATTTTGCTGCAAGGGCAATTTGCTGCCATAGTAAGCATAAGGCATTCTCTTACCAAGAAAACAAGCATAGAAGCATTTTCAGCAATGTGCTGAAATGTGTGATCAATAATCAAGTGTGTTAAGCATGCCATCATTATTTTAAAACCACAAAGATATAAAATGCACTGTGATATTGCAAACCAAGCACCGTTTGATTGCAGGACACCTGGGCAGAGGATTTTTGTATTAGGATATACATTGCATCTATAATGTCTTCTTCTCTTCTTCTCTAAAATGTAATTAGGTTGTTTTTTTATGAACTCTTAAAATATAGTACATAAAGGACTCGAGGGATTTCCATATAGCCACATTTATTCCTACACGTCTTTCCAAATCATAAATGGTTGTCTTCCTTAGAAATGGATTAGGACAAATTGCATTAGGACACGATTGTGAATCTGATTAAGGTGGAACCATGATCAGGTTTTTTCTTTTGGGCAACCATGTTTTCTTATAACAACCAGAAGACAAAAAAGCCCTTGGCAAGATGTTTCAAAGGCCTTTCTCATATGCACATAAAAGCAGTTTTCACGCTAATTCAAAAATTGGTCCACACCTATTTCTTTATATAGACAAGACAAAGCTTTGGGCAAAATTTTGCAGTAGTATATATTTCAGATACAGATTTGTGGTTTCAGTAAAAGCTCATAAAAAGGAATTTCCATGCATAATTTCCTTAAGGAGAAGACTCTGAAGGAAAGCTGTAGAGAGGCACAAGATCAGGCATTGATTCCAAATCAATTCAGTGAGAGGAACACTGAGAACAAAACCATCCCCAGTGGAAAACTGATTTAATATACTGAATAAGTACTTTTTCAAATGAACACACTCTTAGACAGACTACAACCCCTCCTCTTTCTTTGTTAGCATCTGACCCAAACCAAGCACATTGCATAACATAATTTGACACAGAAGTAAGCTAGCGCAGTTATATCTGTCAATAGGCAGAACTACAAATGTTCAGTTAAATAAAACCTCGACAAATTGGCTGTTACTTTCTTCCCATTTTCTTCCCCACTTTTATTTTATAAACAGTATTCTCAACCCCAAGCAGAAGGGAACCTAATTTCAGCATTTTTTAGTCTGTGTATTGTAGACAAATCTGTTGGTGCTCTGTTGCTACTTAACAGAAAACCAGACTGGAAGAGGCTGGGAAACCCATCTTCGTTTGCCTCCTTACAGCTCTGTTACATGAGTGTTTTGATCTCTTGAACTAACACATACGATTCAGCTGAGAAGAAGGACTCCACTGTGTTAGCAACTGAAAGTCTCTATAAGGAAAGAAGGTCCCTGTCTCCAAGGGCTAGCATTTGGCATATTAAAACAAAGAGAACAGGTGGCTCTAATGAATAAATTCTGGAAGCTGGAGGAACTCCATAACCTTTGTGCTTAGTATACTAAGTATTAGTGATATTATACTGCCTGAGTAACTGCACCCATCTGCTTTATTGCTAGCCTTGCTGGTTTTTACAATTTTTTTTTCTAGTTTAGACCAAGATTCAGTGATGTTTAATTTTAATTGTGTTTGACCTGTATTCTTCATGTGTGTGATGAAGTCAGAGATTGGACAAAATAAGAATAGCTCTGAACTGTAGTCCAAATTTCAGGGTGTACCCATCTGAACTAATTTTTCTTGAGGTCAGAAAGTGTCTAGTTGTCTTTGTCTGTTGTTACTGGCAACTCACTCTGCTTTCACCCAGAAGCTGGGGCCCTGTCATGAATGCGATTGGAAGTTTGAGCTGGTGAACCAGCAAGTGAATCCTTATCATTTTTCCAGGATGACAATCCTTGAACAACCCTCCAGACTTTACAAGTTTATATAAACTGAGTGTCTAAAAGTATTATGAATCAATGACATTAGTTTATAGCCCTATTTCCATAAGTAATAATGACCAAAGAAATACAAACCCATTTTTTAATCTTTTTTCTTCCCCTGTCATTTCCAAATGGCTTTGCTCATGCTTGGGGCTGTTAGCACCTGTACAGGAATATCCCATGCAGAAGGACTGAAAACCAGCAATGACACAAGGGCACATTTCTGGATTTCTCAGCCAAATTGGGACTTAGTTCTGAAATATAAGTATATATGTTCTCCCTTGGACACTTCAAAGTGGAGGTTCAGCTACATTTCACAATAGCAATTTTCAGCTGAAACAAGGAAGGTGTAAAAAAATACAGTCATGTTACTCAGACCTTCTCTTTTACAATATCTTTTACAAAAGAACATCTTGGCCCATGCCAATGCAGTCATGGCTTGTGGTAGAATTCAGGTGTTTCTGAAACTGTTAATAAACATGAAGTAAAAAAATAATTATAGTGAATTGGGAAATAATTGTGTTAATCAGAAACAAAACAAGCTAAAAGGGGAGAAAGCCAAAAATGTCACACAAAGTTTTCTTAGCTATTGGAGCTTATCTCATGTTTGTTTATCCAGTTTTTATATATATATATATATAGACTGCACAAGTGAGAGATTTACAAATGTACATATATGTATATAGAAAAGAAAATGTTAACATCAGAAATCCCAAATCCAAACCTAAATTATTACAGGATGAAAGAAACAGAATCTCTTTGTTAAATTCATAAGCTGGATAATTTATCTGTAGCAACTTACTATTTTTTGAAAAATTCCCCCTCTTTTTCTCAGTAATATTTAGCCTTTTCAGTCTCAATTTTATTAAAGACACATAAAATTTTCTGTGACATTCAGAACTGGCTGAGAAGTCAAATGTTGAAAAATTGCTTTAAAAAGAACTTATTTAGATGTATTAAAAAGTAGATCCAGAGGTTTTCAGAATCTTCCCAACTCAAGTACTAGCTTGAGCTAGTACTAAAACAGGGGAAAATTTTACTTTGTCTTTCTTCTGTTTATTTATCATGACATTTTAGCTTTTACTTTAAATTGGCAATGAAACATTGGGCACTTTTCTTTCTAAAAAATGTAGTTTTTATCTAAAATGTCAGATAAAAAAATGTCATTTTTGTGTCATATAAGTAGTGTGCAACGTTTAGTTTCCTATAAATCATGCATTTTTCTTATTTTCTCTGATTGGGTAAGGTTTTATAAGCTGCTTTCACTTCTGCCTGAAGTAAGGCTTATTTGTTTTATAAAATTATTTTCATTTCATGAATGAATTAGTCTCCATTCCAGACATAAAAATTTACTCTCCTGACGCTGTGCTGGCATTAATATTTGTGAGAAGTAACAAAGACAAAGCAAAATTTAGTGTTTCTTAGAAATGTCATGAATGAGTATTTTCATTGTTTATTCACTGGTACCTTGCAGCTTAGCCATCATTGCAAATTTGTTGTTTAATTTCTCTATAAAAAGTGGCAGATTAGTCACCAGAAAGCGCTGCAACTGAAAGTATATACGAAGAGTGATTGGAAAAATTGACTCCTGGTTGTAATTATTCATATGATTTACCTGCAGTTATGTCACTTTTATGGGTCTTAAATACATGTTATGTCTATTTATTCAGCTAATTGTCCCAAACAATTTCCATGATAAATGTACTTAAATCCAATAGAGTTAGGTGCTAGATTCTTAGCTCGCTTGAAATTTTATGGAGTTATGTCAAACAGAAAATCTGGCCAAGGAAGGGATAGAAATGGAACAGACCAAGATGATCCTTGAGACCTTTTTTCACTTTATATTTTTCTAGTTATATTAACAATAATTTCTAGTGAAGAGAAGAATCAGAAAGACTAACAGAGTCATAGAATAATCAAGTTGGAAGGGACTTGAGGAGGTTGTCTGGTCCAGTTCCCACATATAGCTCCAGTCCTTGACCCATCTAAATGGCCTTCAGCAGGACTCTGTCCAGTTTGTCCCTGTCTTTCTTGTACCGAAGGGCCAAAAAGTAAATGTAATGAGGGACCTGCTTTTTCAAGACTGCTAGTTACCATCTCTGACAACTGCAGTAACATACAGACTTTTGTTACATCTGTTTCACAATACTGACTTCTGACCATCTGAATTTTTTGCCATTAAAAAAATTTCCAAAGTTATCTGTAATTTCTAGCAAAACATCAATAATTAATAACATTGAAGAACTCTTTCTTTCTGTAGATAATTATTTGTACAAACATATACAGTGCCATATTCCCCCTAGATACTCCATACTCATATAATGCCAATGAGTCAAAGAGATCACAGCTGCCACTGAGGAAGATGTAAGTCTCTTACAGGCGGCTGCGAAAAATGTCTTGGAACAAGGTAATTAGAGTAGCAGTTTCTCTTCTGCTCCAAATGAGTGATGCCTATGGCCTGTCTGACCAGATACAGAAGCCAATACTTTTATATTATGAATGTGCCACCCACCATTACCTTTTGCTATCAGGTCAGACTAGCCACTAGGGAATTCTTACACTTTACTCTCAGCATCTTAGGCTTTAAATTAGTTCTGTGACAATGTCTAATATGAGTATCTGCACAATGGTGGATGTAGTACATCCATTGAAATTGGGAGTAGATCAAAAGAAAACATCTTGGAAGGAAAAGTGAGGTTCTGAAAGAAGAGTCTCAGATAGCTGGTGTATAAACTTTGAAAGTCACTTTAAACAAACCATTCTGCTAAATGATTGAGTAAAGGTGAATCACAAATATGTTTTTAATGTAAGTGTGCATGCATATGTGTATATGCATATATATGCATAAAACTTGAAGATTTTTCTTCAGTATTTCAGCAGTTAGTTTCAGACAAAGCAGAAATTTTGATTATCAAATACAGTTTATTTAATCATCTTGCAATTAAGAAGTTATGTATCTAAAAAATTAAAAGATATGTCACTTATGAGGGCCAGGCTGATAATATGATTAAGTACCAGATTTTAACTGAAGTGTTCATATAAATTGTTAGAAGCAGTGGGGTTTTCTGACAATACTGTTGTGGAATAATTATGGAACTAAAATACTGGAATAAGGTTGTTTCATAAGCAGTGCAAGGTAATGTAAGCCAGAACTCTCAAAGTCCCTTAATAGGTGTTCTTAACTCAGTGTTAATACTTTATTTAAGATAATATGTTGTGCACTCTTTAATTTGTTATCTTCGACAGATGATTTATGTTTTTCTTGCATATAAACAAGAATTAATGCCCTTATCCTATTTGACTGGAATTGTTAAGCACTTTTGTTCTTAGTCTTGTAACAGAATGATACCTAAAACATAAAACAAACAAGATTCATAATAAACATGGGATTAAATTGATGTGCCTTGATTTACAGGTATTAGAGTAATGCTCTCTTTTAAGTATTTACTGAGGTGTTAGAAAATTTGTGTTCCCATTCAGCTCAAAGAATTCGTGTACTGCAGTCTCTGTTTCAAAAACATTAAAAAGTGGCAGTTAAGAAAGTTATTGGGGCCAAGTCCCCCCCCCCTCCTTTTCTTTAAAAACCCCATACAATTATCTTTCATTATTTTTGGGAGAATCTGAAGAAAATGCCACTGTTAATTAATCTGATCCTGTTCAGATCTTGGTTTTGCAGATTTCTGTTTTTTTTCCCCAGGTGTTGCCTTTTCTTTTTTGACCTGATAGTTCAGCTTACTTTTATGTATTTCATATTTGCATCATGGTTTACTTATCTACTTCTATTACTTTTATTGGTAACAACTGGATTTTGCTAGTAAAAAAGGCAGTCAGTGCATGCACAGTAACTGACAAAACCAGTATTTCACTGACAGATATACAATATTATGTTAACCTATACAGAAGCCTTTCCCTACACCTCATTTCAGTTTAACTACTGAAGCAAGTGGTCGCATTTTCTTTTCTTTTTAGGTTTTGCTGGTAAGAGCAGCTGACACCATTGTCTGCTGTCCTGCTGCTGGTGGTTCAAAAGAACTAAAAAATAAGTTCATAAAAAATCTGTTACCTTGTTTAATTTTTATGAGTAAACCTTAATTCCAGGATTTTAAGAAAAGCTAAGCTGTTTTTATAATCTAGCATGTAAAGCAAGGGATATTTTCCCTTTGGCATAGTTTTGACTTAATCTGCTAGGAGCTATGTAGAGTGATGACATGCTTACGTATATTCTTAAAAAAGAAGGAAGAGGAGAAGAAGTGTTAGCCAGCAAAAATTTCATATGGACACGACTGAAAGAAGGAAAGTAGAAGTGAAAGTTCAAGCCATGGCAATTGGAAATTATATTTCCCCTGAGCAGAGTAAAATGAGAGAACATACACAGAAAAAGAATCAATGAAAACCATAAGATGACGTCTCTGAGATTGTCTTAAGATAAAAGTTAAAGAATAACTAGGGCTGGTGGGGTGAACACCAATAGAGAGTCTGATGTTATTCCATTCCCAATGAGAGCACTTCAGCTTGCTGTGCTCTGCCAGACTTGCCTGAATATTCACCAGAATGTGATTTCTGATGACTGTGTATGTTGATAGCTCACATCAGTCTGAACTCAAGTAGGAGGGAGATTGGTGAATATAAAGCGAAATTATGCAGTGCATTTGAATCTCCTACAACAGGTAACTTAACAAATTAGCGAGATGTGGTCTGTTGGTATTTGTAGTCTGATGTAGCCTTTCCTTGCTGGATTGATTCTTTCAGTCGTAAAATATGTACTCTTTATTCAACACTGCAGCAGAGTGAGTCTGTAATTGCTAATGTAACATGAATAACTGGGTTGTAAAGGAAGTTTCTTATAAATTAATGCAAGTTGATTGCAAATATACAAAATACTGTATGTATAAAGCATATATATATAAAACACATATTCCTTCACTTCCTCAGCATAAATGACTTCAATTTGTTCACTGGTTATTTCCTTACTTCTTCTGCCTCAACCATTTTGGAATGGCTATCCACCCAGTTTGAAATCTGAGAAATAAGGGAGAGATGAAAGACCCATTTCTCTTGTTTGTGCCCTTCAGTTGTTAAATGCATCATTTCATGTGCATAGGAAGAAAATAATTTGGAATAAGATCTGATGTTTCAGAATTATTTTATCTCCCACTGACATCATCTAGGGTGACTTTGATGGCCCAAACTAGGCTTACAAAACTGTGGCAGTCCATAAAGACTCTATAAAATCCAGAGTTTTGTGGGGAAGTCCTAACAAATCATGCCATATATATGTTATATTGTTCTGAACCCCTGAAATGATAAAGATCCTGAGATTCCACAAGGTCCCTTGAGACATATACTTTTGCTGTTGATTGTACATGCAAGCCAGTAAGATGCCTGGGAGATGAAAAGTAGAATGGAAGCCTAAGGGAAGGGCAACCATTCCTGAAAATGTTACAGTAAATGACTTTGCCAAGGTTGCTCCGGAAATAGGAGTCAGGCTGTATAAATCCGAAGTTTTTAGTCCTGATAGGTCTCTGAAAGTGGCCCTTTTATTTCTTTCATCTGGAGCTGCCACAAACCACATTTATATTTCAGACATTGTCCAAATGAAAGGAGAAATGAATGTTCAAGTTCTCTTTCTGTTGCATCATCTGTTTATTACACACAGTGTTGTTGCACATAACACCAGGATGTAAGATGATTCAGGGACTAACATCTTCAGTCATAATGTGGGAAAACAGTGAAGCAGTTGGAGAGTAATTTCTCACACCATTCTGCCATGGCAGTTCTTTCTACTGTGATTTAAGAAACTACAGGCAGTGGAAAAGGTTCCCTTTGAAAGTGTTTTAAATGTCAAATATAAGATTCATTTCTATACTGCTTTAATCCAAATGCCAGAGTTCTGAGCTGTGCTATCAATCTGACCAGGACTTCATGAGCTTTGCCTATCCAAACAGCTGTCTCTTGGACTGGAAGCCGTCCTAACACCGATGCATAATATCATTATATTTATTAGGAAAACATGACAGTTCCTTTGTAACCATGTGCTGTAGCATGCTTAGGCTCTTTTACTAGGGCTCATTGTGAGATGCTGCCTAGTAGCTGCATCATGCCTGGGTGTCATACACTGAAGCAACAGACTGGGAAGGCAAGGCTATGGGAGGGCAGAAACCCTGGAATTATTCAGGCGTGGGAGAAAATTAGTAGGGCCAGGGATACTTCCCATAGAGATGTTAGATCTAGAGCTGATCGCTGTTGTCAACAGACATAGCCTCTGCCACAGGGACTCTGGAACTGACTCTGGTGCCTCATCTGCTGATGCTCTGCTTGAAAAGGGCAAGCCTGAGAAAGCGTTCAGCTCCATTTGGGAGGATGGATCTGTTACTGAACAGTTTCTGTTCAGTCATTGCAGAGATATATATAGCTTCCCTGTGCTGGAAAATATATATCCTCCTTCAGCTCTAAGTATGACTATTCTCAGCTTTTAGCCAGGAGGTCCTAGTTTTCCTTTTGATATTAGATCTTTTCCTCCAGGGAAATTTACAGGCTTCTCCTATTTTTGTTATATTTTTCAGTCCTTTAATTTTGTGATTCTTCTCTTCAAATTCAAAAAAATCTACCCTATCCTTAAAGTATGGTCATCAAAATATATTTCAGTAGTAGTTTTCTCATTACCAGATGCAGAGGTAATACTTTTCTAGGATATTTTCCTCTCTGCCATCACGTTAGTGAAGTTAGCTACTACAGTACACTAAGCTCTGATCCCCCTTCTCAACGTGTGCAGCATCTTTTTTCTGAGCTACTGTTTTGTATCTCGTACAAGGGCTACCTTCCTTCATAGGAATCTCCTAAAAGCTGTTCCTGTGAATCTTTTGACCTACTCAGAATTATTTCTTTTTTTGCAAGATAAATGATCTTGTACCTTTTAGATTTCGATGGAGTAGAAACTTCCACGAGAGGACAACACCTTTCTGATATATAAGTAGTCCTGAAGCAAACAGCTCAATAGCGTGACAGAAACTGCTGTCTGAGTCTTACTTCTACTAAAACTTAAAGGCTAGCCAACAAAAAAGCCCGTGTTTTCTAATGTAAGATAGAAAGAACTTAAATCATTGGGAAGGCTGTCCAGACAAGCAGGGATCATTTACCTGCTTTTTTTTTTCCTTTAAACAAAAAAAACCCCTTAACATAAATAATTTTGAGTATAGAATCATAGACTCATAGAATAACCAGGTTGGAAGAGACCTACCGGATCATCGAGTCCAACCATTCCTATCAAGCACTAAACCATGCACCTTAGCACCTCGACCACCCGTGCCTTAAACACCTCCAGGGAAGGTGAATCAACCACCTCCCTGGGTATCCTGTTCCAGTGCCCAATGACCCTTTTGGTGAAAACTTTTTTCCTAATGTCCAGCCTAAATCTCCCCTGGTGGAGCCTGAGGCCACTCCCTCTTGTCCTGTCCCCTGTCACTTGGGAGAAGAGGCCAGCACCCTCCTCTCTACAACCTACTTTCAGGTAGTTATAGAGACCAATAAGGTCTCCCCTCAGCCTCCTCTTCTCCAGGCTGAACAACCCCAGCTCTCTCAGCCGCTCCTCATAAGGCCTGTTCTCCAGCCCCTTCACCAGCTTTGTTGCTCTTCTCTGGACTCGCTCCAGAGCCTCAGCATCCTTCTTGTGGTGAGGGGCCGAGAACTGAACACAGGATTCAAGGAGCAGAACACAGTATTCAAGGAGTAGATTATAGTTAGTCAGCCAGTCTCCTTCCAGAAAGGGCTGCTTGCTAGTTACCTGTTGCAGAAAGGCAATTATATTATATAGGAAAAAAATTTTGAATCTTCAAGGTAGCAATGGTGAGAAAACGTCTTCAACTACAACTTATTGCACCAGTTTTTTTCAATGCTTTGACAGTGCTTTCTGTTTCTTGGTACCCATCTTCTAACATGAATGTCTAGCTATGATCAGTTCCAGAAATTCTGCCAGATAATAGTTATTTCCTAAGGCTACATTTGTTAGAGCAGAGCGTGTAAAGCAAGCATAAACTTTTGTTTCAGAGGTGACCTCTGCAAAGCTTACTTGCTCCCATTTACTTCTCAGACATGTTCTGTCTCCCAGTTATTATGACACTGCTTGGTCTGGGCCTACAAATATATTGCAGTTATCTCCCCACCTTCTGCTACAACTGCAGGTCGTAATGAGTGCTTGGCATACCAGCTGTAATTATCTTGCCCATCAACCCAATGCATCTTTTACTGTTGGTATAGGTATTATTGCCATACAGGCCAATTTGTTCCAGGTAAGCCAAACTGCTTGGGTACAGATTAATTAAAAAAACTGAGCGAATCACTCAGACTAAAATGATATTGAGCATTTGTATGCCTTGCCTTACTTAAACTAAAATATTGTAAAACCCAAGCTAATGACCTTAAAGTAGCTACAATTAAAACAGCATCTACAGAGACTTCCATCCAAATACCAAGCAGGATCTCTTTTTGCAGAAAACAGTGAGACCAGAAGACTAAACAACACCAGGCAGGAACAGATATGTTTTAAAGTGAAAGAACCATTGTTTTTTGTCAACAGAATTATGCACATACAATGATCTATAAAAAGCAGTCATACTCTTAGACAACTAATATCATAGGTACTAGCTATTTTTCTCTAGTGAAATCACAGTCTTTAACAGTAAGGAAAATTGTTCCCTCTGTGCACAACCCCAAGGGTTGGATGAGAAGTATGAGATTCCCAAGGTCCAAGAGGAGGTGGTTAGAGACTTGCTCGCCCAGCTAGATGCCCACAAGTCTATGGGGCCGGATGGATTCCACCCAAGAGTTTTGAGGGAACTAACAGATGTGCTGGCCAAACCCCTTTCCATCATCTTCCAACAGTCCTGGATGACTGGGGAGGTTCCGCTGGACTGGAGGCTGGGTGATGTCGTGCCCATCTATAAGAAGGGGCGTAGGGAGGATCCGGGGAACTACAGGCCTGTCAGTCTGACCTCGGTACCGGGGAAAGTCATGGAGCGGGTGATCTTGAGTGCGATCATGAAGCACTTGCAAGAGAACCTGGTGATCAGGCCCAGTCAACAGGGGTTCATGAAAGGCAGGTCTTGCCAGAGTAATCTGATCACCTTCTATGATCAAGTGACTAAACTCTTGGACGAGGGAAAGGCTGTGGATGTGGTCTTCCTGGACTTTAGTAAAGCCTTTGATACAGTTTCTCACAGCATTCTGCTTCGGAAACTGTCGGCCTCTGGCCTGGACGGGCGCACACTCTCCTGGGTGAAAAACTGGTTGAATGACCAGGCCCAGAGGGTGGTGGTAAATGGAGTTAAATCCAGCTGGAGGCCAGTGACAAGTGGGGTATCCCAGGGCTCAGTCCTGGGTCCAGTCCTGTTTAATGTCTTTATCAATGACCTGGATGAAGGCATTGAGTGCACCCTTAGCAAGTTTGCAGATGACACCAAGCTGGGTGGAAGTGTGGATCTGCTGGAGGGTTGGGAGGCTCTGCAAAGGGACCTGAACAGGCTGGACCGCTGGGCAGAGTCCAGCGGCATGAGGTTTAACAAGGCCAAATGCCGGGTCCTGCACTTGGGGCACAACAACCCTAAGCAGAGGTACAGACTAGGAGAAACCTGGCTGGAAAGCTGCCAGGAGGAGAGGGACCTGGGGGTGCTGGTTGACAACCGACTGAACATGAGCCAGCAGTGTGCCCAGGTGGCCAAAAAGGCCAATGGCATCCTGGCTTGTATCAGGAACGGCGTGACCAGCAGGTCCAGGGAGGTTATTCTCCCTCTGTACTCGGCACTGGTGAGACCGCACCTCGAATCCTGTGTTCAGTTCTGGGCCCCTCACCACAAGAAGGATGCTGAGGCTCTGGAGCGAGTCCAGAGAAGGGCAACGAAGCTGGTGAAGGGGCTGGAGAACAGGCCTTATGAGGAGCGACTGAGAGAGCTGGGGTTGTTCAGCCTGGAGAAGAGGAGGCTGAGGGGAGACCTTATTGCTCTCTACAACTACCTGAAGGGAGGTTGTGGAGAGGAGGGAGCTGGCCTCTTCTCCCAAGTGACAGGGGACAGGACAAGAGGGAATGGCCTCAAGCTCCGCCAGGGGAGATTTAGGCTTGAGATTAGGAAAAAATTCTTCACCGAGAGGGTGGTTAGGCATTGGAACGGTCTGCCAAGGGAGGTGGTTGAGTCACCGTCCCTGGAGGTGTTTAAGGTTAGGGTAGATGAGGTGCTTAGGAGCATGATTTAGGGAATGGTGGGAATGGTTGGACTCGACGATCCAGTGGGTCTCTTCCAACCTGGTTATTCTGTGTGATTCTGTGATAATTACAGGTTCCAATAATCTACAAGATTTTTTAAATAAACAAACAAAATGTCTGTACAAAATTCTATGTAGACATGGTTAAAGAGAAAAGGAGGGATCAAATTGTTGTGCAAGCTGTTTGAATTTTTCTTTCGACCACACTTAAATTTAAAGAGCCAATTTTATGCAGCAGCTTTTCTGCATGAGAAGTGAAAGGATGAAAATTAGGATGTGAAATAGTGACCCTGCAAAATAACCCTGAAGACTCTAGATGACACTATGAAGATCAAATATACATCCTGAACAGCTAGATTCGTATTATAAAGTTTCCCATGCACAATTCAAGATTGAGCATTTGTTAGGGTTCTTAATTTTGACTGATTTAGGTTTAGCACTTGCTTTTGGAGGAGAGTTTAATCCAAATACTGATTTTTATGGGTGTTTTGAAATAGGAAGAGGAAATTAAGACTTCTTTTCCTTTTGTCATCCCTTTTTTTCTTTGAATCAATGTTGATAAAAGTGAACAGACAACTTATAGAGATTTGCATTCATACTACCTTGCTGCCAAGCATGATCCTTTATAGATACGTTTAACCTGGTGTGAAACAAAAACACCAGCAATACAAAGATTGTTGAGCAGTATGCTACTACATTTATGCTGTGCTAATGTTTTTCTGTTATCCTAGCTATCTAGTTTGAATTATTTTCTTCACTCATCCCCCTCATGCACACACTTTAGCAGGAAGTTTAAGTAAAAGAAAATACTAAATGTACTTCTTTGCTGCCAGCAGATGTGCCCTGTATGAGTCAATGTTCATTTCTTAATAGTCAACAATAGCTAAGGCTTGAAGCATATGAACTCTAGCATGACACACAAGTTATTTTTGTTTTGTTTTGGTTTGGTTTGGTTTTTTTGTTATTTTGTCCAAATATCTAGTTTAAATGCAACGTGATATTTGGAGACCGAGCACATACTCTGGGAAATCCATTCAAATAGTAAATGTAACCATGTCTAAAATAGGATTTCTGGGGAAAAAAAAATCACCCTATTCTTGCTTTTGGGAAGAAAAAGAAAGAGGAAATATTTAAATTTTTAATGGAGAAAGTCTGTCAATCAAAAACTACCCAAAATATTATGGGAGGGTTAAAGGGCTCCACCTCCTTGATTTTACTCACAGAATGATTCCACTGAGTTGGGTGAATATAGAATGTGTAAATGGGCTCAGTGCATGGGGAGGGGGAGTGGGGGGGAGAGGAAGTTGTTAGATGGTTCTATTAGAAAGCACTGTAATCTTTGGCAATGGCAGAAGGAGTCCAAATTTCCTTTCTAACAGACAGGCTAATCAGTAGCAATTAAGAGGCAAAGTAGCAGACTAATAAAGTACACTTGTCACCAGTTGTCATCTTAGCGATCAATTCACACCTCCACGACAAAAACATCGACCCTTCAAGTGCTCTAATGACCCTGAATCTCTAAAGTGGCAGGAGGATTAGGGCAAAGATAATGTGCTGGGAAGCTGATAATGAAGTGGTGGGATTACAAAATGAGCTTCATCCTTGATAGACAGTAAAAGGGAGTGTTCAGTCCCTCTCCAGCAATGAGGATCACGTGGATAGTCTCATTGACTTCTGCATCCATTCAGGATCAGGACCTTAATTTAATTAATTAGGTCTTTTCTTTTCTTAGTTAAGTCCAAAGCATGCAAGTATTGCAACTTTGCCACAGAAATTAGCAGATATTTCTTAGGTAATTAAATTTACTTTCCTATGTTGCTTTTTTATCTTCCTTCTTTGAGTTGTATTTTGCAGACACTGATTATTTGCACAATTTTTACTCTATGCCATTATTTTTAGAGAGATTTAATTTTTTAAGTAGAATCTACATAAATGTTTTCCCATGCATTGATTGTTTTAAGAAAAGAGGAACTGTGTATTCTAAGTAGAATATAATGTCATACGTTCAGTAACAAAATGGAGTCATCTTCTTCCTCAGCATTACAAATATGTATGTGTGTTTATATATAGGTATTGTATGATAGTAGCATTTTCACAGAATCACAGTATCACAGAATAACCAGGTTGGAAGAGACCCACCGGATAGTCGAGTCCAACCATTCCCACCAATCCCTAAATCATGCTCCTAAGCACCTCATCCACCCTCACCTTAAACACCTCCAGGGAAGGTGACTCAACCACCTCCCTTGGCAGACCATTCCAATGCCTAACCACCCTCTCGGTGAAGAATTTTTTCCTAATCTCAAGCCTAAATCTCCCCTGGCGGAGCTTGAGGCCATTCCCTCTTGTCCTGTCCCCTGTCACTTGGGAGAAGAGGCCAGCACCCTCCTCTCCACAACCTCCCTTCAGGTAGTTGTAGAGAGTAATAAGGTCTCCCCTCAGCCTCCTCTTCTCCAGGCTAAACAACCCCAGCTCTCTCAGCCGCTCCTCATAAGATTTGTTCTCCAGCCCCTTCACCAGCTTCGTTGCTCTTCTCTGGACTCGCTCCAGAGCCACAACATCCTTCTTGTGGTGAGGGGCCCAGAACTGAACACAGTACTCGAGGTGCGGTCTCACCAGTGCCGAGTACAGAGGGAGAATAACCTCCCTGGACCTGCTGGTCACGCCGTTCCTGATACAAGCCAGGATGCCATTGGCCTTTTTGGCCACCTGGGCACACTGCTGGCTCATGTTCAGTCGGTTGTCAACCAGCACCCCCAGGTCCCTCTCCTCCTGGCAGCTTTCCAGCCAGGTTTCTCCTAGTCTGTACCTCTGCTTAGGGTTGTTGTGCCCCAAGTGCAGGACCCGGCATTTGGCCTTGTTAAACCTCATGCCGTTGGTCTCAGCCCAGCAGCCCAGCCTGTTCAGATCCCTTTGCAGAGCCTCCCGACCCTCCAGCAGATCCACACTTCCACCCAGCTTGGTGTCATCTGCAAACTTGCTAAGGGTGCACTCAATGCCTTCATCCAGGTCATTGATAAAGACATTAAACAGGACTGGACCCAGGACTGAGCCCTGGGATACCCCACTTGTCACTGGCCTCCAGCTGGATTTAACTCCATTTACCACCACCCTCTGGGCCTGGTCATTCAACCAGTTTTTCACCCAGGAGAGTGTGCGCCCGTCCAGGCCAGAGGCCGACAGTTTCCGAAGCAGAATGCTGTGAGAAACTGTATCAAAGGCTTTACTAAAGTCCAGGAAGACCACATCCACAGCCTTTCCCTCGTCCAAGAGTTTAGTCACTTGATCATAGAAGGTGATCAGATTACTCTGGCAAGACCTGCCTTTCATGAACCCCTGTTGACTGGGCCTGATCACCCGGATCTCTGAGGTGTGAGGTGTGAATACAGAAATGGAGTTCTTGTAGATGTTGTTGAATATCCTTACTTAAAACTGTCCAATATATTTATCATCTAAACAAAACACTCCTCTCCATTAAGTGCCTTCTTGTTACATTTTACTTGAACTATATCTGTAACACATTTCAAAAGAATATGTTGATAATAAAGAGGGAGGGGAAAGGGTACAAAAGGCCACTTCTGGTATTTCAAGCCCCAGTCTTGATTAGATGTTGAAAACACTTTAGAATTATTTGATAGAGGGAGATATGGGAATACATTGTGCTGGGATTAGCACGTTTATATTGCTGTAGGTGTGTCCCTGATGTTTCAGTTCTGGGGGAGGTAACCATTTACAATTTTGGCTCTTTTAGGATCATTTGTAAAGCAGTACAAATTCTACAGATAGGAATTTCCTCAATATCTGCATTACTTCAGCTGGAGACCTACAGATAGATAATTTGCTCCTATATGCAAAAGTGCTAGAGTGTGCCCTGTAAGAATAGCTTTGAGAAGCTTTATTTGTTCTTGTTCTTCTGTAATTTTGAGAAGTAATAGAAGAAAAAAATAAGGTCTTCAAAGTACTAACATAAAAAATGGATTTTGAAACAAGATATTTTAAGTTCTTTGATCATCAAAATGTATTTACATCTGTGTTGTGCCCACTGCTCTTAAGATTTTAAATCTCCTGGATTCTAGCATTACAGTTAAGCACTCAAATAGCTAGGTGAGCATGCTGTACACATTTTTCCTTTTGCCTAATTTATACAATACAGTACTATTAATAAGTCTGTGAAATATTGCATATGTTGTAATTAACACGTCATAGAACACAGCTTTCTGTGGAAAATTGGCTCTTAAGACTGAGGCTCAAAACTTTTTTCCCCCAATTCTAGGAGTAAAAATGAAAATTGTAATCCATAGCACAGGTGTGAAATTCCAAATGCTGAATTCAAGCCAAAGAACATGGCTCAAGCATTTCTAAGACAGAAGTCACTAGTAGTTTGTTTCAGCACCAGTAATATGTCTGTGGAGTAGCATGAACTTAAATCAGGAATGAATGGTATTTTCTAACTTGTAATTAAACAGATATTTTAATTACTTGTTTTACATTATAATGCATTTACATTCTTAAAAACAAAAAGGGCATTTCTGTTCAAGACTTTAACCTTGGCTCATATTATTACTTTTCAAGGAGTTACTGTGATATGTCATTTCTTCATAACTTGAGAGAGAAACAGAGCTGCAAGTCCTGTTTTGCACAAGCTAAGAAAGAGGTTTTGGAGAGAGTTTACTTTTAGTCATTAACTGCGTGGGTTGGAGGAGAGATGATCTCCTAGAATAGCAGATGAAGGCAATAACCCTGTGCTGATTCTGATCCACAGATCAACACAGCCTGTGAGCGGTAAATCCTGAACTGCAGCTGTTTACTGTACATTTATTGCCTTTGATTTATACAAAGATGAGATCAGATCCTGTCACTTCTATAGGGCTGGTTAGTTGTGTATGTCCTGAATATGAGAGAGGCAGCAAGTAAAGATGAATATGCAATAGCAATCTCTATTGCAGGAATGTTGTCTGAATTTAATACTCAGTATCCATACCTGTGAACCCTTTAATTTTCCGTTACAGAACAGATTTTGGTCTTCCTTTATGGTTGCAACACATTGGGGTGGGGGCACTTTAATTTCACTTTGATATGGCATGGCGAGCCATTTTTGAAACAATATGTGCAGTCAGTCTTTTATTAATTATTTCCTTTTGTGCTCAACAGATTGCCCATTGAAAATGGAAGAGCACAAACACTGTTGCCTCCTTGGTCACCTTGCTGTGAAGTTGTAGTGTAGCAAATGGCTAATATATGCATACATGTGGCGACAGTTTAAACCCACATTTCACACTGCCATAATCGATTCATTGGTTTTGAAGAACAAAACAAAAACAAGAGTCCTTGTCCAGCTGCAGCGAGCAAGAGCCAGGACATATGCCAGTGTGAAAGAGAGGGCAAGACAGGAGACCCCTGCCCGAAACATCAGAACAAAGGGAGCGCAATTGCCGTGGCAAGGCATGGGATGAATTAAATACACTATTGTATGAAATATGAATGGATTGGGATTGTGAGTCGTGGTGAGGGGGGCTCCTCTCTGTTGTGAATTAGCCACATGATTACCTAGATTACACGGGGAAATGGCTAAGGTAAATAAGGCCAGCCTTCTGCCACCTCTTCCCCGGGGCTAGACGCGGACTGCTACAACCCCTTCCCCACTGCTGGGAGCTGAAAGGGAAGGGATGGACAGGAAGGAGAGTGAAGGCATAAACCATGTGTTTAACAAAAATAAGGATTTCAGGGGCAAAAGCGTGAAAACTGATCAAGTGATGATTAAGTGATGTGTGAGTATTGTTCTCTGTGGAAGTAAATTACTTGGGAAAAAAAAAAAAAAAGATCTCTTATTGTCTCCTTTTTCTCTCTGCCATCCCAGGCTAAGGGGGACCCATCTAGTGATGATCACAAAGAGTGTGGAAGGCACAATCTGTGTCCTGCAGTCTTCTCTCCCTTACATAATCTTGCGCACAGATTAGTTCTACCCTCTCTCCCCATCATGCAGCTCTTATGGTTGTGGGCTAGCACTGTGAAAACTGTGTTTATCCAGCCTAGGGCAGCTCAACAGAGTAAGGAGAGATTATTTCCCCGTATTGGCATCTTAAGGCACATACAATGAGCTGTGATACAAAACAAATGCACGTCTATGTTACAGAAGGTTGGACTGACAGATCGCACTCCTAGCTTCTTCCGAGTTTTCAGTCTTAAAAATATCTGCTGTGCCTAGAAAATCAGGAATAAACTGATAAACAGTGCTGACTGCAAAACTCTCAGCTTCCATGGGATGGTCTCAAAAGAATCAATAACAGAAATCATCAGCAATGCCTGTACGCTTATTCACAGTATGAAATGTATAATACGAAATATCTATGCATAAGTTATATACATATGTTATACATATAGACTTAAGCTGTCTCAGAGAAGCTGTATTTTATTTTAGTTTCTCAGCTGAAAAGGCTTCTAATGTTCATATGTATTGTAGCATCTTTAACTCCCCTGACCTCTCTCTTTTTATCCTGCAGAGAGTTAAATTGGAGGTACTGTGCGATGTCCCACCTTATTGCAATGATACTGCCAATACCTAAACTGGGATGCAACATCCTTGCAGGGAGAAGTACTTGCAGAGGGAATTCTGTGACAAAAGTGAAGTGCCCACCTGCAAGGCACTCAAAGACAGCTGGGCTCCCAAAGGAGACTACAAACCCCTGGGTGTTTTTAGGAAGATTTTGGTGCTAAATTTTCAATTGCTCAGAAAGTATTTAAGTGGGTTAAACAAAGACCTGGTTCTCCCTAAAACAGAAAAGAATCAGTTTAAGACAGTATCTGGAAACACAGTTTTGCAATGAGGAGAAAGGGGCGGTCTAACTTCTGTGAATTTCTTTTTTTTTATTTTCAGATGACCTAGTAACAAATTTCAGCACAAGATTATGAATAGTTTGTCTTAGCTCAAATTTGCATTCTTACCTAAATAAAATATTCATCTGAAACTTTTTGCCCAAGACTAACTTGGACTACTACATTGAGATGATCCACTAATGGGAAAACAAATTAAGAAACACACTGGCAAATGAGAATAGTAAACTCATTAGCATTCCACTGATTATTATTTATAAATATTCAAACAATGCCCTATTTATGAAAACATTCACAATTCTTGAAAAAAAATAGAAAAATGTTTTAAAAGAATTAAGTGAAGACCTGTTGCTTTCGGTATTTCATCTTTCAAGACTTTACTGAAGGGTGGATAAAACCACAGAATTATAATTTTACAGAGTTTATTGCCTAATCACCAGATGGACTGCTTATTGTAGTTTGCTTAAAGTTTCTGGCAGAAGTCAGCTCCTTGCCTTTTTTTTTTTTTATTATTTTGGGTAATTATTTTATACAGTATAAGCTTCTTAGATTTTTCACTTCTTGCCCTAATCATCTGAGCACTGCCACTTTGTGCAGTTATGTAGTAATTGTATTTCACACAGGGTTAGTTGCCTGCCCATTCTGAAGGAGACTCTGGGTTTGTATCTGTGTGTGTGTTTAGCACAGAAGGTGTCACTTCTTTAATAAGCTTGTGCTTTTTTTAACACCATATTTCATTACATTTCTTTATTTGCAAAGGCATCTTGAATGTACTGAACTTTATTGGTAGTTTCTAAATGAAGTTAAATGAAAAGGCCTGGGTTTACAGTCACTTTTTATTTGAATTCCATTATTTTCTTTCTGCATAGCTGTCTCCATTTACAATCTAAGGATATCTAGAGCTTTGTGGATGAGCATTTGTTATTTGTACCAAACTAAATAAGAATAGTTCAGTGAAACACAATGGTTTGTACAATCTGTATATTGTTTAAAAATGGTACAGTCCATCATTGTACCCATAATTCTCTGTTTGTTTTTATGTAGTGAAATTTCCATGCGCTTTCAGTTTAACATCTAATTCTACTGGTTATACAAACAGTTGCAGTGTTACTGGAAATAAAAGCTCAGTTCAGATCTTCCTTTAGTCTTAAAATCTATTTTTTTACAGTGTTGTTTTGAGCGGATTTCATGATTGTGTGCTCTGGAAGTGCCCAGTAAGCCACCCATATATGCATAGTACCCCAAATAAAAAGAGAAAATCTTCCTAGGCAGATTTCTTTCTACTGACCTGCTTCTTGTTAAACAGATGTAGAGGAGGAGTTTATCAATTGAGCAGCGAGGAGGAAGGATAAATTGATCTGATAGTGAAGTGACACATTTTTTGCTGAGAAGGGGACTTTTCTGATGAGGAAGGAACAAATTGACTTATGAGTTAATTGAAGGAAAGAATTGACTGGGAGAGGCAGTCAGAATGTGATGAATGTTTTCTTCAGGTAAGAAGGGGTTTTCAAATGTATGCACAAATATTTATCTCTTTTCTTATTTATTTGCCTTTTAATTAATGTGTAATTGAGATGGGTAGCTTCACTTTGACTTTTTTTTTTTTCCACACTGCTCATTCATCCGACCTCTGCAAGATGGGTAGATCTAGTTTTGTGTGAAAGTGTCTCTTTTTAAATATGGCTGAAAATATCCCTCATTAATATCTGCAAAAGTTTGTCACTGATGCTTTTTTAATAAAGATGTGGCTCGTGCTTTTTACTGAGTCTGCCAGTAAATGTTCTTTTACACTAGCTGCAATTGCTTAATCCAGGCCTGGATTTCAATGCATGTTAGGCATCAAACTCCCACTGAAATCAATATGAATTTAATTTTTCAGATTTCACTAGGCAGCTCTTTCTATTAGTAGGACATAAACTGTGTCTGTAAGTGTAGTCATTGCTCTTTAACCCTTTGGAGAAGACACCTTGATTATTTGGCTGGTGCAGCAGTGCTCTCATCTGTGACAGGGCTTCCAATTGCTACAGTGATTAAAAAACCCAATTAGAATAGTAAAAGTAACACCAACAAAAGTAATAGTAGTAGTAATAAATACACACTGGTGCCATATAAATCTTAATTACTCCAAAGTTTAATTTCTAATTAATTTAGAATTAATTTCTGTCTGGATGAGGTTGTCATAATCTTTATGTGGCACCTTTAGGAGACCAGAGATGTTTTCAATACCATTTTACAGAAATGGCTCAAAATTCTGTATTCTGAGGGTTCTAATTCTTAGAATGACCTCAAGGATGTTTCTGTCCTCTCCTTGGGAAAACTGTGTTTTTAATGGGGTTAGGGAAGGAGCCTATTCAGGGAATTGTCCATGCTGTGAGATGGCAAATGGCAAAGTCCCCAGGGGTCAGTGTGGTCATTGAAGCTCAGTGTTGTAATGTTACAATAATTTCCCTCTTGCAATGACGTTACCCTGGGGACTGTGGGGTAACTGAGTGTTACAGACTGCTTTGACTTGAGAAGAAGTGGTGTCTGTTCCTTCTTCTCCTTACGCCCTTCCAATCTGCTCAGGCATGCCATGGCCTTATTGTTGTCACTATTAGATAAGATTCAGCTGCATTTACAGCAGGGATATTGTAGGAGTGAGCTCTGCAAAGAAAAATAGAATTTTTAAACTCCCGAGGGGAGGAGGAAGGACTTCAATTAGCAAATAATAAGCTTAGCCCATAAACTGCCCATTAAAAAAAAATGCATCGGGAAGGAAATGGATAAACAAAAAGTTTTCAAATAATTTACATATAAGAAAGAATTCCTGAGTGTGGAAGAGGGATTGTGTTATTTTGAAATACATTTCTTATTTTAAAAAATATAGGAACAGCTTTGCTCAAAGTTACTTGTCCCAGGCAATCACACTTACATCTCTCTGTTGTTGTAGGAACACCAGAGGGAGGTGAGTGAGGGAAAGGTATTTAGGAAAGTTTATGCAGCTGGCAAAGATCTTTAAATTTGAATTCTTAATGGGAAACTTATGAACACACCAGAACTGAACAAATATTTCTGTTTGAATAATTTGTATGACAATGCTACTACTAATATACAGCTAGCACAGTTTGGCTGACAGAGGAGGAGAGGTGTCACTGTCATATGACATCCCTTGTTCTGTCTTGCATTGCCTGGGATTTCACCTTGGACAGAGTCAATCCATCATCCTGCTAAAGAGGAAAAAATCAGCTGGGTTTCTCCATAGAACAAAGGAATGGGATTGAAGGATGTTTTGCTCCATTTTCCTTCATAATAATTTACATGTTTTCCCTTGCAGAAAGTGGAACCTTAGAAAGTTCCTTCCCAAATAAAAAACTTGCTCACAGATTGACTGTTAAATGTGCACTGTGCATTTGTCAGGGATGTTCTAAGTGGTACTGAAGCTGACAGAATACAAGCAGGAGCTGACAGCTTCACTCCAGTTACAGCTTATTAAAGGCTGCAGCTGCCTGGGGGCTCCATCTCGAAAAAAAGACCACTGCAAATTCACCAGAGCACTTCCAGTCTGCGTGTTTTACATCAACTGGCATCGAGTACTCTAGGTATCACACTCAGTAATTAACTTCTGCCTCCAACGTTGGAGTATTTGATAACAGACACAGTGAAAATTACCTTATATTAGGTACATACTTTATATTATGTATGATGAACAGCAGTGTAAAATGTCATCATTGCATATGTCAACCCAAAAGTGTGAGTCAAAGCTTGAGGATGGGTCCTCTCCCAGCCTTCCTCCTATTTCCATATTGAGCACACAGATTGAGCCCTTGTAGGCTGAGCATGAGGGCAGTTTGAGAGCTTTTCCCCAGGTGCTTTAGCCATGGTCAAGGCTTCAACTGCAGCTAGGGGTCTAGTATGACCTAACCAGAAACATTAAAAAAATCTCAGTATCCAAGAGTGCTAGTCACTGTCTGAAATGAGACAAACATGGATAATAAAATATCACTTTTTATTTCCCCCCCAGTTTTAGTAAAATCATTAGAGAAGTTTCCTTGCATTATTTGTACCAGGAGCTTTTCATTAAGCAAAACAACAACATTTCTCCCTTCTGCCCTAAATTTCAGTCTTGCTTTATTAGCAACAGAGGCCAGATTCCCAAAACTGCTGATTAAAAAAATCCATGTAATCTTTAGAACACTTTGGCAAGGTACTTTTTAAAAACATTTGAAAATAAATCACAGCTTTTGGCTTCATAATCAGAACTGCAGGCACAAAAAATAGTAAGTCAGGTAATAGAGATTTGTTAGCTTTTTTTTTACATTAATCCATTAATATATTTTTAGAATTGCTAAATATTTGAAGCTCCAGACTGAGAGCTATTCTTAGGGTGATTTATTCACTTAAGTTGAGCTCAGGTATTGTTTTTGACCTCCATTTTCATTCACCATCTGGAAATTAGTTTTGCAATAGTTAGTATTTCTCAAGAAGAATGCCCAGTAAATGTGCCTTCAAAAAATGGTACTTAAAATAACATATCTATCCTGATCTCTTAATAATCGGCAAATTGTTTTTTATTACTTTTGAGAAACTGTTCAACAGTGTACCAGTATATCAACAAAACATTTTCATATTCTGAGTCTTCTTGGGTTGACTTTTAAAAGGCAGCCACTAAGACCTGGGGGCTTTAAAGCTGCAGAACTCAGGGAATTTGCTGATTTCCTCCTACTGAGTAACACAAAGTATATATAGGCATATTCCGGTATGTATGTGTGTGTGCATTATTTTTTTTGATATATTTACACTTACTTAAGTATATATATATGTTTACATAAAATATATACCACAAATACAAATATTCATACAGATATACACACTCCTCTTGCTTCCTTTTCTCCCAGCCTTCTTTGAGTCTTTATTTGTTTTGAATCACTTTTTTTCTCAATTAAAGCTCTGTTGGACCCATTAAATTCTGCCTCTAGTGTTTCAGACTTATTTTTTATATTATCTTTAATTTAAAGCAATAATAACAGGAGAATATAATTTCCATTACTAGAATAGTTTATATTTAAAAAAAAACCACAAAATAAGATATATAGATTAGAATATATACATTAAAAATGCACCCACTCTATAAGGGACACGTGATGCTTTGTCTAGGATTTGGACTGCCAAAATAAGAGAGTATTAAGTGAGAGCGTGTGGGAGAGACTGGAAAAGAGAGACCTTAGGAAAACAAATGTCCTCTGCTGGAGTAGTTCAGTTTGCATAATTTATTTTATAATATGGATCCTTTCTGGTGTGTGAGCACTCCTTTTCTCTCTTCTCCCTCCCGCCTTTCTTTTAAAAATAGGAATTTCTGTGCTGCTTGCATTTCAATATTCCAGTTCAAACAGGGTGCCTGGCAGTAGATCAGCACCTTTGTACTTGACTACTCACTGCTGATGATCCTTGTTTGCTGGTAATCTAGATTTATGGTAAATCTGCCCTTTCCCTTCATCTACAAGGTCCAGGGACATTCGGGTAGCCAATCTGCCCTTAAATACGTCTCTGAGGAAATGGTGCTAATTAGTATTGGAATTTACAGCCTTACATTTTATTGACTTGTCCTACTTTCTTCGATAATTAACTAATGAGTAAAGTAATGAGCTATGTTAGTCAGTCTTGATGTTCAATTAAACAGCAAATCAATTATTGAAAATAGTTTCGGACAGCTCTTGTGTCATCATGAGGAATGCGTGTATGTGTATGCATGTTTCAATCATGTGCCCCAGATGCGGCAGTGTCCCTCACTGGAGGGTATGTGGCTGCAGGGGGGATGTGTGATCACAGCCAAACCCCACCAGCAATCCCACTTGCCCACGTCTTCCGTTCTCTGCTCAGGTCCACTAAGTAGTGCCCTTACGCTATGCCTCCCACAGGTTAGCTTTGCAGAAGGCCCCAAAGGGTCCTTTCAAAGATTGGATTGTTTTAAAGCAGATAGCACTTTTTGGGGAAGGAGAGTTTGGCAGAGGGATGAGGGGAAGCAGGTATGCCTGCTCACAGCTGTGAATTTGCCTCTTTGATTGGCACATGCAACCTTTCCCACCGATGAGTGGGGTAACCTGCTCAGCGTTACCACAGCAGAGGCTAATACGGAAATATTAGTTCTCAAAGCCCTGTGTTTCTTCTGGTCACAGCAATACTGAGAGGCAACAGAGAGGATGACAGGGAGTACAGACTTTTCCTCTGAGGGTTTTTCATACCAGCCGGAGCAGCAATTGCCCATGGGAAGAGTCTTCCAGGACCATTGTGTCATGAGTCCCCTACACCATGCCCATATGGTGGGATGGCACCAAACCCGGGAAAGCACTGAACCTCACATATGTTCCCACGTGGCCACTGGCAGGTCAGGTCACTGTTCTCCCAGTAAAGTACTGACTCTGTCCTTACAGCACAGGTGGCTTCATTTGGCAAGGGCTGAGCACCCAGTTTTGTCAAGGTGAAAAAATATAGACATTTATTCTCCACCTAATGCTGAGTTCAGTTTTGCCTAGGAAATGTGAAGCATAGAAAACTATAGCTGACACTTTCAGTAACTTGCTGCCTGTTAAGGTTTAATTACTCTTTCATTTGAACTTTTTACCCTTTCTTTTTCCTTCAGGTCTTTCACCTCATTACGTCTGCTGCACTAGCTGATAACACCTATGTGCCTGCTACAAATAATTTTACGTGATTTCAAGTTCACCCTCCCAATGACACCCAGCTTGTTGTGTTTACTGTTACTCTTAGTTCTGCTTTTCGTGTTAGAATGTACCACAGCATTATTTCCAGGTATGGAAAGCAAATCTATCCTGAAAATTCAGCAGTCCAGGAACAACTCTTACTTATACAAATAAGTTTTGACTTGCTTTGTCAAAAGACCATTTTTCTATAGGCAGCGGCAGCTTTTAGAAGTGACACTAATATTGTATTAAGCAGTTTGATAGCTTTTAAATGCAATAGAAATGTAAAGGTTATTATATGGACAAGTTGGGTAAGGCTTAAAATTTTAATCTAATGTTATCAGATACACTGAACTAGAAATAACACTCCTAAGGACTTCTTGTACTCTCTTGCAGTTCTGTTTGAGTAGCAAAGTGGCACAAATAGTACCATGCTGTGCCCTCACGTTTTATAGTCATACAAATGTGTCCTTCAATTCTTTGTTATTCGTAATAGTCATCATATTATGATTTGTTTCAAAGACAGTGAGCTCCCCCCACCTTCAAAATTCAGAAACAAAAGCAGGCCAGTGAGTAAGATGCCTAGCTATGAAGTAAGGAGGCTGAATATCTTTGCCTTAGCCATGCAATTGAATCACGATTCACTAGAGAAACAACAAGCCAAAACAAATCAAAGACAGTTCAAAAAAATGCAACATAAAGTTTATATTTCCAAACGGTTTTAATTCGCTGATTCATTTCCAAACAGTTTTAATTCACTGTTTCATTTCCAAACAGTTTTAATTCACTGTTTGTGCTCTTTACTGAGAATATACAAGGAACACAAACATTCCCATATGAATAAAATTACAATTTACATATGAATTACATTAGAAATATGAGCTACACTAAAGAGATAATTAGTGCTGTCCTGGGTTATGTGAGCGCAAACAAAATTAAATAAGAACAATTTCAAAGCCAAGTTTTGCTTTGCCTTTTTAACTAAGCTGGTTTAATCAGTGATAATGACTGAAATAAATCCATTACATATAAAACAATGCATAACATATCATACTGTGTGAAATGCCATTACTAAGTCCCGTGCCTTGGTAAATCATGCAGTCAAACAGGAGTACAATGTCACTGATATGATGCTACAGAGGATTTGCCACTCCTGGGGGCTCAGTGCTGAAGGTGGTGATTCCAGAGGCTTGCGAGAGAGCTGGACCCATCACAGGCCAGTGTCTCAGTGCTGCTCCAGAGAGAGTAGCAGGGAGGGGGTATAGAAAGATGTGTAAGGGATTTTTAAAACCTTATATATGAATGAAAAAGTGGTGCCGCCAGAAAAAAAAAAAAAAAAGCCAGTGCTAGCAGAGAGCAATAAGAGGGAGGGGAGCTGAAGAAGTGGGGGTGAGGGAAAGGAGAAGTGAGAAAGATAAAAATACCACCTAGAAGCAGACTACCTGTGCATCCGTGCCTCAGCCCCTAAATAGAGCTGTGGTTTATGACTACCTTGCCTAATGAGCTAAACTCTGGTGACCATAAAACTGAAATATAATTATGACATTAAAGATGCCTATATTTGAACTTAATTATTAATTAATTTAATGAGAGAATAGGAGGTTGTAAAATTGCTAATTAAACGGCTCTGTAAAACTGCAGACGGCAGAGGATTTACCAAATGATGAATCCCACAACAGTATTTGGGCTATATCAATATTCTATTAATATACAGTATGCCAGAGGTACTGGCTAGTACACTACTCACAGTTAAGCCGATGTGACAGGCATACAGAGTGAAAGAAAATGAAGGACATAAAATTCCAGATGACAGCAACCTTGAAGACGATCTCTGCCCCCACCTCTGTGGCAGTTTCTGAAATCAGTTAAATAAACTCAGAAATGCAGGATAAAAATCAATCTTACCATTGCAAATGTGAATAAATTGGCTTGAAGCAAATGACCTACCTATGGTCTTAGGCACCGTGGTGTTGTGTCGCTCTCTGCTTGCATGTGGGAATGGTCAGAGCTAATCTGGACTTAAGTGCAACAGAATGGGAGGGATGTGGCACGTGTGTGTGGTGTGTGTGCTTGTATGTGAAAGAGAAGCTGAGTGAGAGGTAAAAATAACTGTCCCTGTGTGAATAGTGAATTTAAACTCAAGTGAACCTTCAGGGGCTGAAATCAAACCTGTGGGAGAAAATTTTAGGGATTCCCGCACTGTACTATTAGCAGGTGATGAATTTCACTGTAATGATTGAATGGTAATGCCATTTGGATTGCATTATTTAAAAATATAAATTGAAAATGTGGAAAATATTTTCTTTTAGCATTGAGCCGTATTCAAGGAATATCAAAAGAAAATGCAGGGTTTTTCATTCTGCATGTGTATAGAATATCAATCATGACTAATTACTGGTGTAAAAACAAAGGGAAAAAGTTAAGTATATCTTTGCAGCTTTGTAGGAAAATATGAAATAGCACTGGGCAGCATAAGAGAAAATCACCAGCAAACCCAGGTTAAATGTAGGAGGTAAGCTATGTTTTAATATTTGCACAAATTATTAGATTTTTTGCTTTTTATACCTGTCATGTGGCATATCTTTGGTTTTTACTGTCATATTGACAGCAACAATAAGTGATTTGACAGGAAAGACTAAAGATACAAGATCAAGAAAATGCGATGGGAGGAAACTCATCTGGTAGTCTAAGAAAAACAATGTAGTCATTATAGTAACACCTCCTGTTCCTTGAAAATGGATGGAGGATCTTGAGACTAAAGAGAGGAGCTGTATTCCCAAGTAGTTTGAGAGTTCTGGAGAAATTACATAAACTTTCTGTCCCTGAGTCTCTGCTTTCTAAACCAGGAATAACAGCACTTATCATTCATGTTTCAGAACACTAAATGGAGATTTGCAAGTAATTTCTGAGAAAATGATCTCTAGAAGTCAATTTTATTGACTGGCTTGGAACAAGACATTAGAAAGTATCACTTCTTGCTTTGTTTTTTTTTGATGTCCATCTTGGGATATTGGAACAAGGTAGTTTTAAGGAGTTGTGCACTACACATGATGGTCTTATTTACCTTGTAGAAATACTAATACAGTTCCCAGCCCTTCAATAATCAGGAACCTCAGTGGTGAATTTTGTATTAGAATCTTTAGCTAAAATAGCTGCTGCTCAAAAAAAAGTCTTGATCCCAATTTAGAAGACTACTCTGGCTGATTTCTATCTTGTAATATGTGTAATTAATAAATATGAAAGCTTCTATGCATTTATTATCATTGTATCATGCCCTCTAGTTTTATAGATCCAGTTTCTCAAAAAGTTCTCTTACCAGAAATAAGACCAAAGGGATTTCTTCTATTGTGTGACCAGCTATCAAGCCTGCCCCTCATCTGGAGGCTTTTTTGGGATCTGAACTGTATTTCACTTGCTCAGGTTTCAATCCCAGCAAGACAGAGAATCACAAGTCAGAACTGGTGTGTTGCTAGTAAAAAGGAAATGCCAAATGTCTCATCATCACCATGTTGCAGATTACCCATGTTGCAGCATCAAAGAAATTGCCTCTGTCTCCCAGAGTTACCACATGGTGAAATTTTACTGGTAGTTCCTCTCCTTGATAGAGAAATTCAATATGTAGCACAGTGGCCAGTTTGAAATAGAAGATAAATAGGGTGAGGAAATTTAGAGATCTTCTTATCTTCAAGCTTACCTTGATGCAACCATTGCTAACAGCTCCCTGTGAGAAATAAGTATTTGAGAAACAGTAAATATTGGTAAGAGTTATTGTCAAACCAAAAGCCTACTGGTAGTTTTCTGTGATACTGCCATCCAGTTATGAGGAAAACCTGGGCAGCCATCTCATTGCAAGGAGTGTAAGAGGTACAACTGACATCTCTGAACCTGAGGTTCATGTTTATCTTCTTGAGACTGGCCACTGCAGACCCTGGGAGAAAATTATTTTGCCAATTTACCCTGCTGTAAGGGCAGGCAGCAGGCTGGTCACTGTTGCCTGACAGTGATCATAGGAGTGAGTGAGCAGGACAGGTATCTTCAGTGGGTGCCAGCACATGAGGTAGCAGCGCTGCTCTCAGCCTTGTGTCACATATCACCCCAAATTGTCTCACAAACTGCTAGTAGCAACTTGACTAGTATTTATGTACGTCACAGTTTGCAAACCTCTAGGGTTGCACATTCCTTAAATATGATGGGTAAAATTCAGCTGTGGCCCAGAGCTAAGCCATACAGTTGACAGAGGTACCTGTCAAGCTCGATCACCAGGCAAGAGCTCCAAAGTAAAAACAGGCATGATTAACTACTGTTGGTACTGCAGGCATGTGCCAGGGTCTCACGGCAGTACATGTCAGAAGTGCGTACAAACCCAAAACTTTCATTGATCTGATTTAATTCCTGAGGATTTAAATAGTTTGCTTTAATCATTATTTAAAACATCAAGAAGGTTAACGTGGTTTAAGTTATCTGTTATTCTTGTTTGCACTCTTCCTTGGTTTTTTTTCACCCTTTTGAAAGCTTTCCCTTTTTCTGTTCCTTGGCAATCTGTAAAGTATTTGGCTAAATACATCATACAAGGTAAGCTGTCCACCTCATGTATTTGTTATAGATCATAAGGATAATTTATATCTTTGCCAGTTGGCCAGTTTTTTAATTTCATATAATATAAGCTTCTTAATTTTTTTACCTTTACATAATCTGAGAATATGGTGAGCACTGCACCTTTTTTTTTTTCCTTTTCATTAGGCAAATACTATTTCTTCTTTGGTACTAGTTGTCAAAACTATTTATATACAACTCATAATATGTTTACAAATGCAAGGAAAAAAACACTTTAAAATAGTGCTTACTAGGAACATAATCAAGCTAGCTCCACAAACTGGACGAGATTAGCAGTGGTGAAATATTTACATATTTTTGAACACACAGGGATCAAGTAAATCTGTGCAGCGCTGAGATGCTATTTTTGACAGATGGCTTAATATTATAGGATACTGGAGAAGGAAAGGGATCTGCTTACTTTTTTTTTAGTTTTAGATTGCAAGTTCTTCAAGAAGAAAGATAAAGGAAGCAACTTTGGGATCTGCAGTCTAGAGAAAACTCATGCTTTTTACTTTGCCACCAGTTCACACTTTTGTTTTAATCTTCCTACCCAGTTCTTCTCACCGCTTTTTTTAAGACCAGCCTATGAACTTTTCTATACCACAAATTAGATAATTATCATAATGCCCCTATCCCAAATACAAATATGTAGGTGACAGTAAATGGATTTCAGCTGCTGAAGTAAGCTGTTGTGACCTCTGTGGATATTTTGCTGCAGGGAATTACATAGCTTTTCACATGATGTCACAAAGAAGGCTGAAGCCTGGCAACCCTTCATGCTTGGCATGTGTTTGAAAAATCTAGCTGGATAATTTTCTTTTGTTCCAAATCACAAACCAGGCAAGCATCATAAACAAGAATAAGTCAATTCTTCTACTCCCAAACCCTGGATGTGCTAATCTTTTCCTTACTCTGTCAGTTTTGATTTAATTCTGGAGGAAAAGTAAGGTAGGAAAGCAGCTTGACTGAAGCTGACTGCACTTTCCTACAAAACTAAAGAACCAAGGTCTAATATTTCCCTGTTTTCCAGCACTTCAGGTCTTGTCCTTGCAGGAAGCTGATGCCTTTGCTGTAGTATTCAGAATTGGTGACTCCAGAAATCCTACAGGCTTCTGCTGTGTTAGTGTGCTTTACTACAGTTTGTCCAACCCAGGGAAGGCACCAGGAATAAAATCACTTTACAGGTAACCCAGAATAATACTACTGTTTTTTCACCTTTTTTCTTCCTCATGGTTGTTAATCATGTTATGCTTTGAACACAAAATTTGTTACAACACCAGTTGGTCAGAAGAGTGTTTAAAAACTGCTCTAAATACAATTCCCTGTCCTAGATTTCAGTGGGAATTTTCATATAGCTAAAACTACATGCCTGTTTAGGTGCTAGACTGCATTTGTAGGCAAATTTTAGCCTTTAGCCCCACCTTAATCTTTGGGCTCTTTGTTTTTTTTTTTGAAATTGGATAATTCTTATTTGTTTTATAAAAATCTCCCCTTATATATTAAAAGCTTATAGAGAAAGCCACAGCCACGCATAACAAATACATTACAAAACCCTAACAAAAAAGAAACAGCAGTATAAGAATATGTGGAAAGATGTAAATCCTAGTTATAAAAAAAATAATATAAATATAAAAAGATACCCTACTCACATGCATGTACAGTTTCAGGCACTGTTTTCTTCTGAAAGAGAAATCTGATTGTAGACTATATGACATAATTTAAGTAAATATAGTCTGTAAAAATAACAACAACCCATTTTCAGCAGATCCACTTGAGAAACTAAGCATGAAAAGAAAAAGGTTAGCAAAGTATCTCAGAAGTGCAGGTGTGACAGTATTAATATCTGTGAAAATTAAAGGAAAGGGTCATTATACCACCTTTTTCCTTAAACGTAGAGATGGCTTGAAGGAGGATAGGAAGATAGAGGCATGCTTGTCTTATGTGAATGCTTTCAATGATTGATTCATCTGTGACTTCAGCTTTCTGGGTGTGAGAGAAGTTGTGTGAACTGGGAAGTAAGTCACTCCATGTTCTGGGATGAGGAGCAGAAACACCCAAATTCTTGAGTTCTTACCATTAAGAACAGAAGAGATGCCTGGCATGGTAAATTAGATTGAAAGTATTAAATAACAGTTTGGTCTTTGCATTATGAAAAGTAAGTTCCCATCTGGTATGAGTTTGCTTCTTGTTTACAAATGCCTTAGTCTGAACGAAGAATAGAAAAAAAGAGTTTCTGCTCATTCCCTCAAGCAGATGGGAAACTTAGTTGCTGATGATCCTCCATCACAGACAGGCCAGTAGGATACCATTTACAGTTGGCCATGGATATCTCTTCAGATAACTCCATGTATATGTGCACCTGGCCATCCTTAAGCTTTTCTGCTGACATGAATTTGCTTCAAACATATCTCATTACCTTTTGATGCATCCTGTCACAGTAATAAGGTGTATCGCTGCATCACCAAATGACATTGGGACACATGACAACAGCCACCCAACCGGATGACCTCACTTTTGCCCTACTTCGATCTTGTTTAATAATTTTTGGTGACTCAGGTGTATAGAACGATTCCCAGGAGATGGCTAAAAAAAAATGCACATGGGTTTCATATGCATTTGGGAATACCAGCTGCAGTGAACAATTGGGTAGCACAAGTTCAGGTTGCATAAAGGATTTAAATCATAGCTCGTATCAGCCCTAACCATGAGTTTAAAGGCTTTATACCTCCTCATGCTGTATTACTTAGGGGTCAAATTAAATATGCAACCCACAAACAAAACATTAATGATAATAACAGGTCAATCTAACATCCTTGTTGAATACACATGATGAACAAATATAAATGTTTAATCATAGCAATGATCGAGATATCCTGCTTCACCAATGTACCTATGGTATTAATACATTTACATACACTTTTATACATATGTAAATGAATGCAAAAGTTGTCCTATTAAAGAAAAGGGAGATAATGATTGAGTAGTATCAGTTTCAAATTTGGGTCTTTGTTATTTAAGCCATTTTAGAAGTATTTTAAGAGCAGAGGATCTGATTCTTATTTACACTAATAACACAAGAATGTAAAATAAACTAAACAACAGTGCAAACTACATTTAATCTGCCCAGCCTGATACAATATAGAGAATCATATAAATGAGAAACTGTCCCAGAAGCTCTCCCCCTGCAAACTGATTAATATATCATTGTTAACTGCAATGTAGTTATCCTGTAAACAAAAATGACCTAGAGGTGTAATAGAATGGAAGTTTCTTTTAAACTGCTTGACTTGAATGAAAGGAAAAGCAGTACTCTTATATTTCCTCCTCTTTATTTTTTTTTCTTTTTCCACTTACAACAGTTGGTCTAATGAGAGGCATTGCCTTTCTCAAAATGCCTTCCTTGTCTTTCTCTTTACACTAGCACAGCAACAGGAACATTACTACCATAAAAGTATGTGTTACATTTCAAAACGCAGCATTTTTCCTTTTCTCTCTCCCCATGCTCCTTTTGTTTTGCCACTTTTTCCTGCCCTGCTTACACTGAGCTTTATTTCTGCTCCAGCATTTTTGAGGCAGGTGGTTCACAGTTGTGTGCTAAATCATAAACTAAACCAATCCCTCTCCCTCTCTCCTCCTTTTTTTGTCGTCTGTTCTCTTTTCTTAAACATAGCTTCTAGGTTAATGATTCATTCTTCTTAAAAGCTACTGTGCCTACCAGATTATACTGTAAAATCTGTCTTTCTGTTTATGTTTAAAATACAAGATTAAAGCAGTGGTCATGCTGAGGGAAATGGTTCTTACACATAACAAGAAAGGATCAAGCCATGTCTGCTGAATATAAGCTGTTATAGCAGAGGCTGCTGTTTTGGTGTGCTGCCAGACCCCAAAGAAATATGTCTGAGCTTTGGAACTTGGTAGCCATTCTTGCACTGAACACAGCAAGGACCTAAAATAGGACTTATCACACACTAATGTACCTTTGAAAGTTACAGCAGCCTAGCTGTCTGTAAATTGCAGGGAAAGAACTTGAAAAATAAATTATTCAGTCCTAATGGGAAGAGAAAAGGTGAAAAATTTTATTATGAAGAAGCCTGTGTGGTACTTTAAAAGTATTTCAGTCTAGGAATTTGTAACTGGTACTGTGGAACTGATATTTAGGTCAAATATAGCCAAATTATCAGTGGCACTAGTGCTTTTCTT
This sequence comes from Clamator glandarius, assembly GCA_033459285.1. NCBI lineage: Eukaryota > Metazoa > Chordata > Aves > Cuculiformes > Cuculidae > Clamator > Clamator glandarius. Next base: position 176,963 of record JAUNZM010000136.1, read on the forward strand.
TATGATGTAATGTATCAGCATAAAGGCAAATCAAACCCAACGTTAGTATATTCTGTTACTACAGTGTGATTTATTCACCAGATCAAATATTTCGATCCATAAGACCTAGCTGGGTGTGCAATGCCAGCCAGATATTAGATTTCAGACTTGTATACACTTGAAAATTTACAAAAATAGCTCATTTGAAATAATTCTTCTGGAACAGCTATTTGGGCAGAAAGCTGTAGGGATATTTCACAACCATTTTAGATTAGTTATCTCAGTAAATTTCTAAGTATAGACAAGCACTCGTGATCTGTCCTGCCAAATGAAGATTGTTCTGTTCAATTAGGTCTCATTACGGAAGGCAGAGAGGGGTAAAAGTAAATTTTCATCAAGTATAAATTTCCGTATTTATTAAGCAGAATTGAGAATACATAAATTCAATTTCACATGTATTTTTCACTCATTGAGTGAAGCAGGCCTTCTGAAGAAGCCACGAGCCTTGAACATGTCTGAAAGAGGTTGCATGGCATTTAAGGGATCCAGGCTGATAGGAAACACTGCTGTTCTAAGCAAGGGTCTGAATTATGGTTATGACTCATGATTATTAATTGTTATTTCAGGGAAGGGTCATTGTGGGAACATCTTATGTCTAGGCTTTCTTCTCCCCAAAATTTTTAGCTTGATTTTTAAACAGGACAGGAGATATGTTTTAAATAAAAGGTGATACTTTGAGGGGCAGGAACTGAAAACGCTGTATGTCAGACATCAGCTTCTGCATAAAAGTCAGAGTTGGTCATAAAAATCTGACATCTTTTCTAACAGCAGTGTTACACAGAGTACTGCATGTAAGCACTGAGAAAGCAGAGTCTGAGTAGGGAATCTAAGCTTCTACTTGTTATATGTCTGAGTAGAAAATGCCACTATTTTGTACACCGTGTAGTCCTCAAGAGTGCTGTGTTAAAGTTGCACTCTGTGCTTGTTCTGCTGCCCATGACATTCCCTTGTTCCAGAATTGTGTGTCTTGGAGGAAAAACTTCTTAATTCTTTCTAAAACACTGTGTTTAAAGACATTGATACATGCATATGGATTAAAAGCTAGACTGTTTATTATACATACTTAGGTCCTAACTGGACATAGATTACTATCCAAGCTAGACTAAACACTTTTAAATTACCAAACCAGTGCTGGCTATAAAGAGGGGGTGAAATAAATGTTTAATATATCCTATATCATCTTTCCCAGAATGGTTTCTATTTATCATCCAAGTACCTAATCAATGCAACTACATATAAAATCCACAGATTTTATAGTCCAGTAATAAGTACATGCAAATTATGTTGTCATATAAGCATACTAGCTCAAAAAGATGTATAATACCTATCAGACTAGTTAGCCATTATCTTAATTATGAAAGGATTATCCTTGTAAAGGCATGGCCATAATATAATAGGAGTTTTGAAATATGAACGATCTCTGGCTGTTTACCATTAATTCAGCCTGCACTTATATTCCCATTTCCCCTTCTCTACTGTTTTTTTTTTTGTTAATGTTTATGTGTCTCTTTGTAAGCAGCAATATGGTACAACATCCAATCAAATGCACTATGAAAGCTCCAAAGAGCCATCCTAAGTATATTAATCCTCCATAAAAATAAATAAGCTATATGAGAAAGAGTGTTTCTATAAGGTTTTGAGTGTTAGTGCTGGCAGCTGGAGCATGAGGTGGTGAGAATGTGTGTGCCAACTTTGAGATTCATGCATGAAAAAGCTCTTTGTGGTATTTTTGTCTGAGATGGAGTTTGTTGGTGGACTTTTTTTCCACTTAGTAAAGATTTTTCTGCAGTAAAAGACACTGTCTTTATCCCTCTTTATGACTGTGGAAGTGAAAAATGCCTTCTGAAGGGTGGGCAAAAGATAGGAGAGTCTGAAAGAGATCAGGTTGCACAAGAAAGATGTTTCACAGTTGGGACTTTGCAAATACAATATAGAAAAAACAACAAATATAATAAGTAAAACCCCATCTCTTCCTAACATTGCATTTACTCTGATCTGTTTTCTGAAAGCTGCCCAAGTATAACTATTTATTTTAACTAAAGTAATCAAGATTAATGTCAGCAGTTATGACAGACGCTGTTTGCTAAAGAACACATAGAACAATTGCTCAAGGCAAGCTTCATTAAGAAATCAGATAAAATTAGTAAAACTGATTATATTTCAAAACTCAGCAGCAGCAGCAGCTCAAATTGCCATTCAGGAGTCTCCAATTAAAACAATTGGTCTTGTTCACAATCAGCTTTGTAATCTCATTAGCCTATTATATTTTAATCATTGGGATAACTGCACAACAAAACTTATTTTATTTTTGCACTGACTGCTGATGGCGTAAGCAAACGTGCAACATGCTTTTTCTTTCTCTTTTTCTTTCTTTTCCTTTTTTTCCCCCCTTTCTTTCCAAAGAACAATGCAGACTCCGTAGAGCATTATCCTTGTTACAGATTATTACCACACAACTCTCTCAGTGCTAGGGAATGCTGACAGCAGGCATCTAATTTGGCATTAATTGGCAGGGGACTAATTGCATAACTGACATTGCTAGTGAAACTTATAGAGTGTAAGGTAGGGATGGTACAAAGTATCAGAAAAGAAAGAGGAAAAAGAGCAAACAAACGCCTGCAGACAGCTCTGTGGACACATGCATATAATTCCTTTGCCTGCTTGGTATGCTGCCTTGTTTCATAAATGTGTTCCAGAGATATTGGCCCTTGTAAAAACACAAAGTCTTTCTGTCCTTTAGGTACCAACAGTCTGCAAATACCTACAATACCAGTGTTTCATTGATATTGAGTATTGCCTGCTGCAATGAGATTATGTTCTATTGATGGGAACTGGGGTGTAACATAGCCATCTAGAGAAAGCAATAGGTTGCCCTATTTTCCAGCTGAAAATGCTATGTATTTTATGAACTGCCTCTATCTTGCACACCAGGGATGTCTCTGTGGCTAAAGCCATAATAGGATTTTCCTAAATGATACAGAAATACAAATATTCTGACTGAGCACTTTTCTAGGCTCGTCTTATTTACCAGCAAGCTTTGATACAGTATTTTACTTCCATCTTTTAAAGGACATTTTCAATTTCCCATTTCCCTTATGAGCGCTTCCTGTAAAGGTGTCAATAACCACTAATTGCGTTCTGCTTGGCCAGTCCGCAAATCAAAACAGCAAAGGCAGCAAGCCAATATGCATTCAAATCCCGTTACTTGGCTGCCTCATTCTCAAATGGAAAGATACTAGAAGGCAAATATTCATACAATTGTACGCCAGGAAATTCAGAATTTCTCTTGTGATCTCCAAAGATACCTATGCTGCTGCTCTTAATTCACAGAGTTTTATTTTAAAAGGGTTATTGCTGGGTGTATTTCAATGTTGTTTCTTTTATCTTCAATCCAGGAAATGGTATGTCTTAGATCAGAGCAAATGTAAAAGGAAATAGTTCTACAATAAGAGCAGAGAGTATGCAATAATTAAATTAGGAGCCTGCTTTCACAGGCAGGCCTGTGACAGAACAAGGCAATTTTACTGTGTTGGTGGCCTAAGCAAGCGGTGGGATTTAGCTGCACTGCATATCATACAGCGGAAGAAGTCATTGATTTGATTAATTTTCCTCCTGTTTCATGACTTACATGTCAGCAAAGTGTTGATTTTCATAAATTGATTGGTCATACCATTGTGTTAGCTGCATAATTTCTTCTAGTAATATTTGGCCTGGAGTCTGGTTGAGAGGTTTGTTGCCAGCATTTGCTGCGGTGTTTCGAACTGCTTTGATTTCACACTGCCAGATGGGCCATTTTCCTTTCCTAGTTTGAGAAACAAGCTTTCCAGGGTGGCTGTCCATCAACAGAAGTTCCAGAAGCACTTTCCACAGATGTTTTTCCAATTCCACTTAAAATCTTCAGCTTGGCTAATAGTTTCCACCAGAGAAATTCACACACAGAGAAAACCTTTACAGGACATCCAAAGGTGCCAAGAAATCTAGGTCAAATTGACGGCAAGTGCTGAGTACTTGTGTGCAGGGGACACGTTTACAACTCTGGTTCTATTCTGACATGAAGGACATCCCTGATGTCTCTGCCCACCGTAGTCTATTTTGAACCACACTTAGTCTGGCTATCAGGGGGCTGCATATCTTGTATTTCTGGTGCCCGCAGGAATGACCCTTCTGGATGGTACTGGAGGACTGCTGATTCATAGGCTTTTTCTCTTGCTTTCATGGATCCAAAAGCAGCAACTTATCCTTCTTTCATAAAGCACTTGAGATAAATAGTCTCATGCAGGAAGATAAATTAGTATTGAAACAGACAATGGGAAAATGGAAGATCTTTCTTTTCATCTGCTAACTAGCATATTTGACCATGTTTATAATAATAAGAAACTTATAAAATATGAAAAAGTTACTCCATGACTTTTTGGGGGAGCGATAGTTTGAATAGATTTTGCCTAAGTGACTTCCACTGTTGGTAGCTTTTAGTTTACTAATCAGCTTATCATGTTCTACCCTATTCTGCTAGTTTTCTATGAAAGACTTAAAATACACTTAGAGATTAGACAGGCAAGTGATGATAGGATACTTGTTCTCAGACTGAATATCATAAGGAGAAGGGAGTATTAACATACCAACTCAAGCTATTGCTTAACCATTTCTGGAAATTACAGATGTGATATAGTGGTACAAGTAGCTAGAAGGTGTGGCAAATCTGGCACATTTTTGTTGTTGTGAAATATTCTGTGCTATTTCTTTCATTGTCATTCCAACTATAAGAGTTGTTGTTGGATTCTTTCCTCACACTGTGTTTTGCCTGGGTCTTTGAGTGAAAGCAGGCTGAGAAGCCACTGATTTCTAGACTGATGTGGCTAAGCATGTTGGTGTACCCACTGCCAGCCCCCCTCCCTGTATCTCGGCTGTTCTGCATTAACATTTCATTGCACAAGCAGTTGGTGAGGATTTCTACTTTCCACTACAGGTTTTCTGGGATGAGAGATGAGGCCAGCTCATTCTTAGTATCAAGTGATGCTGAGCTGTGTAGATATTGCAGTGTGTCAGCCAAACCAAACAAACTGTTTAATACTATAAGTCATGGTTTCTGACAGCTGATGGTTTATTGGTTTATTTTGTTCACTGAACATATTTTGCATGACTGGTAAAGGTGATGCTATCAGTGGAAGTAAGTTGAATAATGATGGCAAGCAGGAATTCACAGGCAGGCAGCAGAGCACTGGGACAGCAGAAAGGGTTGGGAGGGGAAAGTTGTTGTGGTGTATAAATGGAGTTGAATTCTGCTCCCGAATCTGTGATTGAGCATTTCTGAACAATAAAGAGCCTTTGCTGCTATCAGTCATGGTGGCCATAGCCTTATCTTTTTCTTTACTCCCGAAGATTAACCCTACTGACTTCAGTGCACCTTGGAGTAAGCTGCTTGCCAGCAGCTGCAGTCAGAGTATGTGTGAATATGCTCCCTCACTGCATCTGCAGGGTATATTGGAAGGAAAATCAATGAGGTTAAGCTGCTGCCTCCTACACCCACCCATGAGACAAGCAAGCTACTCCCAGGCAGTAGACTAAAGTATCAAAAGCTATGGTAGCGCCTCATATAAACATACACACCAGGCCAGTTGGGAGACAATGACATCATCTTGATGCAAAATATGACTACGATGTGATGTCATCAGTCACCGTGAGTTTAAGAGTAAAAGAAAATATTTATGGCAATTATGAAAGGCTAGTGCAGCTTTATAAATATTCTTAAAAGCAATTTGTGACACTACAGAAAGTAGTGGCTTTTTCCTTCAAGATTGAGACTGACCTATTTATTAACTTATTTCTTTATAATAAAGCCTGGGAGCACAGTTGGTGCATTGCATACAGCAAAAATGGCTTTTAAAAGGCTGCACACACATTGGTAGAATCATCAGGTTTCTCCCTTAAAGAGCAGCTTCTTCCTTCAGACCCGGGCTGATAGGTTACGATGCACTCTGCTTGCACAAATAGCCTTGCCAGCAGATTGTATGCCAGGTTCCCCCACTGCTGTTGAGCAGCTCATGCTGTTTTTTGTTTCAGCTATTTTCCAGTGTTTCCCTACCTGTCTGGGAGCACAATGACTCCAAAAGAGTATAGGCAAAGCAAATTAAAATTATGTGCCTTGGATTTTGCACCAGTGAGCCCCAGTTAAGCTTCAGAAGTTCATTGTTAGTCTTCTAGTACAATATCGGCTCCCTCAGTAGCTCAGACAGCAGCAGCAGATGGGCCTAAGAGTTATGTTTCTAAGCGTGCCTGCCCCTCCTCACTCTTACTGTCTGTCTGTGCACTCACATTTTGTGTTGTAAAATCACACAGCATGTATCCAAATGCCACCCCCAGAAGCAACAACAGAAAAACCCTGGGACTCACAGGAGACGTATCTGTGGGACTGAAAGATGCCTCAAGATCCCAGGATCCTGCTTTCTGCAGTCCCAGGTTGCATTCCCTAGTTAAGCACCATCAATATCAATACTTAATGGTATTCTCTAAGCTCAGGCAGTGAAGAAAATAGGGTTGTTATCTATCAAAGCACATTTTAGTTTTTGACAAGTAAAAAGCAGCATGGGGAATGCAGTAAGTCTGAAATGAAAGCCTAAAAGAAAACTCATATAACATCTGGTGTCATTTATCCCCTGTTGGCCTTTCATAGTGTGATATGATGAGCTTGTTCTGATTTAAGATCAGATGATTTGGTTTGAAAGAGGGAAGTGGGGGATGGAGCCAGTCTGGCAGCAAATTGGGATACAAAATCTGCTCAAATAATTGGAAACACGACAGATTTTCCTTAACTGATGCCAGTGGCATCTTAGTTTATCCATCTCTCTCAGCTGAATTTGTTAAGTGCATTATCTTATTGGTTTTAAAGTTTTCGTCTTACTTATTTGCAGGGGAAAATGTGAACAAATCAGTCATGATTGATTGCCTAATTTTCTGGGCTGAATAAACCACTTTTATAAGACTGTTGATTCCTGGGTTATTAGTTAATAGAAACATTTATCAATTTCTTTATAGAGAAGGGGAAAAAAACCTTTAACCAATGACTGCATTTTAAAACTTTCATTAATGTTTCCACATGACGCTTAGTGTTGAACATGAATATGGTAATCACAGATTTAGGGCTGGCTTGAAGCAGATTTTTTTTTTGTCCTTCCTTCCTTTCTTCCTTCCTTCCCCTTTTTCAGTAGAAATTTAAAAAAAAAAAGTCAAAGCAAAAGGATGTCATTAGGTTGGTGATTATATTGAGTGTTCCTTGATCAAGAAAAGGGGCAGAGGAAGAGAAAGATCATTTCCTACCTAGAAAACACGACACCCATTTCTATTACCACTTTTCTTTACACAAATGGGGCCTGATTCTGTGAGTTTAAATGTTAATGACTTAATAGTCTCTGTCATTTATTCGATATACTCAAGTGCCAGTTGGATGTTAATTTTGACTTTTGTATGACTTAAGCACATCATTAAAGGTACTTACTCTTCCATGAATCCCTTGAGATTCTTTGGACCAAAATAAATATACAGCTTTTTGTGTGGTTAAAAATGCACCCTCTGAAAATGTTGGTTTGTTGATAGGCATCCAAGTGGTGTAATCTGCAAAGTGATCCTATTAAAAGAAAATAAAATCAGTTCTTAAAGGTCAGAACTCTCTTTTCAGTTTTACAAACTGTCAGGTCTGATACTCAACAAAATCCATTTTTAAATGCAATTTCTCCAAGCAGATGAAGGCAGTGTAAACAGAGGGGTGAAGAAGCCAGTTGACCACATTAGACAGGGCACTATACAGTGCCACAGCTGATGTACACAGGGAAGAAAATGTCCCCTTACCCTCATTCAGGGTGTAGCTGTGCCTGTTATCTACGTACTATAAAGCCCTTTGCATAAAGGGCCTTAATATAACTAAAGAATCTTTACACATTGATCAAACCAAAGTATCATTCAAAAAGACATCAAGTTCGGAGCAAGAATACATCATGTGTAGAATGGTGAATAATGAACTCATGTTCTAAATGAGATGCAGAATGTCCATTAAATTTTTTTAACACCTCTATTTCCATCTCCATCTCCTTTTAACATCTTAGATACCTATGTTGAGCCTTGGTTCCAGAAGTGCAAAAGACACTTCCTTCGGAATAAGAATGGAGTTAAAAAACTTTTATGCAAGTAGACTTTGCTGTGAAATGTTATCTTTTGTTAGTTCAAAGGTTTCTGAAGATATAAATTCTTCACAACTGCCCTGAGGTACTGAGAATGTAAATTGAATACTTTACAATTTGTAGACTGTTCCTGCAGTAATGTGTATCTCCTCTGTGAGTGAGTGTTTAGGGATTTTTCAATTACTGTAGTCTGAAAACTCTCCGAGATTCTTTAGGGCAGAAAAAGGCTTCCTTCACAAAGTAGAGTCACTGATGTTCAAATTAGCTGCCAAAAGCATTCTAATGATCTGTGTTCCAGATTTTGCTAAACAGGGAAAAATCTGGCCCATTTCACCAGAGGAAAGAAAGAAAAAAACCTCACCAAGTCTTTCCTCCCCCAGCATAAATATTCAGGGATTAGGCATTTTGCCAGGGTCAAGAGTGAGATGAATTGTTGACAATAAGTACACCTTGTTCAATAGGTCAAGGTCATTATTAAGGGATTCAAATGAACTTCTTTAAATTTCCAGGGCTGTAGAATATGTGTGGCCTCCAGGCTCACAGTGTTGTTTAATAGCTTTTGTGAAGCCTTAAGTTAAATGATAAATTGGTTGAACATGTCTTTAAACTCAGTAAATTTCTAAATCATATAGAGTACACTCACATTTTTATATACTGTGATCAAATGCATTTTACAGATCATAGTGCAAATGGTCAGAAATACCCACATTGTGCCAGCTGATTATGATTTAGCAGTGTTTACTGTAGGTTGGAGTTTATTGCTGCTAAGGTTGGTAACTAATGCAATTTAACAGCTATTCCATTTCTGATAAGTAAAAGATCCTAGTGTATTTCTAAATGTAACATGCACTGAAAATAGTGCAGTTAGAGACATCCGGATGCTGGGGGAAATGGAACTCCATACTATTAAGTGATTCCTTAGGACATCAGGAAGACTTTCTGTGACAGCCAGTGGAGGTGCGCATTTTGATCCATCTGATTATCTGGGGTTGAGCTGCTTCTTGACTTGAGATTGGGTGGGTGGACTACTGCACCAGGCTGACTCATTGGCAGGCTCTTTCCTAAACCCATCAAATGTCTTCAAATGCAGCACTGAGGTAATCAGCCCCCCGATGAGTTGATGTGATATGCTTGCCAGGATTTGGGTTGCTTTGCTCCTGCAGTATCTGTGCTGTGATTGGTCATTTTGAGCCACTTCTGACTCAAAAAATGGGGAATGTTCTCTGAAATGGAAAGGCAGCAGCCTGAAATGTGATGAAAGGACGTATTTCTTGCTTAGCACTAGAGGTAACCTGTTGAATTCATTGCCAGGAGATGACATGCTCTGAGAGGTAGAAAGTTAGAAGTGAGAGAAAATAAGTGGTATTGGAAAACTGTTTCATTCTTGCAGCCTAGGTATGTTCAGCCTTTGTCTGTTGCCCTGATTTTGTTCAAAACACTTAGCCAGTATTTTGAGTCTCCTTTTAATTTTTTTCCTGCCCCTGAGCCAGTTTCTCTGCAGCTAGCATTCTCCATTACTAAACCTTATTTTCATTCAGATCCCACTTGTTACAATCCTTTTAGTCCTTGGAAGAGAAGATCTACCAAAGCTTCTCTATTTCCTATTCCATTAGTCCCTACACACCAGTGTTTGCTCCTCTGCTTGCTGTACCATTTACCTTTGTGTGACTTTTTAGTTGTCCCAGAGATTCTGTAGCCATTTAAATTATGCAGAATATGCATGGTTTTTTTAAAAAAGTACACAGCCTCCCCTTTCCAGTCAGTTTGTGAAATAGTGTTATTGTAAATGAGACCCACATATTTACAGTGGGTAAATTCAGTTCGCAGCTACTGGTGAGCTACACCTCCCTGCCCCTAGCTCTGCCAACAGCCTTTTTCAGTATGCCAGTGTGCTGACACGGTTTTGGCCATGCTGAACAAAGACACATACCCTTCTCTGCAGATCTGCCAAGGGTCAAAAGTCCTGCGGCATGCTCTTTGTAGACCATCTACACTACACCTGGCTTTCTGATCCAGCATGGATATTTCTCTGCCTAAGATTTCTTCATGTGATACAATGAATGCACAATTAAAAAGGATTTTAATGCAAAAAAGTATCAGAAATGTAACTTTGACCATTATCTCAGAGCTTGGTCATACCAGAGGCCCTTCTTCCTTCTGAAGAAATAGAAAGTTACAGTTGATGAGCCTTGCTTAGCTGATCACTTCTTAAACAAACTCCTGTGATAATTTTCCATCAATAACATGGCTTTAAAACACGGAAATAAGGACACTGACAATTAGGTTGTATGCCATAGTGAAACCCCCTTGAGATCCAGGAAATAAAGAGTCAAGAGCAGTTTTGTGAATGTATAACAGGCGCAAGGATATTTTCCACATGGGTTTCTCTGCAACCCAACTTTTTAAGTCTGGGCCTTCAAGTTTTCTCTAGCACTATTTAGTTGCACAAATTATCAAGGGTAAACTGAGTAACTGCCAGATTCTGCAGTTTGATGTGTCTATTTCTGGATGAACCATTTCTGGGATCTATTAATGTTCCCCAGCCAGATTACAGAAGCACAGACTTTCCCCCTGTCCTGAACGCATCAGTATTTTTTCCTCCTGGTCCCTCGCCGCTGAATATGACATAAGCTGCTGTTGGGCCCGTTACCTGGCAACTGTCCCATTTCTTGGCTTTTTCAGCTTCAGCTGAAAGCCAGTCCAAGTCACCCTGCATGCTTCTAGTGTATCAAACAGACATAGGCTCAAGTTAATCTTGTTAGCACAATGAGGCAGTTTTCAAACATTGCAGCAAATCAAATCATCCCTAAGGACCAGAAGGGAGAGATGAGAGAGTAGGGGGAGGATAGAGGAGAAAGAGAAGGAGGTTAATCATCAAAGGTGGAATTAGCATGGAGGAAGCCTGGCTGCTACCTGGCCACTGTCAGTGAGCTCCTTCAGCGAGGCACCGCCAGCTCTTGCTTTTCCCATTGCTGCCTCCCTCCCAGCCCGTCCCTGGATCTGTGCCATGCTCAGAGGGAAGGCAGCAATGGGCAGTGAGAGTGAGGGAGCTCATCTATCTGAGAGGAAAGAAGCAGCTTTGATGGTTCCCCAGTGAACGTAATTGTGCTCATTACTGGCCATTTACATTTCATCACTCGATTATTGCAAATGCCTCATTACTGTTGATAAGGGTTTGCTGTTGAACTGCTTGCTAACTATTCATTCCTGAGCTTCACTGTCATCAGGATATCAGTGGGAGACAGGACAGGACTGAGGGGGTCTGCAGGAGATGGGGAAGCATGGAGAAGGTATGGGGGGCAGGGAGAGACAGGAAGGGAGAAAGGTCTTCTATCAGATTTGATTAAAGGCTATGATTTAAATCGATATTTAATAAAGTGGCTGCTGCCACATAATGTGTGCAATTCCCCATGCAGGCAGAATCATGAATCCAAGGGCCTTGCTGCCTGCTACATAACTCAATTGGGTTTTGTGCACTGGTCTGGCACCTGTGTCCCTGAGCACAGCGCCTCCGAGGTAATGGGTTTATGAGCCGATGAACAGAGCTGATAGGTTCTAAATGGATTAACTAGGTGTCTGCAGTGTAGTGATGAATATATCAGGAAAAAAAAAGAGAGAGAGAGAGAGGAAAAAGAAAGAGGGAAAAAATGTCTACATAAACAGAAAGTGATAGAATGTGTTGACAGATACTGTGGCTGCCACAAGCCCCACAGGGTGAAACGCTGCTCAGCTCCTGTCAGTCAAGTGCTCCCTGAATGATGGGTGAAGATACCAGGCAGTGAGGCTTCACAAGCCTGCAGGTGCCAGGTAGCATCTCACTGCTGCTGCTCTGACACTGCTGCAAGAGGCTAAAGTGGGACTTGACTCATCTCACAGCTATGGCCAGCTTGTGAGTTCATCAAAGGTGCTGCACATGCCTATTTGGTAAGTCGGCCTTCCTTCCACTATGGCTTTAAATGCATGTTCAAGCCAACCTGCATAGGTAATTATACCACTGAAAATAGGTGATTGTTGCTATTAGTATCGTCTCATAGTAGTTCCTCAAGCAGAGTTGGATTTATGCAGTGCTGAGCCTTACACACAGACATCCACTGCAGGATATTTCCTGCCCATAAGTGCTTTTAAAGTGAATAAACCACAGGAGTGATGAAAGAGGTATTATTTTCTCCCCAGCTGGGGGATAGGAACCAAAAGATCAAATAATTTGCCTAAGATTCCATAGGAGAGATGGAAATTGAACCCAAATCTCTTAAACTCAAGTCTAATACACTAACTATGAATTTGTACTTCCTCCTGTGGAAGGGACCATGGATGCTTATAGTCCATGATTGATGTATGGAGTAAATGGTAAATGAAATCAGACTTTAATCCTGACCTCTGTTTACGACTATTAAGCTACCAATAGTACAGTAGCAGGTTGGAGAATTTGATGGAGTTTTATGTCTTTCCTTCCTCATTTCATACCCAATAACAAGATACATGTTTTGTAAGTGCTATTATCTGCCACAGTGCTGCATAAGAAAATAAAAGCAATATTAGTATATGCAGACTTTACACAGATAAATGTGCCAATGCCTGTATCTACTGTCACGGTTACACAGAAGTTAAACAGAGTGGATTGAAGTAGGCAGCTATTCCTTAGAATATGTTGCTTTTTCACCAAAAACTGAAAATTGAACATTTTTATTCAACAAATACTTCCACAGAGCTCATGGGAGTTATATTTTGGATCTTTATCCCACCATTGTTCTTGTTGTGTTACTCTCCCTAAATAGATTACACTGTATATAGTTTTCACATCTTGCTGAGCTGCTGCAATGAATTGTGGAATCCATTGATTTCCTGTGGGAAATGAAATTTGAACTATTAGTACCCCAGATATTTCCAAACTGAAATTTCTTGTTTTAAAAAAGAAGCAAAAAGAAACTCTGCAAGAAATAGCATATTTTTACTTTTTATTGAAAAATGGAGTAATTTTTAGCCTTAAATATATGTAACATAGAAAAGGGTAGGCACAGCAGATAGCCGTTTACTATGTTGTTGCACATAAATCACAATTTAAAATCATTTTCTGATCATGTTAAGCCATGATTTCAAAAATCTACCAAGTCAGGATGCCTCCAGGAGAGCAGATTCTCTGAGGACGCTGAACACCACCTCTTTATGTGAGCTATTGCTGTGTGCCCACACATGCTAGTTGCTTTTGAAATTCTTGCCCTAATATTTACTAAGTCGATTTCTGCAAGGAGAAAAAAAACACCCAGTGGTATGAGTTACTTTTATTCTACAAAACAACATCTCCCACAAAATTTTATGCAATTAGAGTGGAATTAGAGTGTATTCAGTATTATTCAGACCATCTGGATAAACCATATAGTACCTTCCTGGCTATAGCAAACTGCATTCAAAAGTATTAGGAAAAACATTTTTTTCAATAAGGATGCATTTTAGGAAAGGAAAACAAAGATCTGAACATGTAGGCAAAAATATCCACCAGTGGATGATCAGAAGATGATTTGCTATGTGAAGATAATGCAGACAAGCTGTTTTTCTCCATTCATAAAACTTGCCTGACACTGAATTTGTGAGAAATTATCTTCTCATTTCAAATTGACTTTGTATAATTCAGCCACACAGGTAGTTGAAGACCCTGGTTGCAAATGTTCTTTCAGAGTTCTGAAGTCTCTAAATGATGCTTGTGGCTTTTAAAGACAAAATAGATGCCATGATTACACTTATATAAGTTTACATCAAAAGAATAACCATTAGTAATAACCAAAGTACATCTCATGATGTCTATATTTGTTGAAAGTTTCTTCCTGTTGATTAGCTCATTGTCACGAAAACAGATTAGACGATAGACCTTCCACTTACCACTTTGGCATTTTCCCTCTGAAAGCTGAGAGAAGAAAAAAACGTGAACTACTCACTGGAAACAGAAGTGTGAACCACCAAAAGTAAAAAGTACTCTAGTTTGGAAATACTAGTATGAGAAACATCCAATCACCATCCATGGTGGACTTGCCATGGAGGGGTGTAGCATGTTATGGTATATGGTCTGGCTGGGGAGAAAATTCAGAAAGCATGCATGAAAGGTTAATCAACCATCTGGAGTGCTTGTCAGGGAAAGGGGTAGTGCTGAAAAACAGTGACTGCAGCTGGCCACAAGACCACCTTTTATTTAGACTTTCTTCAGAGAAAATGTCATAGAAGACCGAAAATTTCTAATGGAAATTTTCAATTCTATTTAAATTCTCTTTGTTTTACTCAAGAATCTACTATTCTATTTGCTGTTATTCTCCTTCTGTGATTCTGGTTTAAGAATTATTCTCTTGAGATGTGATTTAATTTTGTAGGTAGGTCACTTGTTCCAATCTTAAAATACAACTATTGCCAACATTCCTGAGATTCCTCAGTGTGAACTCCTGTGCAGATAGAGCTGGGATGATGTAGAAACTCAGGTCAGTGTACTTATCTTGGGAAGAAAGAATATGTAGCTTCTTCTGCTTGGCTAATTAGGAAACATCAAAGTAAAACCTGAAAAAGTAAACCCTTATCTTTCCCGGTGCAACATGGAAATTGTTCAAAAATGCATTCTTTTGCAATCAGAATGATTTCTTGAATTAAAAACTCCACTTAAATTACCCTGCCCTGCCCTCCTCCCCCTCTGCCTTTCCTCCAGAATAAAATGACTGTTATGGAGGAAGAGAAGTTGCCTCAGCATCAAAACATGGGCTGTGTGCACCCGTCTGTTCAGTGGAAATTACAGATCTGTGAATCACTAAATGGTGACTCAGAATCAGAGTGAGGTGACCTTGACAAGCCAGATCTGATGCTTTTGTCATGGTTAGTGATCCCTGAGTTCACTTTGACCTGCTTCCTGAAGGGCCTTATCTTTGTCCTCTGGAAAATGCAGATGCAGTCAGAAATAGTTTTCTGGCTCACCAGGAGGTAATGTGCCATAGAGAGCCCTTTGATCCTCCTTAGTATAGGTTCTTTTTCTTCTGGTTGCTGCCCTCTGTGGAGAGGGGAGGGTCTTTGGTCACCATACTACTATGATCTCTCCAGCTCAGGCCTCTGAAGTCCTCTCAGATGCTTTAGCCAGCACTTGCTTGCTGTTGCTTATCTATTCCTGTAAGGAACCTTAAACCATGTCCCTCTGGTCTCGTCCCTTGAGAGATCAGAGGAACACGTATGCATATACGTATGCTGAGGAGCAGTCTACAAGCATTCTTCTGTAGAAAAATTTTCAGGTACTGAGGTATGTAAAACTGCCTCTAAAATGGTTTAGGATGTACAATGGCCTATAGAAGGGTTTAGGGTACTAAGCACTCACAACTCTTACCAAAGGTTTATAAAGGGAAGATCCTGCCTGACAAACTCAATTTCCTTCTATGATAAGGTTACCCACCTAGCTGACCAAGGAAAAAGATTTGATATAATATTTCTGGATGTCAGCAAGGCCTTTGATACTGTCACTCACAGCATCCTCCTAAAGAAAATGCCCAGCATACAGTCAAATATAAACATAATGCAGTGGGTGAACTGTTGACTGATGGGTTGGGCTCAAATGGTTATAGTGAATGGGGTTACACTAGGCTGCTGACCTGTCACAGCAGGTTTCCTCAGGGATCCGTCTTAGAACCAGTACTCTTTAATGTCTTTATAAATGACCTGCATGCAGGACTTGAAGATTTACTAACCAAGTTTGCTGACGACACAAAACCGGGCAGAACTGTTGACGTTCTTGAGGACAAAGAAGCCCTTCAGAAGGCTATAAAGTTGGAGCGCTGGATGGTCACTGACCTGATGAAGATTAACAAGGGCAAGTGCTAGGTTTTGCACCTGGGACATGGCAACCCTGGATATACATTCAGAATGGAGGGCGAGAGGCTGGAAAGCAGTCCAGCAGAAAGGGATCTGAGGGTAGTTGTTGATGGCAAGTTGAACATGAGTTAACAGTGAGCCCTGCCAGCTAAGAGGCCAAAACGTGTTCTGAGTTGCATCAAGAACAGCATTGCTAGCCTCTTGAGGGAGGTGATTGTCCCACTCTACTCCATGCTGGTGCACCCTCACCTCAAATATTGTGTGTAGAATGAAAGAATATCAAGCTACTGAAGAGGGTCCAGGGGGTGACCACAAAGTTGGTAAAGGGTCTAGAGGGGAAGTGGTATGAGGAGCAGCTGAAGTCACTTGGTCTGTTCAGCTTGGAGAAGAAGAGACTGAGGAGGGAACTCATAGCAGTTTACTGCTTCCTCACATGAGCAGGAGAAGGAACTTATCACTCCTCTCTGGTGACCAATGATAGGACCTGAGGGAATGGTAGAAAGATGTGCCAGGGGAGGTTTAGGTTGAATATTAGGAAAAGGTTCTCCACTCAGAGGGTGGTGAAGCACTCGAACAGGCTCCTCAGTGAAGTAGTATGGCGCCAAGCCTAACATTATGCCAGAAGCATTTGGACAATGTGCTTATACACATGGTGTAAATCTTGGGGTTGTCCGGTACAGGGATAGGAGCTGGACTTGATCCGTATGGATCCTTTCCAACTCAGATCATTCTGTGATACCACAGGAAGAGCAGCGTGGGTGTTCAGCTCATCTGGATCTTGGCCATGGTGTCAAATCATAGGAAGGATTTATTCATACCTTAGCTGAGAAACATTTTACAGATGCAGCTCAATGAAGGCATCTGGACCAACAAAGATATTAAAACCAAGACAGAAACAAAGAAAAACTCCTTTCATAACTAAAAGAAGATCTGACCAATTGAATCCCTTTGTTTGCATCAGCTAAATGTTCGTGCATGGAAATGCAGTGGTTAGAATAAATATTTGGTACCTACTTGGTAATATTCATGAAATGCATTTACTTGTTTAGACTTTTCCAAATCTGCATACCTAAACTTTAAGCATATGTGCAATCAGCTTCAAATCTTCCAAACAAAAATAGATCAAGAGAGGGGGAAAAAAACATCTGCTCCTCAGCTAATCAAACCACCCAGGGAGAATGTTCATAAACATTGCAACAAGCAGGTCCTCATGCTTCTCCTTATTCCTTGCATGTCACATTGCATAATGGCTGTTAACTGAAAGCAGATCATTGGAGTTGCTAAGAAGTGGTTCTCAAGCCCAGTTCAACAACCCCAGGTTTTACTGTAAAGTGTCAAACAGCTTAGCCTTCCATTCAAGATGACTTGGATGGCAGCTGAAGTCCATACGAGTGAGTATATTCCCTTGCAAATTGCTGAAGTCGCTGCCCAGTTGCTGCAGGTGAGGTGAAAATATCACTCATTTACACCAGCTGAGCACCTGGCTCAGAAGTAGTTGTCATCTCCCGTCCCCTCAAAAAACCACTTTGTCTGCACAGAGGCAAGCACCTTACAGTCTCACTGTTCAATTGCCTCTAGATTTCTATTGCTACAGATAGTCAAGAAATGGTGTGGATGATGCACAAACCCAGGCACTGGCAATGGGGGCTGCAGGGGCAGCCCTTGTGTGGAGTGGCCCAGACTACCCTATGCCAGACAGAGCTGCTGCCAGCCAGCTCCAATGGCTCCACAGCAAAGCATGGCAGAGCTCCTCAGCAACTATTTTATTTGGCAATAAATTAATTTTCCCCAAGTCAAGTTTGTTTTTTCCTGTCAGGGGGACTGGTCCTTACTTTGACTTTTTTTACTTACTGGCAATCTGTGACTATACGATACAGTTTATAGAAAAATAGCTGGAGGAAGCCATTCAGTGTGTGTGTAAATAGTCGCTGTCTGCAAAACAAAATGCCAGAACAGGAGTACCTATGTATTCCATAACAATAGTTACCTGCCATCTTGTTTAATGAGCACTCGCACATTTTTGGAAAAGAAAAGATGATTTCTGCATGTGCTGCTAGCATGACATTTTGAGTGGCTTTAGTGGATGGAGTGCTGATACGTTGACATGAAAAACGTTATAGCATAGTATATGCTTAATGTTATATGCTACTTAGAACTGTATCCCATATGGGATGGGACTAATGGGAAAATGAGATTAATCACAGAATCACAGAATCACCAGGTTGGAAGAGACCCACTGGATCATCGAGTCCAACCATTCCCACCAATCTCTAAACCATGTCCCTCAGTACCTCATTCACCCGCAACTTAAACACCTCCAGGGACGGTGAGTCAACCACCTAATGACCCTTTCAGTGAAGAATTTTTTCCTTATGTCAAGCCTGAACTTCTCCTGGCAGAGCTTGAGGCCATTCCCTCTCGTCCTGTCACCTGGGAGAAGAGGCCAGCTCCCTCCTCTCCACAACCTCCCTTCTGGTAGTTATAGAGAGTAACAAGGCCTCCCCTCAGCCTTAAGAAACATGACAATGAAAGGAAAAGTGAGGCAAAAGTGTGATATGAAGGCTAGCTGTTTTATCTATTACAATCACATATTACTGACAGCCCCTGTATTCACTGTTGATTTTTGGTTGTTTGCTCCTTCTTTTTACTCAAGGTAGGGAACTCTTATGGTCTTGTACAATGCATAACAGTCTGTCAGCTGCACGTTATGTTTTCCCTTTGAGTGGTCTTATGGCAGACATGTTGTCATGTTAAACCCAATAGCAGGAAAGGAATAGTCCTATATTACACTGGAAAGACTCAGTGTGAGTAGGATGGAAAATGGCTTGGGTAAGGCTAATGTGTATTTCCCCAGTATAATTGTTATTGTATCTGCTAGTCAGAAGAAAGCCTGTGCCAGTAAGAAAATGATGACAGAAACAGGGAAGAACAGCTGCCTGGGAAGTTGAGGAGCTGCTTTCATTCCTTGTACCCAGAATATGTGGTGTGAGCTGTGTTGTAGTAGCCCTGAATCTGAGTCAGTGGCCAGTGCCAAGGGCACAGGAGTACCATTGTATTGTTTCACAATCCCATTTCCACCAGATCAGGATATGCCACTCTGTGCTTTTTCATGTGTGGGATGCAAGGAGACTTTGTCACTAAATAAGGAATTTTGGAGTAGAACAATCAAGTCACTTCCTTTGAGTTGCAGTATGCTGTTAACACATTGAAGAGGCTGCTATAAGATTCCCCCTGCCTGCCTTCTCCTGTTAATGCCATGCCAACTCCTGACTGTAAGCAGAGCTTAAAGCAGTAGCCAAGATACATAGAAAAATTACTTCAGATTTATTTACAGAGACTCATTTGTGTTGAACTAGCAGTTTTGTATTGTGTCAGCAGTTCTCTATTGCATTTATTTGTTACTGTGACATTAGGCAAGAGTACAATCCTATTAAACCTGTACATTACATTTCACAGAATTGTAAGCCTTTTCTGTTTCACAGAGTGAGAAATATGAATTCTTACTGCTGAAAATTCCTGATACAGCAGTCAAGAATAAAAATACAGTCACTATCAAAATAAGAGTTTGATTTTTTTTTTTTTATTTTTAAGCTTGTGTGTTTCATAATAACTTTATTCTTTAAATAAAACTGACTGGTTTATTTCATTCATCTGGATGATAAAGAAGACACTGAGAAAACTATTGATGAAGAATTGGAGAGGAAAGTTATACTGTTCTCCCCAGCTGGCATAATTTTCTTTGAGGTTACCCTCCATTTTGCAGTTAGACTACTGATATGAGGTTGTAGAATCATAGAATCACTAAGTTGGAAAAGACCTCTTAGATCATTGATTCCAACCATTCCTATCTGCCACTGAACCATGTCCCTGAGCACCTCGTCTACCCATCTTTTAAATACCTCCAGGGATGGTGACTCAATCGCCTCTCTGGGCAGCCTGTTATAAAAATCATCTGTTTAAACCTGAGCTTAAAATTGCAATTCTTTGTAAACACTTGGCATGCAAGACCCTTTAAAGAAGTAGGTGGTTGCAGAAGCATGATGGCCTTGGCATTTCCAACATCTTCTCAGGGCCAACTGAGTGACTCACTCCTCACGCTCAATTATCTTGACTGGTGAGATTCTTCAGAGCACCCTCAAGTAGCAAAAAGGTATCAGAAATGGTTCGGGGATGGTTTGGGTTTTTTCATGGACAGCTAACATTTTGCAGCAGCAGCGCAGACCCTTTGAAAATTCCATGTAAGTTAATGACCACATACAGGCTGCCCTACTTCTCTTACATTCTGTGGATACCTTAGGCAGAGGCAACAGATCATGAGTTGAAAAGCAGAGTTTGGTGGAACAGGTATTTAGTTTTGTCACACTTTACTACAGAAAGAGTATAAATAGGGGAAAAATAGTATTAGTTTGGGCAAATTCCTTCCAAAAAAAGGGAGGGGATGTGGAATTAGCTATGAAAGTCTCTGCCACTTTGGTATGAGTGCATGAGATCATGTCTTATTATATGCAGCTTTTGCTCTGCTAGATCTGTTAATTAATTATCTTAATTAATATGATAGATTCACTGGAAATGATAAAGAAATGAGACCTTGACTTTCACTGGAGACAGAGATCTGTGCTCCTGTTTCAGACTTGGAGTGGGAACCCAGCTAATTCTGGTTCATTTCTTGTTCATGACACAGCTTTCAGTGTCACCTTGTACAAATCTCTGCCTCTGTACATCTGATTTATTTTCCATAAAAAGAAGATAATACCTCCTTCCCTCAGAAGTGTTTTGTATGGGTATGGTTTGTGAGGTACTTCAATATTAATGTGATCAATGTAATTTAATTTCTGGGAATGAAAAGCCTATTTGCAAAAGATTATAAAGCATGATTACAAGGTCTGTTCAAATATTCCTTTGACTACTTAATCTGCTATGATACAAAAGTTGTTAATTTCACTCTACCAACAATTTCTATGCTATCTGTAATTTATATCTTCAAAGTTAAGCTATGACACATTTTGGTTTTAAATTTTTACTTGAACTCCTCAGTAGGAGATTGTCTACAGTAATATGAATTTTCTGAAGGAAATTTACATCAGCTGAAGATCTGGCTTGTTGTGCCTATGTTAATAATAACTTTACCTGAAGTTATATTATGTTGATTTTTAATACTAACAGCAATGTTACTTATTTTCTGCCATAAACTTACACCCTGAAATACCTAAATTTTACATCTTTATCTCAAGGGGTTTACTGTGACAAAATAATTATTTGTACAGAACTGTTGACTCAATTTGGTTATAATTTTCTTTTCTTATGGGTGAATCATAATGCAAACTTAAATGACTGAACATGTATCTTACCTATTATTTATTTTAATCCCTTTCAAATGATTAGACAGTTTTGAATTTTAAATCCCATATGAAATAAATATTTAAATCATCACACAGATTAGCTGCAAACATATATTCTGTGAACCATATATGCTAACATGATAAGTTTCTCCATATATTTGAATGGTTGAGGTATTAGATGACCTTCAAAATCTTATGTGGTGCTGAAGTTGGAGGTATGGGGAATTTTGTAAGAGCTAAGCAAGGCTTATCAGGGCTCAGTGTGAAAGACTAAGATGAGTCATTTATTTTTTGGTAGTTCATGAGGGAGTTGGTGTTTTTTTATTTGACTGAGTGTTTGCATAGAAACACACTTATTTTTTCTGCTTCTAGAAGATGATTTTTATCCATCCTAACTCTGAAACACAACATAAAAATGTCTGGAGTAGTACTGGAGTCCAGCTGCTGTGGATTTACTTGGATGAGAGTTCCCTGTAGAACCATAAGTGTAGAGGCCACAGGAAAAGAGGGCTAGAGAGAGAAATGAGATCCTCAGCCTACCAGCAACAAGTGTACCAACAACCCAGGCGAATCTGTGGCAGCCTGGTGAGGCTTGCACAGCTGAGAAAAAATGAAAAGAGTTGACTAGGGCACAGGCAGTTTTTCAAGCTCTTAAATAATCTTTTACCACCAAAGTCAGATGGCAAGTTTTTGCTTCTTTCTTTAGGATGAGGGAGAAATACAAGGCAGGGTTCATTGCAAGTACTCCAGAGTTAAGACTGAGGCTGGAAACTGTCCCCCATACCAGTGTGTTTTTAAAAAGTGAGTCACAGTTGCATGTGCGTGTGCCAGACTCACCAAGACTGAGTGATGTCTGCAGCTTCAGTCATCCCAATCTAGACAAGAGACTTAGAGCTGGGAAAGTACTCAGAGTATCTATTCATGTCTGAAAGGGTAAAATTCATAATCTGATTTTCTAATGCATGATATCTATATATCTATATAGATATACATATATATATGCACACATATATCCTAGTATCCTCCATAATGAAGATATTTTTTGATGCACAGGAATGTCATATCTTGAAGAAGGATATATTTAATGGCAGGCACCATCTTTCATGTGATTAAGAAATGTTTTTAAGAATCCTTTATTATTCCCTTTCTTTATTTTAAAATAGATATTCACCTATTTTGCAGCACAGTATTTTACCACAGGTGTCCTGAGTATTAATGCAAGATACTTTTCTTTAACTGTATTTGTATCTTTGTGTATGAATACATATACTATTGATCTATGTTTAAAGATGTGGGGGTACATCACAGCAGTGTATTTTCCCTTCAGAGTAGAAGTTTATATGAGTATCTCAGAATCACAGAATGACCAGGTTGGAAGAGACCCACTGGATCGTCGAGTCCAACCATTCCCACCAATCCCTAAATCATGCTCCTAAGCACCTCATCTACCCTAACCTTAAACACCTCCAGGGAGGGTGACTCAACCACCTCCCTGGGCAGACCGTTCCAATGCCTAAACACCCTCTCTGTGAAGAATTTCTTCCTAATCTCAAGCCTAAATCTCCCCTGGCGGAGCTTGAGGCCATTCCCTCTCGTCCTGTCCCCTGTCACTTGGGAGAAGAGGCCAGCTCCCTCCTCTCCACAACCTCCCTTCAGGTAGTTGTAGAGAGTAATAAGGTCTCCCCTCAGCCTCCTCTTCTCCAGGCTAAACAACCCCAGCTCTCTCAGCCGCTCCTCATAAGGCCTGTTCTCCAGCCCCTTCACCAGCTTCGTTGCCCTTCTCTGGACTCGCTCCAGAGCCACAACATCCTTCTTGTGGTGAGGGGCCCAGAACTGAACACAGGATTCGAGGTGCGGTCTCACCAGTGCCGAGTACAGGGGGAGGATAACCTCCCTGGACCTGCTGGTCACGCCGTTCCTGATACAAGCCAGGATGCCATTGGCCTTTTTGGCCACCTGGGCACACTGCTGGCTCATGTTCAGTCGGTTGTCAACCAGCACCCCCAGGTCCCTCTCCTCCTGGCAGCTTTCCAGCCAGGTTTCTCCTAGTCTGTACCTCTGCTTAGGGTTGTTGTGCCCCAAGTGCAGGACCCGGCATTTGGCCTTGTTAAACCTCATGCCGTTGGTCTCAGCCCAGCAGTCCAGCCTGTTCAGGTCCCTTTGCAGAGCCTCCCGACCCTCCAGCAGATCCACACTTCCTCCCAGCTTGGTGTCATCTGCAAACTTGCTAAGGGAGGACTCAATGCCTTCATCCAGGTCGTTGATAAAGACATTGAACAGGACTGGATGCAGGACTGAGCCCTGGGGAACCCCACTTGTCACTGGCCTCCAGCTGGATTTAACTCCATTTACCACCACCCTCTGGGCCCGGTCATTCAACCAGTTTTTCACCCAGGAGAGTGTGCGCCCGTCCAGGCCAGAGGCCGACAGTTTCTGAAGCAGAATGCTGTGAGAAACTGTGTCAAAGGCTTTACTGAAGTCCAGGAAAACCACATCCACAGCCTTTCCCTCGTCCAAGAGTTTAGTCACTTTGTCATAGAAGGCGATCAGGTTAGTTTGGCAAGACCTGCCTTTCATGAACCCGTGTTGACTGGGCCTGATCACCAGGTTCTCTTGCAAGTGCTTCATGATCGCACTCAAGATCACCCACTCCATGACTTTCCCCGGTACCGAGGTCAAGCTGACAGGCCTGTAGTTCCCCGGATCCTCCCTGCGCCCCTTCTTATAGATGGGCACGACATCAGCCAGCCTCCAGTCCAGCAGAACCTCCCCAATCATCCAGGACTGCTGGAAGATGATGGAAAGGGGTTTGACCAGCACATCCGCCAGTTCCCTCAAATCTCCATCAATACCATTTGTAGATGGCAGCTCACAAGAATGAGACAGCCTAATATGGCCCTTAGTGAAATGGAGATTTAAGTTCTTTTTTCATGATTTAGCATCATTAAGCACTTTCATTAGGACATGTATAGGCAAGTTCATTGAGTTTTGCTGATGGTGGATGATGGTCAGGAAGATACAGTGAAAGTTACATCTCGCATAAATGTATTGATATTGAAAACATTGTAAAAGACTAAACCACAAGCTTATATCCAGAGTTAGGGACCAGATGCAAATTTGTTTTGCCTAGTCTGTCATCTACCTCTTCCCACCAAATGCTGGGTTTATTTTTTTATTGTTTTGATTCTGAGCTGGTTTTAAGGGGTTTTTGTTTGTTTTTTTAAAAATATTGTACATTAGGTGCTAAACATTCTTTAGTATAACTGGAAAAATACCTGAAAAACTATGTGTCATGTTTCAGGGCAAACTTTGTGTTTTCTAGAAAGTTACATCCATTTGCTAAATGCTGATGAATAGAGAAATATAATGCAATGTATAAGGGGCCTTTGGTAGACTGAGATGGCTGTACTCTAAGCTTTTAATATAATAACCAGTTGTTCTAAAATGTTTTGCAGCATTTCTTATTTGACAGAGAAATTATCTCAGGCTCAGGGAAGACAGAATATCTTGTAGTAAAGCAGTGTAATAAAGTAAATAAATATCTGTGAATGTTAAAAAGTTATGTTAACAAGTATTTAGTTTACTCTGCTTCAAAAGGAATAGTAGATGAGTTTGCTGAGATTTATAAAATAAAAATATGTCTTCTTTGGTTTTTAATACAAAATCATCTGTTTAAAAGAAAAGCTGTCATTAAAATAAGTCTCAGAATCCTTTATCTGCCCATTAGTATCTATTGGTCATCTGCAAAAGATCAGATTTTGCTAATATTTTTTATGCAATAGCGCTTGAAATCCACCAATAATGCTACAGTTCAGAAACCACTTTGTCATGACAGCTGGCAAACACCTTCTTTCTTAATGTCAGTGCCAGTGATACACTTGGAACATATGCTGGAAGATGAAACAGATATTGTGTGGACAGCTCAGAAAACTCCCAGTTTGTAATTTATTTTTTCAAGATGAGTTCAATTTGTTTGCTACATCAAAAAATCACCAAAAAGAATGGCATGAAACACAAAAGAAGTTACCAACAATTGCAATTTGGAAACAGAGTAATTCCCCTGTGTATCATTCTGAAAATTGTTCTTTTAAGAATAACAGTGTTGTACTAGCAGTCTCTAAGACATTACTGTAAAGCTTCTCAGATGAATGATCCTAAGTGACCACAGTTCAAAAGAGAATGAACTAGGTTGCTGTAATGATGAAATAACATCGAAAAGTCCTAGAAGACTGCAAAAGTTAAAATGATCTATTCTACAATCACAGAACAACTCATCCTAAACAAGCACTCATAATATAATGCTAACATTCTTTTTTTTTTCTTTACAGCTTATTAGCATTGTTATTCCAAAAAGCCAAGTGGAAATCTTGTAAACACTGACACATATAAGGGTTTTCCAAATTTTTCTTCTTACAAAACGATCATGTCACAAGGAAAGTATATAGATGATAACTGGAATAATTTCAGTGCCACAGACAGCCTGTCTCCCACTCCCATGTCCTGTGGACTTGCACCAAGTACATCAGAGGACTTTCTATACTCACTATCTTTGTCCAGAGATATTTCTCTTTAAGGCAGTTCGGCCTGTCTTTCAAGATCTGTGTTAAGTGGTGTGTGATTCTAAGATGTATTCTCCCCCCTTTATTTATTTTAAGCCAAAATACATAGATACATGCATACATTTGTGTGTATAAAAATCAAATATTATCAATTATAAAATATTCTTTGTAGATGTGTTTCAAAGTTTGTAATTCCCGAATAAAACAATATTCCCAATAGTATTTTCCTCATTTAAAATTATTCATGCACATTCCCCAGAGTACTGGGAAAGCAGATAGCAAAGGCTTTTCATACACATCATATAATTGACAAAACCAGGTTAGTGACATAGAGATGAAAAAAGATTTCATTTCTGCTTAATGCACGTTTTAAAAAATTGTGAGATGGTCTTTGATTCACTGAGGGCAAGCCTTGGGAAGAACTAGGATAATTTTGGGAAGGCAAGAGGCTGGTGTTCCAGGAAAAGTCTTTACTTGGTATCCTGACATCATCTGGGAACCAATCAAAGGAGCATGTGTGTGGTCTGAGGTCAAGTGTCCCCATTGTTCAATCTAGTCTGCCTCTCAATAATGAGCTAGTCATTCTACAAGCTCTGCCTTTGCAACAGAGCCAAGAACAGAAGAAGGTTTTAAACGAGCACCTCAATGATGTTCACATTTGCCCCTACTGCTTAACTGTGGCTTCTGAAAATGCTACCTACTTTTCATTACATATTCTGCCCTCTGAGGGGCAGGGAAACCAGGGCCTCCCCCTCATGTAAGGAGGGATGAGTCCTTTTCTGTGGAAGTACTGTCAAAGCCAGATCTTTAAACAGGAGGAAGGTTTAGACTGTGGAGCCTGGCTTGCGTGGTGTTGTAGCCACCAACAGTTAGTTTTGCCTCTGAGGCAACAGCTACCATTCTTGGTGTTAATTCTGCTATGCTTAGATGATTTTAAGTTTAAAAGGGATATTCTCAAACTTTTAATCTTCTAGAACTGTGTCTGTTTCTTTAGATTGAAAGTTTGCTGTGAGTTGAACTATTTATCAGATTGTGCAAAATAAAAATTGGAACCATAATGGCTACTTGACATACATAGTTGGAGATTTTTTTAATTTTATTTTTCTGGAAAATGTTTAGGGGCCAGAAGTTAATGCTGTTTGATAAAGGTTGTCCTGCCTTCAACAACACTCCAAAGGGGCTAGGTTCAGTTTTGAGTATTACCTCAGCCAGTATTCATAAAAAAATTTGGAAGACAATGGCTTGGCTTGTTTTGTTGCAAAATATTGTTTCCTTTTTGTTAGACTTTATTCTAAATTATTATTTGAATATTTGTATTGGAGCTTGTTCCTGTAAGGTCCTTGGGCACATAGAAGCCTTCCAGAACCAGAGAAGTTAACACATCTTTGTGTTTAGTAGTGGAATTTTCTTCTAGGTACTCAACTAATTGTTCTTTTATCCCTTTTATTCTTTGTGGTTCCAAAATTTCCTACAGTAATAAGCTCCATATTTTAATTACATGTTAAATGAGAAAGTATTTCCTTCTGTTGACTTTAAACTGCCTGTAATAATTTCATGTTCTTGCAGAGTGAGAAATAATGATAATTGTTACCTATTCATTCTCTTCATGCCATTTGTAGTATGATTAATATTCTCATTTATTTCCTTCTGCATTTGTAGTATCCTAATCTCTTCTGACATAGAAGGTCTACACATTGTTGATTAGCTGCATTTTCCCTCTCTTTCTTGGAGAGAATGCCACAATGAAGTTCATAAACAAGATCCTTGGGTTGTCTTGGTCCGTGCTAAGCTTGGAGTGGGGAGTGGCCACAACTCATCTGATTTCAAGTGCTTTGATGAGACCTCTTAAATTTTAACGCACTAGTGGAGCAGAAAATTTGTGGTTGCCCAAAAAGAGGGCAGATCTGATTAGTACACACCTGTCTGAACAGTGAGGGAGCAGCCACCTTTTGCAACCACAGCAGCTTTCCACCCAGCTTCAAGGGAATCCTGGCAATGACTAAATTGCAATAATGTAGTACATGGTGGGTGTACATAAGCAAGTGTAGGTTTATATTGGGGTATGTTGTGCCAGATGATGTTTGCATGAAAGGAAAGGGAGAACAGTGTCAAAGAATAGTGAGAATCTCGAGGAGATCTCCTTGTGCTATGTTTTACTGTGCAAAGTCTTTTTGGGTCAGGATGCTTGCTGGAGTACCAAGCATCCAGTCACATCCTCCCGGTGTGCTGTACCCCAGTAACACATAGCATTAAGCAGGCTGCAAGAGACAATGAAAACTGCCTGATAAGCACTAGGCTTCAAAGACAAGAATAACTGCAAAAAAGGAAAGACCTGACAAACAGATTTCACTACCTGTACAGCCTGTTTCAGAGCAGAATTTCTTGTTTCAAAGTAAAAAGTGTGGTCCTTTTATTGTAGTTGTAAGTCTGAGACAGAAGGTAAAAAATGCTTGGAAGCTAAGAAGACTGAGAAAGTGCTTCTTCTTAAAGAGGTATTTTTAATAACTTTATTCATAGAGATATTATTATCTAGTTCTGTGTTTATCATAGCAAACACTGATATCATGATTCTTGGGTTCAACTAGTCAAGAATTCACTGTATTTTCTGTGATGCCCTTCAGTGAAATAGAAACATCAGTTCAAATATTTCTTTTGGAGAGATAGATATTCTTTAAATTATACATGGAACATCAAGTATTCAGGTCTTCTTCAATCATTTGGAGCAGAAGGAGAAAGAGAAGAAGAGGGAGAAAAATAATCAGAAGTTGAAAGTTACAGTTACAAGTGGTGTTCCCCAGGGCTCAGTGCTGGGTCCAGCCCTGTTCAATGTCTTTATCAATGACCTGGATGAAGGCATCGAGTGCTCCCTTAGCAAGTTTGCAGATAACACTAAGCTGAGTGGAAGTGTGGATCTGCTGGAGGCCAAGGAGTCTCTGCAAAGGGATCTGAACAGGCTGGACTGCTGAGCTGAGTCCAATGGCATGAGGTTTAACAAGGCCAAGTGCCAGGTCCTGCACTTGGGGCACAACAACCCTAAGCAGAGGTACAGACTAGGAGAAGTCTGTCTAGAAAGCTGCCTGGAGGAGAGGGACCTGGAGGTGTTGGTTGGCAGTGACTGAACATGAGCCAGCAGTGTGCCCAGGGGGCCAAGAAGGCCAATGGCATCTTGGCTTGTATAGGAAATGGCGTGACCAGCAGGTCCAGGGAGGTTATTCTCCCTTTGTACTCGGCACTGGTGAGACCACTCCTTGAATACTGTGTTCATTTCTGGGCCCCTCACCACAAGAAGGATGTTGAGGCTCTGGAGCGTGTCAAGAGAAGAGCGACAAAGCTGGTGAAGGGGCTGGAGAACAGGCCTTATGAGGAACGGCAGAGAGAGCTGGGGTTGTTTAGCCTGGAGAAGAGAAGGCTGAGGTGAGACCTTATTGTGCTTTACAACTACCTGAAAGGAGTTATGGAGGGAGCTGGCCTCTTCTCCCGTGGCAGGGGACAAGATAAGAAGGAATGGCCTCAAGCTCCGCCAGGGGAGGTTCAGGCTGGACACCAGGAAAAAACATTTCACGGAAAGGATCATTGGGCACTGGAACAGGCTGCCCAGGGAGGTAGTTGATTCACCTTCCCTGGAGGTGTTTAAAAGAAGGGTGGATGAGGTGCTAAGGGACATGGTTTAGTGTTTGATAGGAATAGTTGGACTTCTGTGATCTACAGCAGTGAAATGGACCTAGTTGTCATCTCTTTACTAGACCACGCTGATCATTAAGCAGACAGGAAAATGTACTCCCTGAAAACTTTGAATGACTAAAAGGTAAAGGATTGCACCTATGGACTGAGACAACTGCCTAAGTTTTGTGTAGAGTTGGTTTGGGTTTTTTTTCTTTTTTTTTGGCATTGATTTATTTTCTCCAGCTAACACAGCAGACAAAAGAAAGAAAAGCAAAAGAAAGAATGCCACTGTCTAGGAAACATACTGTAGGTCTGCCCTCTTCTGAGCAACAGGACTCTAGAACCTGCTGTGACCACAGGTTTTTTGTTTCCCTCATTTTCTTTTACAGCCAGCTGTAAGATTTGAGGGCCTGTGAGCTGTTGAGTAACCATGGGTACTACCAACCAGACCACAGGAACACTGCCAGCTCCTCCTGTTTGTCCTCCCTGTTATCTCAAACTGTGAGGCTATCCTTCTTAAATCTATTAGAAAATAACAGAAGTTGGGAATTGGAGATACAAGGTCATCAGCTCTGAAGCTTGCTGGAAAAAGATACACTCTGCCCTCCTTCATTGTGAGCTCCTGTGGTATTTGAAGTGCTTCTCAGGAAATGCTTTATGATGTGGATAACATAAATCCCAGTCTTTCCATCTGTTGCATGTCCTACACAGTAAATATGATCTTGAATATCATAATACAGATGCCTTCTCATAGGTAACAGAGATATATATGTTAAGCCTGGATCAGCATGGGAAAAAAAAATCCCAAGAAGGAAATCTCAATTTTAAGAATTAGTATAAGGAAATAATCTCTCTAATTAGAATGTGCAATTTCACCAGGCTATACATAACCGTATCCTGAAACCTAGAGTAAGATTTTGCTCAGAGCCAATAAAAGTTAACCATTCCTGTCTCTTCTTTGGGTAACTGAACGCAGAAGAGTTTCACTTCTTGGTATTTTTGGATCTCTTATTCAGTTGCTTTACACGCTCAGATTCCTAGTTGCAACCATTTTAAATCCTCAGCTGTTTAGTAAATATAAAGGGGTATTTTGTGAACATTTCCTGCTTGGACCACCTAGATTCAGTCACATTTGCATGGCTCTGCAGCAGATTTAGGGTGCAGCCCATGATATGAAATGGCATGGTTGGCTGCCTGGGTTAGCTCAGATTGCATTTTTAGGGCCTCATTGCTGGATTTGTGAGGGAAGTTTGCAGTTCCAAATCATAGTCTTGCTTCTTATTATAACCTACCTCACTTCTGCATGTGTTGTGAAGACTTGACAGTTTTCTTCTCACTGAGACAGTGTTTGTATATCAGACCTCTGACTACGGATACGATTGTCTGGAACTAAGAACATTCCCATCCCTCATTTTGCTTTTGTGAAGCTCAGTTTTCATGGTTACTTTCCAAAAACACAATTTGCATATTTCATCCATTGTTAGTAAACAGATTATAAGGCACAAATTTGTATGATAAAACACAGCAAACGGTGTTTGGCGAATCTGTTTCTCATCTCTCCTTCACTCTAATCTGGCTTAACTCCATTGATTTCAGTGGAGCTACTGCTGATTTATGTTGAGAAAGTGAGAGGAGAATCCAAAGACCAGATTTCCCTTTTGCATATGAGCATGCCAAAAGAAGTCCCAATTTACCATTGTGAATCTCTTTCCAATATAATGCTGGCTTAACTTCTTTGAATTATTTCACTGGAATGCTACTGCAGTGAATCAGGCCCAGTATCCATATAATTATCATTGTGTGCTTCCTTCTCATTTTTTTCTCCATGCTGATTTCCCCAATTTAAGACTGAACTTTGCTGTCTGCAGTCTCTCACGTATAACTCTATAAGAAAATGCATGTTTTTAACAGAATATTAGTTTAACAGAAAATGGCTACTACTAATGAGAATTCCAACACAACAAATCTTTGTTTCTGGTTATGTCATTATACTATCAAAACAACCTGTAATTCCTCCCCAGTCTTTTTACAGTAGTATCTCAGTGTGCACTATAATTACAGAAAGCTTTGTGTAACTAGCTTTGGTAACGACATGAAATGCTGCTCTGCCTGCCCTTTTACCTTGAGAAGATAGCACAATATAGCTAAATATGTGATGACTGCTTACTTGCATGTACCTCTTTCTAGCCCTAACTACATAAGACCTAGTTTTCAATAGTCTCTTCTGTTTTTTATATCTGTAGATACTTCTTGTAAATCCAGTCTCAAAATGAATATTCTGATGCATTTAAAAATAAGACACAATAAAAATGCATTATACACAGATTTATTAATGCCATACGGAAATCAACACAAGAAACTGGCAAGAGTAACTGAAAGATTCATGTTATTAATCCTTGGCACAATGGAGAATTTTCTGTTAGTATGAACAAATTATAAAGTTTTGTATCCTGCTGTATGTATTTACTCTAGACAACTTACAAAAATAATATCTCTGAGCAAAATCTCTGCCATGATCCAGATTTCTTCAGTTTAGTATTGGATTGTGCGCTATTGGCAAAATCAGCAGGACTTACACTCCAAAAGGACTGAAGTGCTTTGCCACATTTTTTAATCCTTCACTGCCATATAACATAAGATTAAAATCAGCTTGATGGTTGGGTTTCTGCAGCTGATTTAGGTGGAAAGCAGACTATCTCATGTAAAAGGTACCCTCAGTTTCTCTAGTGCTAGAACAGTCTTTCTGAAGAGGATAAAAAAAGCTGGCAAGCAGTAATGATGCACTACCACTGTAGTCACCAGCATACTGAGCAAAGTGATGCCTTACACACCTACTGCTACCTGGATGTGGCTGTGAGGCACAGTTACCTAGATCCATGATTTAAGCTTTCATAGAACAGTATCTCTCCAGATTCTTCCTTTCCTGTGAAAACAGACTAGCTGAAATATAGGAAGTTAAAATGAGATCTTATTAACCTGGCTATTACAGCACATACACTAATGTTTAGTAGAAAATCTGGAAGCAGAGAAAGACTAAGAGCACATTCACACACAAAAAGGAAAAGATCTGAATCTTTTGTAACAAAACCATCAAGGCATCTGTTCCATAGAATGTCAATGTTAACATTATTACAATGAAAAATAACTTAACTATAGCAATTTGAAAACATTAACGTTTCACCTAAACATTGCCTAGTGAGTAATTAATGACAATTTTTGTCACTCCTTGGGTAAGCTCCACACAGCAAATTATTGAAAAGTAATTATCATACAGCCTACTGTAAGTGCCACTATGTTAAATCCTTCAAACATGTTTCATAGGAGATTGCAATGTGAACATCTTTAATTTAAGTTTTGAATCTGCAATTTCATATGCTAAGAAGGGAGAATAAAGATGTATTTAAATATTAAATACTTTTAATAATTTCTTAATTTAACATGACAACAGTATTTTACATACTGCATCACATTTTAAAGGGAGCGGTAGTGTGGTTTGTTGGATTACAACCAGCTTTGTACATTAATATTTTCTCTCTCATGTGCTCATAAACACATCTGAATTTGAACATGCAAACCATATTTGCACAGAAATGTGGATGGATGGATGGATAGATGGATGGATGGATGGATGGATGGATATTTGGTTCCCCTAATGCCCCCCTAGCCTTGAACTCTTTCCCCTGTGTCTGCTCTACAGCTTTTGTGGTGATGTATAGTCATCGAGGGGTGGGGGTATGCTTTCATATATTTGTATATATTTTATTACTGTCTTATTATTTTCATCAGCATTATTACTATTTGATTAAAACTATAATTTTAGTTTCCAACCCACAAGACTTTCTCCCCTCATTTTCCTTTCCCTTTTGGTGAGGATGGGAATTGGAAGTCCAACTGCTCAGTTTTAGCTGCTGAGTTTTTAGCTGGTTTGGGGCTAAACCATGACACATGGTCACACTCTGCTTGATATATTTACTAGCAGGAATATCAAATTATATTGACCACTATAGTGTTCACTGTACTACTCCTTGTGCTCTTTCTGTTCCAAAAGAAGTTGTAATGAATCAGGCTGATGAATGCAAACATCTTCTCTCATAGCATCTAAGGTTTTCTTGAGTATTTTACAAAGGAGAAGAAAGCATGTATCCATAAATATGAAATAAATGTCACAAAGCACAGTAAATAAGCAGAGGCACAGTGGAGTACTCATACTACCAACTTCAAATATTACTAACGACGAAGTTAGGTGGTGAAGAATTCTGGGTTCTTTATCTAGTCAGTGAGGAGGGTGAGCTCCATTGTAGGGCAATTCAAAGAAGTAAAGAATGTTTCCTTTTATATTGTATCACTTGTACTGGATTTGAGTTTGGGTATTATGAATACTCCCTGTGAAGTAGTAATAGAACAACTACTGTAATGACTGGAACAGGCATCAGAGCCCCACATACCATTGTTTTTTCTTCTAAATTGTGAGAGAAATGCATTTTGATTCTGAGAGTGATCCTAGTTAAAGAAGAAAATTCTGGGGAAAAAACTCACTGCCACTGCTGTGTTGGATTAAAAAATACTGTGTGAATAGAAGAAATCCTTCAAATGTTTGTAAATGGTATTTCTAAGTGGAAGAGAAAGTACAGGAAGTCCATGGTGTTATAACTCGAGCTTTGTGGTAGTTCTAAGAACACACCCAGGTTTTACACCACAGAGCTAAAATATCTTTGTAACTTGGGTCATCAGTTTATGTTAGGTTGAAATAGAAAGAGCCTGTTCCATGCTGGACCAGAAGGAGAAATCTTATGTTGTGCCCATTATATCCTGTATTTATCAGACTGGCCAGTAACATTCTGTCATGATGCAAGGAAAAGGAAGGGATTAAACACCTTGGATTTCAGAAGTAAAAAAAGAGTAAGATTGTAAGAGTACAGGTGTTGAGATGGCAATATGAATGAGGGAATTTTCTGCCACATTCATGCCTGAGATGTCAGCTAAGTAAAAAGAGAGAGTGGAATAACTAGGGAAAGCATTCTGCAGAAAGAAGAGTCTAGTTTGAGGATGCACCAGAAATTTTATAAGGAGCAGCTTCAGTTCTCATTGTTGATGACTAATCTTGGTAATAATAGAGGGAGAATCTATGTGACTGCCTATTTCTGCCAACTTTGCTTTCCATACAGGCCACAATACTAGCCAGTGCTTTAATGGCACAATATGGCCCAGGGTGGGCATTGATTCAAAACAGCTGACTCAGAAACGAAATACTTGGAAAGGGAAAAAGCAAAACAAAACTCCATGTGAAAGGAAAAAGATCCAAACAACTGATGGTCTTTCTGATCCTTGAATGGATGCCAGTTGTCCTGAGGCAGTGAAGTAGCCAACAGATAACTCCAAACTTTAAAAGGCATCCATATCACCACTTGGTCAGGCAAGGAAAAAAGAAACAGCATATTTAAAAAAAAAAAAAAAAAGTGATGAAAAAAACAACCCATACTCCAGCTCTCTGTCAAAAGCTTTTATAAAACCGTCTCTTAAAACAGGATAGATTTCTATTCAGCCTGCCAAAAACATGCTTAGCCACCAGGTCTTTCCTCTGCCTGACCCAAGTTTACTATCCCACAGCAATCCTCATGACTTAAGAGAGCCAATAACAATAATGAAATTGCACTTACGTGAACTATGACAAGTATGTGGGGCATACTCCACCAAGGAATATGTGGGAAATCCATGTCTGACCACCTTGTGTTTGAGTGCTTGTGGGGAAATAGGCACAATCATCCACATTTGCAAAGGGAGTGAGCAAGCTTTCCACATCAAATGGCTCCTTCACAATGAGAGCAGGACATGAGCCAGACATGTCACTCTCACTTTCTGCCTCCTTTATCTCTTGCCACAACTAGGGACTGCAGAGAGGAGATTGTTCTGGCTGGAAGCTGAGGGGCACAGGTGGTATCAGCAGCTGCAAGCTCTTTAGCTCTCGTTGGCTCCACTTACTAGAACATGCATTGTATGTTTAATACATTGCACTTCATTGTGTGGGAACAAGAGCTAGAGCTGGTGGTGCTGCACAACAGTTTCTTGCATTGCTGAAGAGGGAAGGCAAAGTGGAGGCTCTTCTTAGTTAGAGATAATGAGAACCTGTGAATCTTGAAGAGAATTTGGTAACTCCACAAGAAAACTATTGTCCTTGATTATGGTTATATTTTAGTCACTCTAAGGTAGCTGTACCAGTCAGCATTTTTGCAAACAGCAAATAATGCAGTGATATTTTCAAGGTAGAAATGTGTAGGGGGCTAGCTTTATGATTGACTTAATCCTGAATTGAGCTGATATGTTTATTTATTTATTTTTAAACTGCTGGTCATGAACAAAGGATTTGGGGATGCCAAGGTCAAGTATCTTCCGTTTTAGTTGCTTTTACATGTAAGGGTCACCAGAGTTTTGCCTTTACCAAACTTACTCTGTGTCTAACAGTGCTGCTCACCTGTAACACACACAGGGGAA
Source organism: Clamator glandarius (assembly GCA_033459285.1). Taxonomy (NCBI): domain Eukaryota; kingdom Metazoa; phylum Chordata; class Aves; order Cuculiformes; family Cuculidae; genus Clamator; species Clamator glandarius. The sequence continues at coordinate 213,050 of JAUNZM010000136.1, forward strand.
GCTCTTACATGAATAGTATGACTGATTTAGTTTGTTATCACATGCTGTCATGATTAAGTGAAATTTTTTTCATAGTTATTGACACCTGTAGGAAACTGTTTACCAGGCTTCTTATTTCTGAAAATATTAACTGAAAAACATTGTTTACTCTAAATGGTTTCTTTATAATCAGAATTTTAAGAACTAGTTGGTCACAACTTGTTACTTCTGTTCACGAAAAAATTTAAAAGAGAAATCTGTGTAACTACAGGTCTAGTACTTTTACTTTGGAGTTTACAAGGCTCTGAAATGTGCTTTTGGAGAAAAGAATAATAAAGTGTGGAAACAAATGGAAAAAGGGAGAAAAACACATCACGAGTTGGTCAATGTAGATAGTTATCACACTGAACTGATATTATTCTTTGGTAAGGTTTTCTTAGTCAAACAAAGTGCAGGAGGTTTTGTCTGTCTGGAGTTTTATAAAGTACTGATATATCAATGATGGCAAATTACTGAGGTATAAAGGGGTGGTTTGGTCACTTTAGGTGGGGCAGAACAGGTAAAAGGGAACTTGAGGGTACTCTGTGCTGAAAGAATAGTTATTGCAGTTACAGGTTCCTGCAGGTTCAGTCTTGGGACAGGTTTTACTTAATACTTTCATGACTGACCATGTCATAAAAAGCAGAGAATGCTAATGAAATTTGTTGAGGTTTCCCTAACACTGGGAAACCTTGTCAAGGCTGAGGAAAAACAGCATACATATCAGAGAGGCAGAACTGGAGTCCTAAGCAAAGGAGAGAGAATGCCACACAAGAAATAAACAGTAGACAAAGTGTTTGGTCATTCACCCAGGAAGCAATATGCTTCAAATGCTTTTTGGAACTCATCTGCTAGAAAAATCTAGTGAAAGAACAACAGTGAAAGAACTGGGCATACAGTTAGTCAATCATATTGATGATTGAGACTCATCAGGCTGATCCTGTGGAAAAGGCAAATGTAGTCCTAGGATATATTGACAGCTGAGTATAATCCAGCATTCTAGTAAAAAATCCATGGCAATGTCAATTATTTGAAAATTATTCTTATGTATGCAAACATATTAAGCAGCATTGACAACAAGATGAAACATCTAAAGTTTCTGAAATACTTGAAAAGAGGTAGACAAGCACCTGTCAAAATAAAAACTGACAATTTATTTGGATCATTGTCCAGATAGTGAAATTTAACCTATACATTTTTTGTTCTCTTAGACCTTAAACATTTCTTCATTTTTCTCACATGGGTATGAGTTTTCCCAAAACTTTTTTCTCCTTCCTCCCCCAAGATCTTTGTGTGTCTAACTGACAGCAATGGGAAGAAGTTGTGCACTTGTAAGGAGGAAAGATATTCATAGAGCCAAAGAAAAACCTTTTATTATATATCAAATGGAAATAAATTAGCAAGATGCATTCAAATTCTTAGTTGAGACTGGGAGAGTTTCTGCAGTACCTCAGTACTTCTCTATCACATAAATAAGACAATACGTATCCTATGAGTTCTTTTAGTTTCCCAATAAAACTGCTTCAGGACCACACAGTTATTTTATTTTTTAATGAGATGTGCAATTGTGTAATTCACTAGGTCATAGTTAATAGGCCTGAGATCTAATATATGTCTTTCTCTAGACGCTGAGGAAACAGTACTTGAAAACTTACAGTTTACCTGAAAGTTACCATTATGATCCACTCTCATTATTGTAGTACTTCTACTACACTATATATCCTCAGCAAGCAGTTTTTTACTAGTTCACTGAACTCTGAAGCATACTGAAATATACATTGTCAGACTAGTGCACTTTAAGACCAGAGCAAAGACCTTCCCATGTAAGTTAAACTACTTTGACTAGCTACTGGATTTTGTTTGAGGTTTTCTTGTTTGTTTAGTATTGTCATTGTATTGACACTGAAGATAAGAAGATATTAATTTACTAACTAGGTTTTCCATTATCTCTGTTAGGCCTCCCCAAATATGAGCCTACAATAGAAAAAAAGAAAAGGAGGCATGTAAATTTTTACCCAATGTGAGTGATCATATAATCTCTAGAACCAAATTTTACATATGCTTTTATTATTAACATTTCCTGAGACATTAAGTCAAGTGATTATGAACACAGCTTGATTATTAGATGTAATCAAAGCCAGGCTTTTTGTTTTGGACCATTTTTTTCCAGCCAGAGTAAGCACTGTTATTACCAAGTCTTGCTTTTCCTGGTTTTCATCTTGTTTACAGGCTGGAAAAGAAGAAATGTCATAAGCAACTGAGGGAAACTAGGCTAAGCAGAAACTTGTCTAGGACTTGTCCTTATTTCACTCATACCCTTTTCCAATATTGTAAATAGACTCCTGAAAGCAAGCATCAATGCCATGCAAATTTAATTGGTACAATAATAAACAGAAACCTACTTGGATGGTTTTCTTGATGCTTATTACCCAGGAAGCCACCTAAAGATTCAATCCATTTCACTGAATCTGTTGACATGTTGAGAAATAGCAAATGAGGAAAAAGTAAAAGTAAACTCATGCATTTTCTGATGATCCTGATATTCGTATTTCCCACCATATATGATAGTCACTAGAGAAACATTAGCTGGTATCTGTCTGCAACGTTTCTGCATTTCCCTATATCCTATTCCTGTGCTATTTTATTCCTATGGAAGATAAAAAATTAGCAGCCTGTAGATCGAGTAATTATAATCATGAGGCCACAGGTTGATAGGGCCTATGGAGAAATAGCTACCTTAAAAATGTAAGCATAATTACTACATTATCATAGAATCATAGAATAACCAGGTTGGAAGAGACCCACTGGATCATCAAGTCCAATTATTCCTATCAAACACTAAACCATGCCCCTTAGCACCTCGTCCATCCGTGCCTTAAACACCTCCAGGGAAAGTGAATCAACCACTTCCCTGGGTAGCCTGTTCCAGTGCCCAATGACTCTTTATGTGAAAACTTTTTTCCTAATGTCCAGCCTAAATCTCCCCTGGCGGAGCTTGAGGCCATTCCCTCTTGTCCTGTCCCCTGTCACTTGGGAGAAGAGGCCAGCACCCTCCTCTCCACAACCTCCTTTCAGGTAGTTATAGAGAGCAATAACTGAACACAGGATTCGAGGAGCGGTCTCACCAGTGCCGAGTACAGAGGGAGAATAACCTCCCTGGACCTGCTGGTCACGCCATTTCCGATACAAGCCAAGATGCCATTGGCCTTCTCGGCCACCTGGGCACACTGCTGGCTCATATTCAGTCGCTGCCAACCAACACCCCCAGGTCCCTCTCCTCCAGGCAGCTTTCTAGACAGACTTCTCCTAGTCTGTAGCACTGCACAGGGTTGTTGTGCCCCAAGTGCAGGACCTGGCACTTGGCCTTGTTAAACCTCATGCCATTGGACTCAGCCCAGCAGTCCAGCCTGTTCAGATCCCTTTGCAGAGACTCCTTGGCCTCCAGCAGATCCACACTTCCACCCAGCTTAGTGTTGTCTGCAAACTTGCTAAGGGTGCACTCGATGCCTTCATCCAGGTCATTGATAAAGACAACAAACAGGACTGGACCCAGATCTGAGCCCTGGGGAACCCCACTTGTAACTGTCCTCCAGCTGAAGTAAACTCCGTTTACCACCACTCTCTGGGCCCAGACATCCAGCCAGTTTTCCACCCAGGAGAGTGTGCGCCTGTCCAGGCCAGAGGCCGACAGTTTCTGAAGCAGAATGCTGTGAGAAACTGTGTCAAAGGCTTTACTGAAGTCCAGGAAGATACATCCACAGCCTTTCCCTCGTCCATCAGCTGAGTCACTTTGTCATAGAAGGCGATCAGGTTAGTTTGGCAAGACCTGCCTTTTGTGAAGCCGTGTTGACTGGGCCTGATCACCCGGTTCTCTTGCAAGTGCTTCATGATAGCACTCAAGATCACCTGTTCTGTGACTTTCCCTGGCACTGAGGTCAGACTGACAGGCCTGTAGTTCCCTGGATCATCCCTGCAACCCTTCTTGTAGATGGGCACAACATCAGCCAGCCTCCAGTCCAGCTGAACTTTCCCAGTCTTCCAGGACTGTTAGAAGATGATGGAAAGGGGTTTGGCCAGCACATCCACCAGCTCCTTCAATACTCTTGGGTGAATCCCATCTGGCCCCATAGACCTGTGGGTGTCTAGTCGGGCTAGCAGGGCTCTGACCACCTCCTCTTGGACCATGGGAGCCTCATTTTGCTCCTCTAGCTCCTGGGTTTGTACACAGAGGGAGCAACTTTCTTTACAATTAAAGACTGAGGCAAAGAAGGCATTAAGTACCTCAGCCTTTTCCTCATCCCCTGTCACTGTTGTTCCTTCTGCGTCCAATAGGGACTGTATGGTCTCTCTAGTCCTCCTTTTATTATTTATATACTTATAGAAAGATTTTTCGTTATCTTTCACTGACTTTGCCAATCTGATTTCTAGTTGAGCCTTAGCCCTTCTGTTTTTTTCTCTACACAATCTCATTTCCCTCCTGTAGTCCACCCAAGAGGCCTGACCCCTCTTCCAGAGCTCATGAACATTTCTCTTCTTCTTGATATCACTCAAGATCTCACTGTTCAACCAAGCTGTTTTTTGCCCCTGCCAGCTTTTTTTCCAGAACATGGGGATGGCTTTCTCCTGAGCTGCTAGGATCTCCTTTCTGAAGAGCTCCCAGCCTTCATGGGCTCCCTTGCCCTTAAGTGCTGTCTCCCATGAGACTTTGCCAACCAGCCTTCTCAAGAGTTCAAAGTCTGCCCTCTGGAAGTTTAATGCTACTGTCCTGCCAACTTCGCCTGTCCTCTTCACTTCGCCTGGAACAGAAAACCCTATCATCTCATGACTGCTTAGTCCTGGGTGTCCTCCTAGTGCCACATCCCCCACAAGGCCTTCTCTGTTCACAAACAGCAGGTCCAGGAGGGCACCTTCCCTTGTTGGTTCATTCACCAGCTGTGCAAGGAAGTTGTCTTCCACACACTCCAGGAACCTCCTAGACTGTTTCTTTTCTACTTTATTGTACTTCCAGCAGATATCAGGAAGATTGAAGTTTCCCACAAGAACAAGAGGCACTGATCTAGAAATTAACCCTACCTGTTTATAGAAGAGCTCGTCAGCTGCTTCTCCTTGACTGGGTGGCATGTAACAGACTCCCACCACAAAATCTACCTTCTTATGGGCTCCTCTGATTTTAACCCAATCTCCTCATCGCCACAATCCATCTCAACGGTGTCCAAGTCCTCCCTTACAAAGAGGGCTACCCTGCCTCCTCTCCTTCCCTTCCTATCCCGCCTGAAGAGTTTGTACCCCACTATATCTGTACTCCAGTTATATGAGTCATCCCACCACGTTTCCGTGATGGCAACGACATCATAGGCTCCTTGACCTACAACAGCTTCCAGCTCTTCTTTCTTATTACCCATGCTGTGTGCATTGGTGTAAATGCACTTCAGTTGAGCTGCCGAGCCTTGAGCCCTCAACAACTATGCCATGGAATAAATGGGAGAAAGGGGGAGCTGCAGACTTCTGTCATGGCTATTGAATCAAAATGAGGAGGAAAGGAAATTTCACCAGTGAGAGCAAGAAATTAAGCAAAAAGGAAGGTTTAACATAACTGTGGGCCAGATCCTCAATCAGATTTTTAAATTTTTTTTTATTTTATTACCTACCTCATGTAATATTACTGCTAGCATTTCTGTTTTGCAGAGTTCTGTAAGATGTGCTAGGCTAAGTGATTTTGCACCTCCTTGTCATTCCTCAGTAAGAAGTATTAAAGTGCAGTATCTTGCCCATAGATACAAATCAGTCAGCATTGGGATGAAAGCCTTTCTTCCCCTTCCATTGCCTCACAGCTTGCTGGAGCCACTCAAGGTCTGAGCAAGAGGTTTATGGTCCAATTCATTTACACTTGAACCCCAAAAATCTACTCTGTAAAAGATAAGATGATTGGTTTTCTTTCCTCTGTAGAAATAGTTGTTCATTCTAATTTTCCTTATGGGTATGAAACTCTATTTGTTCTATTTTCTCTAGGAAGGTATAGAGGAAATTTTGCATGAGGCTGGTCAATTTGGAAACCAAAATTTTATCTCATCCTGGGGGATGAATTCCCTGAATTTGACTTGATTCTAGTAGATGACTGTGTAGACTGATCATGTAAAATATATACAGGCGCTTCCTTGCTATAGGTGCTGCTGCAGTTACAGACTTTCTAAAAGGCAGTTGATAATATGTTGCCATATTTTCAGGCATAAAATGAACCCTTGAGAAACCTGCACTCCAACAAAAGCATCCTTACTTAAAAAATGACTCCTCTAATTGCCTGCTCAGAAGCAAGGAGTATACTGAGGAAGACAAAGCAAATTGGAGAGAAGGGGAACAGAATGAAAATCATGGCAGGAAGATGGTTAACCCATGACTTATATGTACAAGGATACCATAATTTGGGAAATACAGTGATGCTTGCTGCTGGAAGTTGGGAAGAGAATTTGCATGATGACATCATAGAAATATTTAATGTTGCTGGTAATTTCATTACTTCTCTTCCCTTTCTTCTGACTTGGTGGTTAACTTTAGGCAAGGCTTGTAACATGCCAAGGCCTCTGTTCATTCATTAGTGAAATGCGTATAGTAATATTACCTACCTCAGAGGCTAAACAATTGAAGCTTATTTAATGCTTTCTTCTGTGATCTCTGTTGAAAGATACTACACAACTGCAATACTCCTGCTGCATTATTATTACAGTTTTAAAATTTTAATATACCTTCTTAACCTTTAGACTTTGTTGTAAACATTCTCTCTTAATATTTATTTTGCAAAAACAACTTGAGAATACTTTCAAAATAGTGGGGGAGGGAAGGTTGTGTAGTAATAAAGAGGCAATAGCGTTATAATAGAAACACTCCCCTGCAGTTAATTCCAGCCAGATATGGAGCCCTTCAAAGTGGTGCTTATGTGGGATGTGAGCATCACATGGCTTCTAGATATGAGGAAGGATTTATCCTGCTGTGCTGCCTGCTCGTGTGAACACAAGTCCACCAATTATACCCCAAACTAAAATCTCAGCTTTTTCTTGGACATAAATGCTCACGAGAAAGTTTGCCATTGGATACTTCCAAAAAAATCCCAAGCTATTAACACTTTCAGTCAGCAGCTAGAGACTGGTACTCATTTTTGCCTTTGTTACTTGTAATACAGAACAGAGCAGCAAAGAAATCGAGTATTTGGAGGAGAATACAAAGAATGTGGTAAGTGACTAGACTCAGAGGGATGAAATTCTGAGCCAGTCTGAGGGACAAAATACTGGGCATTTCTTTTAAAATCTGAAAAGGGGAGAGGACTTTACACCACATGATCATTTTCTTTCCTGATGACACTGGAGGCATATCAGTGCTGGATCAGCTAAACCTGGGCTTGACCAAACATTTTACTGCCAGAAGCCCTGTTCCTAGCAGTATGTCACCCCTTTGCCATTACAGAAAAGGCCTGTTGCTCCAACAGGCATGAGATGATGAGCTGAATGAGGTGAATGAGGTGAATGCCAGTGAGTGCTAGATGGAAAGTTACTGCAGCTGTGTTTGTGGATAAAGTAGTCTGCGCTTGAACAGAGTTGCGCTCTTGCCTGTCTGGCACCTGTAGGACAGCAGACTGCAACTTTGTGGAAGTTTGCAGTAAGGAGGATCCATTACATATGAAGAAAATTAAATGAGCAATTGAAATCCTTCTTGTTTTATTTGGATTAATAAAATTAAATAATTACTTAAAACCAAATGGGAAGGAATATTATTATTCTATTACAAGCATTATTATTTCTGTACTGTAAAAGATAACTCCATTTTAGAAACTAGATAGCTTGGAGTGAACTGGAATAATTTTCTCTTTAATTTCAGAGGAAATTTGGTAGACATTAGGCCTTTAGATTTTGGGAAGTGTCCATCCAGGAGCAAGTGAAATCAAAACAAATCTCATGTTCGTGTCATTTTTCTGGACTTTTGATTTCTGGAATATTTTTTAAAATTCTTTCCAGGTACTGATGATACATGACTCAAAGATGACAGTATGATTTTTCAGTCTTCAACTGAGTTTGCATTATGCTGTCATTGAGCAAACACTTTCCTTTGAACTGTGAATTGAGCGAATTTCATATGAAAGTAACCAAGAGGGAATAAGTAGAGAACCCCACAGAGCCATTTTTCCCAGTCACTTTTCAGAATATAAATGAACTTAAAGGTTTCCAGGAACTAGAATGTATTGCTGCTATTTCTCTCTTTGTATACCACAGCAAAAAAACCCTTTACTCTTCTACAGCTAACTTAAGTATCAAACCTCCTGGTGATTATTTCATGATTAATGCACTAATCTCAGACTTGGGAGATCTATGTCAAATTTCTGGCCATGCCATAGACTTCCTATGTAACCTGGGGCAAACCAATTAATACTTCTGTGATTTCATTCCTTGACTGTAAAATGGAGATTGTACTGCCTTTACCTGTCTACAGGGGTACATTACCAAAATCCCTTTTTTTTTCAGCAGCAAGGTAAAATTTTGGAAGGAAAATTACTCCCTCCTTCCTGTTTTTCATCTTGCAGTCCTTTATCTGTGTTACTAGAAGTGTTTGCAGGATTTGGGCCAAAAAAAAAAAGAAAAATTTGGGGGGAATTTAACCTGGACTAGATCCCTAAACTGATGGATAAAGAATTGAGTGGATAGTGCTGAGGTCCTGGGTGAAGCAAGAAAGCTTCAGCTCAGCTTATTTACTGAGAAAAAGCTAAATGGAATGGTACCCTATCTTCTAGTTGCATGAGCCCCACCAGCACAGTTGTTATTTACATCACAGTAGCCAGACAGCCAAATTGATATTGCGCTCATATTGTGATAGAGTCTAGAAATGAAAGCATTTGTTAAACGGCTATTGTCCTGAACTCCATAATCAGATTTGGTGAACAAAGAAAAGGTCTTTGCTTTCCAATTGGGATGGTGTGCACCAGCTAATTAAGTAATTATTGACAGTCCAAACTGTGCCAACACTAGGAACTGGAATCAGTTCCTTGCAATTCCTGCTCAGTGTTTTTCTCTTAGCTTGATGCTTTTACCAGCTTAAAGACTGTGCACATATTTGAAAAAGATTCAAACTTTACCTTTTGTGGAATTAATGGGTGGTTTTTCCAGGAAAATATTAATCTCAAGGAATTCTGTTCTGGATAGGGCCTCGTGATATCCCAAAAATACAAACAGTAATGATGCTAGTCCAAGTATATGAAGTTATAAGTCAGAGGAAATAAATCTTCCCTGACTCATAAACTAGCAGCATTCCCATTCTGGAGGCCAACACCGCAGCTTCCAAAAGAGAGCAACAGCCAGAGGTGGCTTTATGAAGGTGGAATTTTATGGGTTAAACAGTCAACAGCATCCCCCACTCAAGGGTCCTTCACTCCAAACCACATGCATTTGCAGCCACCTCTTCATCCACACTACAGCTGTTTCATTCCTTCTTGCTGTACTGCTTGAAGAAGCCTCATGTTTTCTATAGCAGCAGAGGTGTCACACTCTTCTGTGGGCTCTTTTCAGTGCTCACTGCTACACACTGGTCCAGACAGCATTCTTACAGTTTTGCAGGAGTGCCAAAACCTACCCTTCTTCCCTCCAAGTGTGGCTGTACCTTGTCTAAGGCGAGTTGGTAGAATCCTCTGGGACCAAGCAGCTGGAAGCTGAGGAGCAGGTGATGGGCACCTTGTCTCAGGCATGCACATGAAGTTAGTTGCTTTGCTTGTTGCTATCTGTAACTGAAGAAATAGTTCATCGGTTGATTACCAACATATTTCTAGAGAGAGTGCATGGCACCTTCTTATCTGATGCAGCTCTATAATCTACTTGCAACACCATTAGTATCTGTATATGGTTGTTTATTGTCTGCTGAGGCAGTCATCTTGCTTTAATTTAGGACACAAATGATATTGTAAGAGTGCTTGATGATGGTGTAATATCTTTTGGTTTTTGTTATTACTGGATGTATCGGGTTTTTTGATACCATAAACCACAACATTTCATGCCTTCCCAAAGAGGTGAAAGGGGGAAGAAAGGGTAGTAGCAGGGAGGCAGGCAGAGGAGGAGGGGAGAGGAGGGAAGGGAAGTTATTCAGTACTTGCCTGATCTGCTATTTGGAGTGAATGATAATTTCTTAGTACAGCAAAGCTGGCAGCAGTGCTTTTGCTATCAGGGTTTTTACCATGCTTCCCTGCTTATCTCTCAGCATGACCACTGAAATCTGTGAGATCACACTATGAGCTGTGGTATCCTGTCAGGTTTGAAATTATTTCCGACAGGCTACAAAAACAATTGAGCCCTCACTTTGGCTGCTTTTACACTAGTTGAAGTCTAATTTATAAGATAGATCATTCGCTTCACTGGTTCTGTCCTTGATACTATTCAAGCTATGGCTGGTGTTGGTGAATTTTGTTTTGTGATTCTTGCATCTTATGTGGATTTTTGGGGTTTTTTTTTGGTTGTTTTTGTTTTCCAGCTCATACCTCTTTTTGATAGGCTCAACTTCTTTATCCAAATGCATTATATCTATGCAATAGCTAGTTGATTGTTCATATCAGCTTTGACCTTCACAATACATAACAGCCTGCCTGAGCTGAGATTTATTTAATATTCTTTAGAAAGCTCTTGAGTTAGATTTTAATAGTATTTTTTCTACCTTTGTGTGTGAAATAAGAGAAACCTTTTTTTCCCCTCTAGACCACAGGGTGATGTAAAACTAAGACTATGGACAGGTGAAGTATTAGAAAGTAGTCCTTTAAAGCTGCAGTATTGCTAACCCTTGTTAGACCAGACTAGTTTTAAGCCCACTCTCAGTTATTTGAAATTGGGTATTAAATTGAAATCATACTTCACTTCTAGAGAAATGCATAGTGAGACTGTACTTCAATAAAATAACTGCATTAATTTCCTACCAAAATGCCTTTAAAAATCAGACCTCCAACTGTGGGATGGGATGTAAGAATTCAATATTCTTTGTCATTCTTCTATCTCTAGCATAGAAGACAATGAAACTTTAGTAAAACATGAGAAGTTGAAACTTGTGCTCTCTTCACATTCCTTTGTGAACTGAAAATGGGTTGTGTTTTTATGACTAATGAAATACACCTATACTTGAAAAATGTTCTCACTGCAGAATGCACTTTTGTTGTCCTGGTGGTATTATGAACCCTTGGCATGTCACATAATTGAGGAGTGACACCCTTGTAGATAAAATCACTGTTGAAATTAGTATTCCATCCTCTTCATACCATAACTCCTCTTGTTTCTAGAAGTCCAAGGGCACAGCCAAAATCCACAGGGTTGAATTCTTCATACTTAACATCTTTCAAATATTGTGCAGTCATGACATCATATTGGCTTCTGAGATTGCAACATTGAACTCCAGATTTATATAAAACACTCCAGCAGCCTTCATGCAGGAACTGGCATGTGGAAAAAGCACTGTGGTCATACTCAGAAGACGGAGATTTCATTCTTCTTCTGTATTTGCTTTGTGGTTTTGAGAACATAGGCCTTAGCTCTACAAAGTGCCTTGTTATGTTCGATGAATTATTGACATAGTCTTCTAGTTTCCCTATCCATAAAACAAAAACTATGTTACCTCTGGAGCATGTGCAGAGAATAGCAACAAAGCTGGTGAAGGGGCTGGAGAACAAGTCTTACCAGGAGCATCTGAGGGAGCTGGAGTTGTTTAGCCTGGAGAAGAGGAGGCTGAGGAGAGACCTTATTGCACTCTACAACTACCTGAAAGGAGGTTGTAGAGAGGAGGGAGCTGGCCTCTTCTCCCAAGTGACAGGGGAGAGGACAAGGGGAAACGGCCTCAAGCTCCACGAGGGGAGGTTCAGACTAGATATCAGAAAGAAGTTTTTCACAGAAAGGGTCATTGGGCACTGGAACGGGCTGCCCAGGGAGGTGGTTGAGTCAACATCCCTGGAGGTTTTTAAAAGATGGGTAGGCGAGGTGCTGAGGGACATGGTTTAGGGGCAGATAGGAATGGTTGAACTCAATGATTCAAGAGTTTTTTTCCAACCTGGTGATTCTGTGATTCTAGATTTCTAGTAAAGTGCATGGACAATTTTTTTTGAATCTTCATATAACGTGTAGCTGTTATTAAATGCTGTGCAGATCACTGTGTACTCTCTAAAGTACTCTTGGCTTGGTCAAGACACAGGAGCCTGAATTTATTCTGTGCTAAAGATCTTTCCTATAACATGGCTATATTTTTAGTGCTTATTGGGAGGAAAACCAAATCATAAAAGATGCCATGAAGATGCTGTTAGTTATTTTTGCAAATGTGATACACACACTCTGCTGAGACCATTCCTGTTACTGGAAAAAATTGTTCAGCATGAGAGATGTGAAAAATTTGTTTCCAGACTTCTCTGTCTCTGATCTCTCTGACTGGTTCCAAGGTGACAGGTAACTGGGTGGCAGAATGTGTAATGGATAGCTTGATTACTTTAACAATTAAATATGTAATGAAGAGCTGGAAAGGTTCCATGTAAGTCTCATTTTCACCCTGGTTAAATATGGTGTGCATAATTAATTTTCAAATATGAAAGGGCTCCAGCAAGAAAAGAAATGAAGGAAAGTTGAAGAGATACTGAATATTTTATTAGACGTCACTCATTCAAAACTCATTAATATACATAGTCCAGGAGTAATCATCTCCTATAAAGCTAAGTGCAGTAGTTCTTATTTTCTTGGCAAATTATCTATTTTTTGTTGAACATAGTTTAATATTGACCAAACTCGGGGCTATATGCCTCTTAGAAAGGCCATCAGCAGGTGAAGAGTCATTGCTTTCTGTGTAGATGTCAAAAGTGCTAATAGTGCAAATTTGAAAGAAAGACTTTATTCTCTGTGTCAGTACTGAAGTTACTTTAAAAGTAAAGCCGTATTAGTCACTTTTCCTCAGCCACAAAGGATTAATTTTCCACCTAGAGCCGCCTCAGAGCTCTGACCTAAAAAAAAAAGAGCTTCTTCAGCACTCAGTGAAGTGAAACAGACACCTTTGGGAAGGTGCTGACCTGCCCATGTTAATCATATATCTTGTGCACATTGTAAATGTCCTTATACTTCTCTGCCCACTGACAACCAAGGATTAGTGTATAGCCTCGTGTTTCTGTGCAGGCAAGGTATTCATATGCAGTTGAAGTTTAGGGATACAAATCCCAGCAATGGCCTTTTCCTACATATGAACACCATTTCATGTGTTCGTTCTTCAGCTGGATATATCTAGAGACAGCAATTTCCTCATTTTGTTTCTGAGACCATGGTTCTCACAACTGGTTAGAGGAAGGGGAGATGGCACATTATCCTGTCATAGTTTTGGACTTAATAGAACTGGTGACAACTTGAACATTCATCTTGGAAGAAATTCCATTACTTCAAAATTTAAGTGTTCTAAAATACAATATTAAAAATACTTTTCCATGCTATTTTTTTCTGGATTTTTCTACAAAATTGTCAGAGAGTTTTTAATAATAACTGACAAAATATTCCATTTCAACTTGTTTAACCAAATTTATATATTCATTTTTGGCATTATTCAATATTCATCTGAGATGTTCGAATGTCACAGATGGACACATTGTGGTCCTTGTCTTCTTCTGAAGGAACCAGGATAGCTTGTCAGAATGAACCCCCAGACAATTAGAATCAAATATGAGCTATTAGGAGCTGTACCTCTTCACATCATAAAATCAGGATTTATAAAAACTGTTTTCCTTTCAAAAAATTAGCAGTGAAATCTTGGCTAGTTCTATAACTTAACTTGTAAGCAATATGACTCATAGTTAGAGAATGCTTTGAAGATGTAAAGTCTTATGTAAATGCAAAGAAATAATAATTACTACATCTAGAATATTAATAACTATGGGACAAGAGAAGATTAATCAACTGGGCTTCCTTATGAAATCCATTCGAATGAGTTAAGGCTAAGGACATTTATTATATGCAGTGCTGTGCCACTGCAAAAGAAACATCCTTGCTACAGCATGCAGCTTTCAGATCCTAGTGCACATCCTCACTCTTTCAGTACAAATCAGATATGAATAAGAATGCCAGTGTACGGAGAAAAAAGTGAGTGCAGTCACATAGGCACTATTGTGTTCTTGCTGCCAAGAAGAGACTGGTTTTATTCTCAATTATCCAAAATGGCTGGCCACCAAGTTTCTAGGTAAAGATTCTGAGCTTCTCAGTGCAGCTGAAAGCAACACCCTGGTCCATCTCAAAAGCTAAAGTATAACTCTGCATGTTCAATTTTCCCTGTGTTAGTTCTTCTTATCTGACACAGTTGGAACAACAAAGCTGGCAACTCCCTGAAAGGAGGTTGTAGAGAGGAGGGAGCTGGCCTCTTCTCCCAAGTGACAGGGGACAGGACAAGAGGGAATGGCTTCAAGAAGCACCAGGACAGTTTTATATTGGATATTAGGAAATGTTACTTCACTGAAAGAGTGCTGAAGCATTGTAACAGGCTGCTCAGGGACACGGTGGAGTCACCATCCCTGGAGATGTTAAAAAATGTGTAATGTGGCACTTAGAGACATGGTTTAGTAGGCATGGTGGTGTTGGGCGGATGGTTAGACTTGATGATTTTAGAGGTCTTTTCCAATCCTAATGATTCCAGGATTCTGTGATTCTATGACACCAACTTAAATCTTTTCAAGAATTCCTTTCTTCTTTGCTTTTCTGAATATTTGTTCTTTTAAGAGACATCACTAGTTGCTACAATTATTATTTACTATGTTTATTTGCTGTAGCCCCTAGATGCTCTAATCAAGCTCAGAATGCTACTCTGCTATGTGGTAGTTGGCTTTTATTTAGCAGTTCACTAAAGCCCAGATTAATTGGGAATTATCTTCCAAACTGCAAGAAAACTGTTCTCTATTACCTTACTAAAATAAGGTTCCAATTTCAAGCAGTAATATCTCATTCCTTTGCAATCACTGTCAGCCTGACTATTATGGAATCCCTAACTCCAGCTATTAACCACAGCTATATGAACTTTATATGGAATAAGGTTTCTTCTGCATCTCTAGATGTAGCTGCTAGAAGGCAAGTGCTGGAAAATACTTCACTGGTTTCCGCTAGCCCCAGTTAACCCCAAAATGCACTGCTGTAGAAGATGAAAAGTGAAAGGGTGAAGAAGGGAGCCTAAAAAGCTATTCCATTTTGTATAGACAAATGTGACTACATGAAACATGGCCCCTATGGTAATCAATGGCAGCTTTGATGTTGATTTCAATGGGCTAGGATTTTGCCACAGATGCCTATTGTGTCATATAGCCCAGAACTTCATTGTCTGTGGCTGATGGTCTGAGAGATCCAGGTTTGGTGTGGTGGGACCAAAGGAGAACAAAATGGAACACAGTGTGTCTGATGGCTGGCATGGCCTTATGTTTTTATCTTTTATAAGTGTGCTTTTAGTTTATGACAATATGTAGCTCCATTCATCACAACAGTAACTGCATCCAGGAAAGCAAAAGCAAATTAAGATGTGGGTTCTTTTGAAGCTACGTGTGATAATTTAGATGGGCAGTTTCTCTGGCATTCTGTGGCTAGTTAAGCTCCCATTCTGGTTCTTCCCTTTCCTTAATGGCCTTTCTCTACTCCTAATTATGTCGATGGTGAAGCTTATGTTGACTTCACAGATTGCATAGCCAAACTCCCATCTTCTAGGTGAGCATAATACATTAGAAATTGTGATTAATTTCTCTCAAATTCTATACAACTAATATTTGGTAGTGTCAGTAATTTCTGCTAAGGTACTTTATATCATCACATATTACTGGATCAGATCTAATGATCAAAGCATTTGTTGATCCTCCACACAGTTTTTTCCCATTTCTGATGTATATCTCTGTAAAAACTAATCCTTTCTTCTTTTTTTTGGCATACAGTAAATTTTATCTAAAATTATGGATTTAGTATTTGGTACATTGGTCTTTATAAAGAAAACATATTTTCAAATGCATTTTTTCTTGTCATTTGCTTTTGATTTGCTCTTTATCCAGTTCAGGAAAGTCTTAACACACACTAAACTTCTCAGGGACAACTGGCCAAAAAAACTTATTTATCTACTTTTCTGTATGGGAATGAACTTATTTACATGCTTGCTGCTTCTTTAAACTAAAGTCTAATAAACATTAAGTTTGGTCTTGCCTTTTCCATCATTGCGTTGCAACTCTATCTATTTCTGGTATACATAGCACCTAGGATCAACTTGGCTATATCTGAAATTATGACCCATCTCAATATGATAATAATTTCTCCCTCTCCAAAGTCAGTGTTTTTTTCCCAAACATTTAAGTTGACTTAAAAGGCCTTTTGCTCAATTTACAATGAGGATCCTGTACACTATTATGTGCAGAATGTATCATACGTTACTTTAATTAGGGACAGACAATAAAACGCCTTGAAAGGCTTTGCATGAATTGAAGGATGAGAAGCCTCTATAATTATGTGCATCATAAAGTATGTTCTGGCTACAGAAGTGACTTATCCACATTTTTTTTGAAAAAAACCACATGATATTTGAATAAAATGTTTCAATGACACCACAGATCTCCAAGGAGCAGAACAATTGCATTCCATTTCCTCATATTTGTTATGTGACAGTAGAAATTATCAGCTTACAATTTCAGTAATATATCTTTAGTTGTCAGCATAGCAGACTTTATTTAACAGTCAGGCTAACTTCTTTTCACTTGAAATAGCCTCTGGATCTTTAGTGACTGTCCTGCTCTAAAACCTGTTTAACTTTACTCAGATAATGCCAGTGGTTATAAGCAGACATGCCATGGGCTTTTGACATAGTTGCTAGATTGCCACAAATTATAATTGGAACATTATGAATGTACTCTCTAGAAATAGAATTTAGTAAATGATTCCATTGACTGGGTGTAGTCACCGAATCCAGCTTGCTCTTCTAGAGCTATGTGGACTTTGTTGTAAAACAAAATCTTAATGTTGCCAGTAGACAAAACAGTCTGTAAAAGGAGCTAATTTCTCAAGCAAGACAGTGCCATTTTTGAAAGAGTACCATGTGCAGCCATATCAGCGAGAGACTGTGCAGCCACTGGCTGTTGGTAAAATGGAGATCAGTGACTCCCTCAGTCAAGGTCACAGATGATAAAGTGCCGAAGGCCCTACAGCAGGGACAGAAGGCCTAAACATCAGATCAGTTTTTGAGTCTTTCAATAGCAAAATAATTTCAATATTTAACTTCCTTTTCTGCCAGAGCCTTCAAGGTCCACTGAGGGTAAGAAGTCACTCAAGTTGTCATCTTCGTCAGTTTTAAATCATTCCAAGAGATGCAAATCGCTTCCTAACAGGGATCCCTCCTGAGCTTTGTTTGCATTTGCAGAATAATAATAATGGCTTTTTAAAGCTTTCTGCTTGGCAAGGGGGCTAACATTTTCTGTTCTTTTTGTCAAGCTAATTTTGAAAGAATATATGGTACCTTTGGAGCATTAAAATTAAAGAAATAATCACTTATTCTGCAGGGATTTTGAAAACAAGTTATTGCAGATTAAAAAGAGCATCTTGAAGAGATTTGCTGATGTGAGACTATTACAAAACATGATTTTTGGCTCATCTCAGGAACGGTTTCTTTACAATTATTGATCTATTCCAACAATGCTTCTGGTTTGTTTTGTGGTTTGCTGCCATTATTTTTTTAAAAAATATACAGATTGTGCCCAGTACTGACTGGATGCTCCTTTAGAATGCAGTTGGCATTTTTTACTAACTGTGCATTTGAGGACTGTGCCAAATAACAAGAGGCAAGCATTCATGCTAAGGGAAGAACTATACCTAGCAGTATACTGGATGTTGCATCGGCTCTAGAGTGCATTTGAATAACTATGTGTTTAATCACAATGACAAAATCCCAACTGTGTACTGCTTACATATCTTCTTAACTGAAACTGGCAGTAGAGGGATAGGATCCAATTAGCAAGAGTTTCCTTGTCTGATGGAATAACATAAAAATTCCAATAAAGAGTTTATTTTCCAACAACATTTGTACTAATCATAATAAGCCTCTTCCAACTGCATCCCAAAGATGAGATGGTTTGCCAAGCAGATGGTAAAGAAAAGTTAGGCTGGCCGAAACCCAAAAATTCTATTTGACAGATTTTGAGATTTCAAGATCTGTTTTCATTGCAATGCAGAATGAAACCAAAACCTTCAGGTATTTTTCACACCCACATCCACAAACAATGACTCCACAGTAGTCCTTGCCAAGGAGGACTCTCACCTGAGATGTGAGAAATAAAGGAAGCAGAGAGTGCTAAAAATAAAGGAGAAAATAATGCAAAAGTACCACAAAGAAGCAGTCAGTAGTATCTCTCCCCATCCTGTCTATCGCTCTGTGATTCAATAGTAAGTGATGACTTCTGAAAGCATTCTGGTCCCATACTGTCAGTATGAGCCTGAGGGTTAGTTTTCAATAACTGTCTAGAATTCAGCCTGTATAGATTCAAAGGTCTAAGCAAATGTACATGGCTTCAAGATCTGGGTCTGTGATGGAATTTTACTGATACTTCAATTAAGTATGTAATTTCTAGTTAAAAATTCAATCTCTGGGGCTTCAAGACACATCTTAGCTGCACTTTACACTACATTTTGTCATCTGTGGTCTGCAGACTCACTGTAATCAGCGACTCCTGATGATGGGTATACTAGCAGATTCAAACACAGTTCTGAGAGTTGCTGGTGAATTTATGAACTACTGACTTCAAAAATTAAGTGCTACTGAATATTTGTGATTTCTTTACCCCAAGCAAGAAAAGAATTTTCAACAGACAGAAAAAAACATCCTCTACCTAGAAAAAAACTTTTCTTCTGTCTTCCATTGCCTTATCCACTATTTTTGTTTTGGGCTATGTAGATTGTAAGTACTTTGGCACAGGGGTTGTTATTCCTCTAATCTCTGCACAATGTGATCCTCATTAGAGCCAATGCTGTAACTGACAGCAACTGTGTGCATATAGATTTCTTGAATGAATGAAAATTGCCAAGTGAACATCCTGATCCCAAAGCAAGTATAATTTTATACATAGAAAAATACAGATATGTAATTAAATATGTACCTTTTTGCATCTGCATGCATGTTGGAGATTTTCTGTACATATTTGGTGAAACAGTTATGTAAAAAGAAACATAACTACACGCATTTATCTCTGGTGGGGAAACATGCTGAGAATTTACAGAAGGAAAGGCAGGTGCTTGGATATCTTGCCTAGCTCAGAAGAGAGAAACATTTCAAAATAATCCATTGGCTCCAGGAGACTCAAAGGCCTGCTGCAAGTCAGATGAAGAAAGACCATTTTAGAACTTGTCTATTTTCATCCAGTCAAAAGTCTCCTCCCAGCTTCTCAGAATGCAGACATATATGACTCTGGAGGAGGGTACCTTTACATTTCACTTAGGATGCCAACTGTAAAATACAGTTTTTCCACTCACCACAGTCGCCCCATAAACTGGGAGAACAGAGAGGTGGGGGAGAGTGAAGAAGAGGGCTTTGAGTAAACAGAATCAAGGGGGCAAAAAATTAATTGAATCAAGTAGCTGACCATCTGTCTTCACAGCATCTCAGCTTCTGATGGCCCTTGTAGAGTTAGGACACTGCAATGTTCTACAAAAAAATCCCTCATCTCAGTTTTAAAAGGTTTCATTGCGCCTTATCACAACAAAGCAAAGCATCTGCATGTTTCAGTGGTGAGGCATCCTGTGTCTAGCTCCCCTCTGGCTCTCACTAATCCCCTAGATTATCACAGCTCTCTAAAGCAGCTCTTAAATACCCTGTGAAAATAGGACTCCAAGTGGGTGTGTGAGAAGTGCAGACTGAAGCAATAAGGCTGCCTGTGTCTGTGGAGTTAATATAATCACAGCCAATGTTACCCCAAAAAAGGTGTTGAAAAGTCTGCTTTTACATCAGCTAATCCCAGTCAATACTGGCTATCAGTGAGACAAAGCAAGATGGAGTCTAGTTCATTCATTTGCTTCAGCACATCTGAATGGCTGCTATGAGTTATAGCTAGTGCTGAGTACACCCATGCATTGCTCCTGAATGGTCTTCTATTATCTTCTTTTTTTTTTTTTTTTTTTTTTTCTGAAGTCACTGCTTGTGAGTCAGGGAGTTTGCAAGGTGGGCTTGGTGCAGACTGCAGAAGCAGGACAGGAACCAGGAAGCCTTTGCCATGAATATGGCATCTGATTGTTCCTTACTCTGGGTGGCTTTCCCTTCGGATCTGTCAGGAAGAGATGCTTTCAAACAGCAGGGTTACTGTCCCAGCAACTCAGGTGTGAATAAACTGAGGGCTTTAGCCTGTATTGTCAGTCCAGCACCTTTCATAAGCCTCAAATCCACTTCAGAGGAAAGGAGCCAAGTAACGAACACAGAAGGCAAAGGTTTCTATATGTAAAGGAAACAAGAAGTTGATGCAGACAGCACAGCTTTCTTAGCTATGTTGGCTTCTCTTTCCCAAAGGAAACTATAATAATCCCCATGAAAGTCATGGTATTGAGAACTAAATAATAGTAAAACCTAAAATCTTCAGCGCTTCATGAGATTTTTTTTCCTTTTCTCTCATTTAAAAATAAAAAAAGATTATGCATGTCTGACATTGACAGAAAGTCTGGAGAGCTGACCTGTGAAGTAAGTAGAAAAGGAATTCTCCCTCTTCTCTGCCCTCCTCCCCAACCTTTCCCATCTCAAAGCCAGATCAGATGAAAGGCTATTCTGTTTACTTCCTGATCTGTCTAATTTCAGTAACAAGGACCATCCTGATTTCATCTTCCTGCAGCTGCTAGAAGTGAAACTCAAGAGGCTGCCCCAGGCACTGCAGCACCTTCTCAGAACTGCTTGACCTTAATGGATTAGCTTTTCTCTGAGCAGGTGGCAATTTAACAAGAGGAGACAAAGTTTTTACACTTAGGAGACCTCTGGTGAATGGTATCAAATATCACAAGGTTGAAACAGAGCAACAAGACTTATGATGCCTTCCCACCTTAACCCTGTGCCACCTCAACCCCCTTGTTATGCACATAAGTTCCAGCTTTCCAGTTGGGATCCTAAGTCCATTTATTAAAAAATCAAATTAAAAATGGCCTTATATTCTTAAAATATTGTACCATCACAAATCCTATTGCATTAAAAGAGAGCAATTGCTGCTTTGATTTCAGTCTGATCATGTCTGAGTGTCTGGAAAGGGTGTTAGGAGTATTACTTTAAGTTCTTCCTTTTGCAAATATGTGCCACAGTAAAAATATGTGTCATACTAAAAGCAAGAACATGATCTTTTTGCTTATGAAGATGTATTTCTACAAAATAATTCACAGTTTAAATTGGCAGTGCAAAATGCATTGTACTGTATGCTTTCAGTAGGTAGAACAGTAGAACAAATTGCTGGTTTATTAGACAAAAATTTTTTACTGTTTGATGATTCCTCTTGTGCACATTGGCCTGCAACAGACCAGGTTCTATTATATTTTATTCTACTGTGTTTTCCACTGTCTACTATGATCTGTTTGTTAAAGGATTTATCATAATAATTACAAGTCTTGACTGTCAAAGAGATGTCCAAGATCTGATAGCCAGTTGTTAGATGTCTGCATTTCCAGAGGACCTTAGCACCTGCAGCTCCTACCATGATGATTTATAAGATCAGACTGTGTATGTTTTGAAATAGTACAGTGCTGTATATTACTAGATTTTCCTGTCAGTGGCTAAGAAATATGAGACTGGTTTTTACCACAATATGAAGGAACGTTTTAAGAAGACAGGCAAGACAGTAAAAAAAAGAGCAAATAAAATGCAGCAACAAAATATCTTATTTGTTATAAGTAAACATATGTCTTCTGAATAGTTAGGTTTTGTCAGCAATGTGCAGGAATGTTATGTAAATATGTGTATACATATACATCTCCATATGTTTATATATTTTTCCATATGCATTTGTTTATGATGTTAAGTATATACACCTGTGTGTAGGTATGCATGTGTGTGCACGTATATAATTCACATACGGTGCTACCAGATACTTACTTACCAGGTATTTATTTCTGGGCTTCAGTAGTTTATGTATCTTTTTATCAGCAGACAATGCTTTGTGTATTTTAAAGTTGTCATATCAAATGATTTCAGTGGAAAGTACCGACATACACTTACCCTGTATTCTCTTAAACCTGCACTCATTCAAGATCAAGGACATTATCCTTAAAATAATGTCCTGAGAAGCGTTGCTTTTGGAAACACATTCATGTGTTTGTCCAGCGACATCCAGCTTTTCTGAACATATCTGGCTCTGTATTGTCCTGTCCTTAATGGGCTGTACAGCCATATACCACTCATGAATATTTAAAGCACGATTATACTTTTCACCCCAGTGTGGTTCATATCTCTCCAGATAAATCATCTATTTTAGCTGAAACTGTCTCCCTAAGTAGTACCTCACATACCCACACAGTATATGCATGGCTTTCTGTATACATCAGAATGACAAAGCTGCACGTCCTAAACACACATTTCTGAAGTTTTTTTTAGGAAGGGTTAATTCCCAGGGGTCTGTGCAAAGCAGGAGTAGAAGCAACTGGCAGAAAGAAAGATCAGCAAAGATGAGATCAGTGGATTTCAACCACAGTTTAGTGGGAGTCGCTTAGTCAGCACTTCACTCACAGAATCACACAGAATGACCTGAGTTGGAAGAGACCCACAAGGATCTTCGAGTCCAACCCCTATCCCTTCATAGGACAACCCCAAAATTTACACCATGTGTCTGAGTGCATTGTCCAAATATTTCTACAATCTTGTTAGGCTTGATGCTATGAATACTATCCTGGGAAGCCTGTTCCAGTGCTCCATCACCCTCTGAGTGAAGAACCTTTTCCTAATACCCAACCTAAACCTCCCCTGCCATATCTTTCTGTCATTCCCTCAGGTCCACTTATACTGTGTCCATGCTGGTTTTGTGGGCAGTGAAGCACAACTTTGCAAGTTTCCACATATAAAACCTCCCATCCTCTAATGGAAAAAAGCTAGAGTAGAGTAATACAGGCCAATGTATTTCAGCACAAGGTTTGTTTTCCCTCTCTACACAGTGGATCTACACTTGAGGGATCCGTGCTGACTTTCTTTGTAGACAATCCAGTTTCTGCATCTCCTGTCCAATGCACTCTGGTTTTGTATATCATAAATTCTGCATGTTAGGAGTGGGGGTAACAAATTAAAAAACAAATCCCCACAAATATATTCAAACACCAAATAACATATTTTCTATTTCAAAATAAAGATGAATTAAAGATTTCTCTCTCTCTCCTGGAGTCCAGCCAAATTTGCAACCAAGTAGTGTTTTCCTATAAAATGAAATTATCCTGGAATAAAATACTATTTTAAGAGAGTAAGTAAATATACATTATACTTATGAGTCCTAAAATAATTTTACCAATAACTTTCCTCTGCAATGGTGAAACTGGATAAACTTCTGTTATGCCAGACTAAGAAACAGTATTAGTTTAACCTCGGATCAGTCAATTTGCTTCTGTCCTCAAAATGTAAAATCAGGCAAAACCTCATGCCTTGAGAATTTTCAAGGACTAATCACCAGGTTGTAACTGATGTGAACAAATATTTTATTCTTATTAATTTAAACATCCAGAAATTAGAAAGAGGGAGAGATTACATGAAAGTAGTAAAAGGGGAAGAATTCTGTCAAATATGCAGCATACATCTTCTGACCCAAAAAGAAATCTCATTTATGTTCTAGCAAGATGTATTTAGGGAAATCCTGGAATTTTTTTGACACTCCCTTAGGTTTCTGGGTCTATAAACTAATTAATGGATGGCATAATCTCTACAATACAATAGATAGATTTTTTATTTGTGGCAGATATAAAAATGATAGTTTCTTTCATTGACTTTTAGTAATAATCTTTATTTAATAATTAATACAAGTATAATTTAATAAAGTACAAATTAAATGTATTCTTCATTTCTCTATAATGTTTCAGAAAGCCCTGTCAGAGGACAAACGATAGTAGTTGCTTACAAGATACATACATTAGTCAGATTATATGTAGACATTTGCTTTGCTGTACCTAAGGGCCTGATGCTAACATTTTGCCACACAATTTAATATTCTGAATAGTGACTATTGATTCTTCAAAAGAATTTAGTTAGATTTAGCCCATATCCCTGCATGTTATAAACTAAAACATGTGTGATTTTTATTTGAACATTGAACTTCATGGCAATTGCTGGTCAGATTTTACCCAGTAACCCTTCAACAGTCCCCGTTTAAATTATTGTATCAGTTTTACAAAATAAAATAATATTTCAGTATTCCAAAGTTAGATAAACAGGAAGACTTTCTCTCATTAAGAGCTATGCAGACATTTCCCACAAGCAAAAAGTCTGTTGACTAACACGTCACTTAATAAAGTGTGACAGATGTATTCCCCAAGTAGATCCACTGTAGTATTACATTGACAAGTCACAATCTTGTGGTATTTACATTAGCACCACAGATAACTCATTCTTCTGCTGTAAGAATGCTGCATATTTCAGAGGTTATCCCTGGACCAAAATGAAACTTCTACCTTCAATAGAAACCTTCAGTTAAGCCAAAAGGCTGTGCTGCTAAACAGCAAAGCTGTTCTGATCAGTTAATAAGGCCTATATACTTTTTCTTAAACTATGTTTTAGTACTTAACTCCTCTTCCAAAATCCTAAAATCATAGAATGGTTCAGGTTGGAAGGGATCTTAAACATAATCCAGTTCCACCCTCCTGCCATGGGCAGGTACACATCCCGCTGGACCAGGCTGCCCAAAGCCCCATCAAACGTGGCCTTGAACACCTCCAGTGATGGGATATCCGTGACTTCTCTGGGCAACCTGTGCTTCACTGCTCTCATTGTGAAGAATTTCTTCATAATATCTAATCTAAATCTTCCCCCTTACAATTTAAAGCCATTCTCCTTCATCCTATCACTCCATGCCCTTGTAAACATCCCTGCCCGACATTCTTGTAGCCGTTTCAGGTACTGCAAGATCACTATAAGGTCTCCACAGAGCCTTCTCTTCTCCAGGCTAAACAACCCCAACTCTCTTAGCCTGTCCTCACAGCAGAGGTGTTTCAGCCTCACTACACGTCATCATGTAATAGCAGTTATGCTTTCACAGTGGTTTACGATTTTAATAGGATAGAATCATTTCATATGGCCAAATCTTAGTGTAAACAAAATTAAAAATAGTTGTACATTACCTCCAGAAGTTAAAAAGGGAAATATTAGTACTTTTGCAGCCTTAACTTAGAATTCTCATTGTTCTGTCTAATAAAGTAGTCTCAAGAACATGGTGTATGACTAAGTATATAATACTAGAATAAATCTTCCACTGCAAGTGAGTACTTATGTATTTAAAAGCGCTCATTATTAGGATGTTTGTATACCAGAATATTTGTTTCACCATGCAGCCACTGGAGACCATGGCATTTTCAGTTCAGATGTTTCCTATTCACAGGTAATATCTTGGTTTTGGCTGGTTTTTCAGTTAAAAAGGAAAGGAGTGGCAAAGAACACTGAATTTTTAATAAAACAATAACAGCTTTTTGTCATCCTTACTCAACAGTTGCAAACGACTGAAACATCAAAGAAATCTAGTAAAAAGATGAAGAATATCTAAAAAAAAAATTAAAAAAAAAAAAATTCTGTTTTCTTAACAGGTGTACTTGTTTCCAGTTTCAGACCCAAATCTGCAAGGGGTGATTGAGATGCAGATTTGGTACAAGAACAGAGGACCTTCTGTTGTGAGACCATGTATCAATGGGTGTAAACTCCTCACCCCTTTGTGTTTCAGCCCACAGTCTTCTACAGTTCTCACATTTTTGTAACTCGTGCTGTTTGGAGCAAAGGGAAGATTACAGAAAAGATCGGGAGCCCATTATAAAGAAGCATCAATTATGAAATGTAAAAGAGATTGGTTATTATGTGGGACTTTTTTTCAGGACACTTGACTGCATTGTGTAAACTTCAAATGCTGAAAAAACAGCTGCTAAAACAACTGCTTGTGGGGAAAAGGCCTGACTTTCAGAGAAAAAAAACAGAGAGTGGCTAAAAGCTTCGTGAAAAAGTGTGTGTTTCTGGAAAATAGTCAAATAACTTTGACTGTCTACCCCCAAGAATTACCTCCAAATTTCCAATTTGCTGTAATATGCTACCTTACTTCCTATCCCAAACTACCATATAATGGCATGCCATGCTCTGTTGAGCAGCTGCTGAACTTGTCTTTGTCTCTGCTTTCTGATAGAAGATCTCAGTATTCTGTACTAGATGTGTCCTGCAGGGTGCTGATCACATCCTCACATGAAGACGTAGGGATCAGGTTTCTCATTGCCAAAACTTTAGCTGGGAAATTTATACTGCCTAAAGATCTGGTTTTTTTTATCACATTGGGCATCTTATTTGGAAAGCTGTTGGGGAAAAAAAATCACAGAGAACTTGTCACCATGCCAAGGGACTGAACCACCTTCAAGACTCTCTTTCCCCCTCTTTAAAAAAACCCCAAACATCTTGCTTGATTTAAATTCAACCTTTTTTAAGGCTTCAGAGTACACAGCAAAACTTTTAAAGAGATTTTGCTTGCCTTGGGTTTCTCAGACTCTCCACTCCATCTCTGACTCATTCCATGTGAGAGCATTTGCAAAATTCTTTGGCTCACCCACTCTTTGATTGACATCACCATAGTTTCCTTGCTATTTTTATCCATCTTGTCAGGGCTAGTAAGTACCATGCAGCTTATCGATTCTGAGTCAATTTTTCATCAATGTTATGGAGCTTGAAGGTTTTAGTGATGTCTTTAAAGCTGCTTACTTGATCTTTATGTGGAAGTTTAAATAAATGCTGTTTGCAGTAGGATTGGTAAATCGGAAAGATTTCTGTTCTTCACTCTTTGACACCTCACCAGCTGTAAGATTCTTTGCAGAATTTCAGCCAGTACCTACACGTCATTTATACTTATTTATGGTATTTTCATGATTCATCATAGAAAAGGGATGGTGGCAGGGAATTTGTGAAAAAAGAAAAGGATGAAATAATAAAACTGAACCTTGAAAGAGTCTTCATGCATAATCTTCAGCAAATCACTCTTTCCATCCCTGCAGTCCATGCCTGTAGCTGAGCATTCAGCACACATTTCTTTTTTGACTTGCAGAGCTCAGTTCATGCCTGATGTAGAGGTAGAACAAGAGCAAAGTTCAAATAAATCCTGAGGGAAAACCTGAAGAGTGGGGTTAACCTCTATTCTGTTGCTGTCATCAAAAAGGGACCTGTAAATGTACAGGTTACTATTACATTTAATTAACTCTTGAATGCTGCAGGCACTATGGCCCAAATCCAGCTTCCACCTCCGCAGGCTTTGAAGTGCTAGAGGAAGTGTGTTCTATGCTAGTGTAATCAATTTATTCTCACAAGGTGAGAGGACTTTAATGAAGGAAAGGATGATCAATGTATGTTTGCCAAGTTGTTTGGCTTTGCTTCACAAATGTTCTCATTGCTGGCATTGAACCAAACCAAAGGATCCACTTATCCACTCAAATACTCCTTATTCATGATGGGAGGTGAAAGAACATGGAAGAATGAGTAGCAAAGATCACACTTCTCCAGTTTTCTCTCCCACCAAGTTATCTCCTATGCCATTTCCTAACGTAGAGGTCTCACCAAAATGTCACATTTTGTTGGGAGACTGAATTCTCTTTGTTCTCTGTTCTACCTCCAAACCCAATTGCACTCTAGTCCTGGTTTAGCCTTGCAAGTAGTTGCGGGATTTGGCCCAAAGAATAGAGCTACTATGAGAGCCCAGAGGAACTGATAAATGGACTAGTCTAAGTCAGGTCAGCAACCAGTTTCTGGAATTTGTGCTTGGACAGCTGGTCGGTGTGGTCAGATAGCCTCAGTCAGCTGCTGAATGATCCTCTGTTTCCAGCTCATATGTGGTGGACTTCCTATTCATCAGTTTTATGTTCCTGGCATGAGAACAAAATCTCTTCCAACTGATCATACTACACTTAATAACTTCCGCTCCTTGATTACTGAAGAAATTATTATTAGAAGAAAGTGTGTACATCTTTCATCATGCCTGCCTTAACTTAAGGCAGGTCAGGAATGTTAAAGAAAGGAGAGGTTTGAACAGTCACTTATACTTTCTTAGAGATTCTTATTCCACTATTTTCTCTATCTCACTTATTGTCTGCTACCTAATTAATTCTGTATCAAGTTTAACTCAGCACGCAACCTCCTGCAGGATTTTAAAACTTTGTACAAGTCTGCATCTGGAAGCTGCAGTTGTGAGACCTTGTTTTCTCTTTTTACAGACATGGAATATGTCACTTTCAAAAATAGATGCATTAGTGCTAAAATTTTCATCTGTGCTTGATGTATTCTAATGTTGTCCCCCTAACATTAATGAAACTGCACAGCATCCTCAGGTTCACTACAAAATGAGTCTTTTCTGAAGCTGATCCCTAATGAGCTTGTTTGTGAGCCTCAGTAAAACATTTGAAACTATAATAACCAAAAATATTTAGGTAATTTCTGGTACTTCTACTTGTGACTTTGGCATCTGTGATGTATGAAGTGAGAATAGGGTTAAAAATTATTGTTTGATATGGAATGAAGAAACCTTTCAAAAAAGTACTGAAAATGCCTTATTCAAACCTTTAACACAATATAGTGTTTCTATTCTTGGGAGCAGGTTACTGAAGCAGAGAAATGCAAGCTTCAGTTACTGTATTTTAACTTATGTAAAAGAATGAATTAGTTATAAAAACAGTCTCTTCTATGGTGTTGAATTCAGGCATCCTAATCATGAAAGAAGCAAATATGGAAACAGCTGTAATTAGTGCCCATTTCTAATAGAGTGATTAATAATGATTAACTGACATTAATTTACTTAATTTATTGGGCCAAATAAATGGGGATTAGCACTCTATTTTTAAATGTACTTGTCTTCATCTTCCAGTGCTTTTGACTTCAACTTGTCTACATAGGCAAAGACTGTTTCCTGAGGGCTCTTTATGGTATCAGAGCCTAATCTTGTATACGCAGTTTTGTGCTCAGTATTCAGTTTGGGCAACACTAGGAGATCTAATATTTCAAGGTTAAAACAATCTTTATACATGCAAATTAAATAGTTTCATAGTTACATGCCAACAACTGTATTTGAAGCTGATGACACCTACGTTCCTTCAAGCTAACAGTAACAAATCAAGCCTTTAGACAATTACTTTCAAAAACCTTGGGACTTATATGATAATTCCAGGTAACAAAGTAAACTGGGCGAACAGATTCTATAGACAACTTCAAAGACATTAGCTCTTCCCAAAATCCACTAAACCTCTTTCTTATTCTACCAGTGCAGAGAATGAGTGAATACCCTTTGGAAACAATCCATCTGTGAAAACGAGCATTTTAACAGAGGAGTTTGCCTGGATGAATGGACCAGGCTGGCCAGTGAAATGCAGAAGTTGTTCTCTGATCTTAAAGTAAGGAAAAATACTCAACCTGAGCATGAAAAAATGACAGGATAAGGCTGATTGAGTTCTTTCAAACTCCCACATACAAGCTAAATACAATAATCTGCCTCAAGGCCCTAGAGAACTTCCAGTAGTTTCACAGAGAATGTATCTTCTGTTTTGTTTCTCCACAACAAAGCTTTATAACAGCATGGGTAATGTTCTATCAATGAAGGTTTGGTTTATTTTGACTGCTAGTTATTGGAATATTACACTTTATTTCATACTTTTTATGCCATGTAATTTGGGCCTTGTATACAGTGTTAATACATGCAATAATTATAATTCTCCTTGACTGCATCATATTTAAAGGTGTAAGCTTCTCAATCCATCTCCTTGAGGCAGATTACCCAGGAGACAACCCGCACATTACAGATGGAGCTGCTCTGATCCCATTAACTGAACAGTGAGGAGAGCATTTGAATCGCAGACTCCAGAGTCTAGTGAAACCCTGATCTCATTAAAAGCAAAGCTGGCAAGACTGTACCATTGGGGTGACACTTTGGTGTACCTTTGAACTTAGGGCTGCATCCAAGGTGTATGTGTTGAATGAAAATAGGACCAAAACATTGGTCCCTCACATCATATCCACCTGTGCCTGTGAACTTTTGATCCTTCCTATTTGACATCTCTTAGCAATTTCTGAGCGTCCCAGGGCGCCCAAACCACCAAAGTGAGGCACAGAAGGAAAATAAAAGGGCAGACAACTTAAAGTCAAGTGGATTAATTAAATAATCAATATATTTACCACTGATAATTCTACAGTAAAATGCCTCTAGGGTTAGACATATTATGGAGATTTTAATTCCTTAATTTGGAAGGTTTGGAGCCTTGAGAATTGTTACTCTTTTTGGTTTTTTAAGTGATTTTGTGGAATTGTCATGGTGCAGTCTTTGTCTTTTGGGTTGTTTGCTGTCAATACAAACATTTGTCAAGGACAAGCTGTAAGATAGTCACACTGATGTGCTGCATGATGTAGTTCATTGCTTTTGTAGTACTTAATGGTCTAGAGGTATACACACTGATCTGATGAATTAGGAAACCTGGATTATATTTGCTGCTTTACCAACGAAACCTCCCTTTCCCACAAAGAAGGTAAGAGACTTGTTTACCAAGCTTTGCAATCTGTTGTCTGAACTACAACTATGTGAAAAATATTCTGTGCAAGCATTAAGTACTCAGTATTATTAGGATCATGTAGTAGTTCCAGGTGTGGGTAAATACATTGCACCTATACATTGAGAACTGATTCTGAAGACGAACAGAAAAATAAAAACAATATAGATCTCCCTTACCTTATTTGACACAAATACATCTACAGAAATAAATCACTAGCAAGCACAAGCTCAAATATATTTTCCCTTCCTTTTACCATTCATGGCATCCAACCTCCCCATTTCCTTTTTTTTTTTTTACTGTACATGTGAGAAATGAGGGCCTAATATCCTATTTGACTGATAGACTTTTCCGAAGCATAGCTTACTGGAACTGTAACATGAAAACAGATACAGAGGCATAAAGTTCCTCATTTTCTTGCAAGGACATGGAAAGGTCCACGATGAAAATATCCATGAATCAGCTGTTTAAGTAGATGTGTAAGCTGTATTTAAACTCTAGCTGGAAGTTTTTGTATGGAAAAAATGAAAGCAAGGTTAAAGACGTGGTAGTATTGCAAGTGTATCTCAAGCCTGAAAAAGTTCAGATTTTCCTTGTTATGGTATCCCTGCTGGCTGTCCTCTCAAATGAGGTTCAAGTCACCCAGCACAAAAGAGAGAAATCAACAATCCTACAGAAAATTCAACCAGTTTTTCATTCCTTTTCTTCTTTTTGGGTAAAAATACACCAAAAGGGAGCAAGGACACAGCATTATTTTTTTTGCCTTTGTGTGCATTTACGGAAGGCAAAAAGCAAAGACATCTAAATCCTAAACTAAATGAGAGTTAAAATTACCTAAGGGAAGGAAAGGAATCAGAAGCTAGAAACAATATTTGCTCTAAGTAGTGACGTGCCACAGATAAGACTGTTTTGTCCCAGCCCCCGATGAGTATTCTGTCCTTGAGTGCTCCCACAGATGGGAAGGAGAAGAAATCAGCCAAATAAGTAACATCTCCTGCTGTTTACATCATAAAAATTTTGCATAGCCAAGGTGAGGTGAAAGCACTGTTTAGAAACCTAGCAATAACATGTTGCTCTGAAAGGGAGTATCTTTTTGACTTATCTGTACTCAGTTATCATATACTCTTGTAAGAACAGTCAGATGTTCTCTGGGTGGGTGGCGGAAATGGCTTCATTCTCGAACAAGCTTCTGAGCTTGATCAGGGAGCAGCAGAGCTGCGGGACAGATGGGAGCTGCCTGCCTTGGAGGTGATGGGAAGGCTTTCCCAGAAGAAAATTTTCACTGCTGAACAGTGAGACACACATATACCCAAAACCAGAAACTGCAAGGACACAGTGGGCAAGAGCAGAGTAGGATTTAAACCTGTTCTGTTGTTTGGGTTTGTTTGTTTGTTTGTTTGTTTATTTTCCTGGGGTTCTGGGGGTTTGGGTTTTGTCGTTTGTTTTGGGGGTTTGTGGGGTTTTTTTTAAATGTTATCTACTTAGCATATCTGTTTTTAAAAGTTTCTAGTTTTTATTCAAATAAAGTTCTGATTTTTTTTCTGTCTTCTTCAAGTATGTTATTCAAAGTAAAGGCAAAGCAACTTCAGCTACAGCTAAGTTATGTTTCTCTAACAATGGCATTTACCTGGAAATAAGTAGGTACAGGAATAAAAAAACATTTTTGTACAATGAAGGCTAGAGTTAGCAGACTCTGCAGAACATGTCAGTAAGTCTGCATACTTTTAAAAACACCTGCCATTTGATTAAACCCCATTCAGAGTAGAAGAAAAATTATTCTTATGGAGGAGTATTTTGAAAAAGAGAGGGATAAGTCATTGTTCATAGCTACATTTTAGCCTTTATCCAGAAAGTCAATGTGTGTGGGAGAGATCTGAGGCAAAGAAAACATCTCAAATTTCCCTTTGCTCTGGTTGCAAAATTTTAGAAGGAGGCTGTCTAGATCCTCCCTTACCATGTCAGGAACCCTGGGATGTCTGTATCTGCTTAATGAGTTGTTACGCCTTTTTCTCAGGGATGTAGTATAGAGCTGGATAAGAACAACATATTACACTGCTCCTCCCCATGTCCCAGACAGCAGCTCAGTTTAGAGACAGCATAAGTGTCTTTGAGGTCTTCAGAGGCCACAAAGCAGAGCTGCTGTGGAGCTGACACCTTCTGTGCATCATGTGGTAGAGTTTTGTGGAAAGAGGCTCCTTCCTTTCATGCAGCAGAACGTACAATGAGGGCCAATAATAACATGCATCCATTGTACAGCATGAAAGAGGCTTCTTTGCAAAGCATATTGTTTGTTTTCCTTTGTGTCTTCTCATCTGCGAAATGTAGACGACTTCTGCCCCTTCTCTCTCATCACCAGCTCCCACTCAGTGTGCCTTCCTAGCACGCTTTGCAATGGTGACACACACTCCATTGAACCCTGCTGGAGTCCGAAATTCCCCAGCATGAGACAAATAAACAGCCTTTCTTTCTTTTTTGGCTTTTTTGTCTAACTTCCCAGACTGACATGTTGTAAAATAAAATAAACAAGAATTTTGAAACCTATGTTGATCAACAGTGGTGTGGTATGCAGAAAATATGTTCTGAAACAAATGCTTTGAATTAGGACATATGCGAAGGCTTGGGGCTGATTAATAGCTACAGCAAAGACTCAAGAGATTTTTTTTTTAGTGCTGTGGGCCAGGATAGTATTTCAAACATATTAATTGCAATAGTGTGCATATTTGTTGCTGAACAACTAAGCAAAGGAAAGTAAGTGCTAGAACAAGCCAAGAAATACTTTTGAATACCCTGACACAAAGAAATCAAAGCAACAGTACTACTGTCAGCCTCTAGAATAATTAATCTGGAGGAGTAGGTAACTTTGAAGATAGGGGGGAGTGAAAGACTGATAGGCTAAGGGTAGATTTCACTTGCTAGTCACATGCCAGTATTTGACTGATGAATTTATTCAGTTTGACTGATGAAAAGCTCTATCAGCCTTACATTACATCAAGCTACAAACATGTTCTATCAGGTAAAAATGTTCATCTGCACAAAATAATCAACTAGGGATGTATGAATAGGATCTTTAGAACAGCTGGGAGAATCCTTTACTGTACATATAATAATTTCCTCTTCGAGGCAGTGAATTATTGCATATAGATCTGAGAAATATGGATTCTTAAACTACATTATCCATTAGGAATGGTTTGGATAGCTATCCTTTTTACCTCCTTCTTTGGCCAGAATTTCATACAAAGATAAAAACAGAAAATTGAGTCTCTATTATAACCCCTTCACACAAAGTTAGTTGTGATGAATTGGTTTCTGCCTAGAAAAATTACCTGCCCCCATGAGTTGCTAAATAACTTATTATTTGACAAAGAAATTCAGGGATTACAAAGGAAAATATCTCCTGTCATCTCATTTATTAAGAGGGAGAATTGGTCAGCTACCTGAGTGGCTGGAGAAGTATAGAATGCCAGTTGGTTATGGGAAGTCCATACCAGTCTATATGCAAGGGGAAAGGCAAGATACTGAAAGCCTTAAGATTCAGATGAATGCTCAACAATAGGGAGAAAACTCAGGTGAGTGTATCTACTTATTTTAGTATTTCCTTTGTTTCTATTTATCTAACGGCATAAAAGTTCTTTGAGAAGATGTTGTACTACATGTTTCAAAGCATCTCTGGAGAGGTGAACAATAAAACAAAGCCTTTTACAAAGCTGGTGAAAATTGATAAGCTTAAGCAACTGTGTTTCAGTGAGAGTGTAGCGTTGATCCCACTTCCTCACTTTACCTTGTATATCCCAAAATACTAGGACCAAAGAGCCCACATTGAAAGACTATTGAACCATGCTCCAGTCAAGAGAAGAGTGTGTTTGTCCAATATGGCGAAACCCTCCACTTTAGACCTGAAAGTGTTTGCCAAGGAACAATTATTAGACCCTTTGTTTCCCTAGCACTACCAAGGAGTTTCTCCATCTGATTTCTCTCCAGTATGGAACACAAGCAGATACTTAGATGTCCTATGGAATTTCTTGAGCTCTAATTCAGGGCAGGAGATCCATGCTAGCGAGGGAGAAATACACCTGTGAAACTGCTCTGCAAGACAGTCATGGCTGGGGAAATACCTGCATTTCTGTCCATATGGCACTGCTTGGTTTGGGAAGCTTTCTAATTTTGTCTTTTACCTCCTCTGGTAGATGAGAACCCAGGAAAAAAGCTACCACCTGTTTCATGAGTAGTGAGAGAGGCAGAAATTACTAAAGATGCATCAAGAAAGTGTATTGTTAAAGCTTCATCTCCCAGAGTCATTCAATTACGCAAAACATTCACGGTTTCATGGTTTATTTTTTTAACACATTACCTTATCATGGTTGAAAAGACAAGTTAGAAATGGGAACAGAAAGCTGTAAAGCACAAGGGAAGCAAAGGGAACTCTGTGGTTCCTTGTCTGGTTGGTTTTCAATCGCATGGCTCTGTTAAAGGTGTAGGGAATTAAAAGCCTTTCTTCAGAAGTAGCAATATCTTCCTCTAGAGGACTTCTGTAGCAAGCACTAGCAGTGATTTTGATGATGTCTATAGCTGTTCCCTTGCTACTATGATACCAGTTTGCTTCATAACAATACTGTGTGAATGATTAGGATGTTCAGATATGTTCCAAAGTCAGCAAAGACTCATGGCACAAGACCGAATTGTGCCGTATGAAACCATTTTAAAAGCTGAGAATATACTGCCTGAGAACCTACTTCTTTACTTCTGGTCCCTTCTGGAAACCAGAAATCAAGGCCTTCTAAAGCACAACCTACTCCTGGAAAACTTCAGCCATGCAGTGTACAAGTCCATCCCCTCCAGCACGATGCTCTCACATGGGCCTTCAGTTTCTAAGTCCTAAATTCCACAGATGCATTTTGCATCAGTTAATACTACTGTTTGCAAAGCAGAAGACAACCTGTAATTATTTGAGTGCTTAAAAGATCATGTTGGAGCTCTGTAAGAAAAGACATCAAAGTATTCACAAAATCACAAGTGATACTTGAGGAAGTCACAACTTTATCATAACACTAGAGGTTTCTCATGTTCTCTGTTTGAACTGTTATGAGCCATAGAGTTTGCTGATGGCTGTTGGTTTGAAACAAATGACATGCTGCATTTTTTTGTTGTGAAAACTGATTTTACTAATTCTAATATTTTAATCTATGAATCTTTGAGCTGGTGTTGCAATTACTACCTAGACAGATTTTTCCAGTAAAAATTTGTAATCAAGATGCAAGATGCTAGAGTCCTAATCAGTTCCACCCTACATACCCCTTCTCTCCACTGTTTTTGAAGTGTAATTACAAATACAGTATTTTGCTTTCTAAGCTATAAAAGCATTTTTAGAAGTTCAAATATATTTAATCCATAAAACTAATTTATGGCTGTGCAAGTTGGAGAAACAAATGTTATCGACTAATGGCCTGAGTTATTTAAAAATTACTGAGGTAGGCACTATTTCTCCTGATTTTTGATGACTTTTCACATGCAAATGTTGGCTTACATTGTACATGAGCTTACAAAAAGTAAGCTCATGCAGATATGGAAATACCCAGTACTGTAAAGAAGAATTTAATGTGCACTCTGACTAAACAGTAATGCTGTGGTAGCATAAAGTACATCTGTTATGCATATACATTACTGTATGCATGTGAACAACTGAGAAAAGTCTTGAGCAAAATTCTAAGCCTGGAAAAGTAAATGACAGAAATTCCCATTCACTTTGGACAAGGAACAGGTTTCCACTTCCTTATAATGTTTAATGACTGGCATTAGCAGCACTAGATAGACCAAGAGCTATTTTATTCGATCAATAGTGTTAGCTCAGTCACCTGAAGTGGTAGTTTGTTTCTTTCTCGTTCCTTAAAAGGAGTTACTTTTACCCTGTGATACCTATTAGATATATTGCTCATTTACAGGACCCAATTTAGTAAAACACCTACATGTGTATTTAATCAAAGACTGCCGACGGCCATATACTCAATAACAGTCAACTGAATTTATATATTTTTTCAATTAGGCACATACCTTAAATTTGTCTGGATTATGGCCTTACCTATCATAACTGTGATAGGGCATAGCAATGTGTTTATTTTTCTGTGTGTCCTTGACAATCACTGAAATTTGTCTGAATAGTCTGATTCCACTGAGATCTTACAAAAGTATCATCTAGGGAGAACACCTTTCAACAAAAAAATCCAAGGGAGGGTAGTAAGTTAACTCTGTTGCCTGTGTCCTGACACAGGTTGTTTTATTTATAGATGATAGTTATAATGAAGAGTAGTCAACAATAGGGACATGTCATGAAATGGAAGAATAAATGCATGCTAACAGGATTTCTTAGATGTACTCAGGAAGAACATTTGTGGCCCCAGTGAGTGGGTTAAGCCCTCCCTAAGCATGAAATTTTATGTGAATAATATTGAAGAATTTAGCCTTGATCTGGTAATACAAGATTGATTTTATTAATGTAATAGTACTGGTTTATTAAGTACACTTTACTCCAGATCACAGCCCAGGAAAGGGAGAGGGATAGGGGTACAAGAACTACTGCTTATTCACAGTTTTAAAGGAAGTTTTAAAGGAAGTTTTAAAGGAATTATTTTCAGGAAGGTTAAATTAACTGTTCCCCAAAAGATTCAGTGCAGACTAGCTTGGCTTTTTTTAATTGGTTGAAATGATACTTAATTTTAAGGCTTTTTTTTTCCTTCCTTCCTTCCTTCCTTCCTTCCTTCCTTCCTTCCTTCCTTCCTTCCTTCCTTCCTTCCTTCCTTCCTTCCTTCCTTCCTTCCTTCCTTCCTTCCTTCCTTCCTTCCTTCCTTCCTTCCTTCCTTCCTTCCTTCCTTCCTTCCTTCCTTCCTTCCTTCCTTCCTTCCTTCCTTCCTTCCTTCCTTCCCATTTGTCTGTCTCTTTTTTTTTCTCTTGCTTTTTTCCTTTCTTTTTTATTTCTTTTTTCTTTTTCTATTTCTTCCCTTTTTCCTTTGGTATTTTGGTCTTTCATTTCTTTCTTTCCTTCTTTCTTTCTCTGACAGTTTGTTTTTTTCCCTTCTACACTGTACTAAAAAAAAAATCTCAAAATATTCTGGATGGATTGAAGCTTCACAGGGAGAATAATAGGCATAATAACTATCATACAGTTAGAGAAGAGAGGCATGCTGGGTATATCTGTCTCCCTATAGATGCTGCTCCATTTTTATTCAACTGGAAATTGTAAGAGTTGTATAGATGGGTCCACTGAAGATCTCTGAATCAAGCCAATTTTAA
The DNA here is from genome assembly GCA_033459285.1 of Clamator glandarius. Lineage (NCBI taxonomy): Eukaryota > Metazoa > Chordata > Aves > Cuculiformes > Cuculidae > Clamator > Clamator glandarius. The sequence goes on from JAUNZM010000136.1 coordinate 251,062, forward strand.
TTAATCTTATCAATCATTTCAGAATAATCAAATTAATGAAAAAAATATGATTGACTCTCTGATTCCAGCAGCAGCTACATTTTATCATATGAAAAAATGGCTTTTCCCTTTGTATTTTAAATGACTGAAATTTGAAAAATAGATTTGTTAACTTCATAAAGGGCAGTAAATGTTATTACAAAAGTGGTTGGTTAACTTGTCACTGTTCTGTTCTAAGGCTTGGAGTAACAACCACAATGGGGTTATTGATATAAATAGCATCTTTTTAGGAGGAAGAAGGCAACATGTTCCTTTGCAGCAGTTCATTTATTAAAACCTCAAGTAATCTTCACCATTTCAAAAGAAGGGAGCTTCCTGAAAATAAAGGGTATATTGTTGAGGGGCATATAACTCATCAAACTTGGAAATACTATATCACTCTTTAGGATATAACTATGGATTTTTGATGGAGTCAGGCATATGATGAAGAGCCATGGTAGCTGCATGGTACTTCACAAAAGCAATGGGAGTACGTAGACCATCTGCTAACTGCAATTTAATAGCTTGACTTCTGGCACATTGCTGGCAGAAAAAGTGACAAGCACCACTTTATACACTGAGCAATGTGCACTCTACACTAGTTCCATTTTATTTAGATAGTAAACTCCTTGGGGCAAGGTATCTTTCTGTGCTGTCTTTGTCAAGTAGTTTGCATGGTGGGGTTCTGGTTTGTGATGAGATGTTTTTACACTGTGCAGAGATGTTCAGGCCAGCATCACCTGAGCTCCTGCTGAAAGCAGAGGCAGCCTAGCTACAGCAGTGTGATACTGTGCTTGCATCACTGAAGAAGTGCTAGCCTCTCACATGTCTCTGACAAGATTGGTTCTGTGACATGCCATTGATGCCATGCTGCTTTGGGATCCATATTGGTGGAGCTGCATGGCATGGAGCTGTGCCACACAGCTGTGCCAGCTTGGGTCTCCACTATGTCAAGCACCTTTGTGCCATTGCTCACAATCCAGGACTAACTGGCACTTAACCTCCAAGGTACCTCAGTAATGCTGCTACGAAATGCAGCCCTGCAGATACTTCTCCATGAATTCAACCCTAAACAAGTTTGCACAAGTGGTTTCTCCTACCAGACTCATCCAAACCACCCCAGACTTCCTGCCCGGTTCTATGATGTGCCTGATCCAGCTAAACACTTATGCGTGAAAGTAGAACCAGGGATTTTGCCAGACAATCTCACCTATCTAATCTTTTTTAAGTAGGTTATGGTGGTCTCTTGATTGTAGACCAGAGCACTCTGTGCTTTACAAGATGTTGCTCAAAGTGGTTTCAATGGGATTGAAGGGTTTTTAGAAGCTGTTTGTATACGAATTGGCCCAATTTTTTCAGGTGTTTTAAGAGCTACAGTAGTCATAGGAATTTATTGATGTCCTGCAGATCCATGGAGTGTTGGTTTACTCTCTGACTTTGTGTTTCAGGGCTGACCTGCATGTTTCCAGTGGCACATTCAGGATTTCCATTCTCTGCCTCCACAGTGAGAGTGCTTTCATTTGAGCATTTCATAAGAAAACAACATATCATGATGCCATTAAGTATCACTCTGCTCTAAGTCCTGGGGCAATGAGATTGCAGTTCTCTGTGTGGGGAAAGGACTCCCTCCTCTGCTTCATTCCATACCAATCTGCTTGTGCTGGAGCCAAGACCTGTCCCTAGGGTACATCACGATGTGTACTAACGCACACACTGCAGTAATGCAAGGTCCCACAGGGCTTTCAGCATATTTTCTCCTTCTCTTACTTGTATATTTCATTTTCTTCTATAGAGTGAAATGTTGCACATTGTCAACATGAGGGGAGAATATCAAAGTAAAGGGATACTCGGAGAGTTAAAGACTGCTTTTTCTTACCATAACAGGGAATATCACAGGTCAGATCTTTAAAAGCATTTATGAAATCCAAGATATTGAAGAAATCTAAGATATTAATGAACAGAGCTGCAAGATGTCATCATGGATCATTTTTCTGCTCAGCATTTTTGTCTGGACTGTGCCTTACTTGGTGTGGTAACATCTGTCAGCTTGGACAATGCAGTAATAACAGGTGACAGTGAAGTGTTTTTCTTGATTCTAACTGCTCATGCCAATATTATGATGTGCTAACATGTGAAAACTACAAGAACACTCATCACGTTAGTCTTGTGTCTGAATTTTTCTGGACTTAAATGTTTTGTAATCTCTGGTTCTCACCATTATATTATCTTTCTGTGTGTTCCCTTAGAGCTGCAAGACTGCTACCTGCACTTCTCCCATGTGAGAAAAAGAGAAGGGAGAGGCTGGAGACAGGCACATGCCCTTTCTGCATGTCTCTGCAGCTGTGTCAATAAAAAGCTGCCAACAGGTTGCAGAAAGAGAGCAGTAGAGGGAAGAGGGCCATGCTAGTTCTGTGTCACAAGAGACTTGGGTGGGAAAGAGGGTCCAAGTACCCCTGGTAACACCTTGCTAACATCCCTCTCAGTGTTAGATGCAAGAATCTAAGTTAAATTATTTTTTCTTTTCTAAAGAACTCTAATAGAGCATAGGAATGGAGTGTCTCACAAATATCAAACAAAAGTAAAATAAATATTTTTACCATTTCAAATCATCCTAATTGAATATGAAGGCTGTGTATAGAACTCTAATTCTGTCCAGAGGCTGCTTGTCAAGTTTTTATTGTAATTACCTGATTTGTTCAGCTTTAATCGTATTTATTTTTGAAGGTCAGTGTCCTGCTCTGAAATGGTTAGTGAAGGCTATGTGAATGTGTAACGCCCATAGGGAGAAAAGCAGAGAGCACATAAGCTCTTTTAATTTGGACTTCACGGCAGAAGTGGTAATACTTTCTTCCACTTCTTAGCGGTCATATTTCTTCATCAATGTTATTTATTATTTGTTCCATAATAATTCTGAGAAATGTTGCTTGTGACTGGGCTGCAGTACACACTGTGATGTATATGTCCATAATCATCATCAACCCATACATTGGAGATTTTGTATTATAAACAGGCAAAGCAAAGCATGAGAGAAACAGTGTCATTCTTTTCCATACAACTGATCAGCAAAGGCACAGAATTTTTTGCTTTAGCCTACCAACTTCATTTAACACCCTTATCAGAGCTGTCAATTCTCACTACATCACAGGAGTGTTTAGGTAAAGACATCGTGTTCTGTCCTCCTATCCTGGTGAGACATGTACAGAAAAATGCTTAATCTCCTTGCCCTGAAGTCATTTCTAGAGACTGGAAGAAGACCAGTAGGCCTTAAAAGGGCACTTAGTAGCAATCAAATATATAATATGTGTTTCCAAAGTTGTGCCAAAATACATTTCATTTGCTTACAGCTTGATAATGTCATAAAGTTACCTGTCTAGAAAAGCACACTTGTTTTTTTATGACTAAAATAAATGTTTCCCTGGGAAGTTGAGAGGTATTAGTATTATGCCTCTACTGCAAAAATAGTTTGGGGTTTAAAGCTAAACATTGAGCTTCAAACTGTTGGCAATGGGATGATCTGCGGGATGCAGACAGGTTATGAAGTAGAAAGAGCAAGTTCAATCTTTCTTTTTAAAACAAAACTTAAAAAAAAAGAGACAGCTTATTATTTTCTATGTTCAGGAGTCCTCAGTTCAGTTTATCAGTTTAGTCCTCAGTTTAGTTTCTAAACTTTGAGCATACGATTGAAGACCACAACTGCAAGGAGGGCTCAGCAGCACCTGACTCACGATTTTTCCATGCAACAGCCATTTTATGTGCAGCTGACTAATTAACTGTGCTGTAGCATAAATCTATCAAAGGAAAATCCCCAAATAACAAAATAACCTAACATGTAAAAAGAACAGTAGACTTTTAAATACACTTGATTATTTTTAAAGTTCTTGTGTTCCTTACAATTTGGAAGGAACATTAATATATTCATAAGCACTAACCTGAAGTCAGTGCTGCGTGCTCAAGCATACTTTCTATTATCAGTGGATCTACTGCAATTCTCAGAAGAGGGAATGTTGATGAGTACTAACATTGTTGGCAGCTTCTTGTTGAATATAAACACTTGCCTAGAGCTCACCTAAAGAGAAAGACTTTTGTAACTCATTTCTCACCTTCATCTTCTGGATTACCTTTTCCCATATCCTAACCATATAGAATAGCTACCTTTAAGTTAAAATTTCTAAAAAAACACCACTTCTATATAAACATTATCTTTAAGATCTGAGCACAATAATTTCCCCAAGTAAATAATCTATGATGCTTCGGTTTTGTACTGGGCTTTTTTTGCCTCCAAAGTATGTTGGATTAGAACAAAATTTCTAGCTGGCCATTCATCTCATGTAGTTGCACATTGTGGTACTCAGTGGTATAGTGGCAAACAAGGAAATGGAAAAATCTCACCTACTTGTTCTTCCAAAGTGGGCAACATAAGCCTAATCAGTCTTCTATTCATTTTAGAAACTGCTGAATTTAATATCCTTGTGTTTCCCTATGACCTTACTACTCAATAAGTGGTCATTTCTGGAAACCTAAAAGATGCTACTATATTTCCTCCATTTCTGGTCTTTCATCAGCCTTGTGCATCCTCTGTTCAAAGTGTTATGTTTCCAGTTTCTTTTCTAATGAGATTCTTAGAGGACTGGAATAAGGATTTTGTACATCATCAATTTGCATTAGCAAAGCTGGGCAGAGGAAATGACACCACACCTGCTTATCCTAAGCATATTATTTATCCATAAGCACACCTTAATAGCATCAAAGCATGTGCTAAAGAAATGAGAGGGAGTGTGGAACAGGGAGAATTGGATCCATCACAGGGCTTATCCTGGTTCCTCCAGGTTCTGACAGTAACTCCCTCGAGCAGCTCGAAGTCTCTCAGTACAGTGGTTCCTGCAGCACATGCCTCCCCATCTGCTGTTGGCTCAAAATGTGACTAAAACAGCCCTAAAGGAGGCAGTAACAAAGTAAACTATGTAAATAAGGATACAGTGATTCATCTTAGCTGTGTTGCCTTCCTGCAAATGCAAAAAATACCCTGCTGAGCCATTGGACTCTAACCTTCCATTAAGCAGCCAGGAAAAGTGAACAGACTTGAGTAGAAAGAGAACCATCCAGGACACTATTCGCTTTCTATTTTACTGTTTAACAATTGAAATATTAATACTACTTCTATAGTTGTTCTTTCCACTTTATTTCGCAATGCTGAGAACACTTCAGGAAACAGTCACAATTATGCATCACATGAACATATATATGTATTCATGAAAATACGTATCTTTATTTATCTATCCTAATTAAACTAGATGAGCATAGAATTGGTTCCTTAGAGAAGACCTTTGAGATCAAGTCATTTTCCCAAATGTCTTACCTAAACTCCTCCTGGCATAGCTCGGGACCATTCTCTCTCGTCCTGTCACTTGTTACTTCAGGGAGGAGGCAAACACCCACTTCCCAACTTTGTCATGGCTGCTGCGAATGAACATAGTCACTGTGCTGGTCTGCAAGTGGAAGAAAGCTCTGGTTATACTTGCCCACGGAGCTGGAGAAGGCTCTTCTCTCCTTGCCTTATTCTGGCTCCTTCCTCTTGGGGTGCTGCTGCCGGAGCGCTTTCAGGTACATGGAGTATTCGTGCCTGAGGCTCCTGGCCAGCAGGGCAGCGTTGAACTCTGTTCGGCAGAGCAGCTCTGTTTTCAAGAGGATGTCCTTTTTCCAGGCGTCTAGCCTCATGGAAGATGCGGCCATCCCTTGCCTTGCCTGCAAAAGACAGAACAGGGGGATGGTGAAGGGAGCAGGGTCTTGTGGGGCTGAGAACTGTCCTGCTGGGCTTGGCTTCATCTGGAAGAACTCCAGCCTGGCAGGACTGTCACCAGCAGCACACTGCGCTGAGGAGACCTCTGGCAGGCTCCAGCCTGTGCTGGTGGCTCCCAGAGGGCTTCAGCCCTTCTTCAGACAGAAGAACCCTCGGGGCCCTCTGAGGATTCCTTGGCCATGCTTGGTTTTGGTTTTTCATTGCCGGTCTTCGTGGCCAAGGCCACTGTGGTTCCCTGCTGCCCACAACCTGGCCGCTCCCTGCATGGCTCATCTCACTTACTCACTCTTCTCCGGCGTCTCTTCCCATTTCTGCAGGGTGCAGTTGCTATCCACGCGATGCAGAAGAGATAGAGGGTTTGCCCAGCCCCGCAGAGGAGGTAGGCAAAGCAGCGCCAGAGGTGGCTGAGTTGGAAGGGTAGGTCAGTGGCCGCGCTCGCATGCTGCTCAACCGGTGGTTGTTTCAGGCTCTCCTGACAGGTTCCCATCCTGACCCTGACCCGGCCCTGGGGGCTGCAGTGGCCAGTGCAGCCGGGCCAGTTGGTGTGTATGGTCTCCACCACAACTGGCTGTTGCTTTGGGCTCTCCGGAGCAGGTCCCATCCTGACCCTGATCCAGCCCTGGGGGCTGTAAAGGCCAGTGCCGCCGGGCCAGTTGGTGTGTATAGTCTCCACCACAACTGGCCGTTGCTTTGGGCTCTCCGGAGCAAATCCCATCCTGACCCTGACCCTGACCCTGACCCTGACCCTGACCCTGGTCCGGCCCTGGGGGCTGTAAAGGCCAGTGCTGCTGGGCCAGTTGGAGAACGGGCTCCTATCTTCCAAAGGCACCTCTCTTCCATCTTCTGGATGAGCAGGTGTTGTGCGTGCGACCCAGTAGGAGTGGATTTGTGTGCGCAGGGTCTTCCAGAGACCACAGATGCGTATGGTGACAGGGACCCCGTTGTGGTGGCTGTAGGTACTGGGGTGTAAGGTGTGCAGAGTCAGCAGGCAGGGAAAGATGATGAAAAGGAGAGTGGGCATCATGGTGGTGTTTCTCAAGGGAAAATGTCTCGATGCCGGAGCTGGTGTGCGCTGCCACCTGAGCAGTGTTCAGGCAGTGACCACTGGGACCAAGTGGCTGCACTGGGTGTGCTTGCAGGGTTTGTTGGTCTGACAAGCTTTGAGCTCATGTGACGCATGTCCCCTTTGTGATGTCACAAGACCTTTCTCCGCCCACGGTGCAGGCGATGAAGCCTGAGGCGGAGCTGGGGAGGTCCTGCATAGGCAGAGTTTGAAGCCTGTTGTGGCCACTGCTGTGCCCAGCAGAGGACACGGATCCCAGCTGTGGAGCGGGACTGAGCCCCACAGGGTTTTGACGGTGCCCTGAACTTGTCACCAAGAAGGACTGGTGCCCACTCACCCCATGTGTCTGAAATCATTGTCCAAATGTTGTTTGCCTTGGCACTGTAACTGCTTCCCTGGGGATCCTGTTCCAGTTTTCCACCATAATCTGGATGAAGAACCTTTTCCTAATATCCAAGATAACCCTCCATGGCACATCTTCCTAGCATTCCATCGGATCCTGTTATTGCTCACCAGAGAGGAGACATCAGCGCCTGCTCTTACTCCTCCCTTTGTGAGGAAGCAGTGGACCGTGATGAGGTCTCCCTGTAGTCTCTTCTAAGGCTGACCAGAAGTGACTTCAGCTGTTCCTCATTACTCTTTTCTACTAATTATTAGACGCTTCGCCTTTAAAGCTGTTGCTGTTAACTTGGTGTCAATAACTACTGACCATTTGTTACCTTTCTTGCTGCAGTAAGTTGAGTAAAACTTGATTTCACAGAACATTCTAGACTTCGGGCTTTTGTGCTGATCACACTTTGCTCCCTGTGATGCTGAAAATTCTAGCACATAAGCTCTCTAAGACGCATTTTGGACTTTTAGAAGATAAGGCTCCTTCAGGCCTGGGCATCATGAGGCAGTGACCTCCGTTGATCACACGCAGCGAGACAAGAGCTGGAGCAGGATGGATTTCCCACTCACATACGTGTTTAAATTCTCCTGGGGATCTTATGCGTATTTTGCTGCTTTCTAAGGTCTAATTTTAATGTTGTTATGAACAAATCTCTCGCTAATTTGGAGCTTTGGCTCCGGCTCTGCCTCACCTTGCTTTGAGATGGGGAAACGCTGCAAGCAGAGGGGATTATAGAAACAGAGGCATCTGTTCAGCACAGACCACACCGAACACAAGATGTGTGTTCAGTTCTGGGCCCCTCACCACAAGGAGGATGTTGTGGCTCTGGAGTGAGTCCAGAGAAGAGCAACAAAGCTGGGGAAGGGGCTGGAGAACAAATCTTATGAGAGGCAACTGAGAGAGCTGGGGTTGTTTAGCCTGGAGAAGAGGAGGCTGAGGGGAGACCTCATTGCTCTCTCCAACTACCTGAGAGGAGGTTGTGGAGAGGAGGGAGCTGGGCTCTTCTCCCAAGTGACAGGGGACAGGACGAGAGGGAATGGCCTCAAGCTCTACCAGGGGAGGTTCAGGCTTGAGATCAGGCTTTACCTCCAGTACTGTGTAGAGTTCTGGGCCCCTCACCACAAGGAGGATGTCGAGGCTCTGGAGCGAGTCCAGAGAAGAGCAACGAAGCTGGTGAAGGGGCTGGAGAACAAATCTTATGAGGAGCGACTGAGAGAGCTGGGGTTGTTCAGCCTGGAGAAGAGGAGGCTGAGGGGAGACCTTATTACTCTCTACAACTACCTGAAGGGAGGTTGTGGAGAGGAAGGAGCTGGGCTCTTCTCCCAAGTGACAGGGGACAGGACGAGAGGGAATGGCCTCAAGCTCTGCCAGGGGAGATTTGGGTTTGAGATTGGGAAAGGGTTCTTCACGGAGAGGGTGGTTAGGCATTGGAGCAGTCTGCCCAGGGAGGTGGTTGAGTCGCTGTCCCTGGAGGTGTTTAAGGCGAGGGTGGATGAGGTACTTAGGAGCATGATTTAGGGATTTGTGGGAATGGTTGGACTCGACGATCCAGTGGGTCTCTTCCAACCTGGTTATTCTGTGATTCTGTGATTCTGCGACAAAACACTATTTAAACAAAATGGAAATGAAGCCTAGATTATTCTGTTAATTGGAATATCAAGAATCTGCATAAGGAACTTTGCTTAGGGGCATTTTATCATCAGCCCAAGGTATACAGGAAGATGGTACCAGTAGATTATTCCATAAAAAAAGAGCTGATCTCTAGGAAAAGGGTCTTTTCCATCTGCCACTAAGAGACAGTAATGATAGAATTACACGTGAAAAAAACAGAAAATCAAGACAATCTTCTAATCACAATTGAGGGTTTGTTTGGGTTTTTTTTTTCAGAAAAATTCTTTACTAAATTTGACCTGTATCCAGCAATAATGCAAACAGTGATAGTGTTACCAAAACTCCACTTTCCAACAGGTAATTTCATCCCAAAATTTGACCAGCTTCTGCACTTTTACACGTGAATAAAGAGGGACTTTCTTCATGTTAACTGTTCCACAATTCATCCATCTTCAGTGCTAACTGCTTTTTTAGGACACTGTGCAATGATATGCTTACATGTGGGATTATGGGGTTAAATTAGGCAAGCTCTTAAAAAAAAAATCTATTGTAGACAATTCCACACTTTGTTATCTTCCTTTCAAATTGTAACCTTATATTCTGTTTTCAAACTCGCAACTCTTACTCTTTGTTATATTGTATGGTTAACAATTTTACCATGTCTCCTCCCTTATTTAGAAAGCTTTTGTTCACAGCTTCATCACTATCTGCATGTAGAGACAGGCAATCATAGTCTGTAGGCTACCGTAATAATAGCACGCTAGATAATATCGCCAGATCAGCTACATGCTACAAACACATCTGAAATTTTCCATGCTTCAGTAGTATTAAGATAAGTAAAATTAGAAGTATTAGGAAACTTCTTTTCATTATAATGGGATATAGTTGTGCCAAGGAAAAAACGCAACGCCTTGCATGGAGAACTTGACACATCAAACATAAAAAGGGGCCAGGAGGGATAAAAAAGTGGGAGTAAAAGATAGAAATGGCAACAAGAACATATGCCAAAAAAAAGAAGACAGAATGAGCTATAGTCATACTGCTGATCACTTCAGAAAGGAGAATTTCACCAAACACTGACTTTGGTAGGTCCAATATTCCTGCCAGAAACTTCCCTGGCTTGAGTTTTAAGATGGTTATCTCAGCATTTGTGTGGCACTTGGGATAGGGAGAGGTGGAGTGTCTTTTAAAAGCAAGGAGCAATCAGTGCCTAATGATGCAGCCATTTCCTCTCAGCTAATGTTTTCAAGAGTGTCTTAACAGTCAGGGCTATTTAATCAAGGTGTGAGCTAGCTGCTTTGCATAAAATAAGAATGGAATCAAAGGAGAACACAAATTCATAGGAAGTTCACAAGAGCTGAAATTTTGGAGACCTTAAGTGGTGCATTTATTGAATGCAAAGTCAGACAGGCCACTAGAGATCTAAGCTTCATTTCCTACAGATCCTATGCCCTTGCAATCCACATAGATTACCCTGTACCATGGTCAATTACTTGTGTTCCATTAAAGTACATCTACCAAAAAGGTATAAGGTCTTGATTTGAAGATCCCTCAAAATGGTGCTTTGTTGTGGCAATGTGTACCTCCCTACTACCACTGTGGAAGATGTGTGCCCTATTTGCTATCTGAATAGGTTTGGTTTCAGCCTTTGGCCATAGTCATGCTTCTTTTCCCTCGTAATTAAGTAGTCCTTTAGTACCAAACATTTCTCCACCACCTGTGATCAAATCACATCCCATCATTCTGATCAGCTGAAGACAGTTTTCTCATTAAATCCCTCACTTTCACTCTCAGATAATTTTTGTGTTTCTTTCTGCATTTTTTCCAGTATTTTAGCTTTTTTTTTTTTTTTTTAAATAAAAAAGCACGGCCACAAGAACTCTAGGTGTATCTCTTCACCTTTTTGCAAAGATCATGTGTAAATGTGAGATTACTTTCCTGTAAATAGGAAAGTAATTTACACATGCTCCTTTAACTTACAGAAGGATGGCAGGAGTTCCTTCAGCCTTTCAGTTCTGGAAGTTTCCTGAGAGCTGTTTGTCTCTTGTGCTCTGTTTCAGTTGCATTATTTCCAGGCAATGGGCTTATGCTGCACTCAGCCTTGTCTTGTCATAAGCTCCATTTTTCTCTTAGATAAGATTAATTAGCTGTATTCAAACCAATTTATTTGAATGAGCTTAGCTACAACTGATCATGATCACTTTGTGTGCCTGCATCCATGATGCCTCAGTCACCTAGAACCTTCCACAGCTGCAATTCATTATTTCCCAGTCACTGATTCCCGGCACTAAAAATGCTGAACAATACTGGCCCAGAATTGATCCTCATGGTAATCTCTCACCACGAGAACACAACTACTCAACAGCAACTCCACACTGACCACTGACCACTGATGAATGCAATTCTGAAAGCTGTCATTTGGCCAATTTTTAATTCATTTAATATGTTCTTTATTGATGTTCCATAGCATTGACTCCTTAATCAGAATATTATGCACTACAGATTCAAGGTCTTGCAAAAGTCTACTACATTTACAGAACCCCCTGTCAATCAAACCACAAAAGTGAGAAGTAAAATCATTCTTTCTCCTCCAAATTAAAAAACTACTTATTTTCTAGGAGCTGGTTTTGCTGTGCTATTACTAGTGAAGAATTGCTGGTAATATACCTCAACATCTTCATCAACCATTTCCCAAACTTCCAAATGCAGAGAAAGAAACATCTATTGAATATTTTTGTCCTTTTTGCATCCTGAGTAATACTGTCACCTCCCATCTACTGTGTTTGTTGGCAGCTTGATGAGACAAACCTTCTCAACATTGCTAGACATGCTGGTTTTTCTGATGTTTTCAGCCATCAAACTTCTATTTTTCTGACTTATATTTTAGATCATTGAACATCTATTTGTCCTTTATTCTAATGTACATGGTCTGACAAATAAAAAAAAAACAAGATTAACCCCAAAGCTCAGGAATCAACAGGAGTTCAAATATTATTACTCTGATGAGTGCCTTAGTCAATAATTGAAAAGTTTCCATCACAGACTTCTTCAGTTTCACAAAAAACTTCATGTTACCTCACTGTTCACTCTTGCACACTGACATTTTCAAACCGAGGGTAAGAAAAATTCTATATTTGAAAACACGCTTGCTCATACTGAGCTAAGCCTTATCTCACTATGACAGGTTAGAACATGTTCTATAACCATCTGTCTCTCCCCTCTCACTCTTGGTTCCTAAGCTATAGGGTTAGTCTCAGGGCTTTTTTGTGTTGAGGTTTGTATTTTTGGGAAGAAGTGTCAATCTACTTGAGGGTAAGGTGGCTCTCCGAAGGGATCTGAACAGACTGGACCACTGGGCTGAGACCAATGTGTCAACTAAACAAAGTGGAAATCCCATCTTCGTAGAATCATAGAATCATAGAATGGTTTGGGTTGGAAGGGACCTTAAAGATCTCCTGTTCCAACCTCCCTGGCATGGCCAGGGACACCTCCCACCAGATCAGGCTGCTCAAGACCCCATCCAACCTGGCCTTGAACACTTCCAGAGAGGGGGCATCCACACCTTCCCTGGGCAACATAAGGTCTTCCTGGAGCCTTCTTTTCATAGCAGAGATCATCATAGTCATCATAGCAGAGGTGCTCCAGCCCTCTGATCATCTTCACAGCCCTATTCCAGTAGTCCCATATTCTTCTTCTGCTGGGGATTCCAGAACTGGACACAATACTCCAGGTGGGGTCTCACAAGAGTGGAGTAGAGTGGAAGAACCACTGCCTGCAACTCACTGACCATGCTTCTTTTAATGTAGCTGAGGATATGGTTGACCTTCTGGGCTGCAAGCGTGCATTGCTGGCTCTTCTTGAGCCTCTCATCAGTACCCCCAAGTTCTTCTCTGCAGGGCTGCTCCTAATCACATTGTCCCCAACTGAAAATGTAGATTTCTCTGACATAGGTGTAGGACCTTGCAGTCAGCCTTGTTGAACCTCATGAAGTTCACAAAGGCCCACTTCTCCAGCTTGTCCTGGTCCCTCTGGATGACATCTCATCCTTCTGCTGTGACAATTGCACCACTCAGCTTCGTGTCAACTGCAAACTTGCTCAGGGTGCACTTGATCTCACTGTCTATATCATTGATGAAAATATTAAACAGCACTGGTCCCAGTATGGACTTCCAAGGGACACCAGTTCTCACAGATCTCCATCTGGACATCAGGCCATTGAACACTTTCTAAATGTGACCATTCAACCAATTTCTTATCCACTGAACAGTCCACCCATCAAATCTATATCCAATTTAGAGAGAAGGATGTTGTGGGGGACCATGTCAAATTCTTTAGAGAAATCCAGATAGACCACATCCACTGACTTTCCTGTGTCCTCTGCCATGGTTACCACATCAGAGAAAGCCAGTAGGTTGGTCAGGCAGGACTTGTCCCTGGTGAAGCTGTGCTGGCTGTCTTGAATTACCTTCCTGTCCTCTATTTGCTTTAGTGTAGATTCTAGAAGGACCTGTTCCATGATCTTCACAGACATGGAGGTGAGGCTGACAGGTTGGTAGTTCCCAGGGTCATCTTTGCTACCCTTTTAAAAGTAGGCACTATGCTGTCTTTCTTCCAGTCATCAGGGACTTCTCCTGATTGCCATGACTTTTCACAGAATCACAGAATCACAGAATGACCAGGCTGGAAGAGACCCACTGGATCGTCGAGTCCAACCATTCCCACCAATCCCTTTCAAATATCACTGAGAATTGCTCGGCCACCACATCAGCCAAGTCCCTCAGAACTCTGGGATGTACCTCATCAGGTCTCACAGACCTCAGGTTCAGGTTCCTCAGGTAGTCACAAACCTGATCCTCCTCTACAGTGGGAAGGGCTTTACTCCTCCGGTCCCCTTCTTGTTGTCCATTGACCCAGGAGGTGTGAGTAGAGTAGTTGTCAGTTAAGATTGAGGTAAAAACATTGTTGAATACCTCAGTTTTCTCCTCATCTGTTGATTTGAGGTAAGCATTTTCAAACATCAGTGGTGTACGTTCTCTTTAACCTTCATTTTCTGGTTGACATACTTGTAGAAGCCCTTATTGTTAGCATTCACTTCCCTTGCCAGTTTAGCTCCAGCTGTGCCTTGTCCTTCCTGACTTCATCCCTACACAACTGAGCAGTATCCCTACATTCTTCCCAGGTTCCCTGTTCCTGCTTGCACTGTCTGTGCACTTCCCTTTTGTTTTTTAGTTTGACCAGCAGGACTCAACTCAGCCACCCTGGTCTCTTCCATTCTCTGCCTAATTTCCTACTTCTGCGGACTGAATGCTCTTGTGCTTTATTGAGAGCATCCTTAAATATTTGTCAGCTCTTGTAGAAGAGTTCTGTTCCCTTGTCCCTGAGGACTGTATCCCAGGGGGTCCTACTGAGTAACTCCTTGAAGAGCTGGAAGGCTACTTTCCTAAAATTTAGAGTCTTGACTATATTCCTTGCCTGTCCCTTACCCTTCAGGATCTTGAACTCCACCAATGCATGATCATTGCACCCCAGGCTGCCTCTGATCTTGACATCACTCATGAGCTCACTTGTACTGGCGACCATCAGATCCAGTATTGCACCTTTTGGGTAGGGGTGTCTATTACCTGGGCTAAGAAATTATCTTTGATGCACTCCTGGATTGCCTAAAGCTTGCTATGCTACTTTTCTAGTCAAGCATATATCTTCAAGTAATTTTTTTTTTCTCCTAAACTAATACTTTAAAATCAGCTAAGCAAATGTACAATTGGCACTAGTCTCACGTCTCATGATCTCTTGTGCCCCTTCTAGGTCTGAGCAGTATATGTTTGGCAGATGTTTGCCAAACATATACTTTATCTTTGGCCTTCACTTTCTATATGGGACAACTGAAGAAACACTTGCGTACTCCTCCTAGATCCCTTTGGGTGGAAGGATGTGGAACAATCCTACCAAATAATCTTATTTCATCATATACAGTATAACTATGCTTTGAACTGAGGCTACCCTATATGCAATGTAATCAAATAAGATTCACTGATCCTTAGACAACAACTGCTAGTTCCAGTCAGAAAAGAATTATCTTTGATGTTATAATGAAGTGTAGTAAGACTATATATTTGAATTATAGTTTAAAACAAAAGAATTTGGAAACATATAATGAACATCCCTTGGCTACAATGGGACCGAGATTTTTTCTCTGACCACATTTTTGTTTCTATTTGGAAGTGCTGAAGAATGGATAATCCATCAGTACTGTCTACACAGTTCAAGAACTATTGTCAGGACATATAAAAAATGTCTGAAATGTGAAGGCCTGACACAATGCACATTCATGTCAATAACAGCGCATTTTTCTACAGAAGTCATGGACTTTGGATCAGATTTCATCACAAAGGAAATGATAAAATGCTTGAGAACTCAACTCCTGTTCTGTTAAATTAAATGAGATTGCTCTAGATCAAAGGGAAGCCCAAATAGTTAGTATGGGGAAACAATAGGATTGTGCATTCTTAAAGAAAATGGAAAATAGTAATCATATTCAGAAGAAAAATGTAATAAAGAAAACAATTTGACGTAATATTCTGTTGGCAAAAAAGATATCTCATTTTCAATTTAATATTAAAAAATTGCACACATTAATTCTCTTCAGTTTTCCAATATACATGTATGAGCTGCAGACTGAACTGTGCAATTCATCATAAATGTTATTTGCCAATATAATGTCCAGGCTACAGACTCTGACAAGAGGGAACAACTTACTTGATACTTTACATCCTTCATATTCTCAGTTCCTTACTCTTTATGTATATTATAGTGTAGTAGCGTTATTTAGTTCAATATTTAGAAAAAATTAAAAGGTATGTAAAACTGTTGATAGTGCCTGCCAGTGTAGAAAGAGCATCTCAAGTCCAAAGTGAGGGAATAGTGTAGTCTCAGAGTAATGCAAATATGTCTTACATGGTGTATAAATGTCAGACATGAAATATATATGCTATTTCTATTTTATCATTAATTTCACTTTATTCAAGTAGCTCAGGTTGTAGTATGGTGCTGCTAGATAGGTCCAAAAATTTGAAATATCACTTTGAAACAGATTATACAAATAAGTCAGGAATGTTTCAGGTAGACCTGATCCTCTGCCCACATGGAAGAACATGGACAAAATGAACTTTTTGCCAACTACAGCTGTCCAAGATGTCTTTTATCTCCAGATTTTCATGCAGGATCCAGATTCCCATAATCCTACCTCAAGTCCTGACTCTGCAGTCTGCATACTTGTATATTTTGGGGAAAATATGAATAGAACATATATATCAAAAAGCCCACTCTGCAGAATGCTGAGACTCCTGCACATTGCCATAATACAAACATACACTATCTATCATATTAGAAATGGGACACTCAACACAAACCACACTGGAAAAAATAACTGCTTGTTTTCTTTTGGAGTTTCAATATGTATTTGCTCTTCCATAGCCTGTCTGCTTCATATGTACCTTCCTCATATGCAATTTTATTTATATTTTCTTAAATGTTTTCATTAAAGTTTTCATTCAAGGTGACAATTTAGGTGTATAATAATTTTTATCAAGATTTCAAGCATCACAGAATGCAAGGTAAGTGTAAGGTTAGGTTTGGTGTTTTTTTCCACTTTAGTGCAGTCTCTGGTTGGCAGAACCATGGTATGCTCTTAGCCCACCCATATCATAGGCAATACTGTAGTAACACAAATGTTGTCCTTTTGCAGTAAATGCCACAATTACAGCACTTAATTGGGCTACAAACACCTGATTAATCAAGAAGGAAGACTTGTTCTGGACACAGGAAAAAAAGGCAGTTTCACAGGGTAGGAGGCTGCTATAGACACAGCAAAATGCAACAAGCTCCATTGTCTGTTTTCACTTGGGACTCTGTAGAAAGCTAAGCTGGCTGCAGCTGCCCACTGAGAAGCAGCAACCAAATCTGAGGAAAAGCACTGTGATGTTATCCATCCACCTGCTTCTCTCACGCCAGTCCAGGCTTTCCTTCCTTACAGACACAGTGGTTGTTCCTGCCCCCACTTCTGGATCAATGAAACTAATTTTCTGCCTACTCTTCTGAGAAGCCTTGAGCTGGGTATGCCACCAGCTTAGCTCTTACCACTTCAAAACCATTATGAATAGATGGGCATACAATCCACACTACAGCCTGAATAGTAATTTGTCTCTTTTATTCTTTTTTAGAAATAAATATCAAAGAGATCTTTTTCTGTCCTTGTTTGTACCATATGTTGGCTTCTCATACATGAAGCAATTCACTGGAAATAGAACTGATTTAAATTGTTTTTTTTTTAAAATTACTTGAATTCTTCACCTTGCTCAGAAGATAATAAAAATAAGTGGGAGTGTCCCCAAATAGTCCCAGAAAGCATTCAGTAAGCAGGAGACACACTGGGACTCTTCCTCAAAAGGCTGCCACTATGAGGGAACATTTCCTTTGCTAACTCTTTGGGTTTTTTTAACCAGATTGTTTCTGAGGTCATCTTAGGCAGCCAACACTATGTGAGAGAAGAATGAGAAGCTCAAAATCATCATAACAATACCAAAAGAGGCCAATTTTCGCATTACATAATTAGGCAAGAAAGGAAGGAAATGAAGATAGCATTGGATAAAATTAATGTAGCTCCAGCCCACTGTTGTCAGAGTAATTTGTCCACCCTCATCTCGTGTATGATCTAAAAGGGAGAGGTTGTTTTATTTTTTTTTAATGGTTCCAGCTGCAAGTAATTGTAAAGGAGCTAAGTAGGATCAGCAATGATGGCCTAGAAAAGAAGCAAATGTTTTTTGTTTCTTTCTTTCTGGGAGGAAAGGAAATAATGAAACATTTCAGAATTTAAGACAGCCAGACTCAATAAACACAGGACTCATACCATGCATTTGCTAGAACACCACAGATGAAAGGGTCAGTTCTCCATGGGACTACTGAAGGGATGTTCATAAAGATCAACTTAAGCCTCAGCATACTCAATCACCTCCAGAATCCCTAAAGTCAATGGGAAAAGCCATTTTTTTCAGAGGTTGATTCAGAAAGGGTTTTATCTGTGTACTGTGATTCACATCCAGTTTGTGAATAAAACCACTCCTAGCTTTTAAAAATAACAAATAATAAAATCAGGTAGAAACTAAAAGCAACAGCTATCAAAGTCCAAATTTAGGAACTAAAGCATCCCCTGGTCAAACTTGCAAACCAGTAAATGACTGAAATATCCTGCTTGTCTATCAGGGAGCCGTCACTGTTCAGGCAACTGATCTCTGGTACATCATTTTTCTCCAACTGAAGTCTTATTGTGATCCACAAACCAGGCAGTTATTTCCTGTCTTGCCTTCCCTGTGTGAGTATGCTCTTACCCAGCCCTCCACAACATATGGACACAGAAGGAGGTGGGCAAGGCGAGAAAGGGGAAGGGGAGTACTTGATTACTGCTTCCCAATATCTGTTGGGCATTACTCCTTTTACCTCTCCAACTGAAATAATTTCAGCCTCTATGGAGTTATTTTCTGCATCAATCCGTCCTTAGGGTTCAAAATAGTCATGTTGTTCTTCAGCAACATTGAACTGCCACCCTTCTTCCACCACACTGTAATACAGTATCTAAAGCCACAAATGCTGGAAAGTGTTTAAAGCTCTGAAACTCCTTACAGTGCAGCATTAGGTGTCTACCTCTCCATTAAACAGTTAAATGTGTCTTTTCGTCCCTCAACATGCCAGTCACCTCTGTATATTTCTTGTTGATTGTTCCTTGCCCTCTTTCTTGCAAGGCAATGATGTGACTTTCAGAATGAGTAATCTCACTGATGACAACAGAACTGTTCAGCTACTTGTGTTCTCTTCACAGATATGAGCTTCTTCGCTTGGCCAAATATCCGTATGATAGAGCTGTCACATAGCGTAGAGCCATAACTTACTTTATAAAGTGCAAAAGGAGAGAAAGAATGGGAGAGAAAGTAATGATAATGACAGATTATAAAGAGTAATATTTCTTAGACTTTTGCAAATGCACTACTTTGTGGGAGCCTGAATGTAAACTAATATGAAGAAATACAAACCATTAAAGAAAGTTGTGCTGTTTGGCCTGCTTGTTCAACAGGCTCATATCTTGTTCTTTAAGGGGGGAAATTTGGTTGCATGAATCCTGTTGCACTAAATTCAATATAAAAATAGGACAAACACAATAAATGGCCAATTTGCAGGGCATTTATTCTATGAATTGTAACTCTGTGTGTGAATTATCAACTACTGGAATGTTGTTTCTTATTTTTTTCTTTCATATACCACCTGTTGGAAATATTCTGATGTTTTAAAAATCATTCTTGGTCTGTCATTTGCTCAACATTAGTTCATTGCAAATAAACAAAACTTAAATAGATTTTCTCAGACATTGGCTCATATTTTGTGTTTCCTGTACAGTAATAAGTTGGTCTTGAGTTTAGCTATGGTTCACAGCACAGATTTTTAGTATTCGAAATGTAGATTTCACTTTCTTTGCAAATTACCTGAACTTTAAAATCCTTCATTTGGCCAAACATTCCTGCCAATAAATCATTGACTAGAATAATCAGATAAAGTGTACATTAAATATTTATGAACAGAGTTGAAATGAGTTTATTTAAGAGCTGGAATGAGTATTTGTAAACAGATTTCTGAAGCATTCATCCAGCACTACTGAAAACGGCATAATTATTAAATAAAAAGAAATGACACCTGATAAGTGTAGAGCTGACAGCACACTGGAAGAAAACTATAGAAGATATTACTGAGATGGCAAAACTTTTCTAGGAAGAAAAACCCAGCAACAATTAATTCATTGCATATCCCATGCTGAGAATGTTCCTACTTGTCTGGGCAAACACAGACTTGTGTTTTTAAAAGGGGAGTTAAAATCAGACTGAAAAACGCATGATAGAGTCATCATAAATGCCAGTAATTCATAATGGGGAGATGGAAGATTGTTTGATACAATTGTGAATTACCAGGGTGTGTTCCAAAGCAGATTTATTCACTCATGGGCTCTTTATACTATACAGCAGCACTGATTTCACATTCAACTTGTTTGCTCTTGTTTCTGGAGAAAAAAAAGAAAACTGCTTTATATATGCACACACATATATACTTCCACTCTGGATTTATTGTTTTCCTCCTTTTAAACAAACAAACAAACAAACAAACTGGTGATTTTGTGAGACTTCAAAGAATTTTACTGCCATTATATAGTTAAATTTCACAATGCTCCTCTGAGGCAGAAAATTAAGTATTAAAATTCCCATTTGTTGGATAAGGAAATTTAGGGACAAAGGTTAAGTGATTTGCTGAGGCCACAGGAAACAACATAAGCACTAGAGTAAGGAGTTCTTTCAACCCATTCCCGTGGCTGGTAACATACTAGGGCACAGAACAAAGTTGTAAAATTTCACACTCTTTATCCATAATCTAGCCTTTTACTCCTTCTTCTTTCCACCAAATACAAAACATTTTCAGTGAAGTATTATTCGATGTAAATAAGAGATTTCTATTTCTATTATCATTTTACTTCAAGCAAACTGATTTTTTTTTCTCTTTTAGTTAAAAAGCTATGCTATCTTATATACAAGATAGTCTTTCTCTCAGGAATATGAAGCACCAGTGCATACAGAAAATATGGCCACTACAAGTGTCCAGGAGCCACACAAACACGTAACACAAGTGATGGCTCCACAGCTCCCTTGGAGCCTTTGGAACAAGACAGGACAAGGCAGATGTCAAACCAAATGGCATTTTTCACATGTAAAATATCATTCCAATGAAAACAGCTTCCAAAGCAAAATGAGTTTGAGATTGAGATTTTTTTTTCCCCAAATATTTTAGACAGGAAATTTTGAAATTAAATTAAATTTCTATTTTCTGACTGAAGTATTTACTTATGGATTTTAAAAACCTCAATATTAATATATTAAATCAGATTTCATCCCACCTCCCCTTTCTTCCTCTTATCTTTTCCAAGTTAGCAATAACATGAATAAGCCCTGGATGTATTTGTTACTCTTATCTTCACCTGTCTCCTTCCCCTATTCCTTTTATGTGTTCCTCTATTCAATTTTCAAATCTTCTTTGACTTTGAAATACAGAAAAGAAAAGTAAAATAGTATAAATACTCTATCATATATCCTGAAACCCTGAGAAAACAGTGAAAAAAATACAAAGGTAGAGAGAAGAAAAAAAATCACGACATTTCATAAATTAAAGAAAGTTTTGAGTCAAACTGATGTAGAACAAAAATATCTCCTCCAAGTACATTTGAAATTATTTTTCTGTTCTGAAAATTCCCCTTTGAAACTTTTCTAAATGGGGGAAGGTGAATTGTATTTGTGGCAACCTTTTCCAAAGAGAAACTTGGGATTTCTGCACAACACTTTTAGGGCACCTTTAATATGTTCATTAACAAGCACTTACATTTTTCTGCATTCAGCCAACTAAGTTTGTTTATGTAGGGAACATTGAGGAAAACCAGTTGTCAAGAAGCTAATTGTCCTCTAGTCTTTATATAAACTTGCTTTAACAAGCCACACTTACTTTAAAAATTTCCCTCCCCTTTCTGCAAGCATCTTTGAAATACACAGTTTGTGTAAGCAGCATGCTTTGTTAGAGAGTTAAAACTGCCTATAAGTAAACTTTTCTGAGCAGGAGCTGGAGGCAGACCGTAACCTTTAAACTGGATGCAACCTGCACTAAGACACCTGAACCATTCTGTGAGGCAGCACTACATGATAAAGCACAGCAAACATGGAACTATACAGAAAGGAGCTTGTAACAGACATCCAGGCAATCCCCTGGAACACAGCTGGGCTTGCACAGCTTTCACCAGTGGTCAGAGCTGTCCATGTGCCGGCACGAACTTGTTGGGGCCTGACTGCTCTGAGAATATCTTATAAGGTACATAGACCTTTGAGGTTGCTTCTCCCTTAGCTTCTAAAAGCTACAGAAAACATTCACAACATAATTTCAGTTTCTACTGAAGATATGAACATCTATCAACAACAAATTAAAAATATTTACCAGAACAAAATGTTTTCTTTTCACAGAAAATTCCATTTCTTTTTAAAAGCAGTTTCATTTAAATTATACCATCAACTTGCTAATGCATGTGTTGGTTTAATCCAAAGATGTAGGTTAGTTTTAAAAGGTAATTGAAATAACGTGCAACATATGCCAGAAAAATGCAGCAGACTTCCATCTGTACTTTGCTTCCATCTGATATTATTAAATTGACTTTTGTGTGACCATCCTGATCTATCCAGAACTCCTGCTGGCTTTCAAGATTGACAGTAACACCAGGGAGAAGCTTACAAATCAGGGCAAATCTGCTAAGGCACATAAACCCCTTTTCCAATACTGCCTCAAGCATTTGGGCACAGATCTTTGCAGGGATCTTAGCAGTGATAAATTTTCTAAAGATCATGGCTTCAATGCCTAAGTTGCCTAATCTTTGAAATAACTTGGCCTGTTAGGGTTATTAAGAGTCTAGACAATAAATAGGCTTAAAGTGTTTTGAGATCCACAGACAGTGTGTGCCGTACAAGTATAAACTAAAAACGTATATTTCCTTGATAAAGCCCCAAAACATGCTAAAATCCTGACTAAGAACTCTACTGAGAAGAGCTTAAAACTTATAGAAAATGGACAATGAGAATCATAGGATCGTAGAATAGTTGGAGTTGAAAGGGATCATAAATATCACCCAACTCCAACCCCTCCTGCCATCGGCAGGGACACCTTCCACCAGACCAGGTTGCCCAAGGCCCCATCCAACCTGGCCTTGAACACCTGTAGGGATGGGGCAGCCACAGCTTCCCTGGGCAACCTGTGACAGTGCCTCACCACTCTCATGGTGAAGAAATTCTTCCTAATGTCTAGTCTAAATATGCCCCTCTCCAGTTTATAACCATTGCCCGTAGTCCTATCACCACAAGCCTTTGTAAACAGTCCCTCCCTTGCTTTTTTGTAGCCCCTTCAGGTACTGGAAGGTTGCTATAAGTTCTCCTTGGAGCCTTCTCTTCTCCAGGCTGAACAAGTGCAACTCTCTCAGCCTGTCCTCATATGGGAGGTGCTCCAGCCCTCAGATCATCCTTATAGCCCTCTCCTGGACCCATTCCAACAGTTCCTTATCCTTCCTATGTTGAGGATTCCAGAACTGGACACAATAGATGAGAACAATGAGGCTGGGTTTTGTTTTGTTGTTTGTTTTGCTTTGTTGTTTGTTTTGCTTTGTTGTCGTTGTTGTTTTTTATTTTTTCTTGTAAGTACAATGTTACAGTTAATGGTCTTTCATTGAGCTACTTTGTGTCCTTATAGTAAAAAAGCCACTCTAATTCAGTATTGGGGAATTAGATAAAACGGAGTTAGTGTGGTCAGTGAAGAACAGTGGCTGTGCTGCTCAAGATTTAAAGCAGTCTCTCATTGCTCACACTTGCACTAGACCACTCATAAGTGAGTCCTATAATTGAAGGTCTTTTAAAAAAGTCACATAGCTTTGACCTGCCATGAATGCATCTCAAGGGCAAGGTTACTGTGCTTTAACTAAACATTTCACTTCTGAATGCCTCTGCTGTTATGTAAGTTGTTGAGATCATGTCGAGGAGGGAAACTAGGGGAATAGAGTGAAAAGAGAATGTGATAAGAATGTGGAAATAATGGTAAGAGATAAAGAGAACAGAGAATGGCAAGAGATGAAGAGGGACAAAGCAGGCTTGGAAAGGGACAAGTCAGAGAAGACTTGAAGATGGAGGTTATTTTGGAAAATACATTAAACCCACCTTCACTTCTATTTAAAGCTGAATCATCAGTGCCTGTCATTCAGATCATGTCTCAACAGCAAAGGAATTGTTGTGAGAAGGAAATCATAAAACCAACAGGTGCAGAGAACGTGCTGCTGCTGTGTTTGAAAAAAAGAAATTACAAGTCTCACTTTTAATGTCAACTACAAAAATTGAGGTGGAAGACATTGCTGTAAGAATAAAAGGGAGCGAGCAGGCACCTATTCCTACAGTGGTTTGTTGGTTTTGAGTTTTTTTCTTGTGTCTCTGTGTTTGCATGTATGTGTACATTTGCCTTGTGTGGTTTGTTTTTTCAATCTCCCTCTCTCCACCTCATTTCTCACTGGTTTCTCTAATGAAAGGTCTACCACTGAAAGATAGAATTTACCTTCTTTTGCTCATTATTTTTAAATTATAATTTTTGAGGTGCCTAGGGACTTTTGAGATGCCTAGGAACTTTTGAGGTGCCTAAGGACCTGGCCAGAAGTGTCCTTTATTATTATTATTATTATTATTATTATTATTATTATTATTATTACTATTATTATTATTATTATTATTATTATTATTATTATTATTATTATTATTATTATTATTATTATTATTATTTTACCATTTTACATTAATAAAACTGTGAATGCTGTGACTGGAAATGCAGAATGCTGCAGCCCACATATTCAGGGCAGCAGAACATGTCTGCATGCAAGGGAGTGGAAATAATTAACTAGCACATCTTTAACTTTTTTTACCACAAACCAATACAGATTTTGTGTGAGCTGTTCTTCTCAAGTGGCAATAATAACAGTCGCCAGGTGCCAAAATAACGCTGCCCCACAACTCCCTGACTTCTTGCTGTGCTTCCCAGCAAGCACCCACACACCCAAACACCCCTTGGACAGCAGGGAGAGGACTCTTAGCTGAACCTGCCAGCCAGCTCCAGAGGTAACGTAGTGAGAGGAAACTTAACAAGAGCTGCAGTTAGGCAACTGCCATATGCCCTGACAAAAATACCGACAGCAGCGGATAGCTCAGGGAGTGCTTTTATCAATAGCCCCTCACCCAGCAGTGGAGGAAACTCATTTAGCCCCATGCTGGACTTTCATTAGGAACGACTTGCATCAGATGGTCACAGTGTTCTGGCACCGGTGTCGCCTGGTCCGTTGCTGGAGACATGGCCATATCTCACCTCGGCAGGGATCCCCAGATTGGAGCGGCTCTTTGTCGACAGATGCCAAGACAGCAGCAGTAGCGGCAACAAAGGCAGCTTGGCTTGGTGCTATCTTTTATGCTGGCATGTTGCAGCCCTCAACTTTTCAGAGCTGGATTTTTACAAACCGATTATTCCTGCTAAATCTAAGACAGAAAGACAGGGAGTCTGTATGGATGTGGAAAAATAAAGTAAAATAAAATATGTCTGAAATTATCACTTGAAGCTAAAGCAAGCAGCAAAGAAACTGTCACTGACAATCATTACTTCTAACCTCAGGACTGTAATAAAAAATCAATGAAACAAGAGATGTCAATATTCTAATAGCAAAGGTGTGGTACCACCATGATCCCCTCCCACCATCCTAGCTACTTACGTTAAAAGCATACAAAAGCAGAAACATGGGTGTCAGAACAGATATATTTTTATCTTTCCAGAAATGGCCCACCATTTTAAGACCACTGTATTGTTTGCAGGAGAGGATTTTCAGTGAGGAGAGATGAATGAATGCTAGTTTTTGACACTGAGCTGGCAGTTGTTTAAAGTCCTTACTAACTTTTCCCAGTGTGACTAAAACAAAAAAACAGCAACAAACCCAAGAAGAAACAACAAAGGCAGAAAAGAACCTTAACTGTTTTCACTGCTTGCCTGCCTGCTTCCCAAATATGGATGTTGGGTATTTAAATACCTCACACTTTTTGCAGTAGACTACCTCACCACAGAAATACTTTAAGAACTGATATGGGCTAACATATCAGTTAAGTTACCTTAGAAATTTCTAAATGAATCGCTTGATTTTATCCATGTGTTTTAATGAACATCTTTGTTTAATAAAAACCAAACACAGTCAAAGTAGAAAATAAGCTTTTTCAAAATCTCTCACTTCCCCCCCTTATAAGGAACAGCTGAGAGAGCTGGGGTTGTTTAGCCTGAAGAAGAGGAGTCTGAGAGGAGACCTCATTGCTCTCTACAACTACCTGAAAGGAGGTTGTGGAGAGGAGGGTGCTGGCCTCTTCTCCCAAGTGACAGGGGACAGGATGGGAAGGAATGGCCTCAAGCTCCACCAGGGGAGGTTTAGGTTGAACATTAGGAAAAAAATTTTCATGGAAAGGGTCATTGGGCACCGGAACACCTTCCCTGGAGGTGTTTAAGGCACGGGTAGACAAGATGCTGAGGGGCATGATTTAGTGTTTGATAGGAATGGTTGGACTCGACAATCCGGTGGGTCTCTTCCAACCTGGTGATTCAATGATTCTATGATTTTTCCCATCACCACAGTAGAAGGCTGTCCCACACTATTTATGGGTTTGCCTGTGGGGAAGGCAAAATATCCCTATCTCCCTTTTACAGCTAGGGAACAAAACAGCAAGAGAGACATGAGGTCCTGGCTTCTTGATCAGAAACAACAGCCCCAACTTAATCACAGAGAGGTGGGCACAGCATGTGTGGTGTGTAACAAGTACTGTGTGGCATGGGACGAGGCAATCGGGAAGCTGAGAAAGCTTGGGCAAGAGGTATTTAGCATCATGTCAACTAAACCTGGTGCCTAAGTCTTCCTGACTTCAGGTGGGGATCATCAGCCCAGCAACCTCTTCTCTGACATGGCAGCTTTTCATTCCCCAAAGGGACTAATTCACCTTTCCATGAATTCAGCTTTATGCCAGTAGAGCTCAAATGGTGGGTAAACCCAACAGGTGTGTGTGCACACCCTCATCTCAAGGGCAGCTCTAATGCCCACAACCCAACAGCAGCTGTGCTGCAGCCACACAGACCCTGTCAGGCCCTGCTGACTGAAAAATAGGTATTTTAAAGTCAGGTCTTTTTACAGCTTGTCTGCAGACCAGACTTCGCTAGGACGGATGGCTGCGTGGGTCAGCCTGGAGCACGGGTGACCTGGTATCACCCTTTCGCAAGCCCTCCAGCTGCTCCTCTCTTCAGAAGAGAACACCCTGGAGAAGCAACCGGCAGCTTGGCTCACCCCTTTCATTACAATTGTTATTTCTTTCAAGCAAAGGGCGGTCATGAGCGTCGACAAAGATCCGAGGAAGGCACGGACGGGGCTTTTGTGCGGTTCCCTCTCCCCCACCAACGGGATAATAGGGTAAAAGGGAGGAAAAATATTTAAAAAAAAGACGACGACGACTAAGGAATCCTCAGCGCCGGGCGGTGTTGCGGCGCCACCTACCGCCCGCGAGCGGGGGATGCTTGCGGGGTGGGAGGGGGGTAGAGGTAAAAATACGTATTTGCGCCCCTGCAGATATATGATTGGGGTTTTGTTCTCTCAAACAAGCCCTTATTTCAGTAGGAAGACTCTGAGCCACCCTGCAAGCAGCTCCTGAGCCTCAGGAGGGTGCTGCGCTGGTGCCGGCCTGCAGGAATGGGCATTGGTGAGAGGCAGGGCAAAAGAAGGTTGGAAGATTTGCAAAGGCATCATTAGGAGTCTGGTGGAAGTATTGGGGGGAGGGGGTGAGCTGGGAGGGACGACGTGGTTCCTGGTTTTAATTGCTTCCATTTGGCCGCTGCCTGAATTGAGAGCGATGTGGACCTAAGCGAATGTGTCCTGACCACAGGAAGGAATGACGTTAAACGTTTTAATTGTATGGGGAGTAAAACAAAGTAAAAGAAGAACAATGAAGTGCAAATATAAAGAAAGGAGAGCTAATTAATGGAACATTAACATAAGAATTTAATGCAACCAGGCTGAATCTGGTTTGCAGCATGAAAGGAAGGAAAACGGCTCTATTGTCCTAAAAAGACGTGAATACAACCCAGCACCCAGCACTTTGTACATGGCACTGCTGTTGTGGCCTTGCGTGGGTTACTTCCAATGGAAAGATGCTTTTAAGCTCTTTAGGAAGCTGTGAAATAACCTATCTAGGCTTGAAATCTGTAGAAATGCCAAACAGACAGTCATTCAACGTAATCATTAAAATTCCATAAGCAAAGTGTAGCTGTGGATATCTTCAAAACTAGTCTTTAAGTAAAAGCACTTGCCATGGATTTAGCTTTAAGATAGCATGTATTTTGAAAGATGTCATCCCTTTGCAAGGACACAGTTTTCAGACACACAGTATTCACTTATTTATACAACCCATATGTGGGCATTTCACTTGGCATGAGGGTCCAGTTGCCTCACGCATCCTCTGCAGTCAGTGGAAAGGTGAAAAAGAGGATGCAATGGTAATGCCGGAATTTGCCTTCTGTGGAGACACAGGGGGATCCCAGGGAGGCCACCCACCTTGTTGAGCAGGTCAGTGTTGGGTTGCAGATCTGCCAAAACCAACTAATTTCTCTTGAAGCACCTCTGCTGAATGCTGTCTGTGATCACAGTCATGTTCAAGTATGCATTCCTCTCTCTGCAACTCCAGTTGATAGAAGGTTGAAATACAAAGCCCATTAACTGGAAGGAGATTTTTCAGGTAAACTCTTTCCTATTCAGAGAACAACACCTTTTTGGCTTTCCTGCACTAGTGATGTGCATGGGCAGGAAAGATGGAGATTGAGTTAATAAACCTTTTGATTATGTGGCCCAAATGCTGTCTCAGCTTGTGTGATTGTGCTACAATGAAGTTTTCATTACGTCCCTTGAATTCTAGCCAAGATTGAAGACCTGCTCATGACATTTAAGTAAATGCAAACAAATCAAAGCATTTTCATACGTCACAAGACACGTATTTAAGCAGAAACCTGCAGATCTCAGCAGACTGTGACTAGTTTAGTTAAGTTTCTGCAAATCAAAGTAAAATGCAGAGAGTATGAACATCAAAAATGTATAAGAATCCTGCAGCTAGGTATGTCAGCGCCTGGCAGTGCTGGTCAAAATTGACAAAAAGGGATTGAAGAGCCTCACTTTGCTTAATGTAAGTTGCAATCTTCCTAGTGGGAGGTTTGCCATTGCTTTTACTAGGGGAAAAATCCATCCTTTCTCTGAGGAGACAAGAAACCAGAAGAGTCACAGGGAATACAGCTTTTCCTAATATGTATTGCAGTCTTTTGAACAGGTAGTTGTTTTGTGTGTTGTTTTTTAAAAGCAGCAAACTATCTGGTCTCCTTAAATACATATACAAAAATATCAACAAAGCAAGTAATATATTATTGCATACTTGTTTTTTAATCATCATAATATTTATTTATACTATGTATCTGCATATGAAATGCACTACAGTTTTAGAAATTACTGCTAGCGAACAGTGAGATGGTAAATCACAAGAAAGTGTATCTCTTCAAAGGCTTGTAGAGATAGGACTAGGGGCAATGGGTATAAACTGGAGAGGGGCAGATATAGACTAGACATAAGGAGGAATTTCTTCACAATAACAGTAGTGAGGCACTGGCACAGGTTGCCCAGGGAAATTGTGGATGCCCTATCCCTGGAGGTCTTCAAGGCCAGATTGGATGGGGCCTTGGGCAACCTGGTGTAGTGGGACATGTCCCTTCTCATGGCATGGGGATTGGAACTAGTTAATCTTTAAGGTCCCTTCCAACTCAAACCATTCTATGATTCTATGAAAGTTACTTTTCTAGATTTCATTGTGATGATTAGACCTAAATGTTTTCCAATGACTAGTAGGACCATTTCCTAGTACCACTTCAGGAATAAATATTACGTTGTTGTTTCTGCAATGGATGGACCAAAACTTGAAGTTGTAAAAGATGTGGATGAATGTGAGCCATATCTGACTTTTATCTGCTACTAGGTCTAGGCCAGGGTCAAACTAATCTCCCAAAACTACAAAACCTGTAACTTAAAAGCTGGCTATCACCAAGTATTATAAAATTTTAAGTGCAAAACCATATGTAGTTTTGCTTCTTTCAAATTTGCTATCCTAAGGCACTGTGCCTAGATATGGGAGTAATCTTTAAGCAGTGGAGACAGATTTCATTAACTTTTTTGTATCTCCCATTTTGTTGTTTATTGCCTTATAGACATCCCCTCAAGCTACCTAGTGGAAAATTGCTTCCAGCATAACTCTCTTCTAAGTGCACTTGAGAAGTTTGCAGAAAGCCAGACCAATTGTCCTGATGTCAGGAGGAGAAAAAATCCTGTGCTTCAAGGAGCTATGTCTAGTGCATGTGAACAAAGGGCTGACATAAGACAAGCTTCCTTTTGGTGCCACTGCTACAGTCTGATGACAGCAGAGACAAATTGCATGTAGCATTTTGATCTTTTTTCTTACCTAATAAAGGAAAAATATCTGTCTGCTAAATATTTTTTTTCCTGGTATAAAAGATATGAGCAAGAAACACCTCAAGCCAGGATGGGTAGATGACACAGCAGATCATGTGGTAGGCATAAGGATGATATTCACTGAAGCCCAAATGGGAACACATATGAAATCTGAAGTGCACTTTCTTCAATGGTCTCTTCTGATGCTGGATTTAAGCTTTTGTGTGCTGATGATCTCTTGCAAATATAAAAGTGCTAGAAAAAATCAGAAGGGAACAAACTTTCGTCCTGGAGCTTGTCATGTGCATAAGCAGTAATTACAATCAGTCCTGGAGACCTTGTAGTGTTAAAAACTTCCTCTGGGTCAGATCGGACCCTCACTTTATTCTCCACTGAGGATTATAACAATGTTCAGGTGTAAGTATATCTGGTAGGTCAGAGGACCTAGCATCATACCACTGTAGGCATCCCAGCTCTAACGAGGAGCTGTTCCAGGCTCCCTTGGAAGCAACTTACAGTTTTGTTAGTTTTGGTAGTTGTTTTGCAGTTCCCCCAGCTCTCTACCATAATGTTATCACAACCTTGAGGAATGAAAAATGCAGCAACAATGGAGGCTCTGCTGTGGCTTCATGGTGGGTAGTAAAATGCCAACTGTCAGAAATGGGAGATGTGCATGGAAATATTCTTCTCTGGTTGACTCTCTAGACACCCAGTAGGACTGATGCATGAGCACAGAAAATGAGAGTCATACACAGGCAAGAGACTAGCCAGTATGTCATTAGTAGCTGATTTGCTTGCCATCTCTTACAAAACAGATGAGCAGAAGAAAGATACTCAAAAATACTTACCAACATTAGGGATGCAAGTAACAGCAAGTGAACTACAGGAAACTAAATATGCAAAAATTAGTAGTTAAATTTGGTTCAAAACCAGAAAATGTACAAAGACTTTAGGGAATATTATGCTCTGAAAAGAATGTCTCTGGTCCTCGAGGTTTTCTATCAAATGGAGTATTGACCTTGATCATTAGAAGATGCCTTTCTTTTCTTCAGCCAAATTCTGCTTCTGTAGCCGATAATAACCACTGAAGGTACAATATTGAGGAGAAATAACAGATTTGCAAATCCATTTTACCATCTCACACCTTTTAATGACGAGGAATAAATACAAGGGATGCAGTGAAGGCTAACATACTGTTAATATATTTTTTAATGTGGCACCTTCATTGTAGCAATGAGGCATGTGTGCCGGTATCTCTCTGTGTGTGTATATGCGTAAGGTACCTATAAATATCCCTTCAAGAACCATACACTGAATATGGAAATAATTCAGTATGGTATTAGACTCCAAAACACCAAGTGATCAGCACACATATAGATTCCAAACGTTTCTTTTAATGCATTAGAAGTGATTTTCCCAGTAAGTATTTGACAGCAAGTGTTCTTTACAATTTCCTAATAGAATAATTTAATTTGTGTATTTAACAGAAAAATCAGAATATCACAAAGACCTGCCTTGAATGGTTCTAATTTAGCAGCTTCTGGATTTTTTTTCATAGGGATCTGGAAGGATTTTTAATTGAATGTGGTTTTGTCAGAACAAATAAAGGTAGCTCTTTAATGATATTTGGCAGCTAGCATCACCCAAACTTGCTTGTCATACATGATTCAGAGGAGCTGGGCATATGAACGGTAGGATTCTTCCCATCTCCTTCCTGTCTTCTCTTCCTCCTCATCTTTCATCTTCCCACCTAAAAGCCAGCCTTTGTCAGTTTGGAGATGAAGTTATAGTTATGGAAGTATGGACTTTCCATGGTTCTTGAGCAAAGTGTGCAGTCACAGGACTGCATAGTTTTACTGTGAGGCTGAAAGATCTTCAGCTTGCCATCCATTAATATCCCCTGATCTGATACATGGTTGTACAGAACTATGCATTTAAATGGGAACTGTATTTGCCTTGACAAGACACAGCAACCAGCTTAGAGAAGAGGAACACCTTAATTTCAGGGTGCAAGGAAATATAGTCATTGTTGATATGTATGCCAGGGAGAATCCCACAGGCTGTGAATTAATAGTGAACGGTGAGAAGATGAAGAGGATTTCTGCTTCCCCAGAAAGTATAAGCATCCAGAAGTTCTCATGTGGAATTCCTCCAGGACTCCACAAGACATTTCATGGGAACCACCAACAATTTTCAAAATGCGAAAACACTCGTCTGCCAAGTACTCAGTATTTCAGCAAGATTTCATGCTGAACTGAAAGCCAAATTCTTGGGGGGGTGGGGGGCAAGAAAAAAAAAGTAAAGAAAAGCCTTCAGAATTTGGGT
The DNA here is from genome assembly GCA_033459285.1 of Clamator glandarius. Taxonomy (NCBI): domain Eukaryota; kingdom Metazoa; phylum Chordata; class Aves; order Cuculiformes; family Cuculidae; genus Clamator; species Clamator glandarius. The sequence continues at coordinate 283,463 of JAUNZM010000136.1, forward strand.
CATACTTTGAGCTTCTCCCTCAGTGTAAAAGTGGTAGCTATGGAAGAAAGAACTTGGGAAAAAAAACAGATGTATAGATGGCATGTAAATTCAGGACACGGTGATGAGAGCGTCTCTGCATTTTTCTATGTGGTTCTATTGAAAAACAATTGCTAATAAGAAGTGACTGTTTAAATTGTGTCAACGACCAGTCCTATTCTGCATGTCCTGCTGAAGTCAGGCACCCTTTGAGGACAGCTGGAGCTGAGCCAGAATGTTATGACCATGGTCAAGGTCATACATCCTCGTGTGCCAAGCAATACAGTCTGGTTCCTAAATCTTTACAAATTCTCCTTTTCCATGGGGAAGAAAACTGGAATATACTCATTTGGACACTTCAGTATTTTTAATCCTTATCTCCTTGTGATATAAAAATAAAGCTACCAGTTATTTTTTGTTTCATTATTAAGCCCTTGGTTTTTACAAGGATTTCAGAACTTGGCCTAGATTAGCAACAAAAATAGTATGAGCTCCTTTTCACATGAAATAAGATTTAAAGGTATTAGAGGGTATATGCCTTCCTTTGTAGCAATCAGCCCAGGGAGATATTTTTTTCTGACCCCGCAAAAAAAAATCAATGACAGTAGCTCTAAACATGGGAGGTTTTGGTGCATTTTTGTAAAGTCTGTTTGTAGTAATATTCCACTAACACACAGCTTTTTTTTCTGGCTAAAGTTGAACTTGCTCTGAATAGTTGGTATGCAGCCCAGTGCAAGGGGATTGGACTGAATATTGAGGCAGGTGTATTTTTGGCTCAGCCACTGCCCCAGTATATAACTGTGGTCTCTGCCTCAGTTTTCCCTCCTAGCCTAGCTTGTCTGTTCTGCTTAAACAAAAGTCTTGAGTTTTAAGACATGACATCTTACTGTATATTTCTAAGTAACCATATCGAAAACAATGGTTTGTGCTTGAGTCCTTATGCTCCATTAGAATTGAAATAATGGCAGCTTTTCAACAGTTTCCCCTTCAGAGGAGCCGGCCAGCTTCAACATCATGCTTCAATCTTAAACTGGACCTTGTTCAGAGTGGTAGCAGTCAGGAACAAACCGTTATGTGTGTGCATGTGAATGTAGGAACAAATGGAAATGGCTGCATCCAGGAGTCTGGAATTCATCATTTTCCTGCCATCACAGGCAGTCCCATTGTACAATCCTTTCCAGAATCAGGGCCCTTAGCCTCTCCAGGTTTTGCAGAAGACAGAACTTAGCTATTTTTTGGAGGTTCCTGATGGCTGTGATTCCACTTCCTCAGCTAGTGCCACTACTGACTGTTCAATCCTTGACACTGCAGCCAGCCAGTTTCTCTTCTATTCCTCGGTGCTGGCAATCACATTCTGATGCCAGGCTAAAGCTCTGTTTTAAGTGACAGTATTTCTTGGAAACAGATGTAGTGTCAGACAACATCAGATCCATGGTTCAACTACTGTAGCACCTGCTCTCTGGCACTCTGGCATGGAACTGGTTCTAATCTTGTTCTCTAAGTTGAAAAATTCGTATGTTCACATTCAGCTTTGTGTGGTTTAACCTTTCTTTCAGAAGAAAGTGCACTAGTTTTTCCTATTCTTATTACTGTTCCGAGAAATTTCCTCTTCAAATTACATGACTTCTGGGCCTTGTTGGATAGGCACTATTTCAATCTGAGGTGCGTTTACTATCTTGCAGTTCAGCTATGATTGAGACTGTTAACCTAATTGCCCCAAACCTTACTCTAGTCTTATGAACATATATTATGCTCCCTAGTCTAATTTTAAAGGAAAACATTTATATTCTTGTTAGATGTTTGAGTCACCTGAGACCTGTCATCATGATCTCTTTAAATATTCTTTAATCCTGCAATATCCTTTTGAAGAATATGACCATATACAGCAGCTGAGATCAGATATTGCTAGCATTTAATGTAATGACATTCTGTTATTTCCCATATTACTGTGCAGCCCATCTCTAATTCACCCTGACTGCTTTTTATACACAGGTAATGCAACATTGTAGAATCATAGAATGGTTTGAGTCAGAATGGACCTTAAAGATCATATAGTTCCCACACCTTTGCCATGGGCAGGGATACCTTCTATCTGATCAGGTTGCTCAAAGCCTCATCCAACCTGGCCTTGAATAACTCCAGAGATGGAGCATCCGCTGTTTCTCTGGAAAACAGGTTCCAGTGCCTCACCACTCTCATTGTGAAGAATTTCTTCCTAATATCTGATCTATATCTATATTCTTCCAACTTAAAACCATTACCTCCAGTTCTATCATTGCACACCATGATAAAGAGCTCCTCCCCAGTTTTCCTCTAGGCCCCCTTTAAGTATTGGAAGGCTGCTACAATGTCTCCCCAGAACCTTCTCTTCTATAAGCTAAACAAGCCCAACTCTCTCAGCCTTTCCATGTATGGGAGGTGTTCTAGCTCTTTGATCATATTCTTGACCCTCCTCTAGGCTCATTGTAACAGATCCATGTCCTTCCTATGCTGAGAACTCCAGAACTGAATGCAGTACGCCAGGTGAGGTCTCACAAGATCAGAACAGAGGAGGAGAATCACTTCCCTTGAACTTTTTCTTCTTTTGACGCAGCCCATGTTATGGTTGATTTTCCGGGCTGTGCATGCACATGCTAGTTCATGTTGAGCTTCTAATCTACCAACACCTCCAAGTCCTTCTCTTCTGGGCTATTCTCAATCCATTCTCTGCCTAGACGATATTTGTGCTCAGGACCCAGGTGCAGGATCTTGCACTTTTCCTTGTTGAACTTCATGAGGTTTGCACAGGCCTTCCTCTCTAGCCTGTCCTGGTTCCTCTGGATGGCTTCACTTCCCTCCAACTTGTTGACTGTGTCACAAATCTTGGTGTCATTGGCAAATTTGCTGAGGGTGAACTCAATTCCACTGCCCATGTCTGTGACAAAGATGTCACAACAACAGCAGTCCCGCACCTGTGGAATGCCACTCATCACTGGTCTCCACTTGGACATTGCGCCATCAACCACAACAAATATGATGGATAGTGGCTTATGAACTTCAACCTCTGCCTCCCTCAGGACCCTCATTAGGTCTCGTGGACTTTTGTGTACCTTCAGGTTCCTTATATGATCTTGCACATGATACTCTCCTATAGTCGATGGTTCTTCAGTCAATCTCCCAGTCCCTGACTTTGCCTTCTGGCACTTGGGCAGTGTGAATTGAGCACTTGGCAGTGAAGACTGCGGTAAAAAAACTCATTGAGTTCCTCAGCTTTCTCCATGTTATAGATAACCAGGTCTCACATTTTCTTCTGGAAAGGGCCCACTTTCTGCCTCTTCTTTTTTATCACTGACATACCTATAGAAGATTTTCTTGTTGCCCTTGATATCCCTGGGCAGATTTAATTCTATCAAGGCTTTAGCTTACTTATCCTTAGCCCTGTCTGCTTGAGCAATTTCTTTGTATTCCTCCCAGGCTGTCTATACTTGCTTCCACCCTCTGTAAGCTTCTTTCTTGTTTTTAAGTTTGTCTAGGAGTTCATCCATGCAGGCCTCCTGGCTTTTTTGCCTGACTTCCTCTTTGTTAGGATGCATTGCTCCTGAGCTTGGAATAAATGATCCTTGAATGTTAACCAGCTTTCTTGGCCCCCCCGACTCCTGCAGGGCTTTACCTTGTGGTACTCTAGTAAATAAAATAATCCCACCTAAAATTGCTACTGCTGCCTGCTCATTCATTCCTAGATTTTTACCCCTTAAAGGGCTATTTGCTCACCTTAACTGGACATAAAAAAGAAGCTATGCATATTGTCCACAGTTCACAAAATAGAGTGGAAAACATGTGAAAACAACCAAAAGAGGGTTTATGAATAGGTTGTAAAAGACGGCTGCTTTCCTTTGATACTGAAAAAGTGTATGTGGTGCCTAAACAAAGAATTTAATCTGTTCTTGAACTTCCCAAAAAAATCTTCGCACACCATGTGTCCACATGTGAAAGATTCTGGTTTTTTCGTATTTGAATCCCTGAGCATAAACTTTGGTCTTCCAGAGCACCTGGGATGCAGCTCAGAAGCCTGGTATTCTGTCTCTTCCCACATCCACATAAAAAGAAACTGGGACTCTGATCTTTCACTGGAGACTCTTAAGTGTTCTGCATGCATGGAAAAGTGGATCCCAGAAGACAAGCTGATGGAAATAAACTATTCTCACAATTGTGCACAAGAGTTTGGTGCAGTCAGCTGTGTGACGAGGGTGCCCGCCTATCTACAGAATATGAGCTTGAGAGCTGTGGACTTAGCCAGTAAAAAGGAAAAGAGTCAAACAAGAAAAGCATTTCAGACCTCACATTATTTTCATAATCATGATGTAGTTGGATTCTTTAAAGATATTAAACAATTTGCCTATTTCTCCTCAATGGTTAACACTACATTTCAGAGGAAAGACTAATAAGCTAAACAATATAACCCTGGAGCCTGCAGAGATTGGGTCCAGTTTGTACACAGAGAAAATAAAAACCAACAAACAACCCCAAAAAGGGCCCTCTTCTTAAATTTGCCACAACAATCTCATGCCTAGAACCACAGGAGGAGGCCCATATGCAGTTTGGCCATTAATTACAATTTTTGCGTCCCTTTGGTGGTATTTTTTGATGACAGGAGTAACTGAAGGAAATCAGAAAACAGAGTTGAGGATCATTCTGAGTCACTTCTTGCTTTCCCTGTCTCCTCTCAGGGGCTGACAGTCCCTGGACTTCTTTCTTCAATTTCCTGACCATTTTCCATGAAGTGCTGACTTGCAGTTGTAGGCTGTATCACTTAGAGCAGTATTCAGCATCACAAAGGATCAGATCCAGTAGCTGAATCCAGCCAAGCTGGAGTTACAACTTGTCAGCAGTAATCCACTGTGAGCAAGTTGACAGAGTACTAAAGATCAGGATGGCTGGATGGTAGGCACATGTGTCCCACATTTTTGGGGCACATATATGACCGTATGTTACGCTAATACACTCTGACTTAGTCTTACAGTGAAGAACTATCAGCCTCATTCAATCTACTCTTTGTGGTTGAGTGATCACTGATTATCTGTAGGAGTGCAAATACAGCTGTTTGTTAGACATGAGACATTTATTTAGCTCTATCTATTGTCAAATACATTATTAGCTAATTTATAGCAGGAGAATCTTTATATCCAGTATGTGTGATGGACCTCTTTTGAACCTGTTTCACACTTATTCCATGCCTCAGCTTCCCCTGGGTAGTGGGTAGCTATGTGTGTGAGCCAGAAATCACTGCTTCTGACTTTCATAAACATACTGATCTTTTGAGAGTGACAATTAAAAGAAGAATTATGCATTAATTAATTTCTATATTTTTACTAGCAAATGCAGTGTGTTTTGTGTTAATAAAGACATAATGCCCACGAAATACCACAAAACCACATTTCCCAATCATGTTTCAGAAAATAAATTTGCTTTAATACCTAGTGCTAGAAGCATCTCAGAATCAGACACGACATTCCTAGAAATCCTGAAGCACTAAATCTGATTTTCTTTAAAGGAATTCCATCGCAGTTTCATATTCATCATTATTTCTCACTGATTTATTTGGTGTATTAATTCATTGCTATGCTTAGTATGGAGAGAGGTGAATAGCCAGGTTTTGAACCAACTTGTAATTGCTGAAAATGTCAGGGCCACTTCTTCAACAGTCATTGAAATCCCTGTTTGCAAAATGACAGACATATAGCGATCAAGCAGTTGAATAAAAGCATGCCTTATGTTACTGAGATAGTATACATCGCTTCCCTGTGAGGATCATACTTATCACCTTTAAAGAAAACACTCAGATTTTTCAGGTTTATATAGATGATGTGCAAAAGACCATATCTTTACTTTTCCATCCAGGTAGCACAGAATATGGGAACCTATGCAAGCCTTACAGGTAGGGAAAGATTCAGATCAGCTGGACAGAGGTCAGGAGAAAGGAGTAAGAATGACAAGAAACTCAGAGAACATCGGCTGTAGGGAAAAGCTGTGTCTGACAGAGGTCTAACCACTGAAGAAATCTAAGGGAGAACAAAATAAAAATCAGGCTGTTTAAGGAGGAGTGGAAGACATCTTTCCATGTCCACTGAGGATAAAGGAAGAAGTAATTTCAGGGGAAAAATGTGGAGACTAAAGTAATGAAACACTGGGATACATTGCCAAGAGATGTTGAATTTAATCTCTCAATGGAGAGTTTTAAGAACATGTTGGAAAGATGCCTTAAGGTCAGTATCATTGTTCCCATCAGAGAGGTACAAGGACAGACCAAGTGTTCTTCTGAAGTACAGAATCTTGAGGTGCAGCCTGTTTTCTATATTTCTGTTATAGACTTTTTTTAATGGTTTGGGAGTAAATTAACCAGCTTTAGACTGAAGAATTTGGAAGATAAAAAAAACTGACTTTTTATACTTTTTTTCTCCGTCAGTTTTAATATTTTCTCCTCTCCTCTATTCTTTTATTCTAGATCTCTTGAAAATGGATGCTATTTTTTTCTCACTGCTAGATTAACCCTTCATAATACTTCCTTCATACCTATGCAAAGCTATGCTCTGCTTTCTTTTATGCTTCCAGGGTATGTCTGTGCAAAGTGAAACTAAACGCTTGATTGTGTGTTGGAATTACCCGGTTTGCAAAGACAGAAATAATTCTGTTCCTGCAGAAGATTTCAAGATTTGCTCTGAGCTTCCTATTTCCAAATTAGCAAAAGCAAAATTTCTGTTATTTGCAGTCTCAATAACCATCAACTTGGCAGTCAAAGAAAATTCTCACTCACTGAATTGCTGCAGTGTTAAAAATCAGACCTGTGAAAAATACGTGAAGTTATCTGCTGCTTTTGCAAAAGACCCTGGAAGTTTTCTTATGCTTTTCAATAACAGCAGGACTATTTCACTGTACTGCAAAAAGATTATTTACCATACCCCTTATCTTTTCCTTTGCATGAAATTTCTAATGGAATACTAAATAATGCTAGCAGGATTTAAAAATGAATTCAGAATTATTTTAATTACCTTAAATGTTTTACTTTTCTCCAAACTAAATGTATAAATAGAAGCTGCTCCAATATGCCTAGCGGGATGCATTTAAATGGTTCATGAAGATAGGCTGATCCCTGATTTCTTGTTTGGTTTGGTTTTCCCTTTCTTGTTTAAAAAAAAATCTAGTAGTGAATGAACGAAACATAATTATGCAAATATGCTAAATCCAGTTGACAGGCAGGATGCAGGCAATGCTAAAGCAAAGCTGGTAAGCTGAGGGCAATATCTACATTTCATTATTTATTAGGGATCAGATATGAAAAGGTATTTGAGTACCCAGAGAGACAGTCAGTCAGTCACTAATATTTACAAAAACACCTAAATAAACATCTAGGTCCCTTATTTCCGTACAATTATACTGTTGGTAATGTGGGTAAATTAGTGGATAAAATTAGTGAGCAGTGGCACTCCAAACTTTAATCTACAATGTGATCTAGCAGCGCTATGCATTTCTCTGAACACAAATCCCAAGTGCAAAACAAGTGTCACACTTATGCATACATACACATTCCCATTTTATAAAATTAGTGTATGCTATATGCGAGGAATAAACAACATTTTTTTTACAGTATATAGAAACTCTGCTAGGGAGTTTTACCTGCTCTTATTGAAATGCTATAGGAAATCATGCATAGTGAGCTATGATTACAGTGGCATAACCAAAACTTATTTCCAAGCCTCTCTGCAAAGATGTGTCATAAATCAGGGCAAAGAGAAAATGACAGAAGACTTATGTAGTTAGCCTTTCTCTCCTGGAAGACACTGAAGAAAAGCAAAAAGAAAAAGCAATGCACTATTTTTTCTATGTGCAGTTTATGAAAGATGTGTTGGTTTTGACACAGCTGCTTACAGATGCTCACATTTGTAAAAAGACTTAATCAGAAGAATTACATCATAAGGATGAGAGACTTCATATTTTGAGCTAGGTTTGTAATTATGAAAGAATGAAGTAGATGAAGGATTCCAATCAAAATAAACTCTATACTTTGTCATTTTTAGCAGCTTGCTATAAAGCACACAAAACAAATATGTGCTGGGTTCAGTCTACTGAACAGTCGCATTACTGCCTTGGACAATGGATTAAGGAGTACACATAAAACTGACAGATGGCATCTTTCTAGAAGGGATTCCAAGCACTTGGGAGGACAAGATTAGTACTCGCAGCAATCCTAAAATGTTACTGAAATAATCCAAAACAAATAATATGAAATTCTAAACAAAGCTATGCTTGGGAAGGAATAAAATCAACTGAAAATGTAAGATGTATAAGCAGAAAAAAATCTGAAAGTAATAGTGAATTAAAAAGTCCAATATGTTTGGGCACTACGTTGAGTAAAAAGACCAGTGTCATTCTGGAACTTGTTATGTGGCATGACATAAGTAAGACATAGAGGTCTTTAGTTTGTTCTATGCAGCAGCAATGGGGCTTCAGTTAAAATAAACATCCTGGCTTTGAGCACGGCACTTTAAGAAAAGATGCAGACAAACTGAAGTGCAGACTAGAGCAGAAATACTGCTAAGAGGTTTAAAAATGAGTCAGAAGGTTTAAAGAAATGGGTTTGTTCAGTGTGGAAAAGAGAAGACTCAGGAGCAATTTAGTGATGATCTAATATATAAAAATATGTTAAAAAGAACGGTCATCAGCTACTCTCCATGTTCACCCAACATAGAAAAGAAATTACTGGTTTAATTTTTGAAAGAGGAAAAAGAGGTTAGATTACATTAAATAAGTTAGATTAAATTAGACATTAAAGAAAAACAACCTTTGCAGATGCAAAGTTAAGGACTGGAAGAGACTGCCTAGGGAGCTTTTTTAACCTTGTAATTGAAGGCTTCTATGAACAGATTAGACAAAAATTAGATAGATGGTCTAACTATACTTGACCTCTCAAAGCAGGGAGATTGACTAGCTGACTTTTAAAGATGCTAAACTACATAGAAAATAATATTTCCAAGGTATCCTAAATTCAGAGGTTTTTTGAGCAACTCACTTCTTGAAAAAAAAAATTCAATGCATTCAGCAGCTCTTATTGATTACGTCAATGTCAGATAGCTCATTTGATATTTATATTCCATTTTGGAAGGCTTTATTAAACAAACAAGCTTACTTGGATAAATTCTTTATAACTTATCAGAAAACAAAGTGACAGCTCATCTCCCTTTGAAATAAAAGGCATGACTTTTATTGATTACAAGAGATGATTCTGTGTTGTTCAGGACTGGGTTTTGTTGCATTTCATGACAGAGGAGCGCACTTGGACTGTCATTAGATATGTAAAAATTGCAAGTCAAAGTTAGAGGAACTGGCTCAGGATATATCTATTAAGTGCATACACCATTATGTGTCCATTAATTATATGTTCATTTTAAATACTAAGATACATAGATGGGATGTTGTTGAGTTAATTTGTTCACATGTAGAATTTTTCAGAGGTATCTTTGAATGAACTGTATGTAACCTTTTCACTGAAGCATTGCATCCTCTTAAATTCATGCAGTGGCACAGCACCTTCAGCTATGCAATTTCTTTAACTCACAGTGTTTGTTATTGCTGGTGCCAAAAATCCTGATAAGGAAGTAGCCTTATCTGAACCTTCACGTCACGGCAGATGCTTTGCAAAGATTATATGTCTGTAATCTACATGCAAGCTATTCAGTTTGAAAACAGTAGGACTTGTAAAAGAAAAGTTTTCCCAGGTGTTGATGTGATTTAAATAGACTTTAGTAGGTAACATGTTGCAAATATTACAACTACACACATTTCAAAGGGAGTCAAATACCTTTTCATTTTAAGATTCAGCCAAGTTAGTTCTTCCTAAAATTAAAGACAAATCTTCTGGCTACTCTTCTGACATCAAAATGATCTGCCACATAGATACCAATAAGCAGTTACAAATGTGTAACTATAGCACAATAGAAGATTCATGGCAAGAGGTGGAGCAGCCTGCTAAAAATTAAGCTTTATGTCTGTGGCTTTTTCAGATCAAGAGCTGCCTCTCCCTCCATTCTCCCCTTTTTCTCCTTCCCACAGCTGCTGCATTCAGATCTCTTTTACAATAACAATGTTCGCGTTGTGAGCATGTGTTTGAGACCTTGCTTATACCGTATAGGCTAATGATTGGCTTTGCCCCACTGAACACGGAGGTGTCAGTAGGTATTAATAATACTGTGAAAGAGATAACAGTATTTCCATAAATTGACCTTCTCTGATGATGACTTCACCCCATTTTCTTCAGTTCAGTTTAATGACTTGAAGAGTGCTTGGTGATGAAACCATTCCCAAGCATAAATTATTCACCACGGGGAAAAAAAGAAGTTCCATTTCACAGTTTTCCATCAGTGACTGAGCCTCAGTATGTGAATTATCTGCAGAGGAAGAACAGAACAAACCTTCTGACCTCATAAACTTATTTGCACCCTTTTCCAAAAATGAGTCAGTGACAACAAAAAGATTAAATAAGTAGAATTAATCTTTTCTTGAAAATAAATGTTGACTTACACATTTCTGTTTTTAAAGAAATGTATACATGTATAACATGTGGAAGAATATTTAACTTTAAAATTACTATTACTATAGCTCATTAACAGGGAATTTCATTTAAAAGCTTCAAACAGGAAACATCAAAGAGCCAAACTGGAATCACCATGACCATAAATATTTTAAATGCTTGATAATGTAGATATTGTATATCAGACACAAACAAACAGAGAAGCAAATTATAGCTTTTATTTCTAAAGATAAAAATACAGCCCATCTGCATGTTAATATTTACAAATTCAGTGCTAGCTCTTTAGCTACATTTCCAAAAGGATGGTTTTTTTCTAGTATGTCCCCATTACAAACTGGAATTTGATGTAGAGAAAAAAATCTCAGCCTTGTTGCTGGAAGAATTTTTCCAGGTGAAATGTTCAGGAATCTGCTGCCTTTCCCTGGTGTTGTTCCCTACCCGCTTCCTTGACTTCTCAGATTTGCTGGAGGTAATGGGGTGGAGCCAGCCTACTGCTGGACCACACTCCCTGCCACTGTCAATGAGAGATGTGCTTAGTGAAGAGCCATAAATTCTCAGCCAGCTAATGAGAATACATACCATACATGGGAGCCTGTATGCACACCTGTTTTCTGTCTCTGTCTTTTATTTTTAATTTTTCTTTTTGTTTGTTTGTTTGTTTACACCATAGCCTTAGCAGATTAAGTGTGGAACTATGAGGTACAGCAAAGTCTGTTTAAATATATACACTGCCATGAATGAAAACTAGATTTGAATTTATGCTGTGTATAAGGTCAGAAGGCAGGATACTTGTTTTCTCAGCACAATTTGTTCTTATGATAATAAACCAGTACGGGATGGAGATTTTGCAGAGATTTTTTTAAATTATTTTCCCATTTACACACATTAAAACACTGAAACATTCCCTGTCCTTTTAAGTTGTATCCTTTCAAAGATATCTCTTTTCCTAATGCTATTGGGACACTGGTTGTTAAGCCACAAGACAGAAGGTAAGATATAAGGAAATAAAAGGAAAATGTTGTACATATGCATTATAATCTTCTAATATTCAAGGGAACATAATCTTGTATCAGGAACTACATGGCTGTTCCAAGAGGTGCAAAATTATGAAGATCTAAATCAAATCTGGTAGACTATCATATTTTAGTAATTTGATAGATCTCCTCTTGCCTTTTACCCTTATTACTGTGTAACTGCAAAGAAGTTGTAATTCCTGAAGAGTCCCGGAATGGTAAATGCAGTTCAGGCCTGGGCACTTTCTGGTTTCTGCACTTTGAAAGGTAATTGAATAGGAACAAGTACAAGTGCAATTGAATATGTAGGCTAGAGGCACTAAGTTGCAGCCTCAAAGAGGTCATGGTGAAATGAATTTTTAAAAAGGACTATAAAATTGCATCTAAGATAGATGGGGTGCAAAAGCAATATTTAAATGAAATTGTTATGGATATAAGTCACTTGCCAGGCATTCTAACTCTTTCCAACATAAAATATGTTTTCACTTCATATATAAAACATTGTTATTATTCACATCCTGTGTCATGTTAACATATTAAAACTTAAATGTTTAATGCATATATTAAAATTTTGTGTCATCATTAACACTGCTGATGAATACCCTTTAACAAAAATAATGGAAAAGATATGTCAAGGCAGATAATTTTTACAATTAGAATAAAAATATGTAACTTAAAGTGTGATAAGATAAAACCGTTTAATTCAAAGTTTCACAATCCCTTCTCCTTGCTCATGGGAATCCAACTGCCATTTGTTTTCCTATTAAATGACATTTCAAATACTTTATTATAAACATAAATCACATCTCCTTTTGAGAAGGCAAATGACAAACTAAATTTGAGATCTGACTTGCATTTCTATGCCCTACCCCAGACTAAATAGTTGAGCAGTTGCTTTATAGATTGTGTTTGATGGATAAACAAAGAGAAGCAGTAGGTTATGGAAAACATGTCACTTGGAACTGACATCTGCCCCCATAATTCATGCATATCTTACCCTGCCATGTCACTTCCGCAAACATCAGCTCCTTGTCCTGATTCACAACATACAATGGAAGAGATGTTTGGTCTTTTTTAAAGTAAAGCTGCCTCTTGTAAAACACATACCTTTACTTTCTGGGGCATGTTCTGTTTCATGTGGTCAGGTAGGCAGTGAGACTCTTGGTACCAGGATGGGATGCCTAGAAGGATGCATATCTGCTTAGGAGCAGGAGGGTGTTGACAGAGAGAGGTGACCAGAGAAAGCATGCTCAGGCTGCCCTTTGTATGGGAACGACGTAATACAGGCAAGACTATTCCGGTGAGCAAGATGCCACTCATATGGGATCATGCTGCAGGTCCAATCTCAGAGAGCTGAGGTGTGTTGGCTTTACAATCCCTTTGACCTGACATTGGTTGTAGTAGGTGTTTTCTTAACCAGGAAAGATTGAGGATGGGTGAAAAACCACCAGCTGTATAGCAATCACACAATGCAGTCCCAGCTTCTTGGTTGCTGGGCATGTTTAAATTGAACAGAGTTCTATTTGTCTTCCAGAGAAGTTTGCCTTCATCAGAAATTATTTCTTTCCCAGCCCACATGACATGCAGGAGGTATTGGTGATTGTAGTCTATTAACACTTCTCCTGTGAGCCACACAAAGTTAATACACAGACAGGTGCCACCAATGCAAAAATCTGTACTAGGCATTTTAATTTTTAGATGTGGCTGGGTTTGTTTGTACCACTTCTAGAGATGCTCTTGGACCCCACTTAATTTATCTGAATTCATGAAACAGGAATTCACTAATTGAGGCTTTCCAAGTGGAGGAAAGAAATGAATTGTCATATTAAAATACTAGAAACCTATGAGATACAGAAAATTTACTTGGAAAGCCCTAGTATTTCAACTGCAACATTTCCAGCTCTTACGTTTTTATTACGACTTTTATAAAGATCGGGGTGTTTGGATACATTTTTCCTAAAACCAAATTCTTACAGTCAAGTGGCTAAAAGGCAATCTCTGCTTTCATTTAAATATGGTGCATTTCTTGACCATTCAGCCATGGAGAAAAATTTAAAGGTGTGGTACTTAGGTATTCACAAGCAAAAAGACAAGCAAGTAAAACTCTAAGTATTTTTTTTAAATACTTCTTGAGTTTTAATATGCTTTTAGTATTTTGTGACCAAACTCAAGATTTTAGAAAGCCTGATGTTGGCAATATCAATGCTCTTGTGGTGCAGAGATGTCGTCAGCACATATTTGGAATGACCTGCATAAATGAGCTATGCATTCAGCCCATTCACGTACTGAAAATATCCTTTATCACATCTTTCATTTTTATTTAGGTGATATGTGTTTATAGAATACAATGAAGAAACACTGGATTCTCTCCAGCTTGCAAGACCATAGCATCCTTTTGTGTTTCACCTGTAACTGTAGGTGATAAAATTAGTTTAGCCTGATTATTAGCAAAATTAATTGTAGTGGGGAAAAGTGTCCTACTAAAAAGCAAGAACAAACAACAACAACAACAGCAAGATTCACTCCCTTGGTGAGGTGAATCAATAAATGGGTTTAAATATTTGACTTCAAGCCTAATATTTCTCTGTCTTCCACTAGCATAAAATTATTTAGGAACAGCTGTTTATAGAATCATAGAATAGAATAACCAGGTTGGAAGAGACCCACTGGATCATCGAGTCCAACCACTCCTATCAAACAGTAAACCATGCCCCTTAACACCTCGTCCACCTGTGCCTTAAACACCGCCATGATATGATATTTATTTCAAATAGATAGATTAACCACGTTTGTTTCAGAGAGAAAGAGCGATAGAGCTTTGTAGGGACTTTAAAAATTCCTGTGCATAACTCCCATTTTTGGAGTTCACTTTTAAAAAGCTACCCCTTAATACTTTTAAATGTTTCCGCTGTCACTTAAAACCTTTTCCAGTTGGATCTGGAAAGATAAATCATATCTTGGAAACTTTTTATTATCATTTTAGCATTTTGGAACATCAGGAATATCAAATATGTGCTGGTGAAGTTTCACTTAAAATACAGGTCAGCTAATATGATGCTGATGTTCACAATGCCTCGAAAAAAACCTACAGCAACAATCAAACAAGTAGTATGTAGTAGGTTTTTACTCATCTTTTCTGGGATCAGTTGGTTTAGTGTTAGTCAATTTAAATTAAAAAAAACCCAACATTTTTCTAATGATCAGAGGATGGAAGCAATTGTGACAGAAGTTTGTATCTGAAGGAATTCCATGACATAGAAAAGCATCTACCAGGAAGTAAGAAAAGAGAAATAGTCAATTCTAATAGCTTATGATGAAAACCCTAGGAAATTTTTAAAATACCCTGACATTTAGCAGAACACACCAGATGCGTGTGGATCTGATGAATTCAAGGAATCCTTGTTATATTTGCTGGTTTATATATAATTTCCTGCCACTGAAATAATTGAAGGAAAAGAAGACTATTTTCAATTAACCCCCCCATCTTGTAAATATCTATTTTGAAATCAAATATGCATAAATTAATATTTTTTAAATAGAATCTTCTGAAAATATATCCTTAATCTTTGCAATACAGGTGTTTCTTCTGTAACAATTTCTCTGAAAGTAAATCAAATTACATTTGTCTTCTACCCTGTAATATGTCTAAAAGACACATCTAAAACATAATGTAAAGGTCTAAAAAAGGGAAAAGTAATACCTGAAAAAGTTATGACTGATTAACTAAAGTTCTCTCACACATAAGAAAATGCAGAAAATATGACTGTAATTTTCATGTGAGAGTATATATTTTAGAAACAAAAAGGCTTGCATGAAAATTCTAAATTTAAGAAAAAAAGAAAACATGATAGAGTTTATAATTATGACATTATCATGAAAATGAGGTGAATATAGTATCAGGAAAAGTATTAACTGTTACACATTTCACAAATTCCTTTCTATTCAGGAAAAAGATAACTGTCATTTGAAATATAGTAGGTGCACACCATAAATGACTGAATAATCATGTTACATACATGAAGGTCAGTGCAATTTTAACTTCATAATGGTTTGTCCTGAGATATTAATAGGGTAGCTTTAAAAGAAGTCAGGCAGCCTTAGAGTATAAATACTTTTCTGGAACATTTATGTACTAAAGAAAATAATTTTCTAAAAGTGGATTTCAAAGGACCATAAGGGAGATACAGGCACCATATTTTACTGAATTAGGTTATGTATTTCCTTTGGTTGCCTTGGAAAATCCCAGTATATGTGACAACACATATTAAAATAACTACTGTTTTATCTATTGTGCTATGAACAGATACCTAGTGCCGTCAGTGCTGAGTACCAAAGCTGTCAGCCTAACACACTGGAGCGGCTGAGTTGGAGCAGTGATTTCCTCTTCTAAGTGTGCAGCTCTGTAGTGTTTAACAAATCACTGCTCCAGAACTGTTTTCTACTGCTGAATTTCAGAACAGCCTTCTTTATTCGTCTGTATATATCTTTATAGAACCAGATACATATAAATCAACATTTTAAAAATCTCAGCTTCTTAAATACAGTTGTGCATCTGGCCTGATGACAACAGCCCTGAGCACCTGCCAGCTCTCACTGCTGCTAGTAACAGCAGCTGAATCATCAGTGCAGCTTTGAAATCATCTCAGGCACCAGCACAGGCAGCCTCTGCACAGGTAATTCAGGCAGAAATGGGACCATGCTCTGGTGATGACACCAACTAGCAGAAAATGCCCTGTATTACCTGAAATAATACCTAACTACCTCTACCCTCTAAAACAGGACAGCAGCATACTGAGAGACCACTGGAAATGGTCTCTTCCTCTCTCAAAATGTCTGAAACATGCCTAGGAATTGCTTGGTGTGGCACTGACTAGTATTACTATCTAGTCCAAAGCCACAGAAGAACCCATGCTAACAATGCAATGGCATAGAGATCAAAGTCTAGCGGTAACGAATATTCCCTGGCAGATTTTGGTTCAACAGTGTGAATCTGGCTGCAGAAACCACCTTTACTTTTCCTGTTATTAAAATATTAGAGACATAACTTCTCTTCAGGCACCACCAGACAGCTAAAACCAGAGAAAGAGTATTCAGGTAAGATGAAAAGCTTTGTCTTCAATGGGAACACACTCAGAGAAGTCACCATCCCTGGAGGTGCTAAAAAAACATGCAGACATGGCGCTTCAGGACATGGTTTAGTAGGAGTGGTGCTGTTGGGCTGAAGGTTGGACTTGATGATCTTAGAGGTTTTTTTCCAACCTTAATGATTCTATGAATATTTTTTCTGGATAGTGTGATCTTTACTTATGCTTTAGGCAGATCAGTATTTCTGTGGCAATGCTCTCACCAAACATTGCAGTTTAGCCTCAGAATAATTGTTTAATTAAGAACTGTCAGGTATAGCCAAGTTTATGTCTATTTTTGTATGAACATTTACTCAGCTAATGCACTACAAGTTAGCCTCCAATGATAGAAGAATAACACAAAGTCCTAAATGCCATCAAAACACAAAATAAAAGAAACTCACAAAACACTGTTTCTAATGACATACAATCCAAGATTTAAATTAGTCACCAGTTATCAATGCCAACAGGCTGAGCTGCTCTAAACATCTACTGATAGGAGTTGGAAAAGTGCTTTCATGTGACCTTTCACACAAGGAGTCTCGTGAACTTGGTGTGACTGTTGTCTCAAAAGGCTAAGCTTAAGTATCATAGAATCATAGAATCACCAGGTTGGAAGAGACCCACCGGATCATCGAGTCCAACCATTCCCACCAATCTCTAAACCATGCCCCTCAGTACCTCATTCATCCGCAACTTAAACACCTCCAGGGATGGTGAGTCAACCATCTCCCAGGGCAGACTGTTCCATTGCCTAATGACCCTTTCAGTGAAGAATTTTTTCCTTATGTCAAGCCTGATCTTCCCCTGGCAGAGCTTGAGGCCATTCCCTCTCGTCCTGTCCCCTGTCACTTGGGAGAAGAGGCCAGCTCCCTCCTTTCCACAACCTCCCTTCTGGTAGTTGTAGAGAGCAATAAGGTCTCCCCTCAGCCTCCTCTTCTCCAGGTTGTTTCTCTCTTTCCAGAAGAGAAGACACTGCCCATTATTTCCTCTGAGGTGGATGCCAAGCCCATCTCAGCAGGGCCAACTGTCCTTTCCAGAAGTCTTTCCCACTGAAAGTCTGACCACCTTAATGATAACAGCTGCCACTTCCACTGCTTGCAGTGAGGAAATTCAGCTTGACTCAGGGTAGAGGGCCCTCTCTTGATTTCCATATACAGCAACTGCAGTAGTAAGCAATAAATGAATGGGGGAAGCAGAAGGGATTCTGGAGTGCCAAGGGAAAAGTACTTTGAGAGTGATTGGATAGGGTTGAAGAGATGAGTCTGAAGGGACTATGAGAAAAGGGTGCATGAACAGGAGGCAAGGGGGAAGGGTGTCACAAAATAGACAGCATGTGGGTCAGTGTAGAGTAAAAGCGAGTGCGAGGTGTCCAGGGAGAATGGGAGATGCAATCTGTAGGCTCAAAAGCAATTGTACTACTAAGCCTCTGAAGATCATAGAATCCCAAAATCATTTAGTTCGGAAAAGATTGTCAAGTCCAACCGCAAAGTGCTAAGGTGTATTAATTGCTAATGTGTACAGATATATGTAGTAATTCTTGTGAAATATATTCATCACTGATATACTAGGAGATAAGACATATATCCTACATGATATGTAACTACTTACTTGTCTATGTTTATATTACATGATTTTCAGGATTTCGGCAGTATCAGATATTAGGGCAGCAGAGTTGATCCACTCTTCCTCTGTTGCCCACTAAACAAGCAGAAAAGAAAGCTCTATCCTCCATTTAACTGTCAGAACAACAAAAAGGAAGCAGTAATGGGGTTAAGAAAGTATTTCTGTCCCTAAGCCATATGAAAATGAAAGTCTGTCCAAGGCCTTGCTGAGGACCTTGAAGATTGAGACTAAAAACTAGAAGACACTTGTAGCTTAAAAAAGCTGTGCAAGGAACAGGGCAGTCATTTCACCTCAGTACACCCAAATATGGTACTAGCATTTTTTTGATATACAGGAATTGTCTGGAGGACCCAAAATGAGACATGGAATGTGAGGTTGTAGCTATTTTCCTTGGGTTCATAGGCATTTTATCCAGTTGTCTACCTGTGTATGGGGATATAACCACATACAGCATTCAAACACAAACAGCAAGCTTATTGCCTGCCACGCATGAATACACATATATATACAAAGTATTTATTGAGGAAGCTATGCCTCTTCATCTCAGTATGCATTTTAATAAGATCAGGTTTTTTATTGATACAGCAGATTACGTAGAGCATACTAGTCTCACCCGTCTTATTTTAAATTAATGAACCAGAATACAGCTTGCCGTTAGATTGCTCTGATTAGGAAGACCTTAAGAGTATTCCCGCACCCAACATCATTTCAATTCATCTTTATTTTGGTTTGCGAGAAAGTGTGTCTTTGTAACTTGCGGTGCTGGGCAATGTGCCCTGCTGTGACATGAGACGTCAGGTTCTGTCAGTCACATCAACTGATGTGATGTGACCGAGTCTAATGCAATGGGACCAATGCCCTGCTGAATGCATACCACACCACTGTGGTATACAGTGGTATTTCTCTGAGAAGAAATGCAGCGAAGGAAGCCAAGCTTCCCATGGCAAATAAGGCTAAGTGATTTTGTAAATGAAAAATTTAGTCAGGTGTTAGCTGCATATGCATGTAAAAGTAGCATATTTGGTTTATTTTGCTTTTCTGTTTGTTTGCAATGGCACTTGGATAATGTCCTGTCACAAATTTCACAGAAATTGTCTGTCCATCCTATTAAACCCTGCTTAGGGTATCTGTGAGAGTGGGACTGGAGTGCTGCCTCTTGGCGTGCTGCTGCCATTAAGACAAATGCTGTTTCTGGAAGCCCATGCACTACTCTCTGGTGGATGCCACAGCGCACAGGGTCTCCTCCTGCAGTAACTCTGTATTCAGAGCCAACAGCCATTGCTTTTCCTAGTAGCTTTTCAGACCAAGCCTATCCTATGCCCGCAAGCCTCTGTAACAAAACATCTTGAGGTAGCTTGTTCTAGTTGTAGCTCTTTTCATAATGCAAACTAGCCTGAGCAAAAGCAACATAAAAGTTTACTCAGATCTTAAAAATGTTTTCAGTAGACTTCCAAGGAAATAAACCTGGTAATCATCCATTAAATTATCACATTTAGCAGAAACATTGGCTTTTAAAGATATGGCTTTCTCTATTCTTTCAGCAGTGCCAGCCCTCTCTGTGCTCTGTTCCAACTAGTACCCCTCCACCTAGAGGTGGCTGCATAAGCTGGTGAAGCCCAAAGAGGAGAATCAGTCCTATCCTCATAATCCACCCATAGAACAGCTCCCAGTAAAACAGGATGGATGATGAGTGTAAATTATCGTTTTCTCAAGCCAGCTCCAGGTGAGAGCTCAAGCAAATATTATTTATCTCTTTTGCTAAGTGCTCCACTCTGTGAAATGTTGACCATTCCAACACTGCGTTATCACTTTTTTCACAATTCTTTAAGAATTGCTCTGGCACTAAACAGCTGTTTCAATTTAAGATAAAGCCAATTTTATTGCAATTTTAAAAATAGCTTTGTTTACATGGGTCACCTAAGTCGTAGTGATATTGCTAATTAGCATTCCACTCCATACCTCCACCCCCCAACTCATACCACCCCAGTTTCTTTACATATTTGTTATGGTAGAAATGCACCACTGTTTATCATTCTCAATATGGAGCACTAGAGTAAATAGCATGCAGCAGTGTTGTGGGAACAGGGAAAGCCCTGTGGGTTATCTATAGATATGGGGGAAATATTGTAACTCAGAACCCACATAAAGGTAGAAGAAAGATGGCATATGGCTTCTGGCACAGTTCTTCAGAAACGTGTCAGGCTTGCTGCTGTTAAACAAAGGCTCATTTTAAAAAAAATATTCCATCAATTTTTATGCAGCTAAACAATCAATTTATGCTCCCACTCACAGTTAAGAATCTCACAGGTACTCTAGGTTCCATCACTATAAAAACCCTTTTGTTTTTATTTTTCTTTGGAAACTACTGGCTTAGAGATAGGTGGACCAAGCATATCACAAGAGAAAAGTAAGGCAAACCCCCCTGCTTTTAGAGAAAGCACCACCTGGTTTGTTTGCTGCTAGTACAAAATTTGATATCTTGGGGGGGAAACAGAAAGGAAGCTGGATGGAGGAGCAGGGAGAGAGAGACAGAACCTGAGAACTGAGGCTTGGAAGGTATCCATTTCCATTAGCAAAATTCACAAAGCCAAGTCAAGTTCCAACAACAACAATAAAGAGAAGATGTGTGTCCAGGAAAGCCAGTCCCCACATTGAGCTGTATGACAGAGGGGTTATCAAAAATGAACTAATAACAGTGCTGCATAGAACATATGTATGAAAACTTCCTTCACTACCATGTGTGACTGCCAACCTGCACCTTTTTAAAACTCTTGCTTGGAGGCAAGAAACAGGCTTTTTGTACTTATATTCATAAATTGGTCTTTTTAACACAGATGACTGTCTCATTCCTCCTGATGGGAAGATGAGCTGGAGGGAACTGCATTCCTCCTGGGAAGTAAGTTCAAACACTTCACATCTGTGGGCAAGGCTCAGGTATCCCAACCACGTGCAATAACTCCAACCTGCTAATCAAATCCTATTTTCTAAAAGGCAGACTTTCCTTTTTGCCTCTGCCACACCCCTTCTCCCCTCAGGCCTTTACATCAGTCTCTGAATGACAGTGACTGTGCACCAGGATAATGACAGTGCTGTTGGGTGCACATTTACCTCACCAGGCTCATCACAAGGTTCAGATGTTGGTATGGGAAGGCTGCAAAGCCCTAGAGGGCTTAGGCTCCATGATACCCTGTCCAACTAAGATAAGAGGAACTCTGCGTGCATGTGGTAATATCAATTTAAGGCTATAAATAAGGTTTGTGGTGTAAATATAGGTTCTTGGATAGCCTCTACTACCTTTAATAGTTAGGGAAGGTAATTGTTATTTATTTTTTAATCAGTCTCTTTGATTTAATTGCTTATATGCTCCCTAGGCCACATTTTAATTACTAAAGTGCTACTTTGGATCCTGGTTAAGCACTTAAGCATTAAAGTGAGTCTTGAAATTCAGGAAAAGGGGAGTTCCTCCTTGCTGGACAACAGCTGGCAGTGGCCCATAATTTACAATCCAGGATTTACAAGGTAAAGGTGAAATCCTCTCATTCATGGCATAAGTGGAGACAGGTGGTGAGAAGGAGGTTAAAAGGGGTGTTGGTATCTACCTATTTCCTCCTTCCTGTCAATATATACAGATGAATGTAGTGGCTGTGATCCAGCATGTGTGATATGGGGCATTCATAGTACAAAAGAAGAGGAGGGTGAAGAAGCGCTATGTCCAACCTGCATTTCCACACAGATTGCTGGAAAGAGTCCAACTCAGAGGAGGAATCTCCAGGAAAGGATTGTCACTTCCAATGTAGCTCCACTGGGTTTGAGGAGGGTAGATGCCAACCCACAGCTCCTTGCTCTAGTTTAAAGGAGGCCATCAGAGCATTGTCAGGCTTGCTCCAGAAATGATCTCTGACAAGGTGCAATGGAATCATGGCTGAAACAGCTTTGGGAGATGTCTAGGAGGAGGGTCACTGGAGGGGATGGCCATGTCTTGGCAAGGAGATGAATTGGATGATCCAATATGTGTCTTCCACCTTCAGTATTTATGACTGATTATTGATAAGGAATAAGGTAGAGGAGGAGATAGTAGTTGATGGACTAGTATGCTACCTAATTTTTATTGCAAGTCTCTTCAGCTGGAAAACGAGATCTTTCAACCATCCTCATGCAAGCTCCCGGGTAGAACATCCATTGCTAGTTGTTCAGTAAAAATGATGTTGTTTAGACACTTAAGAATGCTTCCTCACACTTTGTGCAAGTGGCTGTTAAATGGTGCTATTATGTTTATATTTAGCAGTTAGGCATTTGCATTCTGTTTATGTGGAGAGATCAGTAGCCCTGATGTGATAGGCAGTACTGCAGGGAGCAGTAAAGATGCTTTTCTCAGGGTAGCTTGACTGGGTTTTGTTCACAGTAGGATAGTAATTATAACCATAGAATTTGAGAGGCAAATATATAAAAATATAGACTCAGTTACATTTTTGCAAGAGAAAAGAAGGTTCCATAACTTGATTAGTTTCAAGGCCTTCTCAGATAAAGTTCTTTTTCTTTCTTTCTAGGTGTTATTTTGAAGACAATTGCCTCTTTATTACAAGTGACAGAACAACTTCAGGTCTTGCTATGATATCCATTCATTCTGAATAGCTTATTCCTGTCCCTTCATATATGTGACTCCTCCACTAATTTCAATCTTGAGGCAGTATTATGTAATAATAAAATAAAACTTAATTTCTATCATGTTTCCATGTGCATATAGGCCCTAAACGCTTTGAGGTGGAGGGAAAATATTATTTTGTCTGGGACTTTTAACAGGCAAAATAAAAAGTGTAAACAATTATATTTGAAGTGTGGACATTGTACATTATATTCATGGCTTTTCCTTTTGGGGAAAAAATTTGCCATTATAAAAGTAGTTTTCATGGGGTGACATTTTCCAAAGAGCCAAGCATCTGCAAATGGGACCAGATTTCTAGAAGGCTTTCGATGTGGCAGAGAAAATAAGTGGCCAGATGTCCAAAGACATTAAATTTGAACATATATAAAAATCTGGCCTGTATTTAAGATCATAAATGAGAGCTGTATTATTTGGAAAAAATCTACCCCCCATGTTGGTTGTTGAGCTGGCTTAAAAAAGAAAAAAAAAAAAAAAAGCCTGAATGGTTGTTTTGGTGGGGGTTTTGGTTTCTTTAGGTTTTTTTTCTCTTGTTTTTAAAAGAAAACTGATCTTGCATGTCAGTAAGTTATTTAATTATTTTTTTGAGCTCTTCACATCTAAGCACATATTTGAGTTTTGCCATCCAAATAGTCCAGTCACCTTTAAGCAATACTGATGTGCTTAAAATTAAGCATGTGCTTTGCTGGGCTGAAGATTGAGTTTACCCTTTGAAATCTCACCTAGCTGAGCTGTGAAATATATACTGTCTTTACCAACAGGCCATGTGCATGGAGGAGATGTGATTGAATGGTTGCCAGTCACAGTAAAGCAAAACTTATCTTAGTGATTGTCATTATATAACTCTGACAGTGTCCTTGCAATAAGCTTTCTTGATAACTTTTAAATATTGTAGTTGAGTCACAAATAATACGAGGAAGTTCTTTTGGCTAAAGTATTGACACCACTTTTTCTGGACCTGGACAAGAAGAGTTAAGCAGGCCAGCAAATGAAATTCATACTTACTGAGCTCATTATTTTCCAGACTTTTATGGAGAATTTCAAGGATCTGGGGTTGGAAAAGGACTCCACGTTACCTGACATTAGAGTTCAGTGGCAGCTAGGCTGCATACCCTATAGCCTGTATTTTGAGGCTTACAGAAGGCCAGCAAATTGTTTTATCCCAAGAAAAAGTTTCAGCAGTTTTCCCTGAGTCTCCTTGGAATAGGTATGTGGCTCAAACTATTTTCGCTTGTCTGAAAATCTCAGTATTTTTCACAATGTCAGGAAGCAATTCATATACACAGCTTTAGCACAGCACTGCTCCAAAGGACATTGCCATTAGAGAGTATTTGAGTATGGTGTAGCATGGAAGAAACCCCTTTTAAAGATGGGGAGGTGAATGCAAACTTTTCGGTGACCATGTGTGGTAAACTTGTATCCTGATAATTTGGTTTTCCGGCAACAAAGAAAATTTTACCCATAGGAGAACTTCCTTACATATAAAGAGGAGCTCTAGAAGGCCAACCGTATCCTGGGCTGCATCAAAAGAAGCGTGGCTAGCAGGTCAAGAGAGGTGATTCTGCCCCTCTACTCTGCTCTTGTGAGACCTCATCTGGAGTACTGTGTCCAGTTCTGGCATCCTCAACATAAGAAAGATATGGAGCTATTGGAACGGATCCAGAGGAGGGCCACAAAGATGATCAGAGAGCTGGAGCACTTCTACTATGAGGACAGGCTGAGAGAGTTGGGGTTGTTGAGTCTGGAGAAGGCTCTGGGGAGACCTTTTAGCAGCCTTGCAATACCTGAAGGGGATGTACAGGAAAGCTGGAGAGGGCTTTTTATAAAAAGGCCAGTACTGACAGAACAAGGGGGAATGGATATAATGACTTGCTGGTGCTAAAAACATGAAGCCTTTTCCAGGAGCTGCTTCTGCCAGGAACCTGCTACAAGTTATCATGAAGATGGGGGAGATAGGGACGCGTAATTGTCTACATGATAGGTAGTTCTTTCAGAAAGTCACAAAGTTTGTTTTGAATATTAAATCCTATATATTATAGAAGCCTAAAACTGTTATTAAATATTGTAAAGCCATGGGCAGCCACTAGTGTACAAGACTGCATGGATTTCACATTAGACATTTTCAAGGTTAGCTGATGGATGAGGTAAACGCCTCTTATCACTATACTGGATCAATCCTTAGTTAAATGCTAGATTTATGACTGCTGCTCCCACCCATTTTCAGATTCTCCATTGTTTCTGCTTTGGCTAATGGCCAAATTAAGTTGTCCTACTATAAGTCAATGTTTAGAGATCCAGGTCCTGGAGTAGAAAGCAATTTCACAGCCTCTGATCTCAATTAAAAGAAAATACTAATTTTGTGAATTCAGTGCTTGCTAGTATAGCATGTGGTGCCTTCACATGTTCAATTTCTGCTCTCATGGCTTTCAAGCAACAGATCATTGTAACATATAACCTGACACAAAGTTGATGTAATCTGATTCTTAATTCCTAATTCCCCCAATCCCATCTTGTGGGTACAGAAAGCTAAGAAAGGGACAAGTAACACGTTCTGTCACAGGTAAGCTATTCTGCTCCACAGCTGGGGCTCCCACATCTCACAGCCCCCACAACATTTTAAAAGTGTTGCAGTGCTTTCCTTCCACAGAAAAACTGGAGTTTCATAATGTGCCAAGAACCTGAGTGAGTAGTCAGCTACTCTGTTGAAATGCCACCCAGCTGTAGGCATGACCAAGCTGTGACCAAGAAGTCAGCACCTTCCAGCTTCTCCAGGCTTGCCAGTCTCAGAGCTAGAGCAATTCACAAAGAATATTTTTTTGCCTTCAGCATAACATTCTGTTGGAAGCAGATTTTTTCCAATATAAATTTGTTAAGCATTTCCAAACATATTCATTTTCTGTTCATCAGTGGCACAACACAGTCAGACTGCTGTGTCAAGAAGCTACTATGAATGCATGTCCTGGAGCTCCACCAAGACTATTTCCCATAGAGAGATTGTTCAGTTCTGCTGGAGGTACTGGACAAAGCAGTAACTCTTGCCAAAACTCTTCCTCATACATTTATTTAGCAGTGTAAATTTTTAGAAATATCATTTCAGCTCTGAATTAAAAAGACTACAAGTTTTGTGTAGCCTAGCTGTTTAAAGAACAGTGTGAAAGAGAAAGTATATGCAAAACTAATTCAGTCCAGTACTGATAGATGGACTAATCATCATAAAGGATTCAAGTCTTTCAGCAGATGGATCAATAAAACATCTAGGTGCTCTTTCTTAACACTGTGTACCACAGAAGTTATGTTCATGCTGACCTTCTATGGCTTCATAGAGAAAAAAAACCTGACTGGAGCACAAGGCTCCCTATGTGTATATCCAAATCCACTGGTGTCCTTCAAAAACTCCTTCTAGTTAGACAGGGAAATGGTTACTGTGAACTCTGAGACAGAAGCAGAACCTTTCCAAGCAATGCTTTGCAACTCAAAAGCATGCCTTTAAGCAGGAGGAACAGTCTTCTCTGAGCCTCTTACTTAATTCCTTGCACTAAACAATTACTGTGGGCAAACTGAACTGCAATCACGAGTTCTGAATTCAATAGAATTTCCAAATCCAGAGTGAAGTAGTTTTGCTCTCAGGCTAAGAGCCTTGTGATCTTCACTAATCCTGATCCCTCAAAGGCCTGTGAATAGTACCAAGGCTGAAAATTTTCCAGGGCTATTAGTTTTCCATCTGAAAACATAGATTAAATAATGTAAAAATATCTTGAAAGACAACAATATAGAATATCAAGACAATAATGCAAAAAAAAGTATACCTAGCCCTCATCAACATAAAACAATTTGATCGTCAGATAAATTTCCTTAATGACATTTATTGGAGATTTCAATCTGGGATTTTAATTTATTTGAGTTTTATCTGGGATTTCAGTAAGTGTCCCAAACTTATCTAAAGGAAATTTAAAGAAATTAGACTCTTGCACAGAATTTGCAGACTAAATTCTCAACACTAAGAATTATTGATGGAAATAAAGTTATTTCTATGTGTATTGCACAGGACTAGGTCCTGCTAGAAACCAGTTGAAATGAAGCACCTAGATACTGATGTAGATTAGTTTCTTTAGTGAGGGAAACTCACCTGCTCCTCCTGTGCTTTAATCTGCCATTGTCTTTAAAGGTGTCTTTAAAGGACTGAATATATAAATGATGATCATGTAATGCTCTGAATAGGCAGTCACTTACTCGGTACAGTCTGTACAGTCTCTTCTAGCTGGAATGCTGGTCCTGAGTATTTGAATTCCCTCCTTTGCCTTTTACCCCGTTCTTCTCTGCCAAGTTGTAATTTCCATACTGGGTTGGATCAACAGTGGTGGGAATAACGCTTCTAACTGCATATCCACTTCTATTAAAAACAAACATTTCCACATAAATCTGCTAATGTAAGGCATGGTATTGCTTACATTTTTTTCCCTGTTAATGATGAAAATAAATGGGTAAGATTTATCTCTTTGACAAGTCATGTGGGTGTGAATCTTTAATTAGCATATAACAGGTTTAGACTTCAAGTCCCTATAGGCGTGGGAATCACTTAAAGAAGAAAATCCCACTTGGTAAATCTATGGCTCAGGAAGCCAAGAATGTTATTTTAAGAGATACCTGTAAAGATGAAGATTGCAATCTTCTTACATGTCAAGGTAAAAAAGCAAGCTATTTCATCTCCCAGAAACTCGGTGACCATACTTTGATGACAAGCCAGATGGCAGATGTTCCCCAAGCTCAGTGCCAAGAAAGATGATTGGAGCTGCAATTTACCTTCCGTGGTGAAGCTCAATGCTGGAGCATACCACAGCTGCGAATTTGGCTGCTGCCAGTAGGTGTGTGCACAGTTGGTTTCCTCCCAATTTGGATTCATCAGGTAAGAGGCTGTATCAGTACCCAGCAATTATGAAATTGGCATGCATTGGATTGTTTACTCACAGTAATATTCCTACTGGACTTTATTAAAACACCATCTGTTGTCAGTGCAGACAAAGAATAAAACCAGAAATATCCATGGAGTGAGAGAGAGAGAGTGTGAGCGTGCATGTATACATGTTCAGCTGTGTTGCAGGATTGGGTCATATTTCACGTTCTCATTTCTTCCTTCCTCTTCCTTCACAGGTAGCTTTTCATAATATGCATGTATTCCTAATCAATATTTTCCTGGTTTTAATTCCACCTCAAATATAAAATCGCATTGAAAAAAAAATTGTGATAAAAATGAAGTGGTATTTCTGAGTAATGCTGGAATGGAAACAAATGAGTCCTTGCATATGGGTGGAACTCAACAGCATCAGCTTCAACAAATTAAAACTGAAATGGTTGAAGAAAAAGTCATCTGACTGAATGATGCTCAGTTAGAACAAACTTCTGAGTTAACGGGTAATACATAGGGTGAGTAATAAAGGATGCCTGCCAATAATAATATCTTTAGGGCTTGAGAAAGAGAGGGACTAGCTTTTACAATCAGCTGGTTTCTCTTTCTTTCTTTTTTTTTTTTTTTTAACTTTCAGATGGGGATCAGATATTCCTAATACACAGCTGCTCTGCACAAATGGCCAAGTATAATTTTTCATATACCAGCACATAATTCCAGGTGAAATTAATTAGTTGGAATTCTTCATCAGGTACCACACTAATAAAACATGATGCAAGTAATTAAAAATGCAAATACAGGGAAGGGAGTAGTAAAAAGTAGATATGTCATTTCAGTCCTACAAAAAGACATCTGTCAATTTAGATCTTTACTGCATGCATTCACACACACACATACACAAAACAGGCCTTTAAAAATAAAAATGTAAACAAGTCCCAGTTCACATCGTAAGATTAAGGCTGTATGTAATAAAGGGAAAGAACACAAGCCAAGAACACCCCCTGGGAGAAGGAGGAAATTGTGTTAAAATGCTTGGGTTGTTTATGAACTAAATGTTTGGAGATCTCTCAGTACTAAATGAAGGAGTTGTGGTATTTTAGAGGACCCACAGGGAGATTGTTTACTACTATAGGAAGTCACTAAAGCCTGTTTTCCTCAGTATACCCAGACATCAGAAAGAAAGCATTAGTCCTGATCTAAGTGAGTGTGATCTGCCACCTGCATTGGGAAGCGCATAGTCAAAAGTGAAAGGATTTGCCCCACATATGAGCCCATCTTTGTTGCATTATTTAATTTCATGCACACAGGGGGTTCTTTCCTAAGAACAAGTTCTTTCCTAAGTTGGAGCCACAAAACATGACATTGTGGAAGTTACACTCCAGTGCATATTTCAGCTGGTCTAAGAAAGATGTGAGCTTTTTCTTTCTTGCTTCTTGATGATAATTTTGGCCAAAATAAAATGCTACTTACTGCCCTCAAAACCCATTCTGCAGTGTGGCCTGGAGCTGTGGAGTTCAGCCTCCCATAATGGCAAGGCCAGCTCCACAGCTGGCAGGACCAGGTGGATTAGGAGATAGCACAGGTATGAACTGTCCCCTAGGGACCATCTGCTATAAAATCAAAGCTCCTCTCACATGGAGGAGGCCTTCCAAAGAGGCAGAGACCAGAATGATCTTGTATATCTTCAAGCTGAAGCACAAACCAGAGTTCTGATTTAGGTTTCACAGCTCTGGCAATTGCTTGAAAGGAATATCAAATAGTGACTCATGTCAGACTTTTTAATACAGACCAGGTAAAATGAGAAGAAGTAGCAGGATTCATACCAGCCCCCAATACCTAACCATTTCAGCCTCAGATGTTCAAGGTTTATATAATAGCAATGCTTACAAAAACAATACACTTGGATCAGTACTGCACTAGTTAGAACAAGTAGACTCCCACCCTTCACTACATCATGAAACATGAAATATCTTTAACCTACATCTGTCGGATCAGTGTTCACAATCTGACCTTCCAATGGTTTATTCTTCCCAAATGCTAATATCTGAAATGTGGATTTAAATGGTTTGGAGGTCTTCAATCACCCTGATAGTACTTAAAAGCAAAAGGTGAGCTTCCCAGTAATATCAGCCACTCTGAAGAAGGAGAAAGATGGTTTTTATTTCAAAGTATGTTTTTATTCTGTATATTCATTCAACCTTCAAGCCTCCACTATGGGGGTGGTTGAGAAAAATAAATACGTAAAACAAAGCTGCCAATTGCTCCACAATGGAAAGGTTTATATGATCCACAAGTCCATTAGGAATTCAACAGAAGCAACTAATTACAAGAACCAAACAAATCTCCTCCCCAAAGTGCAGCATGTAGAAATGACCTGTTAGGAAGACAGATGCCAAATTTTTTTGCCAGCAGCAGGGCCAGGGTTTGCCCTGTGCTGGAGCTGGAAGGAGCTGGCACACACACTGCCTCCTGCTCTACCTGTGCATCAACACTTCCAGAACAGTCTGCCACGCTGTGCAATGTAAACACGCTGAGGCTGTATAACATCTGTGCCAGCACTTCTGCATCCTTATAAATCATTTCCCAGCTCTTGCTGGGACAACAAGGAAGAAAATTTTGGCATATAAATGTAAATCACTGTATGTTCTCTGGAATAGAATAATAATTGTATTGTTTTACCAGCCATGCATTGTTCCCAGGGATGGATAGGAAGTATTGGCAAAGAAAGGTCTCTACTTCCAGTAAAAAAACAGATTTGCTGAACTACAGAAAAGGGTTTAGAATAATCAGTGATGCTTCTGTCTATGAAATTTGTTTCCTGTAAGACTGAGCGTGAGGTCTTCACCTCATTGCAGGCTGAACTGTAATTACTTCACCCCTGGTCATGTCCAAAATAATAGTGTACAGGGACATTATTGAATCAGCTACATGGCGAGCACAAGAGGGCAAATTTTTTCTCCTGTGTGGGTTGTGGATATCTCTGAAGTCACTGGCTGCATGCGTTCCCAGGCAGAACTGAGGCATTCTGAGAAACTGAACACAATATATGAATAGTTGAATATTTCAAAAGCATTGTCCCAAATAAAGAATTCACAGGACTTAATAAGTTACAGTTTTCTTACTTTCTCTGCCTTAAAATCCAAATAGGATAAAGTAGCTCAATTGAGGTCAATAATAAAATTCTCACCGGGACCAAGATTTCACCCATCAAATCTAATGTCACTTTGACTAGAGTTGTGAAGCCTATGACCTACTTCATAGGGTTCTGTGCATTTTTCCTCTCAATTTTTCACTTAAAACAAGCTCACTATGATGCTTAATTTATTCTAATATACAATAAAACCATAAAGTAAAGCCATGCTGATGGATTGAAACACATAGCAATTGATTCATACTTTCTCATCACCTTCCAGTAAGAACACTTTTGTTAATTTTCCATTCTGTATTGACCAGAATAAAATACATAAAGCAATTTTACAAATGTTTCAGGATTTTGTGGGAGATTGCAAAACTGCTTTTCTTATATGACAGTTTAATGATGCTAACAATTGCTATGAAGATATGCACTGGTATTTCATAAAAGCACTATTCTTTCAAAATTTCTTTCTGTATTCTGCATCCATACTTTATTAACACACAATGAGTCAAACACAGTCTGGTGTGTTATCTGTTCCAGTTGTACGGCTAAAACTGAAAACCTTTTGTGAGTTACTGTACAGTGGGGGCTGACATCACAGTCTGTACCCTCCAGAGCAAAAGAAGAACTGTACAAAAAGTTATGCAATGCAAACGTTTTGTTCTAGGACACCTAGACCGTGTTTTAAAAACATATATTTAGGTACCACCTGTAAAACAGAAATTCAAACCAACACTGTAGTGTTAGATTGAATACTTCAAAACTATTTTTACTGCCTTTACCTATGTGTGTATGCCAGATATTTTGTGGACCTATTTTTTTTCCTATTTATAGAAGTCTTTTATTATGAAAGACTCAGACTCTATAATTTTTAGAATGTGTACATGGCACGTCACAAATCAAATTTCCAAATGATACAGAAGTCATAAGGTTTTTATCAAACCTATGTCAAACAAATCCTGTGATAGCAGGTATTATGTTTGGTAACAGAATTTTCTGAATTATGTACACAGAATAGAATATATTATATATTACTTAATTAATTTATTTATTATATAATTCATGACACCACATTATACTAGATTGTTATAATTATTATATAATATTTAATCATCAACCAGTAACTTACTATGGAGACCAAGCAAATCAAGGCAAAAAGCAGACAAAACCAGACATCAGAATCTATTTTTACAAAGTAAAAATTGCAGAGTGACTCTAATGTGTAATATTCTTATTTTTAATGTCTCAAGTGAGCAATACTGCATAGTGAATACTCGGCTTGAGGGTAGGAAGGCTCTGCAGAGGGAACTGAACAGGCTGGATAGATGACGTCTCAGCCTGTATCAGAAACAGTGTGGCCAGCAGGACCAGGGAAGTGATTCTGCCCCTGTACTCTGCACTGGTGAGGCTGCACCCTAATCCTGTGTTCAGTTTTGGGCTTCTCACTACAAGAAAGACTTCAAGGCCCTGGAAGGTGTCCAGTGAAGAGCAACGAAGCTGGTGAGTCTTATCTTAAAGGTCTTTTCTAACAAAGAAGTTCTATGATTCTATGATTCCGTAGAAGTTAAATACTAATCACCACAGTTCACATACAAGCTCTACCTATGGAATCTGAATAAGAGATAATTCTCTATCTTCTGTGTTTCCCTTGCTCTTTCGTTTTACTCATGATTTATTTGTTCTTCAACTTTCCTGATAGAAAAAACAAAAGAAAAAAAATTCAGTCAGCTAGGAACTGTAAGCTAAGAAATAAAGCTTTTTCTGTACTAAAAAAAAAAAAAAACTTTCTAAGGAAATCCCACAATAAGCTCACCTGTTACCTTCACCACATTCTCAGCTATTGTAAATAGATTGGGCTCTGCTAATGAAGCTGTGCTTTGTGCTGGAATCTCTCAGTAGAAGACCTAACTCTGAAGTTTGAGATTCAGATTTGCTGCAGTTCCCCATGGCATTTTCATATGCGTTCCTTCTTGTTATATTTATCTTCCACCTCTGTGGGCACAATTTAGTAGATACTACTTATTAACAATAAAATAAAGTGCTATAGCCAATTCAAAATACAGTTTCATAATTCATTTGGTGTTTAATTTTCTTAATTAAATACACAGAAATGACAACAGATACCACTTTAGGCTTTCAAAAAAGGGGGTTCAAAATGGGGGTTGGAAATAGATGATCTTTAAGGTCCCTTCCAACCCAAACTATTCTATGGTTCTATGATTCTGTTGACCCTCTCTTCTTGATTCCTTCTTTTCATAGAATCATTGTCTTGCTAGGCACAGAGGTAACTGTGACAGGCCTGTAGTTCTCCGTGTCTTCCTTTTTTTTAAAATGGGAGTTATGCTTCCCGTTTTCCAGTCAAGGAGAACTTCACCAGACTGCCACAATTTCTCAGATATGATCAACAGTATATTAGCAACTTCATCCACCAGTTCCCTCAGGATCTGCAGATGCATCTCATCAAGTTGTAAGGACTTGTGCACCTTCAGATTTCTTAGATGATCTTGCACATGTTCCTCTCCTGCAGTGGGAGGTTCTTCAATCTCCCAGTCCCTGACTTTGCATTCTGTGACTCGGGTGGTGTGGTTAAAGCCCTTGCTGGTGAAAATTGAGGCAAAACCATCATTGAGTACCTCTCCATATCTCAGGCAATCAGGACTCCCATTTTCTTCTGGAGAGGGATCACATTCTTCCTGTTCTTCTTTTCATCACTGGCATACCTATAGAAACTTTCCTTGTTGCTCTTGAGGTCAGTGGCCAGATTTAATTCTATCAGGGCCCTAGATTTCTTATCTTCATCCCCAGGTGCTTGAGCAATTTCTTTGTACTCCTCACAGGCTACCTGTCCAAAGGATCTTGAACTCTACCATTGGATGGTCACTGCAGCCAAAGCTTCCCTTGAGCTTCACTCTCCCCACCAGCCCCTCCTTGTTGGTGAGAACAGGGTCCAGCATAGAAACACAGAATAATAGAATCACAAAGTTGGAAAAGACCTCTGAGATCAAGTCCAACTGTACTTGTCCACTACCAAATCATATCCCTAAGCACTTCATCTACCCCTCTTTTAAATACCTCCATGGATGATGACTCAACTATCTCCCTGGGCAGCCTGTTCCAGTGCCCGATAACCCTTACAGTAAAGAATTTTTTTCCTAATGTCCTTTCTGAACCTTCCCTGGTGCAGTTTGAGTGCATCCTGTCTCATCCTATTGCCTATCAACTGGGTAAAGAGACCAGCACCCATACCTCCACAACGTCCTTTCAGGTAGTTGTAGACAGTGATAAGGTCTCCCTTTAGCCTCCTCTTCTCCAGGCTAAACCAGCTCACTTCCCTCAGCCACTCACAAAACTTGTTCTCCAGACCCTTTACCAACTCCCCTGCTCTTCTCTGGACATGCTCCAGGACCTCAATGTCTTTCTCATAGTGAGGGGTCCATTACACAGGATTTGAGGTGCAGTCTCACCAGTCCTGAATACAGGGACAGAATAACTTCCCTGGTCCTGCTGACCACGCTGTTTCTGATATAAGCCAAGATGCTATTGGCCTTCTTGGCCACCTGGGCACACTGCTGGCTCAAGTTCAGACAGCTGTCAGCCAACACTCCCCGTGCAGGACTCTGCACGTGGCCTTGTTGAACATCACCCTGCTGGTCTCGGCCCATTGATCCAACCTGTACAGATCCCTTTGCAGAGCCTCCCTACCCTCAAGCAGACACTTCTTCCAATCTTAGTATCATCTGTGATCTTACTAAGGTTACATTCAATCCCTTCATCTAGGTTATTGGTAAAGGTATTGACCGGAACCGAGCCACGGGGAACACCACTTTTGACCTCCAGCTGGATTTAACTCCATTTTAACACAATTCTTTGGGCCTGGCCATCTAGTCATTTTTTTACCCAACACCTCTCCTCATTGGGTCCTCTGTCACTCGGAGAAGGAAATTATCATCAGTGCATACCAGGAAACCCCTAGGTTGCTTGTGCCCTGTTGTGTTGTCCTTCCAACTGATACTGAGGTGGCTGAAGTCCCCCTTAAGGACCAGAGTACTGCATCTCAGTAGCACGGGTATTTCTAGTTTGTCTGAACAATCCTCAGTAAAATGGGATCCCAAGCCCAGAGTTGCTTTTCTGACTTTTATATTTCAACAATTATTAAAACAAAATATGAATGTATGATATAGCTTAATGAACATTGCAAATATGGTAGAAGTGTGTTGATACCACATGCTCATTCATCAATTATCTGCTAAAATCTAGAAACGTTCTCATGAAAATACAATAGAGAAAGGACACTTATATAACTTGATGCTTTCTCTCCTTCAGTATCTTCAGTTTTAGAGAAAAATCTTTTAATATAGAGTAAATTCTGATCACTAATTCAAAAATGCTAATTCACTGATTATCTATTCTGCTTCTGCTACCCCCAACCTTCAATTTCAACTCTGAAGTACAGCTGAGTTCAGCAGTGCTGCAGGGATTCATTTTCTTTGAGGACAACAAAACATCCTGAATAGGAAAAAAATAACTGTGCTATATTGCTGCTTAGTACCAAACAGGAACCTTAGTTCTCCACTTCTGGTGTGTAAGAACCATTTATCTGTGTCGTGGCTGCAGCGTAATGATTGGGAAGCAAATTTTCACCAGTATATAGGTGAGCAATTACGCTGACATGAGTCGATGGTCATTGGTCAGGGAAATGGCAAGGCTGCTCAGATCCTGATTTTTAATGATAGGCCCTTTGCCTTGAATAATTACAAATTTTACATGGCTGACATGTCTTAATTCACAAGATTCTGTTGTGTATAATTGGATAGAAGTATGAACTTGATTACATTAGTGAACTCGCTTTCCAGAGGGGAAAGAAAAGTGATAACAGGCTTCTTTGTCATCAAAGGGTAAAGAAATGTGACAGTCTGGGAACCAGTTTTAGGACCCCATCTGCTAAACCAGAGAGAAATCAAGATTTTACAGTTCTATAAATATTTTAGTGTATGCCATCATTTATGAACTCTGGCAGCTATCATAAAATCTCTCTGACTTTTGTTACAACTGCATATAAGGCCAGAAAATTGCATCTCATGGTAAACCATAAAAACCTAAGTAAAAGCACCATTCCTTTCAGTATATTCTAAAAATATACAGCCTCCCTGTCAGTACATGGCAGGGTAGTTACCATCCCAAGATGCCTGTTTCTCTCTCATTTTTTTTTTATCTGATCTTACCCTGGTCTTTTCAAACCCTTTTGTATTTCAGTATCCTTTTATGTTCCATGAATAACAGCTATCACAATATAACAGCTGAAATAGCTTTTACTTTGTCACAATGCACTGTAAGCAAGAGACACTTGGGTGATGCAAATGTGGTAGGTACAGGAAGAATTTATGCTGACCTTTTCTCTAATTGTTCCAGAAATTATTTTCATTCAATAATGAATTTCTTTAGAAGCCTGAAAATGAGCTTGTCTCAGAACAGGTTCTGATGTTTTAATAGCCCAGCAGAAAAACCTCTGTGGAAAAATAAATAAATAAATAAATAATTTTCCTGAGATTAACAATGCCCTGTTTAAACTTAAACCCATAGGCCTACCCTGTGTTACAAAGCATCTCTAAAAGACAAAGATCACTTATCATCAAGTTTCTGATTGCAGAATATCTTCTGACATTCCAGGTAGGATCTGCAGAGCTTGAATTATAAGGCAATACTGGCTGAAATAACCTGCTAGCCTGACTAATAGTGATATACAGTTTATCTCACCAAAATTTCAAGAATATATTTTCTTGAACAATTCTTGGAGGAAGGAACAAACAAGATGAGAAACTATCCCTCTATTATAGATAAACTCAGAAGTCAACAGGTTAGCAAATAAAGGAAAAAGGGAAGAAATTTACTAAATTTATGGCTGAATTTGAGTAAGTGTTTAGACAGCACATGATGTGAAATCTGTCATCTCATTTGCAGAGGCAAAACAGAAAGCTGAACATTGGAAGGACTATGCACGCAACTATTTGCAACATAAATGCACAAATCAGGTTACTGCTGTAGTCATGTGTTTGCAATGGACACATGCCTTTGCAAAGGTAATTGGCTAAAACTCTGGACTTGTTGCTTCTCCTTTTTTATCCAACTTAAGATCTCCTGTATCTCATAGTATTACTATATCTTAGGACCTACATTTCTTTTTATCAAATATACAGTCTGATTGTTCATCAAAAATACAGATTTCTCAGGGATATACATACATATTTATGTATGTGTACGTTTGTACATACATATATATACACATTATGTACTATATGAATCAATATATCTGTAGTATTTATGGACAGTAAAAAAATTAATCATTAAATCTTTTTCTTTCTGTTTTTTCTGTCTTTTCTATTACATTCAAATGATTGATAGTTAATTAATTGTGTCTTCTTTCAAAAATATTGAATGCTCAGTCAATACCTGGAAAAATTAATACTAAATTAAATTTATCCTTGAGATAACAATTCCATTGACCTCATCTTATTTACCAGAGAGGTTAATATAGTGTCTGAATAAATGTGAGAGAGATTTCAGTAATTTTTGAAAGGTCATGCTCCATTCGATAGCATTTGTACTTCTTTCTCAAGAAGAATTATTCTTCCATGGTGAAAACACTGATTCCTATACATGGTATAATCATTTAGGACAACTTTAAAACATTTCAGAGTCTGAAAAAATATGATCTATTGATTGTAGGAATGATTTTCCTCTTTGAACTGTGTCTTTTTCCCCAGTCTCAGCTCCATTAGCTTATCTAGGTGACGAAGGCCAAGAAAATGTGTCCCACCCAGAGAACCTATCACTCAATTCTTTTTCATACACAAGCAAATCTCAGGTTATTTAGATATTCTAAAACAAACTGAAAGAACATTACACGTGGGTCCTGTTTTACACTATAAATCAAATTCAATCATTCAGGTTTTTTTATCTGTTCAAGATGCTGCTCATTTCATGAAAAATTCATCAATTTCATTTTAGGCAGGATTTCTATCCAAACCCATATGTTGGTCCAAACCTAGAAAACGTATCATTTGCAAAATTGTAAAGCCACCAGATGATGGTGATGTCATCAGGAAAATCATTTTACTTCTTTTACTGTCTATGATATTTCATAGCCTGAGAAGCAAGAAAAATTTCTGTGACAATAAAATAGTTAGACAATAAACATAGTCCACATGGAATGTGTAACTAAAGTCTTACTATATCATGGTCCTCTAGACTTTGCATCCTCATACATACATACTGTCTTTCTTCCTTTTGTGTTTCCCTGGTTGCTACTGCCCCAAAACATTATTTTCTTACATTCTATAAAACTGCATTTTCTATTACTTTAACATAATGCTTTTTCCCTGTGTCACATCCTAAGAATAAAACAAGTCTGTGACCTAATCCACCTTCCATTTACACCAGTGCAAGTCCATTGATGACAGCAGTGTTTCGTTTAATTTATGACAGGAGGAGAGTGAAGCCCATAGTCTTTCAGTCTTTAAAAAAACAGGCTTTGAGCCAAACTCTGTGTAGTCACTGGGAGCTTTTCCATGGATTTCAGTAATCTCCACAACTGGATCCTAACAATGACTCTCACGGCCTTGACCACCAACAGCTGATTTCAGGAGAGGTTACACAAGAGCAAGAAATACTGAGCTCAATGGATGCACAAGGATTTTCTCCTGGAAATTCTCCCTTGAAATTCAGTGAGTGAAATCCTGTCTCCAGAACATGGAGACAAGAGAACTCCTAACATCAACACAACTGGAATTTCACCCATCATCTAAGTATAAATACACAGCTTAAGTTTCACTTATTGTTAGCACCTGTAATTGCAAAATGCAGTGAATCTGGGCCACACAGGAAGGAACTATAGGAACTATCAGGCTGCTTACATTTTGTGGCATGTTTTTAAAACAATAAAAAAACTCTGAGCTACTGAAGAAGAAAGAGGCAAAACTTAAATGAAAAGCTAAGAGAAATGACCAGATGGTAAAGAGGGAAACACTTTACCTGTAAACTGAGAAGCTGTAACATATTCCACACTTTGGGATTGCATCACCCTTTCTCCCTTTAGAAAATTGCTGTGAACTACATCCCTTTTCAGGGCAAATCATTACAGAGTGCACGAGCTACACTGACAATAAATCTTAATAGTGATCAGAATGGAAAAAATAAATGCCTTCACTTAATACTTTCAAGATTTCTAAATAAACCACTATAGATACAACACTCATTTCTTTAAAGAGAAAATTTTCTTTAAATAAATAAGTAAATAAATAAATAACATTTATTTTACTTATCATTCCTACTTTTAAAATTAAGATCCCTTTTCCCATGCTCATGTAGGCTCTAATTCAAGCGAGCAAGTACTCTTCATGTCCCTCAAATGGTGCTATATCACAAGTCCCTCATCATTATACTCCATGCAGGAAGCCTACTCAGTGTGCTCAGATTGCTCTTGACTTGTGAAAAAGATAAAAGGCCTCTCCACTCACCTGCTAATCTACGTTTGATTTCCAAGGAGACAGCAGGACAGTCATTCGGTCTTGACTTCATAATACCTTTCTTTGTCCCTTCTAGCTTTCTGCTTGAACTTCTGTCATCACTGCCAACTCTTCATTTTGGGCTGAAGAAAGAGCGCTGACTACTTTGTAAGAGGTGGCATCATTGGTTGCCTAGGAGGTAGATGCTGTAATTGACAGTCAATGAGCAAATAATCAAAATGTCATGTGAGTGTTTGACTTAGTGTGGTGCACTGTTTTGCAGACATTCATAAATGAAACATACAGTTAATCTCAATAGTTGCTTTCTTGCCCCACTATTGGACTAAAAGATCTGAAGGCAAGAACTGAATATTCCTGGGAGGAAACATGATTTCAGTAAAGGCAATGGATGGAGGCCTAGGACATCTAGGTTATCTGCTGAGTTGCACTGTGTTTCCCTGAGAAGCACCAGGCAAGCATATCAATACAGGTCCTTACAACTCTGTTGACTCATAGATATCAGCACCTCCCCAGCTTGGGGACATAACCTTACAGTACAAATGTATCTTAGGTTTATAGTTAATTACCCCCCCACTGCTCAGCATATTTAGCAGGCCACGTGCATATGTTCCATACTAGACACAATTAATTAGCTTAAGCTTGGCTCCATGCCTCCTGCTGTGTTATAGCTTGACCATCCAAAGACATGCATATCATCATTTGAGGCAACTTATTTGGCAACTGATACCTTGATGTGTTCTTGTGCTGATGTGGACAGCTATGGGAGTAGCCAAGATTGTAAGGTGCCATGTGTAACCTCTTAAAGTGATTAAAAATATGGCAGATACAATAAGTAAAAAGATTAAGTTTCACCAGCAAGGAAGAGATTATGTCAAGGATAACTGTATACTTATGAAAAAAAAAAGATGCTACACTAAGGCATATCTAAAAATGGCAAGAATCATTTAAAAACCCAATAATTACACAGAATCACCAGGTTGTAAAAGACCCACAGGATCATCAACTCCAACCATTCCTATCCGCCACTAAACCATGTCCATGAGTACCTCGTCTACCCGTCGTTTAAACACCTCCAGGGATGGTGACTCAACCACCTCCCTTCGGCAGCCTGTGCCAATGCCCAATGACGCTTTCTGTGAATTTTTTTTCCTGATATCCAATTTGAACTTCCCCTGGCGGAGCTTGAGGCCATTGCTCCTTGTCCTATCACCTGTCACTTGGGAAAAGAGGCCAGATCCCTCCTCTCTACAATCTCCTTTCAGGTAGTTGTAGAGAGCAATGAGGTCTCCTCTCAGCCTCCTCTTCTCCAGGCTAAACAACCCCAGCTCTCTCAGCTGTTCCTCATAAGGCCTGTTGTCTAGCCCCTTCACCAGCTTCGTTGCTCTTCTCTGGACTCGCTCCAGAGCCTCAACATCCTTCTTGTGGTGAGGGGCCCAGAACTGAACACAGTATTCAAGGTGTGGTCTCACCAGTGTCGAGTACAGAATAACCTCCCAACAATTGGAGGTGCTTCCATATCCCTTCTGCTCTTACAGAATTATGTAGCAAGTGGCCAAAAGCGTTTAGCATCTGGTTGTGAAGTAGGTACTGGTACCACCAGTAGGTGAACTGGAAGTCAGTATGGAGTCTGCTGGGGTCTTTAGTGACAGACCAAACAAAAACATGGCTCACTGTAGCCTGGATGCTCTGAGTGCTGTGTTTAGGCAACTTATTAATGAGGTTTTGTGAGAGAATGAGACATAACTTCATTGTATTTTGCTATGTTCTTTGGGTGACAACCACTCAGTGCTACTGTGCTTGATGATCTTTTGCTGGAATGAATGCTTGTATTGAAATCTCAAAAAGATGTGTGTGTCTGATGCTGTATTTCATACTCACAGGCTTTTGAGATGTTTGGCCTCTTCAGACCTGCTTAACTAAAATGCCTCTTCTCAGTTATCACTTCCAAGAATGCTGACATCAATATATTTTTTAAAAGCTCGATGAAGATTCCCAGTTTTGTTTTGTGCAAGTATTGATTCATTGTTAGTTTATTTCTACATACTGGTAGTTTACTTCTACACTTTTAGGGAAACAAAAAAACAACACTGTTTTTTACTTGGTATGCAAAGGAGCAACCCCCTTGCCATAAAAATTCATTCAGTACTGTTTTTCAGAATGTAGTTGATTGAGGGTAAAATTCAGTACAAAACTCCCAGATATTTTGATCTCTCCATAGAGAGTAAGTTTATGGACATGAAGAACAATCAACTGATTGCTGTAACAAGCTCTGTGATATGAGAAGACCAAAATCACAAAATCAAGCCACAAGTTGTTGTCCTTAATTGTTGACAAACCAGAAACAGAACTTTTTAAAAAAGTTTCTATTTAGCCATAAATGTTACATATACAAATGTCATGCTACCATATTATTCTTGTTGTAGAAATTGTTGCAGGAAGTAATCTTTTAAACTAAATATTTATCAAAACATTACAGTAAGAAAATAAACATTTCAGTGAGTGTAACTAAATCATCCAACCAGGGCAAAGAACATGTACGTCTAATATTTAAGGTACAGAAAATTAATATAGTATGTCATTCCACTAATTAGAGCTGTTCACATTTCCTTATAAAACCATGTAAGAGACCATTATCATCAAAGAGCTTTGGCTCAACATAAGCTGTCAACCACCTATATCTCGTAAGAGCTGCCAACCACGGAGACGAACTGCCCCCAACGGAAAAATCATGACCTCCACCCGAAGCCGTGCCTATCCAGCTGAACACCTGGGCATGACAATGCCTTCCTGGAAATGGGTGAACTGTTCGGGGAATCATGGGGACTGGGGCGATAAATGGGGGAGCCT
This sequence comes from Clamator glandarius, assembly GCA_033459285.1. Taxonomy (NCBI): domain Eukaryota; kingdom Metazoa; phylum Chordata; class Aves; order Cuculiformes; family Cuculidae; genus Clamator; species Clamator glandarius. The sequence goes on from JAUNZM010000136.1 coordinate 325,872, forward strand.
CTTGCTTCTTTGTTGCTCAGTGGGCTCGGGGTGCTTGGCTGCTTTGTTGTTCGGTGGACTCGACCTTGTGTGTGTTGCTGCGTGTGCCCTCCCCAGGTCTTCCTGGAGCCTGGAGCATCATCATCACCTCGTGGTTGTGTCCTCATCATCACCTGCACCGAGACCGATCCGATGGGGTGTTGCTGGATTCATGGTGGTGGTAATTATCTGCATCTCTACCGTCTTCTTGCTTAGGGATTCTAACATTTCCTTTCTTTTCCTCTCTGTCCTATTGCTGTTATCAGTTGTTAATGAAAATAAAGCTCACAGGACTGTAAGGTGTTTGACCCCATTTGAGTCTTAATCTCGGCCTCTTGGTATCGTTTAAGAACCCTCCCTGATATTGGATTGGGACAAACCATCAGGAATGTCTGCAATCCAGATTGTGTAATTTCAAGGTATAGATCTAAAAGGCAAATTCTTACCCTGAAGTTCAACAAATAACTTCTAATAAAGCAACAAGAACTGATGAATATCAGACACATTTCCTTTTATAAATTTACTCAAAATGATCTTCCAGAAATCAACAAAAAATTTCCCTAGATAACTTCTTCAAGACAAGCAGAATTTTCCAAGTCTGACCCCTATTGACTGAAAATAATCATAGAATCACAGAATCACCAGGTTGGAAGAGATCGTTGAGTTCAACCATTCCCACCAATCTCTAAACCATGCCCCTAAGCATCTCATCCACCCTCACCTTATACACCTTCAGGGAAGGCAAGTCAACCACCTCCTGGGGCAGACTGTTCCAATGCCTGATGACCCTTTCCATGAAGAATTTTTTCCTTAACTCAAGCCTGAATCTCCCCTGGCGGAGCTTGAGGCCATTCCCTCTAGTCCTGTCCCCTGTCATTTGGGAGAAGAGGCCAGCTCCCTCCTCTCCACAACCTCCTTTCAGGTAGTTGGAGAGAGTAATAAGGTCTCCCCTCAGCCTTCTCCAGGCTGAACAAGCCCAGTTCTCTCAGTCTCTCCTTGTAAGATTTGTTCTCCAGCCCCTTCACCAGCTTTGTCACTCTTCTCTGGACTCGTTCCAGAGCCTCAACATCCTTCTTGTGGTGAGGGGCCCAGAACTGAACACAGGATTCAAGGTGCGGTCTCACCAGTGCCGAATACAGAGGGAGAATAACCTCCCTGGACCTGCTGGTCACGCCGTTTCTGATACAGGCCAAGATGCCATTGGCCTTCTTGGCCACCTGGGCACACTGCTGGATCATGTTCAGTCGCTGTCAACCAACACCCCCAGGTCCTTCTCTTCCTGGCAGCTTTCCAGCCAGGCTTCTCCTAATCTGTACCTCTGCTTAGGGTTGTTGTGCCCCACGTGCAGGACCCGGCATTTGGCCTTGTTAAACCTCATGCCGTTGGTCTCAGCCCAGCAGTCCAGCCTGTTCAGGTCCCTTTGCAGAGCCTCCCTACCCTCCAGCAGATCCACACTTCCACCCAGCTTGGTGTCATCTGCAAACTTGCTAAGGGAGCACTCGATGCCTTCATCCAGGTCATTGATAAAGACATTGAACAGGACTGGATGCAGGACTGAGCCCTGGGGAACCCCACTTGTCACTGGCCTCCAGCTGGATTTAACTCCATTTACCACCACTCTCTGGGCCCAGACATCCAACCAGTTTTCCACCCAGGAGAGTGTGCGCCTGTCCAGGCCAGAGACCGACAGTTTCCGAAGCAGAATGCTGTGAGGAACTGTATCAAAGGCTTTACTAAAGTCCAGGAAGACCACATCCACAGCCTTTCCCTCGTCCAAGAGTTTAGTCACTCGGTCATAGAAGGTGATCAGATTATTCTGGCAAGACCTGCCTTTCATGAACCCATGTTGACTGGGCCTGATCACCCGTTTCTCTTGCAAGTGCTTCTTGATAGCACTCAAGATCACCCGCTCCATGACTTTGCCTGGTACCGAGGTCAGACTGACAGGCCTGTAGTTCCCCGGATCCTCCCTGCGCCCCTTCTTATAGATGGGCACGACATCCCCCAGCCTCCAGTCCAGCGGAACCTCCCCAGTCATCCAGGACTGTTGGAAGATGATGGAAAGGGGTTTGGCCAGCACATCCGCCAGTTCCCTCAAAACTCTTGGGTGGACTCCATCCAGCCACATAGATTTGTGGGTGTCTAACAGGGCAAGCAAGTCTCTAACCACCTCCTCTTGGACTGTGGGGACCTCATACCGCTCTTCCAACCCTTGGGGTTGTGCACAGAGGGAACAATTTTCCTTACTATTACAGACTATACAGTAGGCATTGAGTACTTCAGCCTTGTCTTCGTCCCCTGTTACTGTTGTTCCCTCTGCATCTACTAGGGACTGGAGATTCTCCCTAGTCCTCCTTTTACTGCTGATATATTTGTAGAAATATTTTTTGTTGTCTTTAACAGACTTGGCCAATCACATTTCTAGTTGGGCTTTAGCCCTCCTGATTATGATAATGGAGGGCTAAGGCCCAACTAGAAATGTGATTGGCCAAGTGTGTGATAATGGAAGCTTTCTCCCTGGCATCTGTGAGTAGTTGATCAAATCTGTTCTCCTAAAAAGCCCAGAAATTTAACTATGGCATAGATAGAATAAGTTAAATTATATCTATCTGCATGATACTGAGAATATATACTTCTATTAATACATACTGGCAGTCTTAAACTACTGAGGAGTGTGAGAGTGAAAAATAGTTTGAAAAAGAATGCACAGAAAATATTCAAAGTCCAGAAAGAAAAGGAAAGTCCACTGTATAAAACCACAAATGGTCTTGAAGCAATTATAAATAATACAAGGCCTCTGATATCTCATATTAAATCACCACATTTGGAAGGTGCAAAAATACATCAATGAATCCTCACTCAGGAACAACTGGGAATGAAAAACACAGGCGTATACAGACTCACAGGAAGAAATCACTGTATGCGTAAGTTAATGGAGCAGGACCTGGCTGAAACAGGGCAGATGGGTTTCTTGGTGGTGTTTAAATTTCTTTCATCCACTTCCCAACTCTATTTCATCAATGAAGCTTGTTTTGTTTCTCTAAAATACCTGGGTAAAAGGGACTTCTAGTCATACTTTCAGCAAGCACGGCTAGATAGTCCTATCATGTGCTCTCAGTGCTCAGGCCATTTGCAGCCTCACTGTTCTCCCACTTCAGCTGTTAGTTCCTGTCTGAGTTTTGTTTCTTTTTGTTTAAGTTCTTGCTCCAGAAGAAGTAGTGTGCTGTGCCATTTAAGCACTGCTAAGAGGCGAGTTACCCATTTCAGTGTGTAGCTCCCTTTCATGTCAATGTACCAACGGTCCTTTCACTACTCATTTCCTCTTTACACTATTGATATTTCTAGACCCTCATGATACTCTGTAGCTGAAATATTGTTATTATTAGGTCTTTTCCATCTTCTATCTTTTCCAAATTTTGTTCACTTATTATCTATTCCATCTTTCAGATTGTTAGAAATGATGCTGTAGAAAACTAGGCCACATGGCACTTCCTGCAAAAGCTCAGTTTCAAACTTCCCAGGTCAGAAACTTGTTGTCATTCATCCCGACTTCCCCTTTAGAAACAGCCATTTTCAGCCAGTGTAACATTTTTCCCATCCCTGCCAACTGTCATTGTTTTCCAAAGGTGATTTTGAGAAGCACATGACCTAATGTTTTCTTAACATCCAGAAATGTCACCTCTGTCTCCTTCCTCTGCCTTGTCATTCAACTGAGAACAGCTGTGGTACACAAGTTGCTGTGGCACAATTTGGAATAAGTACTTCCTAGGAATATGTTGGATATTAGGAAAAGGCTCATCATCCAGAGTATAGTGGAGCACTGTAACAGTCTCTCTAGGGAAACAGTCATGATGCCGAGCCTGACAAAATTCAAGAAGCAACTGGGTGTTGTTTGAACAATACCCTCAGACACATGGTGTAAATTTTGGGTTTGTCCTATGCTGAGACAGAAATTGGACTGAATAATTCTTGTGGTAACCTTCCTGCTCAGGACATTCTATAATTCTACTTCTACAGTACCCTTCTTCGATACCAGTTTTCAGATATTCTGTCCTAATAGTTCCGTCATTTTAATGTATAGGCAGATTACATTTACTACATGCTAAAGACCAGATTTCTGTTACCCCTTGCTCACTTTGTCTGCACTTTACACTGTACGCTTCAAATACTCTGTTTTATTCCAGAGGCCAGTTATGTAGCTTTCAAATGTACCTCTCAGTGATTTACTATGTTCACGAATTTCATTAAGATGAGGATACTCACATCATTCTGTTCTGTTGATTTGTACATTTAATTTTCTCAGGGATTTACTTATCTGCATTTATCAATAACCATATCAGCTATGAAATTCATTGCTTCTTAATTGCCCATACAGTTTTATTTCCATTTAAATGATAGGTTCAAAAAAAGCAGCTTAGTGGTTCAGTCATATTAAAATCATAATTGATTTTGCCTCACTCCTCATTTATTAATGGACTTACACTACCTTCTTGCTAATAAACCTCCCAGTAATGAGTTTAGTCCATAGAGGATACATTTCCACCTCAACAAACCACCAAGCAATTTAGGACAGTTGGTAGTCTCTTCTTAAGGGAGTCCAAAAACAAGAATAGAAATTTATGGAGACCATAATTAAAATACTTTTATAGAGCTGTGTGGGGAGCTTACCAATATTCTTTGCACCATGCCCTTCTGTGGTCAGTGTAATTAATCCTTCACTTTCCATACATTTTTCACTGACGATTTTTTATAACGAGGAAGATTCAAATGCTTACACAGTGATCAAATTCTGGTCATTTCTAATAGTATTTTTTTATATTTGAACAAAAATGTTTTGTGCAGATGACGGGGCAAAGATTTATTTTGGAGCTTCTCAGCATTAGGAAGGGATACAGCCTGCAGAAAAGCCATTCACTGGGATAACGGCTCTTCCAACTGTGTGGAAAGTCCAGCACACCCAGAAAAATCAGAAAAAAAACTTTACTAGTTAAGAGTTACTAGTGGGAGAAGATTACTTCATAGAAGTAAAATATAACCAGTAGTTTCTACTGGAATTACTTAAATGATAGCACTGTTATACACTTAGGGAATGGAAGATCATTGTGTTGAGAGATAATACACTGTGAGACAAGCCAGAACTCTCAGTTTGCAAAGGTTTAATCATGTCCCTTTCTGCATTACATGACAAATCCCTGTGACCTCCTTTCATTCCGGGATTGTAAGATTTTAGGGGCTAGAAATTTATTTGCCCTGCACCCAACTCCGAGGTGATGGTACAGGAGGGAGGTTCTTATAAATCTAAGCTTGTAGTGCTGCCTAACAAGGAACTCCTGTAATAGTGCAATTTTCTTCTGGCCTCATTCATAATTACATAAAAATAGTGGACAGTGAGGGGAGTCTTCTTCCCCACTGGTCCGTGGGAGCTCCATAGCAGATCCTTTGGTGACTGATAGGATGTGGTAGGGAAGAAAAGGGGCTAAACTGGGGAAAAGGAGAGACCAGCTGGGCATAGAAATAGCTTACTTTCTTATGGATTTCTCCTTGTGGTGTCTTTGTGTTCTGGAGGTATAATGTTCACTGGTTTGGATGGGCTCTGGGATGAACAGTGCAAGTTTTTCTTCTGGCCATTTTCTTTCTGTTTCTCTCTCTTTTACACAGATGCTAAAGGAAAATCAGTCCAAGACTTTAGATTCCTCTATATGCAAGTAAACCAAATACAGGTTTTTTTCACAGTAATTTATCATTGATAAATATTTTTTTCATAGTAATTCATCATTGATAAACACATACAAACACAAAAAGTGTAGCTGCCAACCAATCAGAGTAACAGCAAAATAAACCCCCTTTACATTGAGATAAACAATTCTACTAAGTGAAGAAGGAATGTAAAATCTGGGATGCAATGCAGGGAGAGAACACAGGAAAGTGCAGCTTTTCTAATAGCATTTTTAGTCATCATTACACACGGTCAGGGTTTCCAAAGCTAAAATACATGTTAACACATTCCAAAACACTTCTATTAAAATATTTTTTCAGTACTTCAGTACAGCAAATGATGCAAAGCCAAAATTCTTCAGACAATGCACAGAACATTAGAGAATTAGTTTAACATTCTGACAACCCTGCGATTTTATTTAAACAATTCTTTCCCTACCCAATTCCCCACAGAGAAGTATTGTACCCTTTTGTTGATTGTAGTGGACATATTGCAGATCTCTGATTACCTTCCCAAAGGACCACCCACTACAAGAAGTTTTTTTGTGTTGCAAGCACAGCTTAGCTCATTCCTCTCCCCCTCCCATTCACCTTCTTTTTTTTTTCTTTTTTTTTTTCCCCCCTCCCTTTAATTCTCTTAGCATTCTCATATGCTGCGGATGAGCTGACAGACTAGCCTGCCATCTGTTCTTTCATGACATGGTGCAACCTAATCAATTATCCTCAAACCACTTTGGAGTAAATAAATGTCTACAATAATAATAATTAGTCAGTTTAAAAGAAAACAGTAACTTGCAATGCCTGATGGGAATTAGGTAGGTCTCAGAACATAGCATTTTATTAACTTAGATTATTAGACCAGGAGAAGATAACTTTGGGAGAAATAAGTCACCTTCAGCAATTTATTCTGAGACATAAATATAAGATAACATCCCTAGTCTTTGGATATCTTTGACCCTTTGTAACCATTGATGCCAGATTCAAGTAATTTTGCCATTTATAGGTTTCTAAGGTTTTGTTATTAATAGGTAAATTAGCATAAATATGAGAATTTGTATTAAAATTAGGACTGTATTAAAATAACAGTACATATTTTTAAGAAGCAATGGCCAGCGGATGACATTTATATAGTTTGAAGAGACGTAGACATTTCTTCAAACATATATATAAGGCCTGGCAAGTCTTCAGGGAGAGATTTGTCCACAACAAGCAGCATGAGTGAAAATAGCCTGAATAAAAAGAGTACATTAACTTCAAGAACAGGTAAATGCATGAACTGCTACAAACAGAAAACAGGTTTGCAATATAGTATTAGGAATTAAGAATATCAGGAATATTGCGATTAATATGAGTGGACACCAATGATCACACAAAGCAGTTCCTTATGAAGTTAGTCTGAACATTGTTCTTCACAATACAAGCAACTGCTTGCTATCTTAATTCTATGACATTGAACTTGCCAACTAAAATCTCAGTCAAGGAATCAATACAATCTTAGTGCATAGATAACATTGATTGATCAGAGGGCAAAATGTCCTCTTTACTCTCCTTATTTTGAATATGAATGGATGTCATGTTCATTCTATGTTTTGTGTCCTGAAAGAAGCCAACACATATAGTTTTGCTAGCAAATGGCTCTTTTGATCAGGAAGTTGTAAAAAGGGGGGTGAGGGTGTCTGCCATGTTTCTAAGTATTTAGGTGAAGGCAATAAGTAAAATAACTTCATGTCTACAGGTAATGCCTCCGATCTTTTCTAGAAAACTGTAAGCACTTCACATTGTTTAATTATCATCCTCTGGAGAACCAATTTTATCAGCTGTTAGGAAGCAAAAAACAACATTGCTCCAAGTTTTCCACCCCAAACTGCCTGATTAGCCTGAGAATGTAGACTACTTCCTGCAAAGTAAGGAGCAGGAAAATTGTATGAACCATCACAGAGGCCACACCCTTGGCACATATAAATATCAGATCACCTGCTATAATATTCTAAGGTCTAGGTAGCTCTAAACAAGAAGACTGAGAACACTGAATATATTTGTTTGCCTTCATGCTGCCCTATCATGACTGTTGGGAAACTGAGGTGATTACCCATAAAGCATCATGAGTTGTAGCAAGGAATCTCATGATATTGTTCTTATGAGGCTAAATTGTGTTTGTTCCTACACAGTGATGGTGAGACATGAGGCAGACTCCAGCTCATGTCCTTGTGGCCTTATTGCAACTGCTGACAAGAACACTAACAATCAAGTGGGAACATGTAGAAGGAGGGCAGAGAAATATCTCTGCCATGATGTAGACCAGTGAAAATAAATCAGTGAATCACAGAAGATCTTCATTTGTACCTCCATGACAGCTCTGCTGTGATTTCCGTGACATGTATGTCCTAATGTTTTTGCCTGTTTAGATTCTCCTACCCCTCCTACTCCTGCAGTAGCCAGTGTGCTTTATTTCCAGTTTTCTAAGTACTTCAAAGAAGCATTCATCCCTGTGTTGCATCCTCTAACCTCTTCTGCATTTTTCTCTGTATTTAACCATTTGCTTTAGACAAGGGCTAGCAATTATTTCTCTAAATTTGACCACCTTGAAATGTGATTTTATGATTTTTTTGCTTGAAATTTAGGACATGGATACCTTGCAGGCTTTTATAAACATGAGAGTTCCCATGTGTCATTGACACTGATGAATTGCTAGATCACTACAGAAGAACTTGGAAATGGCAATGGAGCTGGCTCCGCTGGAGCTAACTTGAGCTCCTGAGAGGGACCAGAGGGGTTTTTGAATTTTTTTTATTACATTATATCAATTAAGCATTTAACAAGTTACAACAAAAAGCAACTTTCCAATGGAATTTTTAACACAATGGAAACAAATTACCTTTGAGATGGCTATAATTTGGAATCTTGAGTAGAATAAAAATAAGGCAAATGCCAACACATATTCGTGCAGATTGCCAATAACGACTTACTAGGCATCCCTGTTTTGAATCAAATAAATCTGTGTGGCTTCTCTTAGAGAGTGGCACAAAATCCATGTGAAGCACATTGAATGGCACAGCTGACTCAGAATATTAGCAGAAGATACTGCATCAAGCAGCTTTTGTTTTGAAGTGGGTACCTATGTTATGCAATTCTCCAAGAATTTACTTCTTTCAAAGGATGGAAAGAAAAAGAAGCCTCAGCAAACAAAACCCATTACAAACAAATTCACATACATTTCTTAACTCAGATGATATTTCCACACTTAGGCAACAGCCTATCCACAGCAGTTCTAAAATTCTGACTATATTTGCAGTGCTCAGTTGGAGTAAAGAACCAAATGATGCATGACTGGCAGGATGAAGATGTTTAGTGGAACAGAGAGGCTTCAACTCACTAAACAAGAATGATGCCAAACAAAAAATAACAGTGAGATTCACCGATATCAGCAAAGTGCTTATTAGGCACATGAGCAACTGTAACAACTCCCTTCTATTTTAGCCTTTCTGTGACTTTCTGCAGTCACAAGGAAGATGAGACAGAACTATTGTGGACAACACTGGTAATTTGAGACTCTGGACAGATTTAGCTTTATTGATGTGCAAACATTAGTTTACCAGCTTATGATCAAAGATCTTGTCCATGTAATTTTTCTTATATTTGAGAAGAGAAATGCTGAACTTAACATTAAAAATTCTTAGCATTTTACAGAGGACTTGTATGACTTATATAAGCAACAGGTAGGAGAGAGAGTACAAGCAGTCTCCTCCTCATTACCGCTCCTCATACAAAAGCCAGCCATAAATGCACTCTCAGGCTATGAAGATGAATATCATACTTTGCCCTTTCTCTGTCTTTTTGCCCTTGAGAGAAGGGAGGAAGAGGAGATACAGGAGAGAAGATGAGGTGTTGATTGTGTTTCTTCCCCACGGAGGTACACAAAGCAAACCAGAGTGCATGTGAAGGCATGAAAAGCATTGCTTTGAAGACTGGTATAGGGTCTGCAGGGCACCCATTCAGAAGGGAGAAATTGTCCCTTACTGAGCTCTCCCACATTTGCACAACATGTAACACTATCCGTTTGCAACCTCACCCTACCTATATATTCTCACTAGTGTATACAATGTTACAGCCACCATTCCTCCTCCCATAAGCAAGAGGATCCTTTCATTTTACTAGGGCACATTGTCATATCCGCAGACTCCTGCTGCTTAGTAAATCTGGTGGGTTTTTTCCATATGCACAGCACTTCTAGAGATGTGTGGCTGTCTCTGCAGTACAGACAGAGAGAATATCATCTTTGCCCCTTCCCAAGGCCGTTGCGCATTTGTTAGAGCTTACTCATTTTCTTGTGTGTTCCCTCGTATTCTCCACAGTGCTTGCTGGATCTATCCAACATGGCACAGAGAAAGCACACACTCAGTGCTTCCCCAGACACCTTGGCAACTTTAGTGTCTTTCACCTTCTCTGATCTTTTCCATGATGTTCTCGGCACCTTAGAAACTCTCGTGAGGATATTAAAAAAACCTCTTCAGTGCTCCACACACACTTTGGACTTTCTCTCATGCTGTACACAAGTCCAGTTAGATGCTTTTCAGCCTTTGATCTTCTTTAATCAGAAGGAAGTCAGCTGAGGAAGGAGGATATGAGCTTTCTTTCATGTGTGTTCTATTTCTTAGGTCCAATAAAGAGGACAGCACAAGGATGCTCAGGGAATTAAGTGCAAGATAATCAAAGAAATGACTGAGAGGGGTCTGCACCCTGCCAGCTATCCTGAGCTTTGCCCCTCAGTCATGTGGCTAAGCTCTGGGGAAGAAGAAGGGCTTCGAAGGGCTTCTCTGTTAACAAGGGTTAGTGTCTTCGCTCCAAACACCACTCCTCCCCCGGCCCCCTTCTCTACCACCTCATGCTCATCTTTATTAGCTTTTTCACACTACACAGTCCTCTCATCGATTACAAGGGCCAGCACAAAGCAGCCTAATGATGGGTCAGTCTTAATGAAAAACGCGGCTGCTCTTGAAGTGGCTTGGTTTCCTCGTGCACCCTGCCGAGTACTGGCATGTAGAGCTCTGCCTCCTTTTAGAGAGCAGATCCATGGAAAATCAACAGCGAGCAGCCTGGTGCCTCTGAACAGAAAGGGCCATGTGCATGGCTATTTAGTGCTGCAAAGAGAGAGCATTTGCACAAATGGGAATGAACATAAGGAGGCCTTCAGAGAAGAATGGGGCCTTGGCAAATTTATAGACTCCCCTGAAAGAAAGTGATTACAGATCATTATCCAATTGAGGCAGATTGATGGGTTAGGGTCAAAGTAATACTGCAGAGCTCACTAGAGGGACAATGCCTGCTTGTCAGTTCTGTCCGGAAAAAGAAAGAGAAGGGAAACTACCACACAGAAAGGAAAGACTTAAGCTTTTCCAGCCCCTATCTGAAAAATCGTTACTTATCTTGAACATGTGCTCTTTCATAAGAAAAAAAACCCCAAAACCAACCCTGAAATTGCAGAAACAGTTTCACGGAGTTAAAATTGGGCATTAAGAATTGTAAATAAATGTGCAAATACTGTGCAACAGCACATGCACCGAGCCTTGTGACCATTGCTCTCAGAGATCACAATGAGGATTAGCATTAGTGATAGATAAACTGCATTTTTATTTCATTTATTAAAAAAAAATCAAAAACCAGCCAACCAAAAAAAACCAACAACAACAAACTCCAGATATTTTCTAAAATAAATATTTTTTTTAATTATTATTTTGGTGAAAGAAGGATGGTTTTGTTAACAGCTATGGTTGAACAGATTTGAAACTCCACAACATCTGGTCAGGCAAAACTCAGCAATACTAACATTGAATAAAACAAGAATAAATGTGCTCCTATTGTTTTTTCTGTATTGATTTTTAGAGTGTTTATAAGTGCTTTGCATTCATGCAATAGCCATAGAAATGGAAAAAACATGGCCCAAAAAGCAACTCACTGATTTGTTTTTTAATTGTGTTTATTTATTAACTCCTCTGTTGTTCTCCATGCCTCAGAAGCAGAGCACCACACACACAGACTTTAATGGGTGGGTTGCCATAACCCAGTGGATAGATGAGTAGCCTTAGCCCTGTTTCAAATAAAGACTCAGTTGGGCAGCTTGCCTTGGGGCCACTCTTTTGAAAGTGCAGCAAGGTTCCCTCAAGTTCCAGTACAAAACCTCCACAGAAATCGACATTAGAGCCCCAGAACTTCATGTCTTCTTGCAGAGGGTTTTCAGACACAGAAGGACATATCCTGACTCAGAGTCCCTTGAAAAGAACACAGCAATTTGCTTCTATGGACTTTGACCCAGGGATGAGGTAATCCTGATGAGTTACCTGAAAAATGTGTAGGAATACCAGGTATAGGTATCAGTACCCTAACTCCCATCTGTTGCAGCAATGGAACCACGTGTCCTGCATCTGTTAGGTAAACACTAGTTCAGCCTTGCAAATAGCTTTGGGTACATGCAGACTTGTTTGTTCTTATTTAAAGCAGCAAGGATAACAAAGGAAACAAACGTTGCTGGCTTGCTGGCTTCACACTCATCTGCAATTTCTATAAGTGTTAAAAACATCAAAAGAGGCTCCAAGACTCTCACTTCACATAGTACCTCTTTTGTACAGCACACAGTTCTTTATGTTCATTTGGTAACATCAAGCTGCAGAATGATCATGTTCCTTCTACAGAGTGCTTCTAAAAAGGGGGTTTTAGTACCTTTGCTGGAATGAAAGAGGTTATTCACTAAATTTTTACTTGTTGTTGTGCAAAGTCCCCTGGACTCTTAGCACTGCTATTTTTATCTTTTATGATTCTCAAAACTACTAAATTTTCAGTGTAACCAATAGCCCTTCTCCACTGCTCTGAGATGGCTTGTTATCTCATCTTCTACCTATAAATGAGTAAGGACCCCAATGTTCATCCCAGAAAAATTACAAGAGAGAGCCATGGAGGGGCTGTGCAGTGCCATTCCACATAAACTATCTTCCCCCACCTTGGCGTCTGGGAAAACCAGGGATATATTGTGTAGCAGAAAAGAAAAATATATATCTATGGTTGTTTGCCACCTTATTTTCTTTGTTTGTCTGGAGTTTTAACTTGCACATGCATTCACTGAAATAAGCTTGACACTTAGAATGCTTTCCCATTTTCCTCATTCATCATTTTGTTATTGGGTGTGACATGGGCTTCTCCATGCCACACGTTCTTCAGTCTTTCAGTGTATAATGGAGTTGTAACTGAGACAGGATGACATATATGAGACAGCGTACATTGTACTAAGAGGTTTTTTATCTTGCTTTTCCTTCCAGCTTTTCTCTACATTGGCTTAACAGTATTCTTTCTTATTGTGCATGCTTTAGAAACAACTTGTAGCTACTCTTTTACCGAAGTGCTGCTTGCATTTGTTTCTGCTTGCCTCTTGTATTTCAGCAGGAGATATGTGCATGTGCAGGATTCCATATGTTTTCAGAGATAATCTGCTTTTTACTACCAGTAAGAACAACCTTGAGTACATATTGCACTGTCACAACACATTTTCTATATGAATCAGAAAGTAAACCTGGTGCACTGGAAAAGCAGACAGTATTTTTAAGAGACAAATTCATAAACCATGCTTTTATGAACAGAGCATGCTGCGGGATGGGGGTGGGAAATATCACAGGAAAACAGATGTGTGCTTATGATCTGAACTCTCTGTCCTACCAACATCACATTATATTGGGGTCTATTCATGGTGAAGCCTCCCTGTAAATGAAGGTTGGGTGATGAACTGCCCATATCATTTCAGTGAAATCAGTGTGAGCAGATTGAGTAGAAATCAGCACAGAACAATGTTGAGGGAGCAAAATGGCTGTTCCCTTCCACTCTAATCAAGAAAACTATCAGCTATTCAGGGTCAAAAAAAACCAAAACAAAAAATGGGAAAAACAAAACAAAAAAACTGGAAAAACCAAACCACAAATCTTAGAATTACTTAGCTGGGAATAAAGCAGGGGAATATTTCTCTTGAGGACACTTTCTGCTCTATTTATAGCTATAGTTTGTATGGTACTTAATGCTTGACCCACAGGGTTCATAGGTAAATAAGAAATGCACAGACACATATTCTAAGAGTTATATTTCATCCATATGTGCAAAAAAGTCACAAGAGAGCTTCAGAAAACTACACACTTGGGCTAGCAAACTTCCTAGTCTAGGAACAAACTCTGAATCATGTTAAGTCTATCCTCTGGCAAATCTTGAGCTTCAATGACAGTTCTGTTTCAGTAAAAACTCAGAGCAAAATCCTGAGACATTCAATGTTGGTGGGAGTTTTGTCACTGACTTCATGGGATCCAGGAGTTTAACATGAGCAAGACTCGCTCTTTAATTGTTTTCATTGTATAATGCTTGCCATACTATAGTGGCAAAGAAGGTCCAGTCTTCCCTCCAAGAAGATAGATATCTAGTTTTCCAGTCAGGCTGGTGAGAAATGGGTAAGAAGATGATACGGGTTCATTTCAATTTTCCAGTATCCTGGAAGGGATCCCATATTTTTAAGTTCTTGAGACAAAAGAGCAATACAAATTACCCCTTTCTGCCAAATATAGCTTCCTCCCCATACCACTCCCCCTCGCTTTATTTTTTTTAAGTAGTTCTGGTTTTGGATTTTTTTGTTGTTTTTCTTTAAAAAAAAAAAGGAGGCATCTTGGCTATGTGGGTGAATTGGGCTCACTAAAACATGTTTATGCCTGCAGAGACTTATCATAACAGTATACAGTGTTCTTTGTGTTAATAGCACATCCCTTCTTCACAGAGCTGGCAGAGTACTGACAAACATTTCAGATATATATCATTTGTTTCAGAAAAAAACCCCAAAATTGAGCTGCATTATCCATTACCAGTCTCTCAATTCTGCCTACAAACAGCTTGAATTACAAAATAATTTTTATGGTTTAGTGTCTTTCTTCACAGGGAAGAACATCTCAGGTAGGAGGACTCTGAGGGATGTTGGCATAGCAGGTGGCTACACTCGTGTAGATGGGGATTCCTGTATAAAGAAAAGCTCCCTAATGATTTGCTGAACCTCCTCTTTGCCAACAGATCCAAGCCTGTTACTTCAATTGTACTAGGCTACTGCCTTTGATTTATCAGAAAATGCATCCTGGTGTTGCATTACATTTGGGTAGCAATACAATTGTAGCTGTAAAGCCTAAGAACATGAGTAACATCACATTTATATAGTTATATATATTTCTGTTTAAAAGAGCATAAGCAAGTACAATATTGAGGACACATTGATAAAATTAAACATATTATTCCTCTATAGAAACATATTTAAGCATAAAACTGTGAGTAAAAACATGAACATGAAGATCCTCTTATGTCTGAAAATGCCTTCACGTTCTTTCTTGATTTTCTGTTCCTAAAGACATATTAGGCTATGGAGATTGTGATTTTTATGCATGATTAAATGCTGAAGAACTTCTCTGCCCCAGGTAATTCTCTCCAGTCAAACCCAGGTCTATAATGGGACTGAAAGATGTTACAGCATGTCTACCTTTTACAGGCCTGCAAAAAAGGACAAGGTAGACAAACTGTAGAAAGTAGAGAGGCTGTAGCACACTAAGAAAAATACCAAGGAAGCAAATTCAGCAAAAGAGGACTGAACATGAAAGATTAATTATATCCCGTACCTTTCCAAGTAGAAGATACCCCACTTAGGCTGTGGTACCTGAATGATGAAGACATCAAATCCTATATTTTTGAGCATGTGAAAACTACTCTGACTAAAAATGTGCCACATATTTTCAAAGTCAGTTCAATAAAGCAAAATGACGGTTCAAATTCCTTGAACTCACCAATCAAACTGTAGCCAAAATGTTGCCTTTTTGCCCTAGAGAGGACCTAATGTATTTGTACTTTCCAAAAGCATATGGTCTAATCAAAACTTCCATATAACAAGAAGCCAGCCAAGAAGCCCAGACAGTTTGATTAGTCAGACAAAAAGCAGCTTCATATTCATTCCTTCCTAACCAAAGATCAGAGGAAGGAACATAGGCTGGGGGGAGAGAGACTACAAGAAGTACAGCGGGCCCAAAGTTATGCCATCAAGCAGACAGTCAATTAGGTAATGCATCCAAGCCTGATCTGAAGACCCATTGCAAACAGAGCAGCCATTCACACACTATGACATGCAGGTCAATAGAAGTAATCAGATGCTTGCCTGGTACTTTTGCCTGGGTTCATGAAACACCATGTTGAAATATATTATGAAACTTAACACCAATCAAAAACTATAGTGGTAAAATGAAACATGTAGTTGATTTTTTTCACATTAAAAAAAAATCAACATTATTTTTTAAATTCAAAATGCATCTTGTTTTTTCCCTACTGAATTCTCCTAAGTCATTGAAGTGAATTTTAAATAACTCAGCATATTTCATGCTCCATTTCTGAAATGTTTCTTTTTCTGATTATCTGAAGATTTTATCTTCCAGGAAAATGTCTCAAGCTTCTCCATGAAAAACATTGATGTAATTATTCTTAAACAGAAGACAATTGCATTGTTTGTTTCAAGGCATACACTGATCAGAACAAATGTCAGAAAATAATTTTCCTTCCTATTGGGTGCTATTATACTTCTCTTTTGGATAGATGCATTCTTTTGTTTGCCTTTTCTGTTTCTGAAGCATCTGTTAGCAGTTACTGCCAGAAATGTGATAATGACCATGGTCAACCATAACCTTGAGCTGGTGGATCCTGTGTTCTGAGTCTCAGTCTAAGCAAACTGAGATCTTGCTTTCACTGACACAAGCAACACATGCCAGCAGGCACAGCAGAAAGGTCCAGGCTCTGTTATCCACAAGGACAGGACAAAAGGCAGGTCTTGCCAAATTAACCTGATCACCTTCTATGAAAAAGTGACTTGGCTGCTGGATGATGGAAAGGCTGTGGATGTGGTCTTCCTGGACTTTAGTAAAGCCTTTGGCACAGTTTCTCACAGCATTCTGCTTCAGAAACTGTCGGCCTCTGGCCTGGACAGGCGCACACTCTCCTGGGTGAAAAACTGGTGGGATGTCTGGGCCCAGAGAGTGGTGGGAAATAGTGTTAAATCCAGCTGGAGGCCAGTGACAAGTGGTGTTCCCCAGGGCTCAGTGCTGGGTCCAGTCCTGTTCGTTGTCTTTATCAATGACCTGGATGAAGGCATCGAGTGCACCCTTAGCAAGTCTGCAGACGACATTAAGCTGGGTGGAAGTGTGGATCTGTTGGAGGGTCGGGAGCCTCCAAAGGGACCTGAACAGGCTGGGCTGCTGGGCTGAGACCAACGGCATGAGGTTTAACAAGGCCAAATGCCGGGTCCTGCACTTGGGGCACAACAGTCCTAAGCAGAGGTACAGACTAGGAGAAATCTGTCTAGAAAGCTGCCAGGAGGAGAAGGACCTGGGGGTGCTGGTTGACAGCGACTGAACATGAGCCAGCAGTGTGCCCAGGTGGCCAAGAAGGCCAATGGCATCTTGGCTTGTATCAGAAATGGAGTGACCAGCAGGTCAACAGGTCCAGAGAGGTTATTCTCCCTCTGTACTCGGCACTGGTGAGACCGCTCCTCGAATCCTGTGTTCAGTTCTGGGCCCTTCACCGCAAGAGGGATGTTGAGGCTCTGGAGCGAGTCCAGAGAAGAGCAACGAAGCTGGTGAAGGGGCTGGAGAACAGGCCTTATGAGGAACGGCTGAGAGAGCTGGGGGTGTTTAGCCTGGAGAAGAGGAGGCTGAGAGGAGACCTCATTGCTCTCTACAACTACCTGAAAGGAGGTTGTAGAGAGGAGGGTGCTGGCCTCTTCTCCCAAGTGACAGGTGACAGGACAAGAGGGAATGGCCTCAAGCTCTGCAAGGGGAGGTTTCGGCTGAACATTAGGAAAAAATTTTTCACAGAAAGAGTTATTGGGCACTGGCAGAGGCTGCCCAGGGAGGTGATCGATTCACCTTCCCTGGAGGTGTTTAAGGCACAGGTGGTCGAGGTGCTGAGGGGCATGGTTTAGTGTTTGATAGGACTGGTTGGACACGATGATCCGGTGGGTCTCTTCCAACCTGGTTATTCTGTGATTCTGTGATTCTGTGAAGTCCATCTAAAGTACACAGAATGGAAGGAATCCAGGCTGAAGGCTTTCCAATAAATAATAACACTATGTGCTCCTAAGACGGTTTGTATTTCTTCCTTTGAGAGCTGAGTTACGTTATTCAGCTCACTAACAAGTTTGGGCAGAGGTTGCTCACAGGCCAGGCCCTAAGAACATATAAACAATTCTGCAACCCTTGAGCATGTCTGAAAAGATGTGTTAAAAAAAAACCCAGAAGATAAGTTAGCACTCTCCTGGCAAGCTTTTGGAAGCATTTGTAATGTTGGCAGAGCAGGGAACTGTTGAGTTGTACCATTTGCATTAGAAGGTGAGTCTAATGCTCAGAACTTCCCTGTAGAATGAGTTTTCTCCCCTTTCTTTCATTGTCTGCCTTCTGGACTGTGGTATGTGTTTGACATCAAGAGGAAAAAACAAAGAAAATCAGAAGAAATGGCAGCATGAAGCAACAGTTTTAAGTGGGGAAGTTTTTCTCATGTCTGTTTTTCCTAGCAATGTCTTGGAAGAGAGGCAATGAAAACTCCAATAGGTTATGAAGGCAAGAAGAATAAACATGAGGAGCACAAATAACTGTGGTTACAAAATTGTATGTTAATAGGAAGGGGTGGGAGGAAGAGGGCAAGAATACAACAGCACCTAAGTTGTTAAATCTGTTGAAATTTCACATCAGAAAATTCTCTTGTATCTGCCTGGTAATTTCTGAAGAATGAAAGAGCTAGCACAGAATATTTTAGGATTGTTGGTGCAAATAGTTCCTTACATAAAGAATACAACAAACTGTGGCTTTCATTCTGGTTTGGAGAAGCCCTCAAAATCTTTAAAAGAATTTGCGCAAGCCTCTTATCATCCTGAAATACATGTGATTAGAAATCTGCTATAATGAGGCTGCCAGGGGCAGCAGTCCCCTTACATACTGTCGATCTGTATGTCTGGTACATGATGTTTTCCTAAATCCTGTCAATGATTATCTGTCATATAATCATCTTCTGGATTGCTTTAAGGCTGTGGTCTTTTAGATAAATATGCTTCAAATTATGATGCTCCCCATTAGGAAGATGGTCGCTGTTCTGGTACAGAGGAAAATACTACCAGATAACCAAATACATACTAAAGACCAGTGCAAAGTACCAGGAGTGAACAGAAGCACAAAACAGCCTTAAGCCTGAGACACAGTAACAGCTGTGGCCTAAAAAGATTTTTTTCTCCTCTGCTTGTGTTCAAGAAATGCAATTTCTACCTATTCCAAGATCCAGAGATCTGAGGGAAGGGTGGTGCACTTGACTATCTTTGCCACAAACTGTTCTGTGGGAATTATCCAGATAACATTTTTTCTTCTAGTGTTATAGGATACACCAGAATGCTATTATTTCCTTTAATTTTGAAAGGGAAGATCTTTCAATGAATTTCTTCCCAAGATCTCCCCCAAATCAACTGAAGTTCATTGAGTTTTACCACACATAGATGGAATTTGTCTTCTGTCAGTTTGGAGCACAAAGCACACTGATTCTGAATTTTTATATGAGAATAAACGAGCAGACAATGAGCATAGTAGATGCTCATTGGGGCTCAGCATGGAAGAAACTGGCTACTAGAAATATCGCCTGATATTAATGGATTAGGAAAATATACTGAGTAGTACTGTTCCACCCAACCCCTCTTGGAAGTGAAGAGAGTTACTCTGGAAGAACCAGTGGATAGTAGTGTTACAATATGTGGAATATTTTGAAACTTTGCTGCTTTTCAGTATCAGTAGTTGTCAAACATACTACAGGGAAAGCTGTCACGACTAGTTAAAAGATGTGAACTGTCAAAAAAGATGAGCTTAGACGCCACACAGGATCAATAAATATCAAATACTCAGCAGAACAGTTCGAAGGCCAGCAATGTGCAAGTTGGATCATTATGACAATAAAGAGCATTGAATTATTTATTCTTTTTTTTAATCATAGAGAAAGTGCGTTGGATGTAAGTAGTATGAACATATTATGTGAGACAAGCAGGAGTGGGACACATCAGGATCCCACTGAATCTATTCTGGAACATCTGTTGTTCAACCTAGTCACAAATGATTTGGAAGACAGGGTCAACAATGAGGTGACTAAGTTCGGTGTTGATACAAAATGATCTGTGGTCATCAAACTGACTGTGAACAGCTGCTGAACAATATCATAATCTTGAGTGACTGGGTAGAAATATGGCAGATTGAATACTTTGGTGATAATTCCAAAATAATGCATATGTGAAAACCATATGTCACTATATATAACTGAATTGTGTTCTATACAGCATTTGCTTTAAGGTACCCAACATCTTCAGAAGGAATGTAGGAGAGCTGGAATGGTAGGGAACAGAGCAATGGAGATGATCAGAAGTATGAAATTGCTTCCCTGTCTGGAGAGGATAAATAATCTGGGACACTTTCCCTTTGAAAGAGACACCTAAAATCATAGAATGTGATAAAAGTTCATAAAATCATGAATGTCATAAAGAAAAGTAATATGGAGTATTAAAAATAAAAGTAATATGGATTATTATCCTTTTGTGTTAAGTTATATGTTTAATGTGCATATGTCCATAAGCTATAAAACAGGGACCACAAGTGAAAGCAACGGACAGCATATTTAGAGCAAATGAAAGGAAGTGCTTGTTCTCAAGAGACTTGGTTTTATTAATGAGATGCTCAGGATGTCAAAAGTATAAATGAGTTCAAAATGTCCTTAAACTCATGAAGGAAAGGTCCACTGGGCCATCTTACTCACCAAGACAGAAACACAACACCCTGCTCAGGAAGGGCAGGCTTTCAGATCTGGGGGGCTATGCTAGAAGCATTGTAATTCTGTGATCGTCCCTGTATGCTCCTCCTGCTGTCACCCTCACTCCCTAGGCTCCTGTTACTGACCACAGTCAGGGATACTTGTGCTTATACTGCTCCAGAGAGGAAAGTCTGGACTGCATTAATATGACTCTGAGAAAATGACAATATTCTAAGACAGTGAGTTTTTAGTTTTAAAAGCTGAATTACTATATTTATTTTAGGAGATATACTCAGTATTTCTCATTGTAATGAAAACTGTTTGTTGTATCTACCACTTTTAATAATTATATTTGTATTTTAATCCTCTGCTTTAGCACATACCCTCCCAGGCACTCCAGGTCTTTGACTGCAAAACAAGTTATACACAAGTAAGTCAGGAGTGGACATGCTTGGTTGCCTGGTTGTTTAATTAGAAACTGAAGGAAAAGGCATCCGGGTGCAGGGAGACAACTGAGCTGCAGACTGCAACACTGCCATAGCCTTGCTCTGTCTCTCTTTAGCCTTAAGCAAATCTGATCTTGAGTATCCTGACCCTGACTAATTGCATACTGTTTCTTGTGATGCTGAGAAGCTGCTGGACTATTAAGCTTCTCTGCTCTGGGTGATTATTAAGCAGCAGAATGCAAAATTTTTTTGTTGCTGTTGGGTTGAAGGTTTTATTTGCAACCTTCTTTTACTCCTCCTCCTCAATCCCCTGACACACAAAGGCCAGTTGGATGCTTCGTTTGTCATTTTGTCACACTGAGAGGCAAAGATGTCATATCACCTTTGAGAAGACAAGGAAGTTGATAAATGCACTAACTTGAGAGACAAAGTGTTAGGACACTAATGAAAATCTCCAGTGACTAGACAGCAAAGAGGACCTCATTTTAAGAGACTCTGTAAAGGAAAGAACTTTATCAGCCTATGCAAATGTCAAGTCTAAAGTACACTGGTTTAATGTAGCAGCGTTATTTTACTGTCAGGAACAAAAGTGTATGCATTATGGAGAATTGTTTGCAAGTAACTCTGTAAGCAAGTTTAAATGTCATGCGTAAAATAAGTGAGATAACAGCTAGAAGAGGCTGCTATCTTGATATCTAGATTTACAAAAGCATAATGTGGCCTAGATTGGAAGACTTGTTTTTCAGAAATAATTATTTGATTGAATAGGAATTGTGTGGGAGAATGACGTGTATTTCTCATTTCCTAATGAAAATGGTGACTGAAATAATTAACCCAAATTTTAAAAACCTTAAAGACTTCACTGGGTCATTATATTAATTTATAAGGTAAAACTAAATAAAAAGAGACTTAAAATGAATTATAACCAGCTTGAAAAATAACAAATATATTGTGTATGAGGAAATTAAATCTATCTGATGTGCACCAGCCACTATATGTAGAATGCCCATTGTTTGTCCTGTCCCTTTGAAAATAATTTTATTGGAATGTATTGGTTAAACTAAAACACATGACTCTTCTTTTTCTGACATGAAAGAAGCTGTTGAAGAGAAGTCACTTTTTTCCCCCCCTCCCTTCTACTCATGCAAACTTCCTGGGAAAAAGGCAGCTTCAAGAGTTTTTATCAATGTCTGTGTAATGACAAGTGCATCACATGCATCCTGAGCCATTAGCTGCCTGCATCTGAAAGAATTTTGTCAACATTTAGGAATTCACTTAATGAAAGGCTGGCCTATTAAAGCTCTTCTTGCTTTGGAAGTTGATTGAGCCTTTCTTTTCAACTTCCTTCATCATTGTAAATGACGCTATGCAATGCCCTCATGTGATATAGTCTAGACAACAAGCTTGCATTGTAACACCAAAAAAATCCAAGTACCAGGTGATATATTTCTGCTCAGTGATACAACTCTGCAGTACAAGGCTCTTTACAACTCTCAGTGGGAAATTACAAATTACAAAAGCAACAGCTCCAAAAATCATCTGTTTATATTCTGGAGGGAGAAAGGAACAACACTTCCTTCATACAGCCTCATGACACTTGAATCAACAATTAAATAAACAAGTAGAAAATCAGTAAAAAAGGTATGTGTGAAGGTATGATATATCATCTCTTGGACCACTGAAATCAACTAAGACCAGAGACAATCACCCTAACTCCTGGTTTTTATTTTTTGGCTGAAAGATGAATGTCCTTTTTTAATAACTTGGCATTCCTGATGTTTCAAGACTAGTGTGAAGAGGGCTGTGAGAGCAGCAGGTTCTGTGTTGGGTAGGCATTACTACCTTAAGACACTTGTTGATTAATGTAAATGCCTGACAAGAGTGAAGAGGTTACAGGATGCCATTAAAGGAAGGAGCAGCTACCGTCGGGAGGACATATCAGAAGGGGAGACCACTGGCTGATTGAGCATTTACTAGCATCCCAAACACAGCTATGGGTTTTATGGGATTAGCAAGATGCATTTTCTCAAAATTGTGGAGAAACAGGTTTCCTTTATATGACCTCATTTTCTCTCTGTGTCTTTTGGAAGTGTAAGCACTACAAAACAGTGTTAGATGGGCGTCACTGGAGTCTGAATAATTAACAAAAGAATTTTAATCGTGTTGTTTTGGCATTTGCAGGCACAGTGCCCGTGAGTGAGGATGGGACTGGGCTCCATTTCCATAGGAAAGATAAAGCACAGGGAGAACATGTAAGAGTTATTCCCCGTGTGAGGCCTGGGAAGAGGGTTGTGTCACATCTGCTTGGCACAGGGTCCCTCAATGAGACATCTGATGAATAGCTTATGAAATTACATTTAAGAAATTAAATTTAATTTTAGAACAAAAGTACAGACAGCATGCGTTCCAGCTAAAATTTCTTCAGGCTCCAAGGACTGAGGGGTTTTTGGTTCGGTTGGTTTCTTTTTTTGTTTCCCAAACCGATTACCTACTTAACTCCTCAAATAAATTACCCCTGCTGACTTTGATCTGTAGTTACTAGTGGAATAACACCTTCTTCTAGGAGGGCAGGTTGCCAGTTTCCTTCAAATGAAAGGTCTGGGCTTATGAAGTAATTTTTTGATGATCTCACCAATTATCTTCTTGTCTCTGATCTTCCCTTTAGAGTAAGGTTATTGGGAAAGCTGAGTAAGGTAACTATGGTCTCAGGACAAATTTATCCTCGTCTATTTTAATTTGCCTTCAAGACTGGATTCAACATAGAGACTTTATTACTCCCTGTGGGGAAGAGCTCAACATAATGTACATAGGAGACCAGACATATATAGATGTTTAAGCACAGGCAGGTGATAGATTTTATACTGATAAACAGGAGAATTTTCTTTCAATTTGTGTGTGAATTTTGTGTGGACATAAGGTCGTACTGCTCTCAATCTGTTCTGCACCACTCATTCAAAAGGAAGCTAGAAAGTAGCCATTGGCATCTGTCCCAGCATCACAAGAAGGAGGGCTGCTCCAAGATAAATTCCATTCAATGTACACAAGACTAATGACAAAGGAAATAAGAATGTATATCGTATTCATAGTCTTGTGCCTGTATTACCAGAGTCTGGCTGACAGTGGAATGCAGAAGTTGCTTCTCATATTATCCATTTCTCATGGCTTCTGCGCTAGCCAGATGTAAGGAAACACTCAGCAAATAGAAAAATAACTGGCTAAAAATAGTGCAAGCTGTAATAACAGCTGGAATTGGACACTGGAGGGAGTTGCACATGCTAAGCCAAAGACACTCTTTCTTGTCCTTTCTTGCTTGAGTATGGAGTGTATGCCCAAAGAATGAAGCATTGGAGTCCCACCTGATCTGCTTCCATTTCTCATTCTCTACATCAGCAAGGAAAGAATTAGAAATAGAAAGCAGAGCCCAGTTAAAGAATCATAAAGCCCTACACTTTGTTGCTGGGGAGAAGTAGTGCACAATTCCTCAATAAAGCCTGCAGAAATTCAGCACCAATGGTGTGGAACTGTTTTTTGAATCAAGCCCTGAGAACACATCATGATTTGCATTCATGTAAACACCTACTTTTTTTTTGTTAACTGAACTGATTTAACTGCTAATTAAAACTAGACAGTAAGCACAATGCAAAATTAATTAGTAGATGCAAATGAGGCAAAGTTATGGCTTGGACACAATGAAAATAAGTACAAGTACTACTCATCATCTGGCAAAATAGTTCTTGAGGTAAATACTTTACCCAGAGATGATGTAAAGCAATTAAAAAAATCCTACTGCTGACTACATATGATCTTTTATTGATAAAATGTGCTGGAATACAGCTTCTTCTCATTGAAACAGTGACAAATTGGACTCAGTGTAAATTGGACTCAGGACCCATGTGTTCATAACCCTAACTGCACTTTCTGTAAGAATCCTCTGGGGCAGGGATGCACAGAGTTACCCACATTGTATAAACTGTGAACTAAAAGATTTTAACAAACATTAGATCCAAAAGAGAGTTAAAATGCCTCAAGGTGTGGTCTGGCAGCAGCTCATATGTGGAAGGCTGCACATACGGATTCAGAGACAAATCCAGTCCTCATGAGTCACCTGGGCTCCCTGTGTGGTGCTTGGTAGCCCTCTGGAGAGTTTCCTTAGACAGGTCCAGATATCAACGATGTCTCACCAAAGTACAATTCAGAGATGAGATACCTGCAATTTGATAAACTGTACTTCTCCATTTTCCTTTATTTCAAAACAAGAAACAAGAGCACACTGAAGAGCAGATATTTGCATTATAGAGACTCAGTCCAGCAAGAAATGCTGGGGACAGAAGTGGCAGCTAAATTTCTCTCACTCCTCTGTCTCTCCATGGCAGTGTCCCCTCTCCTCTGGCTCCCACCACCCAGCACGAGTCTTTCCATTGAGCGCACGCAGTTCATGCCTCTCTCAGAAGAACAGCAAGGTTCAAGCTTACCTTTTTACAACACACAGTTGTCATCAAGGAGGGTTTATGCATTCATGCAGTCATCATACCACTCATGCAGGATGCAGGAGACCTTGCTTCCTTTCTTCCTACTGCCTGAGGTGTCACAAGTCTGCACATCTTGTTCTTGGGAGCCCAAGCCAGTAGCCTGATTGTGATGTTAGCAGGCACAGGAGAGCAAGGGGACCTAGTTTCTTCCTGTCAAGCCAATGCTACTCCACAGAAACATGCTTGAGGACCAAAGACAACAACCCAGGGCACTGGCTGGGGAAGGACAGTTCTCAGCTGCTGAATGTGCTCAAAGGACTGCATCCTATACCTGTTTCACAGACAGCTACCAGGCTGGCCTGAGTGGAATTACCTAGCAAAATGTATAATTCCTGCTTTCTCAGGGAGGCTTGCCATGAAGGCTGAGACATTTCTACCAACAAGCAAAGCACAGTCTGTCAGCATCTGGAGACAGTTAAGATACAGTAAAGCACTCATGGAGTTTAAAGACTGTACAAGAAGACAGCTCAGACTTTAGCCATGTCTAAAGCAATGTGCCTGAGGACCCAGCAAAGCAGAAAATGTCCCCCAGGCCTCTCTCCTCACCCATAGCCCCCAACCCCTCCCTGGTGTCCCTCCAGTCTTCCCTAGTCTCTTCTGAACAGTGAGACTCATCAGAGTGCAGGGATGTATGCAAGTTCTAGGGGGATACACGCCTGTGCTTGTTCCCCACAGCATCTAGGAAGGTGCTCTGCTTGCTAGGTCCTCTGTGGGCAGACAATCAGCCTGGCAGCCAGGCATCCTGACTGCCAGTGCACAAATGCTGTGTGGGGCATCATTCCTTTTGCCAGCACAGTGCTTCCTTTTTGCATCTGTATTACCAAACTGTTAGAATCCAATAGGAAAAACTAAAAACAAGAACTTGCTTATTTTTAGCTAAATAAAGAAGTCTGCCATTCTCATACCTGATCATTAGTTGGTTTACATTTAACAGTAGTCTTCTGTTTGAGATATTACTACATCCTTTCTCCTTACTGTTACTGTTACGACACTCTGAGAAGTATTTGTTTCCTTAACATTCTTCTCAGCCTTCTTTAGATGCATTTTTGCCTTTAGCTGCTTCCATTGCAACACAGAAAACACATTAAGGGAAAAAAATCCCAACCACGAAACAATTAAACTCACTCTTCTTGCCTCAGACAGTCTTGGAGAGGGAACAGAGCAAGGTCAAGTGCCTGTTTTAGTATTTCACTCTCCTTCATTGACTCCTGTTAATAGTAAATACATCCCCCTCCTTAAGATCTACAGTCAGTCAGTTTGGTGCTCATTGTACTCTCTCTCCTGCATTCACAAGGACTATTATCAGCCGAGAGATACAATACACTGAAAAGTGTGTAGAGCTTCTGCTAGACTAGCATCTCTTACACAAGACACCTGTTGTGGCTATTGTGTTCTAGGCTGTCTGTTTCCTTTGAGGGAAACCTAATGTAGTTACATTGTCAAAGGTATGGTACTTATCTGCACACTGTCTTAGATACTGTTAAATATAATTTCAAGCGGTAGAAATAAAATAGCATTTTGCAAAAAAAGCACAAAAGCAGAACCAAATGTATTACAGTTAAGCGTAGTGAATACTGATAAGATTGTCAGGTTAAACAGCATAATAAAAAAACAAAATAGAAACAAAGGACTCATATCTCAGGGTGGTGGGAGGCAGTTTCAGCTTGCAAAATCCTCACTGGAGAAAATACTTAAGCAAGAACTGTCCCTTTGAATGAAGAAGGCCAAAAGGCAGGGTTTTACCAAGCAGATCTTTCAGCTATACAGTTGAAAAGAGTTCACCTAGTGATGCTGAGGTACAGTGGTATCTCAGCTATGGCACGATACACTGCTCTGCAGAGTTACTTGAAGAGCAAGAGTTGAAGAACCCAGCTCAAGTATGAAAAACCAGATTTCTCTTTGGACTGCTTCCCCCTGGCCCTGCTGCAACAGCAAAGCACGTAGCTAAGGCAGTAGGCTGATGTAGCCAGCACAGTAGCTGCCTATTTAGCCTGTTTTCTCAGTCCCTGGGAAACTAGACAGCTGGTGCTGCCACTGCTGAAGATAGTCAGGATGCATGGGATTTCCAGGACACTAAGACTACCATCCCTGCAGCAACTGATGTTTTCTTCTTTCCAAGCAATCCCATATCCCACATGCTGATATAGAAGCAGCAAGTCTGATTCACTGGCATTGTCCCTCCTGGCCCTACTACTTCCCTTTTCCCATCCTTTTGCCTCCTGATAATGCCTGCTTGGTTTTGCCTATACAACTCAGCAGGATCAAGAAAGCTGATGATATTAACTCTGCCTAAGTACTTTGATAAACTTGGTTGTTCTAGAGTTCAAGTTAGCTCAACAGGGCTACGTGTCACTGTACAGTGTTGTGTACAAATATGCACTGAATAAGTCATCTTGTTGTCTGCACGGCACAGGGCTGTGACAACCATTTGAGCAATTGCCCTTCTACCAACCCAGAAAATGTAGTATTATTTCAAAGGCCTTTGGAGTAAGGATTGTCCTTTGTCATATACCTGTGTGGTGCCTGGCTGAATAGAGACCAGCCTTTGGTTAGTGCCTCAAGGTAGTTCTATAACACAAATGATTATTTATAAGAAAATAAATATAATAGCTCACATCAAACGTCTAATGATACTGTTCAAAGAATCCTAGGGGTGCTTCTAAAATGTATTCTTATCATATTAAAAATGTAGGATCTGAGTATAATTTCATTCCCTTTAACAGTCTCTTAGATGACCAAGAGGCTATTTTCTCTTTGTTTCATGTACTTATAATCCTGTGAGTATCACAGAAGGAAAAAGTAGAGAATAGAAACCATACATATGATTATAAGAATCTACATTTTATTACAAACAGCCCTACCTCCCTCCTCTCCCTGTGCCAGAATAAAATTACTTGGGTTGCAAAATCAAGTATTCAAAAATTAGGAAGTTCACATTTTCTTTGCAGATCTAATTCAGCCACACTGGTTTTGTATGTGTTACAACAGCATGTCAGTAATTAAAATACTATTACAATCAAGTGAATTTCACTTTATCCAGCGCAGACTGATGGTACACATTTAATGAGTTACTTTGCAATATTCTTTCTCCTTATTGCTTAGTGTGTGGTCCTCAGCTCTAGGTTGGCATCCTACCTAGATCTTAAAATATTTTTTTCACAGTTTTTTCTATGACTTCATCATCATTGTACCCCAGTGTTTTACAGGTATCAATGCATTTTTTTTCCCAATATCCTTGTGAGACAGCAATTGATTATCTTTATTTTATAAATGAAGAAGTGGGACACAGAAAAAATGAAATCTGAAGTATATGCTGGATACCCAAGCTGAGATGCCACTGTTTTTTATAGATCTTTTCAAGTGCAGAGCACTGCCATTTACATTTCTAACCATGATGTATTTCTTCTGACCTTACTCTAACCTCTCATCTTGGACAGACAAAGGAAGATAGATACTAAAATTAGAAATCATCCCTGAAAATAACTTACCCGAAGTCCTGTAAGGATATGATGGTAAGGACAGAGAAGAAATCTGTCCTCGGATTGGCTGGGGTAAAATTCATTTTCTTCAGCTTCTCGTACTGGCCTGCTAACAAGAGGGTAAGGAGTACACAAGAAGCTGGGAGGGGACACAGCAAGGAGAGGAGACCAAAATTGGCCAAGGGAATATTCAATACTTTACAACATCATGTTCAATACATAATTTGGGGAAGTTGGCTCCCTTTGATCGTTGTTTTATTATTATTGGTGTTATTATTTGCCTCTTCTTTTGCTGCTCTAAACAATTGTCTTTATCCCAACCCATGAGCTAAACACTTTTCCTTCCAGTTCTCCTCCCCACACCACCAGGGTGAAGGAGTGAATGAGCAGACACATGGTACTCCATTGCTGGCTAGGGCTAAATCACTGTCCTCTTGATTCAGGCAATGTTTAAGTGCCTTTACTATAAAAGTAATAGTTTCCACATGCAACGCCCTGCCCTGTGTACCTACATCTTTCAGATATATCAGACAAACCACTGAGCAATGTTTCCTTAGACAGTTGTCTCCTTCATTGCATGATCTTGATTCAGGACCACAATAGGCCCATCCCATGCACTGAACAACCTAAATGTTGTAATAAGGAGCCCTACAACCTCACCTATAATTATGAAGTGATTTTCCAAGTATAATATCAAACACAAAGGCTTGAGGCATGTTAACTGCAAAATATAAACCAAGCTTAAATTAAAATGCTGACAGACTTATTTGCTCAAAAAAAAAACCAAAAGAAAAATCAAACAATATTCATTAAATTTAGTGCAGAATAGGAGCAAATGATAAGACTGCTACAGAGCACATAAAGCCTCACCATGTGCAGAGAACCTCACCTTCTGCAGAGAATGGAAGATCTATATTGGAGAGGGCAAAATGCAGAATGTCACCAGTTTTATCATTGTATGTAGCAGTAAAACATTCACATCAAAATCATTTAGCATGTAGTTTGCAGACAAGCCACAACATGTGTTTTTGCTATATGTCTCTACGTTTGCTGTTTCTTCGACAGCAGAGCACGTCATTTTATAGCTCTTACATGGTCACCATGCTGTCAGAGGTGCCTGAAGCCACAGCAAGGCAGAGGCAAGAACAATCCCCAGGAGGGGACTGAATACACCTAGGCTGTGCCATCTGATACCAGCACTGCCACCCAGGTCTGCGGTGGAAGTCTGTCTTCACTATCAGAGTGATAAACTACACTAGCAACTTTTAATTAACTGCAGATGTGGTGTGTGTGGGGAAATTGCTATCTTGTAGAATTAATTATCCCCTCCCTTCCTTTTTTTCCCTTACGCAACAGAGGACACCAACCCTGACTACTGAGAACAATGGGACCAGGATTTCCTAAATGTACCATTGAGGGTCCAGTCCTGAAAACAATGCAAATTTTGACAATGTTTTCAATAGAATACTTTCAGCTGGAGACTATCCATTTTGATCAAACACTTTGTATGTTCTGGCTTGATGGAAAGCACTAAATTAATGTAGGATCAGACCTGTCACTGAGAACAGCAATGGCTTTCTTCTTTTGCCCCCTCAGTAATGTATTTTTGTTTAGTTTGACATAATCACCTTTCTGAAAAAAAAGTACAATCTCCTACTGAAGTCAATGAAAGCAGAATAATGCACAAATGCACTAGGAATGACTAGGTAAGTTTTGAAAACAAAATTTAGCCTGTTCAATATTTTGATTTGTAAATACTTTTAAGTCAGAGATCAACTGTAGCAATTGGTTCTGAGTAGCAAAGTGCTATTTTAAAAGGAATTAAGGTCAAAATCTCAGCTTTCTCACACAGATTTCCAATATTTTTTTAAAAATCAGGATTCTTCCAAGATATGCATTCATATATATTTCTCATTTCTGGAAGTCTGAACAGCTAACTGTTAAAAACTTAATGCTAACTTGCACAATAGCAAGGAACCTTGAGTTCAATGTTTTTAACATTACCCTAGTACCATTAAAACATTTTGCACCCACAATTTCTCTTTATGAAAAATGGGTTTATTCTACATGCACTGAAATGAATAAAATACAGTTTCTCAAGGCCCTCTCTGCTACATACCTGGCCACTAAAAGCCCAGCTCTCCCCTTTACTTTTTATGACCTCTACCATCAACATGAGTGCCTAACTCTACTAAGGAGTAGAGTTTTGTGCCCATTTTCAGATTGTTTTTCTTTCTCATTTTCCATATCTTCACTCAACTTTATCAGCTAAGCAGAAGATGCATGTGGATTGTCCTCTCTATAAAGGGCCCAGTTACCTACATACATGCCAGCTGTGCCAGTCAAGTGCTTTGGGAAAGGGTTAAGCTTGCCACGTCTTTTTCTGGGTAGAGGAGCTGACAGGGTTGCTCTTTGCTACTCAGCCTCTGTTCTTGTGAGGCATCTGCTCCTCTCTGCAATTTGGCTGATGTCCCGACTCCCAGGTTCGAAAGTTTCCAGAAAAGAAGTGACTGATGGACACAAAGGACTTGCAGCTCCTCCAGGAACCAAGCCACAAACATTATCTCCCAGGAAAACTATATGTTAATGAAAAGGTCTATAATTAAAAACTCACTAATATCCGAAAGTGGAAGAAATATGTATCAAAAACCATAGAAGAGCCAGTATGCAGAAACAATACATGCAATTGCTTGCTTAAGTATATACCAAGAGGAGACAATTTTGTATACCACTTAGGGCACACCATAACAGTATTTTAAAAAAAAAATCCTTTTTTTTTTTTTTAAATTTACCATCTGTTATATAGAAGTTTGCTTTTTCCCTTTCATTGTCATTAACTCTTTATTGAATTAATTACTCCAGGTAAGCTGGAAGTGGCTGTTCTATCTCACCTTATGTGGCTGAGTGTACCTACACCTGGCCTATCCATTCACCATTTAGAGGCAAATCGTCCTGCTTTCCACACCCAAAAAGACTGCTAGCGATTTAAATAAAAAAAACCAAAACAGTAACATGGCAGGCAGCTGCTGCTGCACAGAAGGCAAAAAAGTTTCAGAAAAAAAGGACATATATTTCCTTCTTGGTCATTTAACAATGTGTATTCTACCAAAGAAAGTGGATGAGTAAAAAGTCAAGAAAAACACAGAGTGAATTTTAAATAACTTGCACATGACACCTACAGGTCACTGACCATTTTGCGACATGTGATTGAATATTTTTTCCAATTCAAACAATTATGGCTACATATATGTGTCTTTATATGTATACACATGTGCACAAACAGTGAAACAAACCCATCAAGAATAAAGCAGTGAGCTGAACTGGATTATGAAAGAGTTCTGATAAATGCAATAACACTGTACTCAAATACACAAAAAAGGTAGGAGTCTTCGTTTGAAGATCATCTGTCTGGAGATCATGAATTAATTTTATGCACATTTATAAAATAAGGACACAAAGGAAATAAATGAAAGTTTCTTAAGATAAAATTACATATTGCAGACATCTCCCTGTGGGATAGCAAAAACCAATAATATTTTAAGTTTAGTTATTTATTTATTAAATGTTTAGAGTAAAGTAGAGTAGAGTAGAGTAGGGTAGGGTAGGGTAGGGTAGAGTAGAGTAGGGTAGGGTAGAGAGGGTAGAGTAGGGTAGAGTAGAATAGTATAGAGCAGAGCAGTGATAGCAGAAACCAGACCCTTAGGAACTGATGGTTAGTATGCTATGTGATGCAATCCATATGCATTAAGAATGTATTGAGACACTGGCAGCCTTTCACAGCAAAGGTGGCCTCCACCTTGCAATGTTCCCCATGTATGTGCAGATCCCACTATAGCAATATGGCCTTTATTATCCTTGAGACAATACATATGGTTCTTTTTTCGCCAGTGTCTACCAATCTGGTGTCTCTGTGTATTTTTCCTCTTTATTGCTTTGATGCATTTTTCCCATGTTCAAAGTCTAGGTTAAAGCTCACCCCACTGAGACAGATGCAGGAATAGGATTCCTATTAGCTGAAGCACTGAGTTGTTCATCGCCAACAACAGAAGCAACAAAATAAGATCATGCAGAACAAGCATACATGTCATCACTGTTAGTAAAGTAATTACAGATTTGGCAGTAATGCAGGCTTTCTTCTTGCCAAGGCACTGGATGGAAGTTTAAGGAGCAAATTATTATCCCTGTTTGGGGCAAAACTAGTACCAATCAATCCAATAACAATTCCCCTGATGTGTCAGCACAAGACTGTTGTTGACTTCTGGATGAGCACATGGATGTCTCTACTTAGCTGAAAGACACTTCTGAGGGTATCTGTCCCGAAGCCGCATGATTCGTGGAGGCAATGAGTTCTCATGACTCACAAGAAACAGTAATTCTGTAATAAGATCTTTTTCTGGTCTGAATGCAACATTGCAAAAAAATGTAAAAATGCAGTCAGGGGAAACTTTAACTCAAAAAGTATACTTAACAGTATTAGGATTGCCAGCCACACTCCTGGCTAACTTTTATGATTTTCTGAGTATTAGTGTGGAGCTCAGGTATTCCTAGTAGTTCCTATTTCCTTTATTTATATATGGTACTTTGAGACTGGTAGTAGTGTAACAGTTGGCCTGAATTCACCTTTTGGGGAAAAAAAGTATATTTCAAAATATCAGAAAATTCACCCATAGTAATAAACTGTTGTTTTTATTGTTGCTGTTATTTGTTCTACATTAGTACTGGGGAGAGTAACCAGCCAAGAGTCAGCCATGCTCAGTAGCCTACAAGCAACAGAATACATTCTTATATCTAAAAAGTTAAATTCACTCTCATTTTCTGTGTGTGGCCCAAGTACCAAAGAGTATTTCAAAATGTTCTTATCTTGTTTTTAACTGGATCTTTTTTAAAATTCTGGGGACATTTAGCGTGTCCCATTAAGGTCTAACAGAGTCACAAGTAAAACGGAGTTATGTGCTGAAATGATCAAAAATTTGAAATGCGTGAGTACCAAAAATTTATCACAGCAAATACAAGGAAGAGATGTTAGAGCTGGTGAAGAACTGTGGACAGCTTGAACATGAAATAACACTACAGTACTACAGTGTTGATAGGACATACCAGCAAGCCAGTGAGTGTGACACTGCAATTTAGCATGAATGTAACAGCTCACTGCAGGTTTGATTGCAACATTCCTGTACCATGTCATTACACGGTGCAGACAAGCCAAAGAAGTCAATGTGGAGCTACTTGCCACAGTGCTGAATAGAAAAACACTCTTACCTGGCTGAAAATTCCTCAACAGCAGTAAAAGGGAAAAGGATGCCATGAGGGACAGTGATTACCATCATAAGCCACAACAAAACCACATATCAAATCTCATGAAGACTCTATCATGCCTCATATTTGTCCTTTGCTACCCAAGACTTTCAATATCAGTTGTTTGTGACTTCATTTATTTTAAGGAGATTCATCCTATGAAGCAATGGCTGAGGCAGAGGATAAGATCAATAGTATTACAGATCTGGTTGAAGTGAGCTATCATGAGCTGCAATAGTTCGGTTGCCTGGGGACCCAGCTTCACGTCCAGTCCAGCGTCGTCATACAAGGAAATGGTAACTGCTGGAAATACTTGCCATCCCTTGCCTAGAAACCACATCAAATTTCTTTCCCCTCAGACATGTCTTGTGATTCTAGCCACAGAAATGTTTTTAAATACCATCAAACTGAGAAAGTAGGCAACCCTGGACTAAATATTTCTTTATTTTGCGCAGGAATTAACATATGAAAGGTAAACTATAATTTTTATCATATTTAAAAGCTATTTGCATTACAGATCATATTTACATACTATTAAACATGCTATTAATTTGTAGTTAGGGAATTAGAATACAGATACACCCTTATTACAATAATGTGTGAAAGGAATCTAGAGTATTTATCACATAAAAATTAGATGTTACATGTATTTCTGTGTAAACGTTTTGTATAACTATATAAATGGAATATATAAATCATGGAAAGGGTCATTGGGCACTGGAACAGGCTGCCCAGGGAGATAGTTGAGTCACCTTCCCTGAAGGTGTTTAAGGGATGGGTGGATGAGGTGCTGAGGGGCATGGTTTAGTGTTCGATAGGAATGGTTAGACTGGTGGGTCTTCCAACCTGGTGATCTGTGATTCTGTGAAATGGATACACATACCTGTGTCTCTCTATATATTTTATATATATTTAAAGTATATGCCTTAATTCATATATTACATCTATCTCTATAGACAGACTCTATATTTATTTACAAAGGTACATATACATATGACGTTATCTGATTTTGTCTTGGTCTTTCTTGGTCTTAGCATACTCAAATGTGACTTAAAGTAGTATAACTCACCATTTGCTCATCCTTAATAAAATAAAGTGTGAATTTGTCTCCATGAAAGCAACAATAAAGCCTTCAGTGACTTTAATAAAAAGATGCAGTTTTCCTCAGCTGTTTATTAGCATTATAGGTGAGATTTTTCTTGCGACAAACAGGCTTAACTCCATCAACTTTACTAGAAGTAAGAAGGTCCACAGTCATGGATCTCCTGTTCCTGAAAGTGTATTGCATATGCTAAATGAAAATATCAGAACATATTTAGCATCAAAACAGCACTGATAAAGCACAAATTCAGAAACAGCTGAACATGACTTTTCATACACACCACGTGAGCTACTGGATCAGATCCACATGCTCTGAATTGCAGTGAAAATTTTAAGCGTGATAGGAATCCTGAAAACTCTGTCTTAAGCAAGGTTCCTTTAGTCCCTACTCCAGCTAATATTGACTACCCACATGAGTAAAAACTACTCATCTGAGAAATCCCTTGCCTACTGTCTGTTGCCATATGCAATTTAGCAAAGTACATGGTTGTTTGATAAGGTCCAGATCACTCACAAATTATACCACAATGATAACAAGGCACACATCCAGTAAGGTTAACTGAAATGTGAAGATTTCTCTTTTCAAAGAGGAAAACGCACAAACTGTGAAGATACATTGTTCTTTTTAAATCTTACCTTACAGAATTTTGTGCTAATTTTAGCTACTCCCTCTAGCTAAATAAGCAGAGAGGAAAGAAGACCAGGGCTATGATGAGTACAGATGCACTTCTGAATGAATATTATTTGTTTCTAGTTATTAGAAAAATAGATATAGCTAGTCCAGCTTCCAGCCCTCTTCATTCACACAGAGGGCTCTCAATGGAATGTGCTTACGTATTATTTCCTAGTGACACACTTCAGAAAACCTCAAAATACTGCAATGATCCTGTAAGTAAATAAAATTATTTACTCTAACTGCACATAAACAATATTATTAGTGTGGCAAAATCCAGTGATCCCTGGAAACCCACTGGAGATAATTTCCGATATGCAGAGGTTATGAGAGTAGAAGCAGGCATATTCCAGAAGGTTGCTAAGGAACTAGCAGATACATGCATTTTCTGCAGAACAGACATGTAAAATATATCTCTGTTTCTTGGATTAGGCAAGCTGAGAAAGCTATGTGAAATGAGATATTCATATCAAATTCTCCTTATTTTCCTTAATCAGGAAACCCCTGAGAACTATAACTATGAATAATTCAGTCTTTCACTAACATTCGGTGCAATTAATAACAGTACTTTAAAGCTGCTAGCTTTGTTATCTTTTTATGCATAATTAAAGGATGTTGATATTTAAGTTTTCAGCCAAGGAGCAAGCTAAGTTTGGTTTTGCTGGCAGCAGCTGCTCCTGGCTTAACTACAATATGATAACCTGATATTGCCCCATCTCAACGCACCCAGAGCAGTTACCTTTCTTCTCTGCCACCATTCCTGTTCTTTCTTAATTGTGCTCTGAGTGAATCAGTAGCTGCTGTCTGCTTCCTTCTCCCCTGTCCTCTGCCACACACATTTGCAGTTTGGAGCTGTGGTCAGAACTTGTCTAATTTTCTTATACCTACTAGTCACAGAAGGCATGATTTTTGCAATGAGATTTTCTGTTACATGTTTTCAAACAATTTCAAATGTAAATGCAAAATAAATAAATGTAAAAAACAGAGTGTTATCAGTACATTAAATTTCCTGCTCCTGTAATTAAACAGATCTCTGGCTCTGAAGTCATAAAAGAAGTCCTGAGATATTCCCTTTTTAAAAATAATGCTCTAAATTTCTGTGGTGGCGCTACATCCTTTGTCATTTCAGCTTTCTTTTGCCTCATCAGAGAATTCCTCTAGCAGATTACTTTATTAGTTTTGTTGAAAAGAAGCCATCCAAAAAAAAGGTGTCTTACTAGAGATTTCACATTATTTTCCACTTTTCCCAATGTTTTCATTAATAAAAAATAAAGTGACTTATTTTCCAGTGATTTCTGGTAATTAGAAAAATTTTAAATTTAGGAGCCAAAAGCCTTTAGATCAGGACTTAAATTGCTGAACTCCAGATTTAAAAAGACTGTAAAGGCTTTCCTTTTATATTTTCTGTAACTTAGCTGGCTTTTTGCACATAAGGTTCTTATTTTGATGTGACACACACAGATATATTATCAGCACCATTTTAAGTTCCATGTACATGTATGAAAGCTATTACGTTTTGCAATTTTTCAGACTTTTAAATTCAGCTGAACAAAGACAAAAGTAAAAAAGTGGCCAATTTTTTATCAAATTAAACAGTTGATTTCTGCCACTACCTTACAACTTCAGAACAAACCCTGCTCCCAGAGCCAAAGCAAGAATAAACTTCTTAGGTGTAGATAGTTTCAGCCAATTTGAGGAATCAAACCACACTGGGGTAACTTGGTTAACTACATTCAATATTTCATACTTTCTTGTGAGAGAATGATTTGTAATGAAAGAATTATTACAGGCAGCAGATGTATCAAGCTAGGAACTACAGCACCCAGTTACATGTATTCAAGCTCAGTTTTGTTCCCTGCTTTTCCTTTTTTTCTGATGATCACATGGCCCAGGTTCCTGAGGCCCTTTAAAGAGTTTTCAGATGTGTGTGGATCACTGAATAGTCCCTGTCAATCCCAGATAGACTTTCTCATTAACAGTGAACTAAACTCAGTCTGAATTTATAGAGTCCACTGAATTGAGAAATAATACATTTTGGTTTTATTAATTATGTTTATATTTTGACCTGAGCTTGGAAAGAGAAGTCTACATTCAACTACTTAAATCCGTAGTCTCATACTTTGAAAGGTGGTCAAAAGGTTTGAATACCTGTGAAACCAATTGAACCCAGATGAGGCTTTGGCCATAGAAAATCAAGGTTAATATTTTCAAACATGACAATGTTATGCAGAAGCCAAAGTCTGAGTTGCAAAATGGCATAGGACCAGAAATTTAAAAAAATTTAAAAATAAAAAAAAATTGGGAACAAAACACTTTTAAAACTCTGAGCCCTAGGATGATGATTTTCATAGGGTATCCTGGTTCCTAAATCTCTGAGTAACATTTGAAATAGATTTTGGTTCTAAAGGTCACTTAGCTGCTTCAGAACATTTTTCTCTCAGATATTAAACATGTGATTAAAAAGTCAGCTGCCTGTAAGGCTATTGGCTTGTTTCCCCAACCTAGGAAGGACTAGCCTCATGCCAAAATCTTTTTCAGGCTCTTCCCTTAGGCACACTTTATTAATTCAGGGGAAAAAAAGAAGTGAAGAAAAGAAAAACAAATCATCTCTCAGAAAACATGGGCTGCAGGGGCCATTTTCCCTTGTTGCTGCTCTCCTTGCTCTAAAGCCAACGTCTCTCCTGTAGTTCCTCATCTTAATGAGCTTTCTCAACTCTTGGTAAGCGTTGCCTGACCCAAATGAGTCACTGAATGGGCAGAAGTTTCTGCCTCCTGGGGCCCTTGACCCTAAACACAACTGCCTCTTCTGATAGTGCGTCTGACCTCAAACTTCAGTAGTAGCATTAAACTCTTTAGGAAATTACCACAGCAGACATATAGTTAAATACCTACTTGGATATCTGATTTCAAGCTTCTGTTTTTGCGAATGAGCCTGCTGTTTTGAACGCCCTCTGCTGAAATGTAGGATGTGGTTATTTCTGGCATTAAATGTCTGTGTCCTTAACTCCTTGTGGAAAAAGTGAATGGGGTACTATGCAGAGTGGAAGCAATGCACCCATCTGGAGCTTCGCTTGCTTAGCCTTAGGCATTTAGAGCCGCACTGGGAGAAACACGTGCCTTTTAATGTTTTTTTATGCCTCCATTATGACATTTCTGCTAACACTTCCTAGGCAGAATAATAGGCAAGTTTGCTCAAAATATGTCCCCAAACTCTAGATGGCAGAGCCGAGACCGTGTTATTACAATGATCCACAGTCCAGCATTCTAGCATTTAAATGACATGAAGCACTAAAATGGATATATCAGAAGAACCAGCACAGGCAGAGCAAAGGCCCCATTCTACAGACTGTCAGTAGTGCACACAACTTAAAGGGAAACGCACAAAGTCACTATTAAGCGTGGAGGAGAAAGGGATAAAGAAGGGAAATTTTACCCTGCCAAACACTACCAATGTTTCCCAGATGCCCACAAACAGGTGTCAAGCCCACTAGTTATTATCCTCTAAAGCACTACCTTTTCCAGATTCACAATTTACTCCTGCGTTGGCATGATGAAATCTCCTTTTGTAGGTCTTTTCTCCACAGTCAATAAGATCATACATTTAGGTACTCAATATTCCCCTCTCAGTACCTATTATGACTGTATCACACCTTAAGAACTTGGCCAGCTGCTAGATTTTTCTTCTTGTTGTGCAAGAAGGATATCACCACTTACAATCCCAAGACCCAAGAATCTCTTTAGCTGTTTTAGTTCATATTAAAAGAGCAGTGGGGCAGCAGTAATGCTTTCTGTAATTGCAGGGGAAGGAGCTTGCAAGAATCTATTTTATGTTAAATAAACCTCTTAATGCTGGAGAGGTTTTTCATTATGGTTTTTTTTTTGGTTTTGGGTTTTTTTTAAATCTGGTTTTGCTGCCTTTGAAGTTAATGGGAGGGGAATATTTAATGCCATTTAAAGAGTATCTTGTCTAAAGCAGGAATAAGAGCAGAGAAAATGTTTGGGTATTTTTTCAGAACAAGCAGAATCGTTTCATCAGATTTTAATTCTCCCAATGGGGATAAATAGAGACACAAAAAAGATGAACAAGAGGGAAAAGAATATTTTTAAAGGTATTGCTTTAATTCCTTCTTATATGTATCTCCACAAGTGCAGAGAAAGCAAATGGCTACTTTATCCTCACTGCTCCCACAACAAGTTTGAGATTTTGTGTCATTTGACATGTGTCACTGCCACTTCATCATCTCTAGAGTACTTCAGGTGAAAATGACACTTCACAAACCATTTGAAAAGATAGACTCCACCTGTCTCAAATGTTCTATACTCTAGGGCCAAATCTTTACAAATCCTGTGG
Organism: Clamator glandarius; assembly: GCA_033459285.1. NCBI lineage: Eukaryota > Metazoa > Chordata > Aves > Cuculiformes > Cuculidae > Clamator > Clamator glandarius. The sequence continues at coordinate 366,344 of JAUNZM010000136.1, forward strand.
CTCTGCAACTCACATTTATTCTACAAGGGCTCAGGAGCTCTCTGGAATCATCACTGTTCAGCTGTATCACGCTCTGAATTAAGTCAGTGGGAATTTTGCCAATGACTTCATTAGCTGAAGGTGCAAGCTGTAAGTGAGATCACTAGGATGTCAAAGCCAGCAGATCAAGCTTAAAAGGGAGACAGCAGCTTATGAGAAGGAAAAATTGGCAGCATGCATAATTCTTTTAATTGAGATGGGATTTCAGTTTGGGAGATAATAACTTGGAGGGGGGAAGACTGTAGGAACAAATCTATCTTCTGTTACATTCTTGACCATCTCTCATTGACTTCAGTGGGAGTTACTGGCCTGGTAATGGGGGATTTATAGGTGTAATGCACACAGTTCAATGCGTGAACTGCAGGCATTTACAAGCATTTCAGGACTGACACCCAGCCTGTTTAAACCAGAAAACTAGACTCTTGAGGTTAACTCTGAAGTATAATATTAATTATTCACCAGCAGAGCAATCCAACAGAGACAAACGATGAAGTCTGATATTCATTAAACTACAGCACAGCATTTTTGAGGTGGCCCACCATGCAGCCCTGTGTGTGTGAATTTCTGTGAGTGCACTTACGTACATGTACAACAAAATATGGTGGCAAGAAGGAGGGACATATATTTTAGAAAGGAAACAAATCCAGTACAAGCAGTGGCTGGCCTCACAGGAATCTCTAGTAAGATGCCAAGTAACGTTTGGCTTCCAGGTCAGACAATTTTTTTTTTAAATCCTAAATCTACTCATGCAAAGACACAGCTTATAGCTTGCAGATGGCTCATTCTGCTGATCTGCCAGTATTCACACTCAGAGTGTGGAATTATATCATATGAGCAAGGGGATTGCTGTCTTTTTTTCATGCTTTTGTTACTGCAGGCAAAAAAAATATAGCTAAACAGAAAATAAGAAAAAAGAGGATACTGTATTGATATTTTTAAGTTTAATTTGAGAAGACAAGGACATAGGCAAACATGAGCTTCCCATCAAACACTATCTTCTACTCATATGTTTACCAAGGCAGACAGAAAATGAGCATGGAGTATATATTTTAATTAAAGGATGAAGTAATATTAACAGGCAGAAGGGTTTTTTCCTCTTGCTACAGTGCTTACTTGTGTTTTCCAGGCTGTGCAAAATCAGAATACATTTTACTCTAATAACAATAATAATTAACAACAACTGCTAATATTAAAAATACTAGGACCTCAAATTCATTAATAGCACCAGGCATAATAAATTACTATGACCACTTAAGTTCAGTTCCAGAGAAGGAGAAACTCTGTCTATTTACATAATAAATTTTGAAATCTCAGTAGAGTTGCACCTTTGTAAACCAGGAATGACTGTATTAATTTATTGAAATAATCTAGGATTCATATTGATATAACACAGAAAGGCTGACCTGTGAAATCTGCAGTCTGTAAAAAAATAAACTTAAAATCCATTTATGTAATTTGAACTAGAAAAATGGTCAATATTTTGTCCTTTGGAAAATTATTTGGATTGATAAAAGTTATTCATATAGGTTTGATGAAGTAGTCAGGTGGTTTCATCCAGAAAAATTATTTCCTTAAGAGGGGAAATGTTAAGTGTTTCACAATGATTCCAGAAAGAGAGATAAGGAGCCACCAGAGAGCCTCCGCTAAAGGATCAGTAAGATAATGAAGGGAATGTATCACCTCTGCTATAAGCATCTCTCCTATTAATATCTATAAATACTTGAAGGGAAGGTGTAAAGAGGATGGAGATAGGTTCTTGCCAGTGGTGCCCAGTGACAGGACCAGAGACAACGTGCACAAACTCAATCACAGGAGGTTCCGTATGTGTACCAGGAAACACTTTTTCACTGTGAAGATGACAAAGCACTGGCACAGGTTGCCCAGAGAGGTGATGGAGTTTCCATCCTTGGAGAAATTCTGGATGTGGTCATGGGCAGCTTGCTCCAGAAGACTCTGCTTAAGAAGAGAGGTCCCTTCCAACCTTAATTAGTCTGTGATTCTGTGATTCATCACGTAAAAGATGTCATTAAATTAAAATGAGTTCACTTGTTTGGATGAGGAAAGTGAAACATTTTTTTTACTTTGGATTAACACAAATTATTTTTCCTTCTTTCCTCTATTCGCCCACTAAATTGAAAAATCAAACTATCTTATTCTCAGCATCATTGTAATCTGGTGTCATTCTTGGTTCAGTTTTCCTTTTGAAAAATTCCATGAAATAATTGATACCAGCAACCATTCTGTTTGACATGTTCTCCTTTTTACTGCTTGTACTCCCTTGTCTTCATCCTTGAACATGTATCGAAAGCAATAAATTTCACTGAGCTTGTATGATTAGCTTGAGTATACGTGAACTTGGCAGAAGGGAGTGGTCTAAAACTGATGAAAAGAACCTGCAGTTACTGCAGTGGCCTTGTTCCCTTTGCCCTGTTCCTCATACCATACAGTCTTCAGGCTTATTGGGAAGTATTTATGAGGGATCTTTGCATGTATTGTTGTAAGAAAAAAAAAAAAAAGATAGCTTGACTTGTTAAGCCTGGAATTTATACAGACAACTTTTGTGGTATTGTCTCGCTGCATGTGAGGTCTAAAGAGTGGTTGAACAATCTCTATAAATTTGAGATTTCAGGACAGATGGATGTCCAGATGTTTAGTACCAGATTATGAGAACTGGGGCACAGGACAACAGATTGAAGTGGCATTAGCTTTTTACCTGTGTTACCACAGCACTTAAGAGAACCAGTCCTAGATAGTGAGATCTCCATGGCAATCAGCATTATAAAAAGATTAATAAGATGGTTAGAACTGCAAGAGGTTACAACTGCAATATAAAGTCATTAATGGACAATAAAAGGATATCTGGGGAATAAAAGGAAACAAGGAGAAAATATTGATGAGAAGGATGAGGAGTGAACAATAGACTCAATGTTGTGAAATCTGTGGAAATTTAAAAAGGCAAGAAGATTGTCAAAGGAGGCTTTGAAAGAGAGGCAATAGAGTGGTCCTCCTGTGAATGAAAGGCAGAATAAGAGAGAGTACAGGAATAGTTCTAACATTAACATAAAATCAGTGAAACATATGCTAAAAAACCTTGAAAGAAAACATACCTGTTCAAGCAATGTAAATAAAAGGGGTGCCGTGATTAATCAAAGGGGTAAAAAATTGATATTGGTAACATTATCTGTAAGAAGGTAGCAGCATAGAACTGTATTTGTCCAGGAAAATTAAAAAGAAAAAAGAGAAAGAGCAAAAGCTGTTGAATCATCTCACAATCAGAACCCAGACAGCAGTTAACAGTTTTGCAGCTAGAGGATAAGCACGTGACTTTGAGTTGTTACACTGAGATAATCAGCAAAAATTGAAATAACCTCAAGAAGGTCCATGGAGAGAAAGGATGAAGTGAAAGAAGACCATGTTGTGAATCTTCCTACAAAGGAGTAAGCAGAAGAAAGGCATGATACAGAATATTTACTTAAGAGAAAAAGAAGGGAACCAGTTTCAGGAAGAATACTGCATGCCCAGGAAAGAAAGATGATGACGAAGATGAGGGAGCAGGGAATGGAGAACAGCTGATAGGAAGGAAATATTACAGAAAGTGTAACTAGGAATTCATTTAGATGGTAACAACAACAAATTAAAGCAAGTCAAATGTACAAAGTATTTTTCTAACAATACTTTCTACAAAAGCTGTGGCTGCTGTTACCATAGCCTTGCTGAGATATATTGAAGGAGGAGAAGCTGATAATGCATATGCTTGTAAAAATCTGATAAAGTGCTGTCTAGTACATGAAAGCATCCTGGAGATTCTGACCTAAGAGAAGCAAATTAAGCTACATGGTTTATTCAAAATACTCTACTCTGAGAACTTTTTGATATAACTCCTGCCTAGGAAAGAAAGAAGCAGCAACAGTCTTATAATTTTAAAATCTCATAAAAAAAATAATCAGTGTGCATATTAAGAGAGTTTAAGGTATCTTTCTTTCCTTAGTTTTATCTATGCCAGGCTACCAGTCCCTAAAGAGGATAATGGCTTGTAACTGCACTCCTTTGGGAGATTTCAGCTAGATGTGGCCTAATTGCAAGCTGTGCCACCGCATGAAAGCTTCTGCAGGGCAAGGAGTGGAGATTATGTTCACATTTGTGGTAGGTAAATCAGCAGGATTTGTTATCTGTGGTGGCTGCAGCATCCTTCCCATTAGGGTTTAAGTGACAAAGTCAAGTCAGGATATGCAAAATAAGGAAAATGCATCAAATGAACCATGTCCAAACACCCTCAACTCCAGTTATGAAAACTTTTGAGAAGTATAATAAGAGACTGAGGATCTAACAAAACTATGAAAAATAATCAATGAAGACAATGGAGTGGCCTGCTCAAGAGTCAGATTTCTGATCTCTAGCTCTTGTTGCTGTCCCTGATTCATGATTCTCTTTGCCCATCTGTATAAAAGAAACAGTATTATTTTACAGGGTGGGGGGGTGAGTCTTAATTTGTTAACATTTCCCAAAGAATTGTGAGATCCTGAGATGAAGGGGCCAAATTTAATGCTCATTGTTTAGGCTTTAGTCTGCCTGTGCTCAGAGAGAACTCCCACTGAGACTGGGAGCTGAACAACAATTCCAGAAGTTGGTCCATTTTTCCTAGGAAAATGAGACAGTTGCAAAGCACAGTTTGTTTGCTGCATTCATTCAGTACCCTGGAGATACAGCATTATGGTTAGTTACACATCTCAGAAAGCTTCTTCAGCAATATTGCAATGGATTTGAATCCTTACAACGCTGTGCAGTCCAAGTAAAACAAAGCTGCTGGCAGAAGTAATAAGCCAGCACTCCACACCTGATTAAACAGCATTGTTTTTTAGTCTCGTACCATGCCAAGTTCTCATGTCAATGTGGATGCACAGTCTCCGAGAACTATATAAACTGCAGGTTTTACCACTGTAGCAGTGCGCAACTTGCATTGCGAGAAGATATGCCTAACGTTGGCTTTTGGCTCAGCAGTTTTCAGGAATCAACCTTCTCTACCCACAAAAAAACAACCCTTCCTCAAATCCCAAAGGTGCTGGAATGTAAATAAGCTAAACCAAGCCCTTAAATGATCTGCACATGCATAAGCTACCTACAGCATTTTTGGTTGCTAACTGTAAGCAGCTGCCAATTTCCCTCTAATGCTCAAACAACTTGCTAACTGATCTGCAAGTCCCAAAAGTGTGTTATCTTTAATGTGCCTCTAATTTTGCTAAGAGCCTACTATTTATAGTGGCTCTTTTATTTACTTATTTACCTTCAACTAATTAAAGCTATCATTTAAAAATAATATGCAGCAGAAAAAAATGCACATGTGTGTGTCCTTGGTGAGAGAAGAAAAAACAATCTGTTCACTTAACTGAATGAACATTACAAAAGTTCTGTTTACCTTGGAAAAGCAACGCATGAGTAAAAGCTCCAAAACCTGGCATTATTATCTCTAATTACAATTGGCAATATGTAACAATCATAATTATTCATTTATGCAAAATAGCTTACAGTGTGTCTCATTTTTTATTCCCTGTTAAAGGATGGCTTGACAAAAGAAGAAAAAAAAACGATTATAGTGCTGAACATAATTGTGCTAAATGTTCAGTCATTTTGTTTAAAAAATACTACAAAACTAAACTGCTATTTCTGCAGAGACAGAAAATAATTTAACAAAGATGTATAGTATACTCTGCAGGTGGCAATGCATCCAAAAAAACATATTTCCCTGAAAAGGAGAGATATTTCACTACAAAATTGAAGAGCATAATTTTTGCCATTTCTGCCTTTCTTGAAAAAAAAATAAGGAAAAAAGCCTCCCTGTTTTAATCTGGCATATGCTTCCCCTGTTAGTAAAATGCTAATGCGCAAATAGTTAGAGGAGAGACTGTGACCATAATAAGTCGCTACAGTTCTGCAATATGACATTCTATTCTATTTCAATTCTACCACAATGCACTAGGCAATTGAATAACACCAACTGCACTTCATTACAAAAAATAAGTAATCTTCATGCTACTGACATAAGTAATATCTATTTATGCATATAATTCTAGTGGAATATCCCTCTAATTTAGGCCTACAAAACTGAGCTTGTAAAAAGCTACAGCCTGTAAGACTTGCCAGTCATCCTTCAATGAGGTACTGAGGGTTAGGCACTACATAGGATCACCTTCACAAATGAAAAAAAGGCTCAAATTCAGGACATTGAAGTCTAGAGATGAAGTCTCAAGAAAATGAATGCTGAGAAGGCTTAGTGAAACCTGGAAAACCTCTAAAACATGATCTAAATGCATGAGGAGGATTTAATCCTGACACACTACACCAGAGGAGCAATCTTTATTCTTGGGTCCAATTTCACTCTTACTGGTGGAAAAATTTTCCCCCATCATGCTTACTTCTGTCCTAGAGGAAAACTAAAGGCAGAGGAACTATTTCTGAGAAATGGATCACTCACAGAACCACAGGTTTGTTGAACAGGTAGGTATTAAAAAAACTCTCAAATAAATAAAAATTTAGGAGACTTAAAAATCAATTAGGAAGCACATTTGGTTTCCTCCCTCCTGCCCCATCCTGATGGTGTTGATTAAAGCAGAGGAAATGGAGATCACCATTGGAATGCATGGGAAAAGAAAGGCTTCCAGGATAGTAAGATAGGTTGCACTACGTGTTTTTTAAAAGATCAGCCAGCTTCAAACTGGTTAAAAGAGGAAATTTTTCTCCTGACTTAGTAAATGACATCAGAAAATGAGGAAAACATGGCTGAACAGTGTACACACAAACTTTACAGCAAAGGAAATAAAATGTAAATCTGGAGGAAAAGAAGTACAGTATTGCTATTACTTTCCACTTTGATTTTGCCATCAGACACACTAAATTATTAACATGCAAGTTTGTCTCTATTTTTCTTTTGAGAGCACATAGTTAAGATGCAGGAGATACTAACTAGGCCCAGCAGTGATTTCTTGTTGTAATTAATTCATTGTGTCTTGGTCCATTACCACTAAAAGACTTCTTCTACCCTTCATGCAGTGCCAGTAAGAAAGACCCTGTTCCCATTACAATCAATGGCAAAATTATTCTTTTTTTTTAATGGGAAAATATGATTGGATCCTCTGTCTGCTATGCATATTGTAGCAGATAGCTCATGCACGTTCAGATATCTGGGTTTGATAATACAGTCAGCATTTGCAGAATACACTGCATTGCAACACTTACATGAGATTGCCGGACTACAAAAAAAAATATTTTATTAAATTGTTGCACACTACAGATTGCAATCATACGGTATTGAACACTAAATGTATCTGAGGCAATACTATGAAAAGGAAGGCATCATTATCCCATGTGGCAGATGAAAAAACAAATGGAGGCCATTGGACTGGATCTACAAAGGGTATACTTCATGAACAAGTTCAGCTGGTATAGCTGAGAGCAGCAGTCCAGTCCCTTCTCTAGTGGCATCCTGATATAAAATAGTAAAGTGTGCAGGCAACCAGGAATGAAAAGACTGCCCTCCCCGGTCATACATGCTAAGCCTCTTGCCCATTTTTAGAAATTCATGTAAATATCAAAGCTGAACATTATCGCTCACTAATCTGGAGGTCTGGCTGGATTGTGGACAGAGAATTTATCACCTAGTCAGTCACCACAGGGATCGGTAAGGACTGTTTACATTAAGTAAAGCAGTATGCAGGCGTCTACATATATTTTATTAGAAGAGGTGAGCAAAATACAGAGTTCCCAGCTTGAAGAAACAACAGTTTTGCATCTTTCTTCTCATTTTAGGTATAAGTGGTAACCTTTCAGAAATTAGGAATTACAAACCACAGAATATAAATTAAGAAAAAAAATATTTGGAAAGAGTAGTACCATTCATTTCAGTATTTCTTTTTAACTTAAAGCAATCATTTCAACATTTGTTCTACACAAATATTTCATGTATTATTATGCATCAATCCAAAGTGTTTCACTGGTGGTCAGCTCTGTTACTAAAACACACATAGCAATCAGATGGATTATTTCATAGCACTGGGTCAAATGTACAATATATTCACTCTCTCCTATAGACCTATAGACCAATCTCCAAGAACAAATCTACAGGACAGGCTACAGAACTAAGTTACGATTCCTAACAAGATTGCAGCTTAATGCTTCAATTAACTCAGGTCAAGTATCACAATTATAACAATGCTCAGATAAAAGACTGTTGGCACAAAAGAAATTTTCCTGAAAGTTTCCTAAATGAAAATTCAAGTTGACAAGACAGTGAATTGTCCATTAAAAAAAAACATATTGTTGCATTTCCACGTAGGTCTTTAATATGAGTATGGTCTTTCCTTTTTCCTTTATAATGTAGTGATTGGGGAATAGAGTAGACAAAGATTCATTGTAATAAGGATAATAAAAATGCTAAAACAAATAAATATATTTTAAAAATTCAAAAGGCAAAATAATTGCATTTTCACATTTCTCAAAATGACCCCGTGTAATATGTGAAAACTTTTTTCCATTGATATTTTAATTCCAATATTATCATAGTTGTTAACAGCCTCTACAAACACTAGTCACAGAGTCACAGAATCACAGAATCACTGGGTTGGAAAAAATCTCTTGGATCATGGAGTCCAATCATTCCTATCTGCCCCTAAACTATGTCCCTGAGCACCTCACCTACCCATCGTTTAAATATCTCCAGGGATGGTGATTCCACCACGTCCCTCGGCCACCTGCTCCAGTGTCAAATGACCTTTTCATGAATATTCTTTTTCTCATGCCTAGCCTGAACATCTCCTGGTGGAGCTTGAGGCCATTCCCTCTTGTCCTGTCCCCTGCCACTTGAGAGAAGAGGCCAGCTCCCTCCTCTCTACAACCTGCTTTCAGATAATTGTAGAGAGCAATAAGGCCTCCTCTCAGCCTCCTCCAGGTTAAACAACCCCAGCTCTCTCAGCCGCTCCTCGTAAGATTTGTTCTCCAGCCCCTTCATCAGCTTCGTTGCTCTTCTCTGGACTCGCTCCAGAGCCTCAATATCCTTCTTGTGATGAGGGGCCCAGAACTGAACACAGTGTTTCAGGTGTGGACTTACCAGTGCCGAGTACAGAGGGAGAATAACATTCCTGGACCTCCTGGTCATGTCATTTTTGATACAGGACCAATTTATCCAAGAAACTAATCATTCTGACTGTAGAACTAATTATTCCGACTGTACTAATTATTCAAACTGTAAAACTATCCTATACCATTCAAAAAGTTAAATACAACATTATACAAAATACGGTAGTTTTATGTGGGTTTTGTTCTTATATGACTTGTTAATACAGCTTCCATCAGTGTCCCCCCATAATACCAGCACACCTATTTTTAAAGAGGACAGTTAAGGTAGTTTTCTTTATCAAGGAGATGTTTTTAAGAATTTTAAATTACACTTATCTGTAGTTTTCCATAGTATTATTTCACCCTCCCTGGAGGTGTTTAAGGTTAGGGTAGATGAGGTGCTTAGGAGCATGATTTAGGGATTGGTGGGAATGGTTGGACTCGATGATCCAGTGGGTCTCTTCCAACCTGGTCATTCTGTGATTCTGTGATTATGTGTCGTATTTGCAAAATGCTATCTGAATATTAACTAATCTATCCTTTGGTTGAGAATTAACTTGTCTTATCTCAGCTTTTCATACAAAAGGATTAATATCAGAAATGAGGAGCATTAGATGAATTCATAGAGGCTTGGTGTAATAAATTAGGTAAATCATATGGGTTATGTCAACTTTTAAGTGATTCCAAACCCAGACTCAGAAGTGACCTGAAGTACAAGTTCCTGAGTTTTACCCATAGTGCCAGTACAACCTAAGCCTGAGTAACCTGCTGCATTTTCAGGTCTGAAATCTAGCTTATTCACACTCTTCTCCTAGTTCTTCAGAAACTATTTAACTCCTCTTGGAAATAAGCAGAGATCCTGGCAACACAAGCAAAGAAAATTCTTCATAACTTCCTACAACCATTGAGAAGCATAGCAAGCAATAATAAAGTAAAGAAAGGTTAGGAATTTTCCCAAAGTATATTTTATATATATATTTCCAGATAAACAGCACATAATGAAATAATATCTAATTTACTGTTTAGTTCCCAAAAATGTTTTAGTCTGGTAGAAAATCCAGCCAGTGGAATGGCAAGTAGCTTGATTTAATTGTGCAAAAATCAGCTGATGAAGAGTAAAGGTTTAAGTTACCTTGCTAACTCATAAAAATGTGTGCACCTCCATGCTAGATTGTGGATTTTTTTTTTTAATATTTCCATCCTAATTTCACAGAATCATAGAATAGTTTGGTTGGAAAAGACATTTGAGATCATTGAGTCCAACCACTCCTGCCTTGTCCTTAAAAATCTGACTCTAACAAGGACAACAGGGCATGCTTTGGGACTGGAACACTCAGCATGTGTAGCTCTTCCAGAAAGCACTGCACTTACACTGTACAAAAATGAATATAACAGCCAGGTGGGTGGAACTGTGTCCCGCTAATACAAGGGCAAACCTTCCACCGACTGGAATGGGGCCACACTTTCTATCACTTGCTGTCCCATTCAATAAGAAAATATACCTTTTCCTCTGAGAGGAAACAGGTTCTCTTCAGGATTGGTAGTTTTAAGATGATGTAAGAATTTGGTATGTTTGCAATTATTTGGCTTGCGCTGTACACTGAGGACTAATAAACAATTACTAGCCTGGGTTAACAGTTTTCTAAAACACTAAAATAGGTTCTGAAGAATCATAGGTTACCTGGGGAAACCTGACTCACTAATTCACCGGGAAGCATACAATTTCTTTGGTTTCAAGTTTGAAAACAAAGCAAAACAAAGATTTATTGTGTTTCGTATTTCCAAATCAACATGCCTTCTTTCATGTGGTTTCCATCTTACTCAGAATATAAAGAAGATGTAAAATGTTGTTTATTTCTGTGCAATTTTCTTATCTCAAAATAACACAGAGTTTGGTAAATGTGATCTGCCTTTAATAATAGTCAGAGGAATTCCTTTGCTGGGCACTCTTGCTTTTACAGAAGTCTTGTGATCTGGAAGCAGAAGGGTTAACTCTCCTTTGACAATTTTGTAAAAACCAAAAATGTCATCTGAAACTGCAGCCTTGTTTTCTAAGGAAATAATGAAATTGGTTCCTTTAGTTAAGCTCATGTACTGTGGTTTTTTTATTCTTTTCTCTTTTTTAGATTGTTTTACAGCAGATGAAAAAGAAAGGCAGAGACAAAGGACACCTAAAAATTGACTCTTCATGATCATAAATTTTCACATAACGGTATGAGAAAAAAGAATACGCTTAAATCAGCAAACTGTTCTTTACCTCCACAGAATCCTCATTGTCAAGAATGTGATCAAAGTTCTCTGTCTAAAAGTTGAGAAACCAAGCGTTTTTATTAGATACCTTAAGCTTGATTTCAAAGTTTAAGTGTTTCAGTTACATTTTCCTTTTGAAAATAAATATATTTTTCAGTATCTAAGCCAGTGCTTCACCTTCATGCCCCTTTTAACTGTCCACTTCAGAGATTAATTAAATGAATGAGTATGGAAAAGTTGTCCATGTTTCTGTATGCTTTATTCTAAAATCATACTACAGATAAAAGTGATATCACGTTTATGAAAAAGATGATGTTCAAACACCTGTAATTCCAATTTGCTATATTTATATGTTCTTGTCTGTCCATACTTCATGTATTTTCAAATGCATTTAAAAGCATCTACTTGCCGATCCGCTATACTCAGTAAGAGAGAAACAGCTGCAGCAGTATGGAGACACAGTATTCCCAAGGAAATATGAAAAGAGAAAAATGTTTCTTCCATTGTTCCCTTTTGCTCCCAAAACCCTCATCCAAGGCAGTCTACTTGTCCAATGCGTATGGACAAGGAGAAGAATAAATGTCTGCCTTTCCCTGAAATCATCTTTGAACCTAAGGGTAACATTGCCTTTCTGACTATTACATAGGGTAGGCTCAGATAACAGTACAGGCTATAGCACAAGATGATACAGCTTATTGTCTCTTTTGCACTGACAAACGCATCCTTTCCCACTGAATGTAACTCCCTCAGAGTCGTGAACTGTTGGTCTCTTGTGATTTCTCCACAGACTAGTTTTATGGTGCAGAACACTCCAAACTCTGATTCGGGACATCATGGTTCTAGTTAGGTACTGGTTTGTGAGTTCAGGACATATTCAAAGTATCAGGTTGGTCTTCATGTATTCATCACGCTGCCAAGGAGATGTCTGGGTTTTGTGGTTATTTTTTTCCCCCCACTCATTGAGGTTTAAGGAATTAAACAGAAAACATTAGGTTTATAATCAGGTGTTGGGCAGTAGCAACATTGTACTCACTGGATGACATACAAGAATCCAAAAGCTCTGACTAAAAGAAAGGAGTAAACCTTCCTGAGGTAGATGGTAATAAATATAAAAATGCAGGATAAAGTAAAAAAAATTGTAGACCAACTTAGACCTTCCTTTTTTTTTTACACTCCTATCTTTCTTGCAGAGGCAGAATTAAATAATTCAGGGTTGGTTTGTTTCCAGAAAAGAGTTGAACGCAAATGTCAGTGCTCATGTTTAGTGTCACTTAACATTTAGTCCAAAGGTACAGAATCTGTGTAGAACACAGATTTCTTTAAACACATTTGCACCCAAAAGCATTAAATATGCGTGTAGGTTTCATTCTGCGCTCTATCTTTATCCATAGGGCTAACAGAAAGTGAGAGTGCCTACCCTTGCAAACATGGAGTATACTTTCATATCTGAAGACTATATTATCCAGTTGGTTCATATATGTTGAGAGTGAAAAGCTAGTGATGTTGACAAATCAAATTATGCAAACTACCAGAAACATGTTGCACATATATGTCTGTATTATCATCACTCACATATGGGCTGAATTCTTGGTGCACACAGGCAAATGAGGCACAAAACCACCCATAGAGAAATACTTTTTATTTTTATTTAGCTATTTAATAGTTAAACAACTAGTTTAGACGAGACAACCAGGCTCCCTCAGTATCAACAGCGTCAGAGATAGGCACCTGCAGGGGGTGATTCATCTTCTTCAAAGATAGGGGTCTAAAATAGGAGGTATGAGCTGCCTATCTCTCACTATTGACTGTAGAGGGAGACTAGATGACTAGCTGAGATTAGATGCCTAATTTTTAGACAGATACATTTTTTTGCCTGAGGTTAGGTGAGAAATTTATGGCAGAACTAGGAGTTGAACCCACATGTTCTGCTTACAGCTGGTAAAGAATTATTAGTCAAATCTAGCACGTCTGTTACAAAGGTTTTGCATGTCCACAATAGGCTATTAGACAAGAGACACGCACACACATATCAAAAAGTCTAATACAGTGATGATTACTCACCACTCTCCCACATATTTGAGTATTCAAAAGGTCTAGTTTAAATGTCTAAAATAGGCAACAACAGATTTCTTCTGTGGTCTGCCACCTTTCAAATGAGTGCCCTAATCACAGATATTCTCAGCAATCTTCTGAAAATTCTGCAATATAGTTTGAATAATTTATTATTTATCAAGATGACAAGACAGAGACAGCTATGTCAATACTTGAAAATACAGTTCATAAGCAATTTTTTTATAGAAGAATTGCATGGAAGTTGTTTAAGTTCTTTCAGATCAAACAAATTCTTCCCAGTTAAATGGTGCTTTTTCATATCAAACAAACTCAGAGGTATTTTTTGCCAACAGAGGATGCAAAACCAAGACCAAACAGAAAGATGGCCACACTTTTCTGACATGCTTTGACTGAAGAATTCAGTAGAATCCACAGGGATTAGTTTAAATACAAGCATCCAGACTCCAAACCCAACTGGATTGTGAGCAAACAGATATATACTGAAACATTTGTTCACATAAGATGAAATCCTCTATAAAAAATATGAATATTCAAATGTTTATGTCACCGAGGAAGTACATATTTTATATCAGCTTTGTATATTCAATTTTCTGCATTTCTGCGTTTTGTTTCTGAGTTACTTTTCCCATCTCATCAAAATATACTCTGCTTTTGGGGAACCAATAATCACTAAAGTGGTTCCATTTATAATTCCAATACTCAATTATGACTCAATAATATTTTTGCTTCTTAAAAATCATCTTCTTCATTCATGTGTAAGTACAAAATAAGTTCATAGTTGTCTTTCCAGGTTCAAAAAATGCAAAAAATACTAAGAATAAGAAGATATACTTCAGTCTAAAAGTTAATTTTAGGGAAGACTTATAACTCTTTTAGCACAAAAATTTGTAGAATGAAAAGGCATTCTTGTATGTAACCAGAATTTTAACATTTTTATCATGAAGCTATGTATATTGTTCTCTCTCATCACACTAGGATCTGACAAAGTGCTTTGGAAGTGTATAATACAAACAATCTACTCTCAGAGTCCAGTCCACACCAATATGAGATAATGTTCTAAAGCTATAGATATCTATTTGACACCTTTTCCATAGCATAAATATTTTGTAACCACTCTGGGATACTTCAGAGGTTTCCAGAAGTATTTACTTAGTTCCTGTAAAATAACAGGAATTCTTAATCCTATCAACAGATTAAGGAACTTGTTTCAGAAGGGAAAGCAGTGAAGAAAGAAGAGAAGAGAGAAGAGAGGAGAGAGAAGGAAGAAGAGAGAAGAAGGAAGAAGAAAGAAGAAAGGAGAAAGAAGAAGGAAGAAAGAAAAAAGAGGACAGAAAAAGGAAAACAGGAAAAAACGAAGAGAAGGAAGGAAGGAAGGAAGGAAGGAAGGAAGGAAGGAAGGAAGGAAGGAAGGAAGGAAGGAAGGAAGGAAGGAAGGAAGGAAGGAAGGAAGGAAGGAAGGAAGGAAGGAAGGAAGGAAGGAAGGAAGGGTAGCCGTTCAGGTTTTTTGTGAAATGCTGCCATCTATGGAGTTTTAGTCGATATTGCATTCTACAGCGATGTCAAGGAAAACCACAAGTCTCATTACCCCACAAAGTGGTTGGTTGAGTAAATGAAGCAGTTTTTTCTGCAATAAACAAAAATATAAATTATAGCTTTGGCTATAGCATTAAGTTGGCAGTGTCTTCTGCATCTATTTCTTGGATGTATAAACAGCATTTGTAGTTGTCTATTTCAACATTCAATCAAAGCTTTCTTGTGTTTTATTGGAGGAATGTATTTATTTTGGTGGGCTGTGTGAACCTATTTTCATTTGCACCGTTTTCCTAAATTTCAGGGTACACATGCAGAAATTGTTCATGTCAGTGCCCATGTAAATATCTCTCAGCATACTACTGCCTGCATTCTCAAAATTGTCAAATAAATAAATAACTAATTAGAATTACCTCATTTTATTATCCCTAAAGAATAATGCATTTAAAGCTTTAAAAGTATTATGCTTGCAAACATCACTTGTTCTTCCTTAACATTTCTGCTAATGATAAGGCAGAACCTGTACCAGTCGGTAATATTGGCAGACAGAAAGATGATAACTTTGAAGAGATAGAAGTATTAGAAGTATTTATCACCTATAAAAAAATTACAACCATTTCAAAAATCCCAGTATGGAAACTGTTCATATCTTCATGAAGAAATGGTCCTCGTTCAGTACTGAAATGCCTTACTCACTAGAGGACTAGTTGCAATTAGAAAGCAGGGGATGTTTTAATTCAATTGTGATTAAGTGACCTATTTAGTAATTAAGGTAAGCATAGGCAAAACAACAGTAATTCTAGGGCTGATAAAACTCAGGATCCCCAAATCTATCCTGTATTTAGAGGCTGGGGTGTAAAGACAGGAGAGAAACAGCTTGTAGGGTTTCTGAAAGATGATTCTTTTAGACACCGCTGCCTGGGTCTGTTTTCTGAAATTGTCCCTCCCTTACCATAGCTGTCCCTTGCCACCAGCTCCCAGTAGTGAAATGTCACCAGCAGAGGTACTTCCCATGGCAGGAAAGGTACAACAGGAATAACCCTCATTCATGCCTGCTGTGAAAGATGGGCAGCTCTCCTCTATCGGGATTGTCCATATCAAAGAGAAGTATGTCAGTTGAATGAAAAATAAATTCAGCTCCATACTCCCTGACAAACGGCAATAATGTACCTAGCAAAATATTCCCTTTCGTATTCTGCTACTCTATCCAAAGATCTCAATGCCAGTAAATTTTTATTATCTTAACGATTAGTAAAGCTACCTGCAGAAAAACTATTGCCTCTCCCACTTTGACCCCCTCTAGTCACTTACTTTTGCAAATGTTTCTCATGCTTATACACCATATTGACTTCGGAGGGTTGTACTTGGCTCGAAAGATGTGACAGAATAATCACCCCTCGAACATAATTATAGATGTCCTAAGCTACTAAACACCTCTTCCCTCCACAGGTCATCCAATGAAAAAATATTGAAATCAGTGGAGCTGCATTAACAATGAATTGCATTATAATCACAATATGATGCTAAATGAAGTTAGAATTTACCTCCCAGAAAATCTCTGCAGAAGCCAAAAATGAGACACTTCTGGAAAATGCCCAAAGGCAAGGCTGTTTTAAGAAATTCATCCTCTCCTGTTTGACTTCCAAGTCCCAAACACACACCCTGCCCCTCTTCTTCAGATGGAGGGGCTGTGGCCAAAGGTCTATTAGCTGCAGTGGCAGCTACAGCAAGCATCTAAATGTTTTAGTCATTGCATACCTGGTGAAGCAGCCAGATCTACCTATAGTGCTTAATAAAGAGTGGCAGCTCTACGTATATTACTTCTGGTAACAGAAATTTTAAAAGATGGGCCTTCTGGGTTTTCCTGTTTGCCAGCTCACAACATAATCTCATGACAATAACCCCT
Organism: Clamator glandarius; assembly: GCA_033459285.1. NCBI lineage: Eukaryota > Metazoa > Chordata > Aves > Cuculiformes > Cuculidae > Clamator > Clamator glandarius. The sequence goes on from JAUNZM010000136.1 coordinate 383,247, forward strand.
TACTGCTTTTGGAATGATCTTATTTGCATTTAATTCAAACTCATCTAAACAATGTCAGCTCAGATAACACTGCCTGCGTTGCAATAAGTATTTCATCATGAGGCTTGGAAGAGGTCCAGTTTGTTGCACTTCACTAAAGGAACAGCTTTCTCACTGCACCCCGACATGGAGGGGGGCTGTAGCCATGGTGCATCGTGATGCCTTGTCAGATGAACTGCAACATCTGGGAGCAGAGACATTTTGCCCTGTACATGCTCTGGGGAAGGGCTGCATGCCCTGGGGCTTCACTGCTGTCATACCACAGTCCATGCCAAGTTAAAGAGTCTCCCCCATCTACTACACATGCAAAGAGGTAGGCTGCAAGCACTAAAAGAAGGTGAGGATTAAGCCATTGGTGTCCTTTGCTCAGGTGTAGTATCAGTTCAGATTTATGGCTGGGTTCATAAGCACAGTTGGTCAAAGGGAGCAGAGATTCTTTGCAAATGCTCACCCACAATCACCTTCTTCATTGTCTTTTCCATGAGAAAACATCAACCCCTGTGCTGTGGACCATATGCCTACCGTATATTGCCTTGAAGGTACAGAGGACACATACCCACCAACCACCCTGAAATGGGGTGTCATCTATGATAAATTTTTTAAATAATAATTGGGGTGTGTGCAAGGAACGGGTCCCATTGTGCTCACAGGCAGATAGGGATATCCCTTCATGAGCAAACACATGAACAATTCATTTTGCGCTATTCATCACTTGCTGCATTTGCTTGCTTTTTCAAGATTTTCTGTCACCAGAGAAGACAGCCAGAACAAACTGTTACTGAGAAAACCGGTCACCAAAATGAGGAAATTGAACAGACCCACAAAACCTTGCAGGCTGGGAGAGAGAGTCTAAAAATCTGTTGAATACTTGTATATAATGTATCATAGAACACTATTATCTAACCATGAAGAAAAATACCATTTTTATCAGCTAATACAGTCAATTTGGCCATTCTGGTAAATCTGTGTTGCAAAATACATCCTTCCCACACCACACTTCCCCTGTACTGCACAAAGAGTACCATTTCCCTGCTTTCAGGACAGATTTGCATTCACATTCATACATAAAGAGGGATTCTTAGCTGGCAGATCTCACTTAATCACTGAGGATAGTTCAACATTTCCAGAGTGAACCAGCAAAGTTCTTATTAAAGGTACTGAAGGCTACAGTACATGCCTTACTCAAGAATTCAGATGTTACCTACTTGCCATTAGGTGCATACACACCTTTTTATAGCCGACACAGCTGCCTGGAAGGCAAAACAAGAGATGAATAATCATTTCCTAGCCCATTTTATTCAGCTGTGAGACTTCCACAGTGCTGAACTACTTCAGATATTAAGACAAAATGGCCAAGACTAGATCATATATATGAGACACATCAAGCAGAAATACTAAGTAGCAGCACACATGAATAAAAAGTGATTACAAAAATTATGAGTAAAATAAATTAATATTTTGCCTTAGATAGGATTCTTTATGTTTGGTAACTATTGCTTGTGCTGATGATATAATACATGCTGACACCAAATATCAATTCTAGGTAAATCCAATTAAACCCAGAAGCAAAACAGCTGGATTAGCAGTTCACTGAATAAATTATTTTTCTTCCATTTACTTTGTCTTTTTGCAAATGAGCCTTTTATCATAAAAAAATTTAGCTCTCAAGTTCCCGTTTGCTTATTAATATCGGAAGCTTAAAATGAAGATGAAAAAAATACATTTTCTTCCTTTGTTTTTTGAGCGCATATGTTATTCAGCTCCCTTATGTAGTCTCCCCAGATTATAGGTAGCTTTCCTTTGCTTAGTAAGGCACTGACACTACACTTAATAGAGAATCAGGCCAAGAAATTATTATTTTTTTTAAATTTCCAAATGATGTATTAATGCACAATTATTTTATATTTTATCTTTATCTCTGTTTCCTGATAATAAACAAAATTAATTTAAAATTGGTAAGGCTGGAGTTCAGCATACTCACAACTGCTTTAATTCAGTTAAAACAACTTAAACAATATGGGAGTTGTTTTTTTTTATTTTATCTCCTTTTTTTATTATTTATAGTTTTTCTTCATTATATGGCTGCCAGCATGAAGGCCAGTGTAGAGACTGGGAATCAATACACACTACTCCTGTAGATACACAAATAATCAGAAACTGTAGTCATTGATTAATTTTCAGCATTCTGATAGTGACACATTGGGTGAACGGGGCTCTGCTCTCAGTTTTGCTAGAGGACATCTAGAACAGGAATTAACAGCTGGAATTATAATAAAGGACTGCCTCAGAAGCGCATCATTTCAGTCAATGAAACACTTAATGTATCACTGATGAAAATGACTTCTGCTCATGATCAGAGTTGACAACAGCAAATGTGCAAGTAGCAGAGCTGTGCTAAAGCCTCCAAGGTTGAATGCCGCAAGCTGCAATGGTGGGAGGAGGTGGTGACAAATATTGCAAGGTGCCTAAACTGCACGGTTCAATTAATGATTTAACCCAGAGCCCATATCAAACATACTGGCCTTGGCATTAACTCTCAAATACATTGCTCCTCCCAGTTCACTGAAAACATTGGTTTGAGGTTCCCTTCCCCCTGAATCCATATTTTCCCAAAGATCTGATTCTATGATTCTATGATCTTTCTCATCATCCATGCACAGGAGTTTAACAGCCAGATTTCCTAGTAAAAAGGCCACAGAGGGGTATCTGGAAGCACCTTCTGATCCAGGGGGTAGCAGTCTAGTCAAAAGATACCCACACGTGAGGTGTCAGACCAGCAACTAGATCAAGTCCAGACAACTATAGCTATTAACATCTACATGTATTTATTGACAAAATGCTGAATATAAGAAGGCTAAGTTACTCTTAATGGTGGAAATGATTTTTTAAAAGTTTTATTTCTAACATTTGTCTTCATAAACATTAAGGACTTTTCAAGAAAAAGTGTCTATCCTTGTTCCTTAACTGGAGCTAAAGACAATGAAATATTTTGGCTTTTTTACCAATGGAGAATTTGAGGTTAAAAAATGAGGACTACAGTTGTACATGCTGAAAGAAGGGGTTAAGCTACTTTCACAGTATGTTTCTCTTATGTTCCAATAGTAGAAGAAACAATTATCTTTCCCATGTTTGCTTATATAAAATATTTGTAATATAAAGATTGATACTACTTCCTTCCACTGGCATAAGCAGTAGCTTTGTTGTGGACTTCCATGGGGGAAGGCATAGGGCCAGAGCAAGAGATCACGTTTTATAAAATGGTATTTTCTTATGCAGATGTAATTATGGAGGTGTAGGACTAACCTTTACCAGCTGATCTTCAAAAATAACCCAAATCCTTTTTCCTGACAGAGTGAAGAAATGGGTAAAGAAAGTAGCTATGCTGACACACAAAAAGTGTTTGGCATGAAATGGCACAGGATTCTAAACCATTTCAGAAGTCAAAGACAAAACAAGAGCCATAAATTCTGACAGGAAAACTTCTGTGCCTGAAGTGCTTCGCCAGTACTCTTGAGTTTTCTACTCAGTTCTTTACCTGTTTGCAAATCCCTTTCTTTTGAAAAATACATCAAAAAATGTTTACTAGTCATCAAATTAGCAAAAGACTCGAAAAAATGTGATTATTTGAAAAAAATAAGAAGGGAGAGAGGAGGAGGAGAAAGGATTATGAAGTGAAGTAGTATTTTTTTTCCTCCTAAGTGAGTAGCATTGGAATTTGTAAGCACAAAAAGGTGATTTTTTTTGTTACATGCCCATTTATATCCAATTCATTGATTTACTCACAAGAATAAATTTCACCTATTGCCACTGCCTGCATTTGTAGAAAATTAGTAAATTTCACCCTGTATCAATTATAAATACCTGAAAAAATAGTATCTTCCAGTCTCAACTAAGTTAAACTTACTTTGCAGGGAGAGAATGCCTCCAATTTTTTTATAAGCAATATAATTTTCTTGAAGAGGCCAAGTCCTGCACAGATGCTGCTGACTTGTGAGATCCAAGGGCCTCAGCCATGGTGAGACCCATTCTGCTGCCCTCAGCAGGCTGTAGTTCTGTGGCAGGCAGCAAATGTGAGCAGCCCATCTTCTGACAAAGGATTAGATAAATAAAATTACACTTGAAGATATATCAAATTATTATAATAGGTTGATCTTAAAAAAACCAAACAAACCTGTAATTTGTTTATGAAGAATGATATGTTATTTATTGAGAGTACTGGACAATAAAAAGATGGGCAACTGGCAATGCATGGGAAAAGGGTAGAGATATAGATATGTGTCTGGAAGCAGTGTAATACACACAGGAGATAAGTTCAAATTTTTTATCTTGCACCCTGAACTGAATAATAAATTTTGTGTTACCCATATCAACTTGTATATCTTCACAACACTAACTAAATAACTAGCTTAATCTCACTGAGACACATTCAGTAGTCATTTAAGGTTTTATCTTTTAAAAAAAGAAGTGTTCTTAGTGAGATTTCTGTATTTACTTTTTACATGTTTGTCTTTGGATATTGAAAACATTCAGCCTTTACCACTGATGTTCCCAATCTATAGATTAAATCAGCTTCTGTGATGGCATATGAACTAAAGACAGACCTGCTGCGGGTCTTCTGGTGGGTCTGCACAATTACCTGGACTATCTTCACCCGGAACTGGGCATTCATACAGTGAGAACATTTGAATGTGCATATTAAAACAGTCATTATTCTATACCATTGACTGATTACTACAGTGAGTGACCTGAAATAGCTTCTTACCACATAATACCACTTAATTCATTATCATCTATTCAACTTCGCTATCTAACCTCAAAGGAAATTGAAAAGTTTTGTCAGTTAATATTCATCAACTTTTCTCTAACAATAATATTGATTTCCTTCTACAAAGCTGTGTCCAAGAAAAAGAAGCTGAAAATATTTCATTTTTGATTGAAAAGCACCTATCACAAAGTCTCAGCACATAACTAAAAGAGACGGGTTACATATTTTTCTGTTATCCGTGTACTTATGACACAGGTATTGGAAAACAATTGTAAAGCTAGCAAGCACTCTCCAGTATCTTTCACAAAATACCAGAAACTTTCATAGCTGTTATTTAGCCCATCATGAAATACATATCCCTGTGTTTTCCTGTCTTAGCTTTTTATAATAATACTCCTACTTTAGGCTGCATTAACCACTCTTTTTTCTATTTCAATAAATCTTAAATGGATAACAACCAGTGATCTTTTATTTGTTCTAAAGAATCTTTTTGACTATTTTCTGAAACTGTAAGTCCTTAGTGCTTTTACAACTGGGGTTGGCAACTATTACTTCACTCAGAGATCGTTAAGGGACAGATTTTTTTTTTGTCTCCAGGTTCACCAAGTGGAATGGATTTATTTTGGATCTGCAGGGCAAACTCAGATGCGGCTGTACAATTTGCTAACTGTGCTAACCAGAATAAGTAACAACCAGAGGACAATTGGTAATGAACGTTTCTACCAATACTCAATCCCCTTTTTGCTCCTTATCAGTGTCTGAAACAGTTCTCAACTACCTCATCACCACGCTTGATCATGTCTGTAGCCATTTCTGCACTATCATATGCCAGGCCTGAATGGAGGAATCTTAACAAGAATATTAATAAAGCTTTCAGGTTTTTATATTCTGAACTGCTTTGTCCATTCACAGCACTGTGGGGTTTTTTTGTTCCAACAAAGATGTCTAGCTCTATCTCTAGCTGAAATCTACTTTATTCTCACTCTTCTGTTTCAATGATTATGCCTAGAAACATGTAATCAGTTCAGATTAACTGTTCAGATCTTAGCAATAGCTACCCAGCAGCAGCTACCATCATGATATTAACCACGGGTTCTCTTCTACACAATGACTCATCAATCAGTATGCAAAACTGTTATTCAAGTTTCCCACTCTGCCATATAAAAATATATGATCAAACTTTTACATTTCACATTTTGTCAGCATTATAAGTCTACTAAGTTACACATAATACATAGCAATGTAGATACAGTATGCTCTAACTGTGCAGTTTAGAAACTGAATCTTATTGCAAACTTCACTTCATTTGTGTTAATTACTCATGAAAAACATTTTCATTAGCTACAGTAAGAAATTATAATGCTACCTGTTGTTAATAGGTAGCTTGAATGTAATTTATCACACACACCAAAAAACACCCAGCAGATATTCTAACTCAGAATTCAGAAAATATATTGCACCAGACATTTCATTTACAGTATGTAAAGAAACTATGTGTATTTAAATGCTAGACACAATGATAAGTAGCACTTTTCTCTAGTTAAATAAAATTGGCAATGAATGATGACGTTGAATTTTCTCCAACTCTTACTTGGTTAAATTGCTGTACTTGCAAAATATTACATAACCTCACAAAGTTTCAGCAAATATTCAAAAGGTGTGAGGTAATAATGAAAATGCAGCTTGACAGCTTTTCATATCATCGTTCCTACAACTATTGTAGTTGTATAACATGAAGTATAATTTAAACAAACCCACTTTAAGACCCTGTTTTAAAACTGGTAACCTACCTTACCCACACTATAAATAATTTACAATGTCCCATCATTGTGCAACTGAGCATTAAAATGCAATAATGAAAAGCAGAGTTATGTGATTGTGCCACATCCCTGGTTCTTTAAGCTTGCTTAGTGCATTAATACAATATTGAGGTACTACACTCATCAAGCTTAATACTTGCTTTTTGAAAACAAGTTACACAGTTTACATCAGTAAGGCCAGAACTTTACCCACTGTGTGGAATCATAGAACATAGAATTATAGAATAGTTTGGGTTTGAAGGGACCTGAAAAAACAACATCAAGTTCCAAACCCCCTGCCATGAGCAGGGACATAGAATCATAGAATCATAGAATAACCGGGTTGGAAGAGACCCATCGGATCATCAAGTCCAACCATTCCCATCAAACACTAAACCATGCCCTTTAGCACCTCATCCATCCGTGCCTTAAACACTTCCTGGTGTGGTTTCACCAGTGCTGCCCTAAATCTAAAATTGCGAGGCTTTAAAAATTACTTTGTCCTCATTCATATTTCAGTTGTTAGAGATATAAAAAACCCACAACTTTACCATTTTTTCATATGCAGATTATCAGAAACTCAAATTATTAGAAAAATATTTTTTGCCTTCTAAAATCATCCAAAAGCAAATTTTACTATAATCCTTTGAATCAAAACACTGTCTCACTAGATCAAGCTGCCCAAGGCCCCATCCAACCTGGCCTTGAACACCTCCAGGGATGGGGCAGCCATAACTACCCACAAAGGAATAGATATTTGGATGCAAAGCACAGCTCAAATTACTGAGGTCACCAGAATAGTCATCCTTGTTAAAGTCTGGAAAAATGAAAAGGATCTTAATCAATTACCTACATCATGCAGTTCTGCAGCTAAACTCTGAAAAATATATTGCAAAAAAAGGTAAGAGAATACAATTAACAAGAACCAGAAAAGGTCTTAATTCTTATAGGAAGATACAACACAGTGTGTTGAGATTTTTGAGGGTTTTTTATGGTAGCAAAAGAAAGAATTCAAACAAGACTGGCAAAGATTTCGCTGCTTATTAATAACATTTCCTTAAATTTTATTTACCCAGAATTATATTATTTTTATGTCCCAATGCCAAGAAGTGTGGTTAGCAAAGTGCCAGATTCTTTTATTTGATTTTATTTGATTTCATTAGGGACCTTCAGCCTAGCTGTTTAAATGCCCGACTACTGTTTGCAGTTAAACATTCATTAGGGAATCCCCAGTGGGTTTATTCATTTCACTGAGGTCCAATTACAGTGCCACAAAAGCAGTTTTTGCAGCAATTAGCTGATTTTTCCTGTTTATGTTCTGTCTTTTTAGGAAGAGGACTATTTTGTGGAGGTCAGATTTTTAATTAGGCGCAGTTTAGGGCCAATAAGAAAACTGATAATTTACTAAATGGCTGTGGTGGACTTAACAGCTCGGAGCAGAGGTAAATAACACAACAGGGACACCAGGAATAAGCTCTCCTGGTGTGCGTAGCTCAGAGCCCTATAGTATAAGGAATAGATTACATGTTAAATGGCTGTCAGGGCCCTCATTGTGTTGCTCTGTGTCACCAATCCACCTAACCTCAAGAGCCACCATATTATTAGCAATGAGTACAGGGAAGCCACTCTGGAACAGCATCTGCAGTGAGCTGTTGGCTTCAGGTAGCTGCAAAAAAATCTGAGTGAAAGAAAATAAAAAATCCGGTTCTACTTCCTGAATATTTTGCAGAGCCTTTCTTAACCACTGTATCCCATGAAGCCAACATTATGTGTGTATGAAAAGTCCTTACGGTCACTGTGAGTTTGTTTTTACCACAATAGATTACCATGCCATGTTGTACATGCTTGCATTTCTGCAAAGGTCTATGCTGTCTGCCCTTAAATGAGGCATTCTATTTTCTAAGCAATATATGCAAGTTGCCTTACACCTTGGGAAATTAAGAACTGTGATATTTGATGAACAGTACATATTTATAGCAATTAGGATCTTAATCTTGTGATCTCTTCTGAAAAAGTCTAAGTAGATTTGCCGCCCCAAAATTTTCTCACCTAAAGACTGTGATTTTTTTAATTTCAGACATTGTATCACAAGTAAATTTCTGAAGAGGCTCATAGCTGTCTGAAAGTTTGCTCCCATAAAGGAAACGGTAAGGAAAGGCCAGAAGGTCGATGCATTTTTTCTACAACCTTTGACCCAGCACTCAGTTGCAAAGTCATAGCCAGGCATGTAAAAAGCAATACCAGCAGGAAGTGTAAGTTACAAATATTGAAATTTCATTGACAGTTGCCATTTCTGGCAGCATTTATATAAATACAACAAAGAGTATGATGGCCTTGTGTCTGAGTGCATGTGAAAACGTAGCAACAGAATAATTTTGGAAAACCTGGTATATTGATTAAAACATACTCTACTCTATGATTCTTGTCCTTCTCATGAAAACCCTTTACCCTAACATGTAGACCACCATCAGGGTTATAGTTCTTAAGTTTAAAAAGAAAAAAGTAAACACTAGAGAAAATATAGGTTTCAGAAATCTTTAAAATATGAAAATCCATTGTTAGGCAGTTCTTCCCTTTCTAATTATTTAGACAGAAAAAAAAAAAAAAAAAGCATCACTTTTTTGCTGACTCATCAAATATCCTTGCAACATAGAAACAGAATTGAAAGATGCTGGCTAAAAAAAGTAATCTAACAGGCACATTTGGAGAATCTGAAAACAAATTTCAGATTAGTGGTGAACCAATAAACATCTCTTTAAGACAGTCTGAAATGGATCTATGCTATGGGTGTATAGTTGGTGATTCTATGACCTAAGTTACCTAACACAGTGTAAGTTCTGTTCAGACTTGCATTCTGCATTTGGTGGGGGCTCCTAAACCAGTAATGGGAAAAATTCCTTAGATACAGATGGAAGACAGAAAGGCAGACACAGAGAAGGTAAGCACGCAAAAAACCTCAACACACCCAAAAGCTTTATCCAGTGGAGGATGAAGTCCTGGAAGGCTGCTTTGAAATAATTAAACACTCAAGTGCTTTAACTGTTTTTTTGGAAGTATTTCTTCTGTGCTTCCATACCGCTTTTGAGGACTCCAACACAACAGCAGGATCACAATCTGCCCTGTCACGTTCACTTATTCAGATTTTTCCCTCAGATTTTTAAAACCCGTTAGTCAATATGGTATACAGCCCTTATAAAAACTTTACAAGAAAAGAGTTTAGGTAAGTTTAAAATTATATTTAGCAGACTGTTAGACCAGAATGCTGGTACATTAGTAATGTGTCAGCAGCCTTGTGGGGAAATACAAGAGGAGAACAAATACAGAATCTGTGTTCGCACAGTACAAGCCATTGAATGTTCACTTCAAGCAAAAGAGGTAAGAACAATCTTAATTGATGACAGGTAATACAATCACATAAAATACCCTGTTACACTGAGGTACATTGCAGGTCTGGTATTACTTGATTCTATGTGTGCATGAAGTGCAATAAAGATGCTTGGGCAAAATATTTTCATATGTAAGAATTTAATGCTAGATATGTGTCATTAGACACCTAAGAAAATCATTGAGCAGTAACAGTTCCCAGTTCTAGGACACCTGCAGAGCCAGAACATTCATCAGTTTTACTTAAAGTATTCTTGCCACTATGGTTTGTAGAGAGAAAGAAAAACAAAAGCAAATAATTTCCTTTCTCATGTGTTCCTACTGTCATTGCATGAATGGTAGCTACTACATTCTTATTACTGACTTGCACACTGAAAAAATAAAAAGCTATTCAAATATCTATGTATGTCAAAGCAGCCAATTTACAAATATTCATTTGTCTGATTTAATTTTCTAAAATTGCCAACTGACCTTAGTCGTCATTCTGGACTAACAATCAGTATTTTTTAAATGAATCTGTTTTCAGTAAAGGAAGAATTAAGGGGAAGGAGTGGAGGGAAATTGAGAAAATTAACGGTTTAGCTGATCTGCTAAATTTTGAAACAAAGAAAAGAAGTACAGTCCAAAGTATAATAAACCTTTAGGTAGACGCAAGCCAGAGCAGTATTTTGCACCTGAACCATAAAATCTTGTACTAAAAACTACAGCCAAGTTACATGCCATGGAGCCACTCCGAGTTTAACAAAATTGCAGGGGATATTATTCAGTCCAGAAATCTGACTTTAATTTTAATTTTAAAGTGGCAAAAATCTAGCTGTAAAGAAACACATCTGCTATTTAATACCGTGTTGTATTTTGCATTTATTTAATTATCATTATTATAATCATCACCTGGATTCTGTTCCATTCTGGTCTTCTTTTGCTGAAATGATTTCATGTGTTGTTTCTAAATCTAAATGTGAGAATGATTTCACATTCAACAACACAACACAAATCAACATTCTTTGTCTAGAGAATCTCCTTTGAAAAGAAAGACAGGCCATAAAATTACCAAACAGCATCAATACTAGCAAGCCTCAAGGGTCCATATGAAATACTATATGTAACAGAGATGATAGAGGGAATCAAATATTCAAGTGGCTTCAGAATAAGGACTTTATCTGAATACCGCCTTTAGCATTCATTTTTCACTTTAAGGAAATGGGAAGAGGAGTTACTTACTCAGCAGCCTGCTTGCTCCCGAAGTAATTTTTTGTGTACTGGAAGGACTGTGATTTTGCAAAACTCGTACTCTGTTATTTCAGTATACAAGAGAGCAGCAGTCATATAGACTGAATATGTGAAATAGTACCTGCTGTGACACTTGGAAGTAATCCACCACATCTTTCCTGTAAAACTTTTCTCTAATAATTCCAAGAGTAAGAAGAGGATGAAAAGTCAAGCATATGTGTAATATGCCAAATTATGTAGGAACCGTTTGTTCACTGATAATCTAGCAGACACTTTCCCAAAGTCCTCCACGTTTCCATGTCATCTGTTGTGACAATATCTACTCTGTTGAATTTGCTTTTAAAGCTAATGAAGTCACTCCAGGCTGGAACACCATGCGTTAAATACTTTTATGCTCAGTGCACACCATTTTGAGCTTGGTACTGATAAAACAAACACATGCAGTGTCTCCAGAAAGGCACAGTGAGTACATCACATAAGCACTTACATAGTACCGAAAAGACTGCTTCTCCTGCCATCACTTGTAGTGATCTCTCTGTGAACACATTGTGAGACTGGGACATGTGAGGTTCCAGAAGAGTGCAAAATGGGATGAAAATCGACTAATATAATGATACTATGCACTCTTTATCTCTCACTGACATGACCTGGACCCAGAAAAAGCCCTCCTCTCCAACCTTGACCGCATACCTGTCACATGCCAGTTATACAACCTAGTGATGAGACAAAATGTGGATGATTAACAGTTCTTTGGAGGACCTTTTTCAATACTGTCGTCTTAGTGAAGCACTGGCTAATGTAAATTCTTGACATAATAGATCCTATGACCAAAGCTAGCAAGCCTTCTTTGCCCTGTTCCTCAAAGCAACATTACTGGTAACACTTGTGCCTGTGGCAGGCCCTTGTCTCTTTTACCCCATCTTTCCACTCCTGTCTGTTTCCTCCATCTGGTGGCCCAGGCTGAATCCTCACACTCTTTCTGGGGCAGTGGAGAATCTAAAAGAGCCAGCCCTCAAGAGAGTCCTCATAAATACCTTGCCTCACAGTAACCCCTTTTCACCCAATTACAGCTTTTTTAGATGTAACAAAATTGCAAGGAAGGGGGTAGTTTGTGACTGGAAAATAATGCAGGTGAATCCAGCTCCTCAGTGGCAGTAGTTTCGCACCAAGGCTGCCATCCACCATCCAGCAGAGTGAAAATCCTGTAGCAAATCTAGTTCCCACTTGAAGTGGATGCTAGATTCAAAGCTCAGGTTTGCAGCTTACCCTCCATCAGCATGCAGCACACACTGGTTTATTGCAGTGACAGGGTGTTTACTCAACAACAGCTTCTGTTTCCTCAGGAAAGTCCTTAGCTATGTCCTTCCCAGCTTGGGACGTCTGATTTAGGGACATTCTTAAAACTTGTCCAGAGTGCCACAAAGAGATCAGTGACAGGCTGGTCTTTCATAGGATTTTCTCTACGTAGTTGTAATTGAGGATGATTTACTCTGCCCTTAGATCTGGTCTTTCTCTTTTCCTTCCAGTCTACCTTGTAGAAGTAGAAACTTTGCCCCCTGCAAAATGTGGCATGTTATCATGTACTGTAAGCATATCTGAGCATTTCAGTTCTCAAGTCATTACACAAACTAACCCTGTAGACTTTGAACAGCCTTAGTAGCAAGTCACTACTTCCCTCTGCATGCATGACATCAAATAAGACCAGTGCTTACTAGACCCACATGAAAGAAACACACTGGCCACTGAATATTCATCAAGGGACATATAGTAGCCCGTAGAAGTGGGCTATGCCTCTCAGAGTCTACAGCATTTTTTACCAATTAAGATTGAACTCAAATATGTATGCTGGCAACTGTGCAAAGCTTGGATGAATGCTTTATTCTGCTGCCATGGTAAGAGTTCTTGGCAAAAGAAACAATTAAAGAGTAATGAGACAGCTTTGGGAAATAGGCAATATGAATTGCTGTCAGTTCCTCACCCACTTCCTCCTTCTACTAAAGATTAGTGCTTCTCATTGCCTGCATGCAAGCTGCAATCTGAAATTTAGTCATTTTGACAGGGAAAATAATGCTGAAAGAAACACGAGGAGACAAGAATCTCATTATTTCAATACTGCATATAGTATTGGAATACTTCTGTTCATGTTCCTCAGATTGTTTTATTTCATCTGAGTCACCTATGTGGCAAGCACTTCGAATGACCTTGACTACCAATAAATATCCGTATAAAAACTGACAATAGCTGGAAAGAGGAGAAATAAAGCTCAAGCAGGAGTGAAAAATAAATATTAATTCCACTACATGAAACTATGTATATCAAAAAAGCTTTCCAATGAGCAGATATATATTAATCGGTAGCCTTGATGCTGACCTGCATCAGTTGACAAGTAGTTCATCAAATGGCTTACATACACACAGAATCACTGAATCAAAGATGGGTTGAGGTTGGAAGGGACCTATGGAAGTCATCTAGTCCAACCCATCTGCTCAAGAAGGACTGTCTAGAGCTGGTTCCCCAGAACCATGTCCCTGTGGCTTTTGAGCATCTCCAAACATGGAGATTCTACAGCCTCTCCGGGCAACCTGCCTAGTGTTCACTCTCACAGCAAAAAAGTGGACCATAGGATCAGTTGGAAAGCATTCAAGGAACCCAGCAGGCTGAGGGCATGACTGTATATGAAATATGTATGTGTGTGTGTGTGTGCTCGTGCATGAGCGTGTGTGTTTACGTATGCACACACATATTCAAGTGCATGTATGTGCACAGTCCTGTGTTTGTGGAGTTTCTAGCTGGAGCCCAGGGATGCAGCCTGGGAAAACAGTGAGTGCTTGCAGGTACTTTCTTCTGAAATGTTTGGGGTTTTTTCTCACTGGTTTCAAATATGCTCAGCATATCAGTGAAACAAGAGCTAAACATAGAGCTGTCTCAGATTACATCTGTTCCCCAGGCCATCTCCAAAGCAAATATTGGTCTTCCAATGAAAAAAAGCAACTATTACCCATTACTGGACATATCCAGTCCCTGCCTGACCACCGAGTTGCACAGTTAATTAATCTACTCATTTCTAATAAAAATAAACCAGACAAAGGAAGTGGCTAGCTAAAGCTGAACTTGAAGAGAAGAAAAGGGTTTTAATAAAAAAATACTTAAGGTTGACATTTCCTTTTTATTTGAAACATGCTTTTCTCTGGAATGGCACGATCACATAGATACTCTTAGTAAAGCCACACACTGTCACTGGATTTTAAGATGTTTACCCATATGACTCAATTTGGAAAGCAGTAAAAAGAGAAGAGAAATTCCTCTGGCCCTGTTATTTCACAGTTTAAGCTTCAAATTAAAGTATTTCAATACAGAGTTTAGAAGTATATCACTCAAAATGAACGAAGCTTCTTCTTATAGCACTAACAGAAACAATATCTTAAGATTATATCTATATTCCCCATCCCCCCTTCCTATTCAAATTATTTAGGAATCAAGTCAGTTTATATAAAGCGGTGATCAAGAAAAGCTTCAGGATAAATAAATTCCAAACCACAGTTTTTTACACTATACTTCTTAGATTTCTTTTTAGAGAAAAAGTTAGCTCACACAGAAGATTCTCTCCAAATTGAAACATATGTTCTTAATGCTGTTTCAACAATTTCACTGAATATAAGTTTAGGTATTATAATTTAAAATTATGTAATTAAGAAACACTTTAAATCTACACAAACTTACTTCAAAATGAAAGTGTGAATCAACATCTTTGCTTCTGAATTTCTTGATAGAATTCCCTAAAACTGTTAGTGACATTGACTTTCCTATTCTTGTGAATTTTGGCTACACAAAATTATTTTTACCATGAAAACTTCCAACAAGGAAAACAATTTCCTGAAAGATACTTCCCTATCTTGAAAGAGGCATTGAGAAATCACAGCAGCAGTATGCTTTCATTGTATTTTTCTGCAAAGAAAAAGCCTACATATTTTCAGTTTAAATATTAATTTTGATTGGCTTAAGGTAAACAGGATTGGACCAGTACAAAAGGAAAACAAAGGCTGTAATTGCTATTCTTTCTAAAGTTTTTTGTGTTCTCCAGTGATGACCTTAATGTCACAGGAATGTAGTCAAAGCCATGAACTGAATTTCCAAGGTTCCACGCTGCAGAAACTAGCATGTTTTGTGCAAAGTGGGAATCTGGCTTTGTATTGTGAAAACCTCCTAAGAACTTTGAAAAGAAACCAATACAGTGCTTTTTCTCCCAGTTCTGGAAGGAACTTAGGATTTTGAAATTTCACACTTTGTGTCTTTAATAGGAAAAAAATGTTTCATCTGAAGCAAAACCTTTTGGACCTAAGGTAGTCATTATTGGCTATGTTATCAGTTTTCAGTATGACAATCCTTTCTTCCTCAGCCAACTGAACTGCCTGCTTGGTGAGCAGACAATACTAAAACCAATATCGGAAGGCTGGTAATCAATAATGATTTTCACTGCATAAAGAGAACCGCTCTCACAGCTCCAAAAAAGTTCTATGTCAGCTAATTACAGTACTGGTAATACAGAAAAAGGATGTGATTTGGAGGTGTCTGACCTTTACAAATGTCTTTTCTTCTGTCACCGATTGGTCCAGTCAGCCTTGAAAAATTAAATCAAGCTGGAGTTACCAGCATGGCCTCGAGTGTCCATTGATTTCTCAATATGTGAATGACCAGTCTCCTTACAACTTCTCTATTGGGGCAACATGAAATCCTGAGGCCCTTTATTCTGTGTCATCACATCTGAGCAAGGTGTGACTAGACTACAAGTCTTTTCCAGAGGAATTTAAGTTATTCAGGTTTTATTTTCCATTTCTGTCTTCTGATGTGCATGTCCAGAGATGTACAGATGATTTCTTAATTTATTTCCTAAAAAATCTGGAAATTTATGGATACTCTAGTCTTTGCTTCATTTCTGCCTCAGCTCTGTCTGCCAGAGGTATAAATTAATACAATATTGAAAAACTGTGGGAGAAAAGAAGTGTATGCATGTAATTCCACTCAAACACTGTAAGGAAAAGAGAAGAGACAAAAGCACTGTACACACAGAGAAGTGGCCATGCACCCAAGCTGAAATACAGAACTAGTTTGTTTTTTTTTTCCAGCAGGTGTGTGATTCCAAGCAAACATGACAAAGAAACATGATTTAGAGCTCTTTACTTAGGCCAAGTCCCAGCTTGGTGGACCACACCATCCTGTTGCAGGAAAGGATGCAGTTTTCCCTGAGCACAGAGCGATGGAGATGCCAAGGGACAGATACGCTCAAGCAGCATCGTGAAAGTTGCTCACATACCCTATGTAAAATGCATGACAAGATGGTGATCTTCAGCATCAGAAAGTTACTTCCATATTGAGGTGCTGAGGGGCATGGCTTAGTGATTTCCAACCTAGTGATTCTGTGATCTCAGAACAAGCTACATTTTTTGGAAGCTGCCGGGCCTTTATATTGGATCTGCATTCATAAATTGAAAGAAATATGTCCAGAGGTCTCTGTCCTTGCTTCTATCCTACATTTCCTGTCCTTTAAAATCACTGATGTGTTACACTGGGCCTTGTCCTACAGATCCTTGCTTGTTTTCTAGGGACTATGCACAAAGACAAGCCATAATCAAAACCAAGTCATGTCAAAGACAAGCCATAAATGACAAAGGAAAGTAATGTTGTTGTTTACCTGTTCCCATTTCATGAAACAAGTTTTTTTCTTCCTACATCTAAATCCTCCCACTAAGAGTAAAAAAGTGGGAAGGAAAGCAAAATATGCTATTGATTACAACAAATAAACAGAATTCGTTTGTTCTGAGACAGATATTACTTGGCATAGAATAATTCAGTGCACGCATCTCATGAAGTGTACACAAGCACACCACACATCCAGTTGCTGGATCATCAGATTCTCTGCCTCACAAAAGGATATGATCATGATACCAGCAGTTTCTCAGAGGAAGTGGGGCAAATGTCTGGGAAATACTGTTATTTCTTCAAGTCCCTTCAAAATATCATCTATGTTACCATATTTGTTTAAAGTTAACATATGTTCTTGCTCTTCTCCTCCTCTCTGTGGACTTTCCATCACTTCCATTTCATGTTCTCGTAAGCACTAATGCTAAATATATGAGCCAGACACAGACTGCCCTGTCTACTTTGATTTCAGTGGAACTACCAGAAGGAGATTGAGCCCAAGACTGTATTTATTTAGAGTTATCAACAGCAAAGTATTGTTGTTTCATGTAATTTTAAACTAACTCCCTCTTTGTTGTGTTATCTGCTACAACAAATTAATATATACAACATACAAATGATTGGCAAAAATGAACTGTACCTTACTGCTTTAACTGACCAACTTACATGGCATTACAGAAAGGGAAAAGATTAGTTTTTCAAGTTATAAACAAGCATTATTTTGCAATCTTTGGCCTGTAACTGAAAGATAATAGTTTTAATTTGCATTCAAATAAAGTAAATCTCTCAGTGTAAAAGTCTTTTTATAGTTCCCATAAACCAGAAACAGATTAAAGTATAGACAGTGTAAGGAGGACAGGAGGATAAATCAACCAGACAAACAAGATGATCAAATAAAAAGCAAAAATAATCCTTTCTAAACGTTCACTTAGTTAACATCACAAATCCTACACGCTACTCAAAAGTGTCCATGATTTATCCAGGTTTCTGCTGTTAAAGTATTGGCTTTAGCTCAGAAGGCAAAGACCTTTATTTAGGCTACCAAGCCTGTAAGCTCTCGAAACACTGACTCTTTCTTGTTTATTCAAAATACTTTTACTGGGAGACACTACTAGTCTACCATGAAAGGGAGAGTACTATCACCTTCTTAGGCCAAGTTTTATACAAGTGTACCAGTATTGTACTCTTATTGTGGTACATGCAACACAAACCAGATGATTTTTGGTTTTGAAAGTGCAATGTGCCCATGGTTTCCTCTTAAGTCAGTCAGGATTATCAGATTTCTGAAGCTCTGAAGATATCTGCTAGCAGTTTCCCAAGGAGGAACATTGGAACAACGCATGCGTCACTCTCAAAATTATTTTTGCTCTTTAGTTTGTTATAGTTTAATATAAGTGAACAGCTCTGAAAGCAGAGATTGAGAACAGGACATCGATTTACAGTTAAGTAAACACAGTTTACAGGGTAAGTAACCACAGCCTCATAACATGGGATCTATGGGCCACACCCTTGCGTTTTGCCCAGTTTCTATTCACTGCCCAATGCCACAACTCCATCTGAAAAGTCAGGCTTTTTACCCTCATGGCATGGGATTTAAGGCATTCAAGTGGGAGATGGGCTTATTCACCTCTTTTGGGAGGAATGCGTTACAGAGCTTTTGCATCTGGATGAGTACATTAAGCACAAGGCTAATTTACAAAATGTTAATTTTATCTGCTGGCTATGCTATATAAGAGTTATCCTAGCTCAGACCCTCAGACCTTTGAAAGAAACTCTTCTTGACCCCTGCCCTCAGGAAAGGGTGCCAGTTGGTGACTCCTATAGAGCTGATAATGACATCTCAGTCCTGTGAAGTGATGGGAGTTAAAACCAATCCATTGAGAATTTTGTCCTGATTAGCTGCAGTTCTCCCTCCTTTTCCTTTTCTTTTGCCCTTTGGAGGAAAAATTCTTTTCCCAGGAACTACATAGAGACTAGAGATAGTTATCCCCAGACTGTGGACTGCACTTGGAGCAGCTGCTGCCCAGTTGTTTAACACTGGGCCTAGCACTAATTGGGCTTAGCATTGGATTAGGTGCAAATAATCAATGTTTTTCAGGCTTCAAAATAAGGGAAACGTAACTCTTAAAGTGACAATCTGTGAATGCTATTTAGCATTCAATCATGTTATGGTGCCACGAGCCTTGAAACTAGGGACCAGCTGTATGACTCTCCATTCAATTTATCAGCATAAATGTATATACCTAATTAGGAAATAATTTACAATAATGCAGTTATTGATTAAGTGTCATGTCTGTACATTCAAAAGTATATGCTTTCTTGTCAGGACTGTAATTTCACTACACTGTGAGAATGCGGAATTGATCTGCTCTGACAGACATAGGAACATTGTAGGAACAGCACTTGCATGGCTGAGATCTTCTACCATCATAAATACACTCCAATACAACCATTTTTGAGGGGAATCAGGTAAGGATATGGTTCAGTACATTTTGTCTTGCTTCCTTTCTCAGCTGAACAGCCTTGGCTTTGTTTCATACATGCACATAGTGAAAGAGAAGCCTAATCAAAAAGTTTAGAGAGATACAAAACACTCTTTCCCCCAAAGGTATCTGTTCCCATCTCTCATTCTAATCAAGGATTGAATGTGGCCTTAAACATTGGTGTCATCACCTGTGACAACAAAGACTGAGGAAAGGTTATGCCTTCTATACTGTGTATTTCAGCACAAGGAACAAAAGACTAGTGGCTGGGTTTTTGTAACAGAAGCTCATGTTTTAAATTGCATAAGAAAACTTTCTGAAGCAAAAATTAGAAAGCTTCATGCTAATTTCTTAAAAACTGGTTCCATTAGAAACTGTGTATCTTTTAATTAAAAAGGAAGTGTTTGGTGGTTTTGTGGTATTTTGATGGATTTTAAGCCAATAAGAGGCATGATCTCCATGAAGTCACAGAAGTTAATAATAGTGTTCTTTCCCGTCACTACAAGACTATTCACTTTATTAAAAAAGTATTTAAGAACAGTTCTAGAAATATTTAACATTGTAACATTTGGCCTTATGCTGCTATGAAAATCCCATAGTTTTGTTCTAGGGATATGTCTCTCTCTATATACACATATATGTATTTTAAATATATATATAGTCGCTTTTAAAATCTATTGCATTTAATAAATAAGAATAATTGCC
Organism: Clamator glandarius; assembly: GCA_033459285.1. Lineage (NCBI taxonomy): Eukaryota > Metazoa > Chordata > Aves > Cuculiformes > Cuculidae > Clamator > Clamator glandarius. The sequence continues at coordinate 403,349 of JAUNZM010000136.1, forward strand.
AAATTATTCCCATTTCTGGAAGAATCTGTATTTGAGTACTGTATACTCAGCTAATGAGATAAATATTTTGTCTCCATGGCTTTACAAGTAACAGCTTCACTGGCTTTAAACAGAAAATAACAATTTTGAAAATGGAAAGGAAGTGACAACCAAAGTGTCTGAACTTCCATAGTTCCTAGTCTTCCTTTGTATAATTAATAAAGGCAGTGTTAGTATTCACATTCATAAGGTTAACATCTTTGATGATCAAGACTATAAAGTACATCTCGGTTCCCTCTAAGAAACTGTCCCCACACTTTTTTCAGAAAATATGTCCTTTTCTTTGAACAAGTACAACATAAGAAATTACTTGAAAAATAAGGGCAAGATTTGTACTTTGAAGAAAAGGACAGATGGTGGGGGCAGGAGCACAGAAAGGGAAGATTACTTGGAAAATGGTGCAAGTGAGTATCTTTGAGTGACCCAGGGGACCATTCCTCTACTTAACGTGGTATAAAAATAAATATCCCACCCAGTCACATTCATGTGCATATGCACACTAATGAATGAAAAAAAAAAAAGTGTTTAGCCTCTTATTTTTCTATGACTAAAGTTATTCTGACATTTTGAACAAAATGAAAACTGGAATCCTCTGTTGGTAGATAGGGCATTTTTCTACAGTGCAGGGTACAACAGTAAGCACCAGGACACATCTCACTGCAATTGCAAGCATAAATGTATCTTGTTTGCAGAAAAAAAATGCCTTTCTTTATCTAAGTGGAAAATCTTATCCTGTAAATGTGGCTTTAAGGCTGGTGCCTGTTCTACTTTATTAAAAATGTAACATTTAAATACAATCCAAAAACCCAATTTACTTTAAAAATGTTTGAGAAATGCAAAATTGACTATTACTTACATTTCTAGATAAAGGGCAATAAAGTTTTAAGGCTCCATCTGTCATTGCACCTGAGTGACCTTAGCAGTATGTGTGCATAACGGCAGTGGGCTAAATTCAACGCTAACACAAGTGGGTGCAACTGCAGTGAAACTGTTTATCTGATGCCAGTGGCAAACTCAGCCTTCAGTGTTCAAAAGGAATGATTTTATAAAACACAATATAATCTGCTGATATGAGTCCCTTGAAAATTATTTAATGACTGGAAATATTTGCGGGAACAGAACAGATGAAGTTCTTCAGTGGTGTTTTACAATAGCCACTCCACTAATGAACATCTGGAGTTCTTGCTGCTCTCTTACTTTTATACCATCTAATCTACTACATTAGACCTTTATGTGTTTGTGATGTACCGGCAACAAAGGCTGCCTTAAATAGAAAGAGAGCATGAAGACAATTTTTCCATTAACAATACATTTCCCTTTGGAATCTGAGCTACATTATTGGTTTGTTCCAGGAACAGAACGTAAACTGCCTCCTATTTGTGAAACATTATTATTATAGCTTCTACCTGGAGGTGTTTCTTAAAACAAAAACCTCAACACTATTCCTGTACACAAATCAAACTAAGCTATTGTGTACAAATAGAGGACCACCATAAGCTACATTTAAAAAATTCATTCACATAAGTTACTTGGTTGGAGTTGTGTGCTTCCCACTGATTTGTCAATCAGCTGCTCCTAAAAGCAGTGTTGTTTCAGTTCAGTCCTGCTGCAAGGGATGAGGTATGAGAGAGCAACACCTGGCTCTCTGCACTACTCCCCACTGGGAGAGGGTAGTGACCACAAACCGCACTCTAAGCCGCTTGCAGTGGCTGAGCCACACAGGTTTCTGGCTATTACAGTCTTGCAGCAGTTGGACAGAGATGACTGCTTGTTCTGCTACAGCTCAAACTTCAGATATTTCTATTACATTTATTTATTAATGTCATCTCACAAACACAGCCTGATTGCTAGGCCATTCCACCATAATACCACAGCAACATCTATAAAAATTCTTCCCAAAGTGTGCTTCACTTCCCTGCCACCAGCCCCCAAAGTCCATCAGAGAGAAGGCAGCAGCAGCTGCAGTTCCCTCACACACTCTCAGAGTCCTTTTCCTCTGTTTCTTCATCAGCAACTCACCCACAGCAATCTGTCAGCACTCACCTCCCTGTTTATGCTCTTCCTCTACAATAAGTCTGCTATAAATAAGAATCCATTCAAATACTCATTAAAAAGAAAATAAAAGGCTCATAAACCTGGTGACACCATGCTGAAGATTTTGTTTGTAAAGATGTTACTGAAAACTTTTATGTGCTACATTCAGCCAAGCCTGTTAAAACTCTCTGCTCATAATTTTTTTCTGGTTTTTAATCAGTATTGCTTTGAAAACTATACTCTTAAATGACTTCCAATCTCGTTCTATTGTTTAATATTTTTACTTTTCCCTTCAGCAGTCTCTTCATGAGTTTCTCCATAGATTTTAAAACCTGTCCTTTTGAAGCTCATCAACACCATGATACTTGTTTGTTGCAGTCAGATCCTTCATACTTACCTGACATTTCACATTCAGCTCTCAGAGTGCTTTAAGTGCCACTGACTGTCACAGACATGTGCTCCTTCACCCTCACCAAGAGCCCCCAGGCTTTGATTTTTCATTATACATTTCTCCACAGTTTTCAATAATCAGACTTTTTGAGTTTCAGTAGAGGCTTAAGAACAGTACCTTTCCTAACTTTCCAAAATTATTTTTCTTTCATTTTCCCCCCTTCATTTTTTTTTCATTATTTGGCAGTCTAGAATTGTTGCGAGTCTTCTACTCTAAAGTAGAGAGGCAGAAAAACTTGCTCTGTATGGGGTAATGCTGTGCCAGGCTTCAACTCAGAGCATTAGCTCTGATGGTGAGGAAGAGAGCACATTAGTAGTGTATCTCTCTGCTCCTCCTTTCCTTTTTGGCAAGAACTGCTACTCTGAGCCAGCAGGTGTTTAATGCTATTAAATTTATGGGTAGTGAAACCTGTTGAATTTTAAAACATCTGGGTACCATAAATTATCAGAACTTTTCCTCCACTCTGAGGTTGAAAAATGGTTTTTAAATCTGCAGAAAAGCATTAGCAGCATTGACAAAAAATGTGTTTATTTTTGAACACTTGACCACATGATTCTGGGATCCCACAAGTATCCTCGTGCTCAGTGCTGATAGCGTGTGAGCTAGGAAACACCAGTAAGGCAGGCAGCAGCCAAACCTCACCAACATTCAATTTTTGGTGGGTTCCAGACGGATGACCTAGTATGCCAGAAAGTATCAAAAGCCACCATTGTTTTGCACAAAGTTGTACAGTCTCTCTCTTCTGCAAGATCTGATACACATTTTTCTTCCTCACATGAGTCTGGCTGCTCTTAGCCATAGTATCTCATGGAAAATGTAATGGGAGGAGGGAGCAGGGAAGGGAGAAGAAAATCTCCAGTTGAAAAAGTTCATTGTCTCCCATGCTGTGAAAGAGGTGACACAAAGCATGCATAATGACCAGAAGTGTTTAATTTGCTTCACAGCCAACAGATTTCACTTGAGTGTAAATAGTGTGAGCTTCCAAGACACTGAGGACCTGTGGCCCAACAAGACTAAACAGGGAAAGCAGCCACTGGAAGATGATGTGCAGATGCTTTGCATCTTGAAAAGTCCAACCCTAAATGAGATGCTTGAAGGCTTATGGAGCACCATCTTAAGCACTTGAGTTTAAAAAGTCTTTGAACTGCTCTGTTGCAAGTTTGGTGTGAGAAGCAAGCATGAATTCATCACAAACTTGTAGGCTGCCTGGTACGAGCCATAGAACTATCCCTATTTCCCCAGCACCCAAAGGCAGTCTGAGGGTAGGCAGTCTTCAGGCTGCAAACATACAAGCAGTTTCTGTTGGAGCAGAAGCAAGTATTGTTGGCTGAGCTGCTTCGATCAGGTTAAGCGCATGGTCCACACAGAGTAGAAGAAAATAAATTGCATCTATGTGAACAAGACAGATAGGCCAAGAAGAAGCACAAAAGGTGAAACATGAGATCTGTGTCCAAGCTAGAAACATAACTCTCGTGGTCTGCCTCTTGATGGTGTGCATTCATCTTTAGGGTACTCTTCTGCCATCTATTTCCTTTGTGACCCTTATTTTCACTATCACTTTTTAATCCCCTTTGTCAAGATTTGCTAGAGCTCAGAAATGATCAGCTCTATCAGGAATTTCAAGCCATCAATTTGATACACAGAAGGAATACTGCAATAATTCGTTAACAGCTATGATCATCAATGCATGAGAAATAGGAGCCAAGGAAATAAAGTGCTTCTCATAAATGCTTTTTGCTTTTAACAGCAGTTATTTTAAGCTTTGCTACACTAATGTGGTTTATATAAACCAAAAAGACATATTTCCACTACAGGTGCTCAGTGTTGTCTGGTCTATGTTAGCAGTAACACAGGAGATAAGGAAGAGGGAAGGCATAATTATCCTATAACACAATGTCATATGCATTAGGCAAACATTTCCACTATAAGTACATTCTACATGCACAACTAAATATTTTGTCTTGTACAAGTAAGGCTCTACCAGTGACCTATTTTCAAATACTTCTGATTCAGGGGAAGAACAGATGCAAATAAAAATGTGATGACTGCCTCTGGATTTATGGTAAGTTGTATTTGTTTAGGAAAATGTCGATGTTTGGGGTAATATTACCAGCTCTGGAAAAGGAATGGGCTGAAAGACAGGTTAGGCACATTACCTGCTGAAGTCCTCAGCCACATCAAAGCTCTGATTTCTTTTATCCATGAAAGAGCAAAAAAACCAAGAGATAAGCCTGGGATACTCCGGGTCATCTTGATTTGAATGCCAGTTAACAGACCTGAGCATTTCCTTCTGTAGCTTTACAAATCTCACGTGCTTTCCCCACATGGCCATGCTTTCCTCAATGAAGCAGCCCATTCTGCCTACCCTACTGCAGCTGTGGAACATCTGGGTGGGAAGGTCTTTGCCCCCAGGATTCCCCAGAGCACAATGTGGTTACTCAAGTCGTTTACAGAGAGTATGATTTGGCTCTCTATGCTTCCTGTTGTGAAATTTTAACTTACTCTCATTATTGTTTGTTTTTACATGACTGCAAAGTTATTGGAAGTTCTCTTCCTCTTGCCCTTCCCTTCTGTGGATATTCCATACACACACACACATGTACATCTATATATACACACTACTAGATTTGTTATTTCAAACCATTAAAAGCTTTATAACAAAAAATCTCCACTTTTTCAAGTATGGGGGAAATTCTGAAGCTTTAGCTTCACACACTGTCAAAATTCCCAATTATGTAAACTTTTACTTTTCAATTTAAAATTACTTTAGACTGAAAGCAAAACAAACACAGGCAGTTACTGTTGGCACACATTCTCACCGTTTTTCAGCAGTTCTTTTTAACCAGCCATTTCCTTAAGCTACATATCAAAACCACAGCTTATTTTTTGTCCTGTACAAGAGAAAAGATTCTATGTCATATTCATAACTACACAAGAAGATCTATCATCATTTTTTCTTACCAACTACTTCACTTCATTCATCCTCAAGTCTATCTCTGTTTTTAAATGCAGTGTAATATAGAATAAAACCCTATGGAATTGTGTTACCTCATCTAAAAATCAGGGTTTTTTTCATTAACTAGTGATTTTCCACTGCTTTCAGTGTCTGAAGAATATCTTAATGGCTTAAGGCAATACTTAAAGGCAGCATCCTACTTACAGGATACCAAACAGTCCCAAATTATTCATAGAACAAATTAGAAAAATATTAAGCTGCACACCCTGTACTCGGCACTGGTGAGACCGCACCTCGAATCCTGTGTTCAGTTCTGGGCCCCTCACCACAAGAAGGATGTTGTGGCTCTGGAGCGAGTCCAGAGAAGAGCAACAAAGCTGGTGAAGGGGCTGGAGAACAGGCCTTATGAGGAACGGCTGAGAGAGCTGGGGTTGTTCAGCCTGGAGAAGAGGAGGCTGAGGGGAGACCTTATTATTCTCTACAACTACATGAAGGGAGGTTGTGGAGAGGAGGGTGCTGGCCTCTTCTCCCAAGTGACAGGGGACAGGACGAGAGGGAATGGCCTCAAGCTCCGCCAGGGGAGATTTAGGCTTGAGATTAGGAAGAAATTCTTCACAGAGAGGGTGGTTAGGCATTGGAACAGTCTGCCCAGGGAGGTGGTTGAGTCACCCTCCCTGGAGGTGTTTAAGGTTAGGGTGGATGAGGTGCTTAGGAGCATGATTTAGGGATTGGTGGGAATGGTTGGACTCGACGATCCAGTGGGTCTCTTCCAACCTGGTCATTCTGTGATTCTGTGATTCTGTGACCATATATTTACATTCTTTTACAATTCTTTCCCCTCCAAATTTCACAAATTATTTTGCAATACTAAAATTTGGTGAACATTTACCATACAAAATGGTGCTTAGAGAGGAATGAGTTGCTAGCAGCATATTATTTAAGGTGATAGGCTGTGTCAGTGTCTCATTCTTCAAGTGTCTAGGCTCTAGATTTGTAGGGTATTGTGTTTTAAACCTGGCCACCAACTGAGCACCATACAGCCACTTGCAGTGGCTTTCCCTGCAGTGGGATGGGAAAGGGAATCAGAAGGGTAAAAGTGAGAAAACTCATGGGCAGAGATAAAGGCAGTTTAATAGGTAAAGTAAAAAGCTCCACACATACAAACAAAGCAAAACAAGGAATTCCTTCACTACTTTCCATCAGCAGGCCATCTCCAGGAAAGCATGGCTCCATCATATATAATGATTACTCAGGAAGACAAATGCCATAACTCCAGAAGTATCCCCCTTCTTTCTTCTTCCTCCAGATTTATATGCTCTGCATGATAAACTTGATATACTGACCATGATATCATATGGTGTGGAATATCCTCTTGATCAGTTGGGCCCGGCTGTCCAAGTTGTGTCCCCTCCCAACTTTACATGCATCCCCAGCCCACTTGCTGTTAGAGTGGTGTGAGAAGTAGAAAAAGCCTTTACTCTGTGTGAGTGCTAAAACAGCCCTCTGTTATCAACACTGTTTCCAGCACAAATCCAAACAACATCTCTGTACTCCCTGCTATGAAGAAAATTAACTGTATCCCAGCCAAAACCAGCACACAAGGCTACCAGTCTTTGGAGTTCAGGACACTTGAAAAAGGTTAGCAAATTATCCACCAAAGATATCAGCCTTCCAAAGACAGAGGCAGAGAACCAGCATCCCAGAGGTGTGGTTGAAAAGATTAATTCATTCCAAGGGACTGGTTTGGTACTTCAAGATTTAGCAGTTAGGCTCGAGGATTAATCTTAAATCAGCTCTTCAATCAGAGGACGGTACAGCTGGGAAACTGAGGCACAGATGCACAGGACACTAGAATAGATGCAATTCAACCCTATCACAGAGACAATTAAAGAGTAGGGAATTTAGAAATCTAATAACCCATATTGGAATTTAGCCAAGATGCTGAAGCAGATGCACAAAGCTGTTGCAAGGATGCTTTGTGTATTCTTTATCATTTTAATATCTTATGTTATACCATATGCTCCCACATTTCAATCATTGCAATATACGCCACAAAAGAGGTAAAAGAAAATATTGACAAAACATTTATAGAGATTAAATTCCCTAAGGATCTTTTGGGTCTGGGGTTTTACAGCATTCCATTTTCAAAATGCTGCTAGACTTAAATAATCCTGGGGAAATACCCCTTTCTCCAGGGGACAGTTGGAAACACAAGCCTAGATTGTGCCCAGTGATGGAGGAAAGTCTACAGGCCAAAGAAGAGTAGGAAAAAAACCCCAACAAAATCTCAGGAGAAGGCCTGTGGCAAGAAAGAGAAATATTCAGAACAGAGACACCAGGACAGGAAAGAGCATGGCCAGAAGAAGCAGCCAGGAGAGCAACCACACAGCTGTTTCCTATCCTACCCTCTCTTGTAGTGCTTTGTCCTTTAACTGACTCTGGCTCTGTCTGCTTTAGCACATTTCCTGCTCTTTGTAGATTTAAACAAGTCTTTGTTATTTGTTTATACGCTTTTGGCTGTTTTCTTTGTAAAATACCTTTTAGTATCCCCACATTTCTGTCTCATATTTACCTGCCATTAATTGTAATCCTCTTCATAAGCCGAGTTCTTCCCCTCCTGTGTAGAAATATGTTGAGCTTTTCCAGAATTTTGCCTTTACCTATACCTATTAATTTGCAATCCTGCTGTTTGAGTTGCTCTTTTTTTTTTCCTAGGGGTAGTCATTTATTACTCATTTTATGGGATGTTTAAGTAGCCCCCATGCTGAGCTGCAACACTTTAATTTCCTCACTTTTCACCTTAACATCTTTTTTACTACCTTCCTCATTTTTAAGCCTTCAATTTAGTGCTCAATTTAGCATCCATATACTGGTTCTCAGAACAATTCATCCTCTGAGGACACTACTCAGAATTATATTATTACTTAAGTACATCTACATTAATGTCACTTTTGCGGGACTGCATCACACTGTGGAGGTACATCAGCTTGCTATAAGCTGGCCAGCTCAGATCAAGCTAACGCTGACTGGGCTATGGCAGCAAGAGCTGAATGCAAAATCTGCTCTGAGTTTAAAGGGGACCCTGGGAGCATTGCCCCAAACTCAGTGTGTCCAGTTATGCAATTTTACACACAAAGGACTGGGAGGCTCCCAATGCAGAAAACTTAGCCAACAGCAGTTTCTGGAAGATTGGTGGTGGTGCTGAAGTTTAGGAATTTGGCTTGGGTTTTTTGTTTTGGTTTGTTTTTTTTTTTTCCCAGGTTCGTGGCTGCATGTGTGTTCTGTTCAGTTCTCGTTTGCACATGTATAAGCCTTCAAGAACTTTTAAGAAAGCAAAATCTGATCCCATTTTTTAAAATACAAGGTAAGATGAAAGGAAAGGAGAGGATGAGAAAGGCTTTGCCATTACATCCTTTAAAGAAAATACAGTCACATCAAGAAATAGCATAAAAAAATAGCAACATGCCAAAATTAAGGTGTACTGGGAGTTCTGACCAAGGGTTTATCACACATTGTGTATGAAAAAAAAAAGTCTCTTGACAGAAAGTCCTGATAAAATTTGGTATCTTCCACAGGAAAGACTGATTTCCTTAAAACTTAAATTTCTGATGGCTAATTTCAAATACTTTTTAATCATTTGTACATCTTTAAGGGCATGGCCTTCCTCTGTGGGATTTTATACAGTACTGCTTATAAGATGACCTTAACCTTTGTTCAAATGCCTGGGCCTTATCCTAATTTCAGGTTTAAAGGAAACCCCTATTCTGTTTTATGCCTGTATCTCTTACTTTTGCTTTCAGATGTGGAAGATAGGTCACCTGAGCACTTAAAACTAAATAAAGAACATGCGGTATCTCAGTGCTCCTCATGACACTGTTCCTCAGACCATGGTATCACACAGAAAAGCAAGTTACTTTATTTTTTTAAGGCAAGACCAGCTGAAAGTTCAGATATACATTTATCAAAACAATGGAAAACAAAATTGGCTTCTTTTCCTTTTCCTTTGTATGAAGTCATTACCAAACATATTGACTTGGAACCCCAGAGATTTGGAAGCAGCCAGATTTAGGACTGGAATAAAAATACTAGTATTTTTCAGCAATAAAAGAGTGAACTTGAAGCTAGGGGGAGGCAGGAGGGGGCAGTTTGGGGGTGGGGTGGAATAGAGAGAGAGAGAGAGAGAGAGCCAAAAGCAGTCAGAAAACTGAGATTGACGACCTTGCAATTGGAAAGAGTATAGCTATGAATTAAAAACTTTGGAAAAGGTTTTAGACTCACTGAGAAGATTAAACGTTGGTTCTTCTTCTAAGTATTAATAGGGAAGGATTGAAGATGCAAGGAATGTAAATTTAAATTTTCTTCAGTAAGAGGAGGGCTGAAGTGTGAGAGAAGAAAAACAGGCAAAATCACAATTTTGACTGTCTTTTCTTAACTCCAACACTGAAGACCTCTGAGCTATCTTATAAAGCTCACTGTATTGATAAAGTATATTTTTTGCTCCTTTTGGCATCTGAGTTGCCATTAACTGCAGATTTGTGGATTAGCCACTGTTGCCAAAAGCTATAGTGAAGGGTGATTCTGTTTCTACTGCAGTACCTCTGAGAGCAACCAGCAGCCAGGGATGAGATAACAAAACACAAGAGGACTAAGATGTTACCAGCCACTGACTGAGAAGGCATACGGGATGAGGCAATGCAGAGAAGTGGGAAGGGCAGTTACCCCATGAGCCTTACCACCAGTATCACCTGCCTCAGCTCATTGCCAAGACCAAAGATGAGTCTTGAGTTTGTCTCTGCCTGTCTGTCCCTGACTTCTCTGTGGCTTTTGGGCAGTTGTTGCCTTTGCAACTACATATTGATGAGTTTTTCAACTTCTGTAAGTGGGAAAACATCATATTCCAGTAATGTAGACTTCTACAGCAATATTCTTCCCTGTTCAAAATACTCAGTAGGAAGCTACAAATGATAAACCATTCACTATACAATAATCTTCTCAAAAGGACACCCCGAACCCAGTTGCCTATGATACTTCTGCTAACACACAGCAATAGACAGCTATACAGTTATGTACCAAACCCTATCCAAAATGTTCTATAATCCATTTTCTTAGCTCATAGGAGATTCAAAATTCAATTGACTGGAAGCCTAGGCAGGAGAAAGCTATGTTTAAACATCATGTCTTGCGTGCCTGCAGAATATAATACTTTTAAAAAGCTCATTTGACATATAGAAAAACATTTCACTATCCATAAACACAGTAGCTGTGTGTATAAAAGAGTAGGTAAATTAAACTACCTGAATGAAAAAGGCTGTACAATGGGAGGAAAAATCAGCTGAATTGAGATGAGCAGAAGCTGAAGCTCTTATTGTATATCAAATATAGAATAAAGAGGGGGGGGGGAAATCCCTCTGAAATATTCACGATCTGAAAACATGCTTTAAGTACATATAAAAATCTCAATTTTTCACTTTTATCAGGTCGTGACTTAATCCCTGGATAGGCACATTCTGACCCAATAGTTCTCTTTGTGGGATCTGGGCTTAAATGATCTATTTGGATCTTAGAGCAGCTGCTCCAGGGAGACACAGTCTCTCTGCAGCATTTGTCTTTCTTAATGGAAAGAAACATCCTATTTGTTTACCTGAAAAAGGCTGCAAATGTTATTACAAGTGTGCTCAGGCCAATTTCACTGTCATGTTCTGAGATATAAAATATTCTTTGATTTTCTACATTGGTTTCAATGAGGAATTTTCAACCTACTTTAATTTTCCTCTATTCCTTGCACCAAACATTAGCAGTAGGAATCCTGAAACGTCCCCTGTGTTACTAGGCTTGTGAAAAAAGGAGATACCTGGCTTACTAAATTATTTCCAAACACTACTGCAGTTTTCTATGCATCTCCAGTATAAAGGGGAAAAAAGTGAAACCTAATCATTAAAAGAAAACCTGTTTGGATTGTTTGAAGTTTGAAGGTCTTGTGTTTTGTAGTTAGAAATTACACTTCTTTACATGTTTCTTAATCTGATGCAGGTTGGTTTTTTTTCCTCCTCTTGTTTTTAATTTGACATGTCAGTCAAATTTAACATTAGGGAAAACAGCAAATATAAACCTTGTAATTTATATGCATTCATGTTGTACACCATAATAGCTCTCATCTTGGCAAAATTTAGCAGATTGTTCTCTACTCTCAGGAGGAAATAGCATTCATTTTAGGTTTTAATGGAGCTTTAGGGTTATAGTAACTCAAATTAAACTAAATCATCATGAATTATTTTTGAATCCCATGTTATGTGTTCTCTTTTTCCCTTTGTTGGTTTGTGATTGTCTGAGTTTCATACACTATCAACTGGAAATTTGTGTGCTAAATAACATACCCTCACAGGTTTGAGGGAATCACCACCACCTTGGACTGTGCCTGCAATGACAGGAACCCTCAAAAGCACCAACAGTGCATTTAGGCTCTTGTCTGTTATGGTTCAGGATGATGATATTATGGCCTTGAGGAATTATTTCATCACAGGAGGAACAGCTACAAGTATAAATTCTTCCACCAGAAAACAACTGTATTGTAAATATGTCACATAAATAGATGAGAAACTAGATGTAAACATTGGGAGTGTTGATTAGTCACTGCTATTTACCAAACGTAATGTAAAATTCCAAAATTATTTTAGAATAGCTTTTCTACAATTTAAAGAACAAAACATTCAAATCCATGAATACAAAATTGAGGGGTTTGTTTCTCTGTTTATTTAAACCCTCCTCTTTCAGCGTGGAATGGGAATGAATAGACAGTCCAGCCCACTGGTTTGACAGTGCAAAAGTGCATACACCAATATGAGAAGTTAGATTTAAAACAAATTTCTGTGACATTAGCCAGTCACCTAAACATAAATCTTATTTTAATATTTTTCTCATGATGTTAGCATCTGTTCTAAGATATCTTCCTGAAGGACTGTGTGTACTTGCCATTGTGCTCCTACATCTAAGAGTTATAGAGATGTGTAGTACATTTTTATGAGGTCAGTCAGACTTAGCTAGTCTAATAAGACAGTAGATTAGCTCTATAGCTTTATGAAGAACCACAGAGCCTTCATATATCAGGTAGTTTGAGGAACTACCTCTAGTGTAGACAATTAATAATTTCTCTATTTTCTTGCTATCTTTGGTCCAGGACAAAATGTTACCAGACTCTGACCACTGAAGTTCCTCTCCTTCCATGATCCAATCAATTGGGAAGATTAAAATGTATTTTAGACCCTACTTATTTAGAAATCATGATAGGCTCAGAAGTTCTTTAGATTTTGGCGTTTTGATAAGTGTGCAACAGAGCTGTGAAAAGCTCAGTGTCATTCCTTCCTTGTTAATTGATAAATATCTATTCTAAAGTAGATATCATACTCACAGGTGCAGCTTTTGCCATTTGCGACTTGCAGGCGTATTTTGTAAATGTATGTTCTTAGTTAAAAGCCATCTAGGATGAATAAGAAAGGGGATAAATAACTTCTGTGTTATCTATATTTGACATATTTGTTATATGTAATTAGGTATGGAAAAACTATCAAAGAACAAAATATATGTAATTAGCAAGTTATTTATAGCTGTGGCTATTTAGCTACTTAGCATTAACTACATATGTGACAAACCATTTCTAGATAAGGAAGAAGTATAGGTTTCCTACCAGAAAAAAAGCTTTTCTGTATTCCATGTAGCTTCTCACATGGAAGACTCTCACCAGAATATCGGCATAGCTTTGGATAAAGAAAATGCAGGCACTTTGGAAAGCTAGTTTGGAGGCATATACATCCATATTACATCCAGCATGGGAGCAGCTGTAAGTGCACAGACTAGAACTGGCTGAAAAAAATGCAGTTTTGATAATCTTTGCATAAATCTACAAATGTAACTTGATAAAAGGTGCTACTGCAATGGCAGTGAAGATCGTTACTCCCTAGTTCACTTCTGTTGTCCCTTCTACATAGCTGTATCTTCTGCTGTCTAATGACGGTACACTTTTACCCTACAGGATGCTGTGCCTGAGGCCATTTACCAGGAGCTATTGTTATGAGAAAGAATGATTTTTTTGGGAAGGAAGGCAGGTACACTGGATATATTAACAACCACTAGCATCTAACAAAGCCAAAGCCGAAGCTGCTAAAAAAATACATACAACAAATCTTTTGGCTTTCCTTCATAATCTTGTTTTCTGAAAAAAACTAAGTTTATGTGATCCCAGACTGAAGAAGGAAAATAAAAATGAGCTTTGGGGGCAGAAAAAAAAAAAGGCATATTCTGCATTCTTCAGTGATCCCTGACAAAATCTGGAGGTTAGTAGCTGCGAATGGAAAATGCTGGATTAAAGAAATATGGAAATCTGAAGGAGATCTTGAAATGAGGATGCATGTAAAATGGAAATTGTTGTGCCATCTGCTTTTGGGTATGCCAACACTCACTAAAAATTAAGAGGCCAAATGCACAGCCATTCTTCTTATCACTCCTTCCTTCACACTATTTTGTTTCTCTTTTAAGTCTGAACTCTTTTAAATTCTTTGTGCTTCAGTGTCATAATGACAGCTCCTTTCCTATTCCATTCTTTCTCCCTTTTCCTCGCATGCTTATAAAAGCTTCTACTGCCCATGATTCCTGCTGGCTCTTTTTTCCCTACACAATATATTCCAAGTCTGCCCATTTGCTTTCCTACAAAATTTAATCCTTCCACAAAAGATTTAATTACCTAAATTGAGTATCTCAAATGATCCTCCCACAAGTCAAGATAGTCAAATGCAAGAGTTAGTCTCATTATGTTTATTTTATGCACAGAGTGGAGAAAAGGAACCTGTAAAACAGGAAAAATATAAAAAGGAAAAAAAAAAACCTAAAACCAACACTTGCAGTGATTTCAGCCCCAGTGGAAAACACACACTTATTGGGAAGAATTCTCAGCAGTAATGCTGGAAATCTAACATTTTCTAGTTCAATTACAACATCAGATCCTAGATATTGGTAAGAGGCTTGTTTCTCAGAACTTTGATACTGAATCAATACTCTGTTAACTTATGATGCATTAAAACAGTGCAGGAGGTGTCCAAATGTTATTAATAGTTTCATAGCCTTTCCATATATTCTTTCAGATATAGTTACTGGCTAAATTACTGTTTTATTGAAATAAAAACAAGCATGATACAGGCTTACATGAAACTTACATGCCCTTTGAAAGGCAGCCCTAGTTAATCTTGGAGAGCCTGGTTTTGTACTCAGTGTTCTTCCTTCACTAGGTACCACGACCACAGGATTCTGACAGATTCACTTTACCTGTTGGCTGGTTTTGAACAACAGGAGTGATAGTCACCCAAAACCCACAGTCATATTTAAGGCCTGGTGCAGGTTCAGTGATATTTCAGAACCGAGTACATGTTCAAGTTCCCAGGTATGACGGGCAGACATTTCAGTGATGGGATTCATCTTTTCTAACTTCACAGATCTGCAGTGAAGGTGTCTACATCCCATCTATTGATGCAGGTTCCCTTTCCAATCAATGGGGAAAAATAAGTACTTGCAGAGCACAATTTATTTGCTGCGTTTTAAATGAAGAAAAACAGTATGAAGAAGTGCCTGTTTTTCATCACAGACTTGCAAAAGCCAAGTACTGCTGACTTCTGCATTTGGCCAAACAACTCTCAGCCATGGTATGTAAACTGAGTAACATGGATGGTCTCTTCATCCTTGTGTCCTGGAGCCATTCCATTCCCCATGATCTTCCTAGAAGCCCCGTATGATGATTTTAATATTTTCTTTTTTTTTTTTTCCTTTTCATCAGTGTTTTAACTGCTACTTAATTGGACTGGATTTCCATGCTTCTCTCACATTTAGGCAGCTAATGTATCCAATTCTTTTACCTTCTCAAGTCTTCTACTGATGATTCCCAATTTCATAGAGAGGCATTCTTTTTATTAGTCTCTCAATGCTAGGTGATTTAGAAAATTCCATCTCACACCTCTCCTTTTAAAAATTTAACCTTTGTTTTCCTGTCTATTCATATAGTCATAGACTCCGTTAGGAGCTTGCCACACTATAAATTAGACTTTACTGTGATGAAGGAGAACTTTTGGGTTTATTTTTATGAAGTGGATTATTCTCAGCTGAGACCTGGATGCTGACCTCATTGATTTTTTTGCCTCACATAGGCCACTAACACAGCACTGGAATGTATTGTATTTGACTGGACAAAACGAAAGCTGCTGAACTTGCCTATATTCACTTTTGTGTGCAATTATTATTAGGCTGAGTTTATCTGATGCACTTGACAATGTTTCTTTCCATGCTGAAGGAACTAAAGGAGGAAATATCAGAATGGCTAGCCAATGATACGATTAGAGGAAGGAATTTTATAGTGAAAACACTGACTCAGGCAGAAATCACAGATTTATAAGGAAGGAATCCTTTCAAAAGAATTAATAGTTGACTACTATTTCCTTCTTTAGGGCTGTTGCTGATAAAATTGTATATTTAAAATCAAACCTATTCATTTTTGCAAAAACTACATTCCATTATGAAACAAATTATTAATTCATCTATGATGGTCATGAAAATCAGTGAGGTTTTTCTTCTGCTTCTTTATTCTTCTCTTAATCTTTGGATTTTACCTATAGCCTGTGTGCAAGTACTGCACATTAGTCAATTAATAGGCTGTTAAATGACAATAGTTCCGGGCAATTTAATTACTGTTAGGAAAATAAGATATGAATTATTGCATGTCGGTAACTAATTTCAGCTGCTTTCCTTGGAACAAATCAACTTTAATGCGATGGCTTATTTAGCAAAAAAACTATTGCTTCTCCCCTTTTTTCATAGCGCCAACCAAAGTTTATTTAAAAAGTTATGTTACTATGTTTGCAAATAACTATATTTTAAAATAGAGTATGAACATAAATATAGAAAATGAACATACAACTCTGGGTGCTCTTCCCGCTGCTTCAGCCATCCTGTATGTTTATATAATAAATATATTAAAATGAATGAACTTTAACCATCAATTAAAATATGTAATTCTGTAGTAAAATAGACCTATTTTCTGTAGCTCATGGTATTACCAGGTGGTTTGTGCAAGAGATAGCAATGGCATTTTCTTAATTGTGCATTAGTTTTCTTCTTTGAAGTACCAAGAAATCATTTAGTATGGATAATAACAGCTAGCAGAACAATTTATAATCCTAGATTCTATCAGCTTCATATAATATAAGGACATGACCAGAACACATTATTATGTGCTGGTCTCAAAAGACATTGGCATCACTCACAACGTGTTCTGGCAACCCCTGTTTAGGAAAATCTCATATTAATTTCAGTATTTAATACCAGAGGAGGTCACTCAGCAGCACCTCAGTAGCTCCACCTCCCTGGTGTATGTTCCATAACATTTCTGGAGTGAGTTGATTCCACCACAGCTGCATGACTAGAGGACATCTTTCTCAGAATGTTTTTGTCACTGGTCTGTGACATTTTTTAAAGGGAAGTAAATAGTTGTTAAGGCAAAGATCTCTGAGAAGATTTCATTTTTCTATCGTCACATATGTGTGGACTGTTAAACAAATTACTAAGAGGTTCTTAAATGAGTGCCTAGAAGGAAGGGAAAAAAAATCACTGGAAATATTTTGTTGGGTGGTTTTGGATTTTTTTTTTTTGTCCACAGCCCATTTTATACCTTCTTACTGCTAGGACTTTGTGTTTGACTAAGGCCTCCTCACCAAAGCTAAGGATAGCACAGATGGGCTTCATGCAAGCATTAGTCAATAGAAAGATTGTCAGAAATATTAAAAAAAAAAAACAACATAAATTTCATACCACTAGGCAGCTTTACATTTGCAAAATCTTAAAAAAAATACACTTCAATAAACAGAATATGTGCTAGTGTCTTGATTGTCTGAGAAGAGTTACATAATAATCAAATGCAGCAGTTCTTAAAGAATCCAGAAACCAGCTCTGTATCAAAAATTTTTTTATGATTTTCAGATATAACTCAGTTGTGCCCAGAATACTGGCTGCATTCACCTCTATGGAGTGAAATCCAGTGTATATCAGTGCATCCCAACCTTTTTTATCTAGCCTCAATACCTATGAAATTTTAGGAAAGAAGTTACCCAAGAACCCCGATTTTTATCCTCCTCCTCCTCAATAAGTAGTTTGTCACTGTATAACAATATGTATGAATCCTTCAATTATGAAATTGAATTTGACTCCCAAATGGAGCCAACCCAGATCTGAGAACTAAGACAGATCTCGATATGAACAAGTGATTGAATAAGAGCGTCAGACAGATTTCTCAACTAATCAAGGATAAAGTGTTTGCCTTTTCTTTGTGTCCGCTACTGAAAAGACAGTTCTTACAGCTGAAACCTTTGCAAAAATGCCATCTTGTGCCACTAATCTCAGGAATGACAGAAGTCTCAGAATTACTGGAAAATTCAGAAATACCAACTACAACAGGATGGAAGAGAATCTCTAAGCCTTACTCAAATGAAGACATTGCAGGCTATTCTGAAAATGTCAGAACTTTAATCCTCTTTTTCACTCACTGTCTCCCAGACTCTAGACTCTCCTTTTCCCTATTACACACCTGTCTTCATAGTTTACTGCTGTAGTAACCCCCTATTGTAGACTCTCTATGAAGCATTTCCTTGTCCTTCTACTCTGATGGACTATGGATTGGAAGAACTGCTGCATTGTATGGCAAATTATGCCATATTCAAACTTAAGAAATGTTTTTTCTTCTTTTGTACATATTTTATTGTACTCTTTGTTAACATACCGTCCTTTACTATTTTATTGCTACTTTTTAAAATGAAAATGAATACAAAGTAAGTACACATAAGAATTAAATGCATGGCTACCAGTAATTACTGGTCACATATGACAGATATCAATAGTAGGTGAGATGAGAGAATTGCCATATTCACCTTGCTGATCTAAACTCTCCCAAAAACATTGATTTCCTAGAATAACCTCAAAAATCATTTGCAGTATGATAATGCCAACAACTTAATAATTAGGAGAATTTCTGAACACAGAATGCCTTCACTAGTAAAATAGTCCATGTATACTCTGTGTAGTTTCTTAGTACTTCATTCCTTGGTATAACAATCCACTGGTGGTGCTCTAGATATAGATGTAAGACAGACAAGAAATACTTCCTCTGGATGTATTTCTCTTCATGCTTCTGTGGACTTAATTTTTTTCTGATTTAGATACGTGGTACAGCAAAATAAATTTGATATGTTAGGATTCATCACTATTAATGAGAGGTGTATAATTAACAAGTCAGCTCCAGAAGCATCAAATTGTTTGTGCAAGTGCAGTGAATATGTGACACATGCAGTTATGCCAGTGCTTTCTAAGACTTGTTGCACAAGATTGTTCTGTGGAGAGTCCATGCACATTAGTTATAACTAGCCTGCTACGGTGATGTCCAAGATATACACATAAATAACAGCACAGGCAGATTCACCTTGTCTGTTAGAGCAGACTACGTGAAAATCCATCAGACCTACGAAGTCATGGAATTCTACTGACACCAGGGGCTTAAAACAGACTAATTCAGCTTCTCCAACCTAGGCTCAGATTAATCCCAGGTTGAGGCAACAGGAATCTGTGCCCTATTGCAATTCATCAACTATACAAATGTATTTGCAGGTAACAGGACCCTCCACCATCACAATACAGAAATGTTGGAGTGTCATCATGTCACTACTTCGCCAAAGGTAATGGGTTTGTTCTTAGATAGTTATATAGACTACTGTTGGCTATCAACAGAAAACGTAGAAAGAATGTTTTGGTGTTTATGGCAAAGAATAATAGATTTTTCAAACTTCCATCCAGTGATGGAACATGAAACATCGATCTCTCCTCCTCCTATCTCTATTTATGTCATGTCTAATACAATTAACTCCAGACATAAACATTTCTCACTAATCCTCAATAACTCCAGGAGTTGGAACTTCATTTATGAGTGTATGCTTTGACTGAGATAACCTGACTGCACTTATTTCCTCTCACAGCTGCACAGACACACCCCAGGAAGGAAATTATGATTCCTTCCTAGTATGCTCTGAAGAGTTTTATCCTTTTTCATTTCTTTATGGAGGTTTTGCTGATGAGCTGGATGACACCATTCAGTCCAGGAAGAAGAATTCAGACATCCTGGGGTATAGATATGTCCCTGTGTCTTAGGAATACACTTGCATAGCACATTGTCTTGGGTAATGAGTCTCCATCTAGTTACATGGCAAACGCTAACAGAAGCATACTTACTAAAACCTCCTTAGTAATAAATAAGAACATCCAAAGGCATCCATAAGGCTGAGGAGCAATTTAGAGAACAGGAGCAAGAAATGCTTCACAAAATATCCCAAAAGGATATTTCCAAGGGCCTCTTCTCATAGGTACAGTCTACTATCTTTTGCCTTCTCTCACAAAATGCCTCATAATAGAAAGGGCAGCGATAAATACCTCCTCAGGGCACAGACTATCCACTATGTGCTATTTCAGGTAACAGGACACAGGATCTCACAGAGGCATTAGCAAGAACAATTACCATCCTAGAAGGGACTTGGCACATAAAAGGCAGGTCTTGGAATTTTAGGAAGTACCTGATTACCAATGTTCTTTGAAAATCTAACCAGGTACCCTCAAGCATATCTAGATGTCCCTCTTCTGATGTCTGTCCTTTTGTCCTTTCTATAGTTAACAATAGTCATAAAGAATTATTATATCAGAAAGTTTTCAATATCAGTCTAGTAAAAAAAAAAAGTCTATCAGACATTTTATAATTCAAATATGTCTTTTCAGGACTTGCAGAGTAAATGAATCCAGGAGTTATTGTCCCTTCATCCTTTGACCTCTCATCTTCCAAAGCCTCTGGCACATCTACCATTTTCCTTATGCATTAGCTATTAAAGTAGCACACTTCAGAACTACTTTCCAAGGAAATTCACATTTAATCCCCTACTTGTAACAGAGATTTACAATTTAGTTATCTATTGTGAATAATTAGTCTTCTAGAAATTGCTTTGGTAACATTTAATGTGACACAGGTTCTCTGCTGTGCTCTCATTCCATATTTCAATGTTTTATATTGTGGTTCCCTTTTGACAAACCCTGTTAACCAAACCTTTCAGGCCTTACTGAAAATGTCAGGTTATAGAAAACAGATAAGAATTGTCATTCTGAGTACCAGAAGAGGTCTGCTGATTTGAATCTGGCAATGATTAACAAAAGCTATAACTCACAGGGCAAGAGATGCAACTGCATCAATTGCTAGGGCAATGGAAAAGTGAACATGGCAAGATGTTTTACAGTTCGCTCTGTTCTATAGTTAGTATTATCTTCCTTTTCTCTGAAAATCTACTGAAATTACAGTCTTCAATTAAGACAATGATGAATTTAATAAGATTGAAGAAGTTTCTCAACCTCAATGGAATGATCAGTGCAGGACCCAGCACTTCAAAACAGATTTGATTGCAGAATCACTTGCTAAAACAGCAGTTCTAAGAAGAGTGTCTAATTTCCAGTGGCCTTATATTTGAAAATGCTTTTAATTTTATCAATAATCAAGTTGAAGTAGGGAATGTGGGTGCATTTAATGTATATTATCTAATTTCAGTATTTTAAGGACTCAGTAACTAAGAGTTCTGAGATTTTTTTTGTGTAATTTGAAAATTTATGATCCTCTTAGGAAAAAAGAAATGCATTTCCTACCTACAAAAGAAGACTCAGAAGTTAGCATTTATGCCATTTGTGGCAGCTACTTCACATCTTTCTGCTCACATGACCAGGTGATAGAAACAGAGCTCCTGGGACATAGTACTGCCTATGAGGGTTTCTGACACTGTGATCCTGAACACTAGTAGCTTCTTGTTTTGACTTCCTAAGTTTAGGTATTTCAAAAAGTCAGACAGCTAGTGCATTAACTCATCACAGCAGTATCCAAATATCTTGTAGGGAAAGCCTATTCTGCCTAAGTACACACCATGGCAGGCAGGCAGATAGAACCTGCATGGTATGTTCAAACCTGTAAATATTTGTTTAAATCTCTTACTCTCTCTCCCATTCATTTTACTTCTCTAATATGTTTTGGTAAATCCTAGATATCCAGGTGCACCATCAAGCACTCAAATAGTCTTTAGGAACAAAAGACAAATGATGCAGACCACCACCATCAATGTGCTTTGCTTGTGCTGCAAAGTCAAGCCAGCTCCTGCCTCTGAGGGAGAGGCCAGAAGACAGAAACTATTTTTGGGAGGATCCTGCAGTCATTAACAACTTTGCCTTCCTCTCAACAGGATGAGCAGGATGAGTCTGGAACAGCAGGTCTTTTGCTTCAACTTTGTATTCCATCTCTGCCTCTTGCGGAGGGTGCTGCCCATCCTTGGGGTAGCAAGCAACTATTCTGACCACTGTTGAAATTGCTCCTTGCATTTCAAGTCCCTCCTCATTTCTACCTGCAGAAGTACTCTAAGTAAGCTGCCATTGAACAGAACTCACAATTTTAGGCCATCTAATTTTCAGGACTTTATAAGAGCCTGACTTAGGTCTTAGTCACCTTTACTTTCCCTGTGGATCAATTACAGTGTGTCCTGGGAAGCAGACATAAAATAAGTAACAAGACTTCTTTTCCTACAAAAAGCTCTTTGCTGGATATAGCAAGTCCACCTAATGAAGTCATTTAAATTTTGCTACAGATGAGTCATCTCTTTTTAAATGTGTCTCAAACACAAGAAAACAGCAATTGCCATAAAAGTCATTGCCCACACCACTACGGCCATATCATGTTATGACTTGTTGAGCTAGGCCAGGTGATTAAAACTAAAAGTCTTCATCTTTTCTAAAAGGTAATGTCAGCAGTTGAACTCACAAATAAGGCCTTCTACCTATTGCTTGTGTGACGGTAAATGATTATAGGCAGACAAATGTGCTGTTTCATTTTCACAGATTCACAGGATAACCAGGTTGGAAGAGACCCACCGGATCATCGAGTCCAACCATTCCTATCAAACACTAAACCATGCCCCTTAGCACCTCATCCACCCATGCCTTAAATACTTCCAGGGAGGGTGAATCAACCACCTCCCTAGGTAGCTTGTTCCAGTGCCCAATGACCCTTTCTGTGAAAAATTTTTTCCTAATGTCCAGCCTAAATCTCCCCTGGTGGAGCTTGAGGCCGTTCCCTCTCATACTGTCCTCTGTCACTTGGGAGAAGAGGCCAGCATCCTCCTCTCTACAACCTCCCCTCAGGTAGTTGTAGAGAGCAATGAGGTCTCCTCTCAGCCTCCTCTTCTCCAGGCTAAACAACCCCAGCTCTCTCAGCCGCTCCTCATAAGGCCTGTTCTCCAGCCCTTTCACTAGCTTCATTGCTCTCCTCTGGACTCGTTCCAGAGCCACAACATCTTGCTTGGAATGAACTTGTTTGGGTCAACAGACTGAGTGACAAAACAAGTCAAAGCAGAGGGCGTAATAAAAATGTACTGATAAATCATGGAAAAGTGATAGCATCAGTCTCTTTATTTACCCTTTTGTTTCTATCAGATCAAATTAACCTCGGCTTCTTTCACACATCTTTTATTGTTACTGCTGAGAAATTTAGTATTTAGCTCAAGATGTTTCGCATGATGAATTATTAAAAATCTTTAACTGTTGGACAACCTTCTAGAGGTATGAGATTTTTTTAAAAAAATTATCCCTCATTTTGCTGTGAGGGGAGACAGCTAATGAAAAATGGTCCAGAATTATTGTGAAACAATTGTCTGTAGTGTAATCAAGTCTGCTTCTGCCCTCCAACTACTCCAAGATATAATGATACATGTATCATTAAGCAGCTGCTATGGATGCCTGAGGAAACTGGTAGAAATTTGTACCTATTGTTTTTCTTTCTTCATTTCAATCTGCTCTGTTACACTTCTTCCATCCACTTTCTACTGCACTTTTTAAATGCTTGTAGACAGAGTTTACCTATGCTTTCAGTTGGATTCTACCACGGGCCACACTGGTGCAAACCTTGACCAGAAGACAAGTCTGCTCTCCCTAGAAAAGAAGGATTTTGATGTTTCTGGACAAAGTGGATGCTTAATTATGGAATATTTTAAGTAAGCTCTTTTAAGGTTGTGATTTTTAACACAGCAAGTAGAGGTCAAAAAAGAGTATGTCACTAATGTTTAATTAGAAGAGCTTTGAAATGAAAGAATTGTTTTTTTAATGTTCACTAAGCTCTGTGTAACACTAAAGGCTATAATTAGCTGTGTGGGATTCTCCTCCTGTGTCCCCAGCCCCACACACTTGGTCTCCGGTTATACTATACAAAGTAAAATGCGTGGTCTTGGCAACAGGCTCTTAGTAGGAGCAAGAAATTCTCTGGGGGGTGACGTTTTTCCCACTGGTCAATTCAGTACAGAGCACATTTTGAGGGCTTTAAATAATTACAATATTTAACAGCAAGCCAAAATTTTGCCAATGAAAAAGTCTTCTTGGTCAACTTCTGTTTATATTCCTCTCCAAGTAAGAGAACATATACACAAGATGTAGGAAGAAGAAAAATAGTAGGAGTGCTAACTGAAGAAGAGAATGTAGGGAAGAATTTAACAAAATAACTCAAATATGGTTTATAGTTTTATATCATTTTAAAAAATGAATTATCTCTGTCTCAAAGGTGTTTGCCAAGAGAAGTTTATTTCTGGAATATGTTGTAGAATGATATCCTCCATTTTAGTCATCAACAAAGACACTAATGCGATCATATACGTATTCAAGAAGGTGGACATTGATGAGTGGGTGTCATGGAAATCAGTACTGAGGGACCTCTTTAATTCATATAGGCTTATTTGTACATGGCAGAAATCCACAACCGCCTGATTTCTCTAAGAGGAAAACAAAAAAAGCTAAGCAGCTAAATTTCTGTGTGCTGGCAAAGAGAGGGTAACAGGGTAAAGCTGCGTGAAATATTCCTACTGAAACCTGAAATAATGTTATATCAAATTCAACCAGCCTAAAAGAGTCAGTGAAGCTCTGGAATTATTTCAGCCAAGGAGATTTCTCCTGGATTTTGACTTTATTTAAGGGCAGATAGGACAGCATGCGTCCCATACTGTACCTAGTGGCCAGACACATGATCAAGAGGCTCAGTGACTGCAAGGTTTCCCAAGTAATCAGCTTTACTTTAAATCCGCTATCATTAATTCAGTGATGGAAAGCCTTCAAAAAATTCCATCTCAGAGGATCTGGTTTTGCTTACATAAAAATGAAAAATATAGATCTTTCCATATCTAAAAAGACTAAGATTCTATAAATCAGAACCAGCACAAGCATGCAGAATATATACGGGCATATCTATGGCAGCAAAAAAACCTTGCACTAACTGTACGACAACAGAAGTCAGATCTATTCTTATAGAAACATCTGATTTCATCTTTGAAAATACCTTTTTGTCAACTGGATGTTGTCAAAAAATATTTTCCAAAATATAATTAATCAAAAAAAGCAGTAGCAATCTTTAAAACATCAATAATGTGCTAGTCTTATGATGCTGTTGTATTATTTTCATGAATAAGTAAAAGAAAAAGGAAGAAAATGCCTATTTTTAAATGATTATTGATTTTGCTTGTCCATATCACTTCAACTTTGACCCATGAGATTTGTCTCTTCTGTAAGATCAATACAAATCATTGGACCTTATAGGATTTAATTTTTCACACTCTTTAGATGACATGCTATAGATTCATATTTTGGTTAGATGTTCTCTTTGCAGCCAAACAGTAATGGTTTGGAAAGCATTCATAATAAGAAAAGGAAAAAAAACCCCAAACTCACATGATTAAGACTACCAAATGAATGATAACTGCACTACTTATTGGTTAGGAAAAGAGACAATGTTGTGGTTCTCTGCTCTGGGTAAATTAGACAATTCACATTCTGTTGTAAAATTACTGAGAGATAAGAATTGTCTCTAACCCAGAAAACATCTCTCTTCAACAAGGTCATCTACAAAGCAGCTGAGGAAAAGATGTAGAAGTAGACAGTTGCTTTTTCTCTGTGTACAACAGAGAAACAGCCACTTTTTTGTGTACCAATAAGGTCTAACCCATCACAGTGGTGATCTTCAAACAGCAAAGCATCACACAACATACCATATGCTTGCAGTTCCTCCCTCATCCAGTATCTGCATGCTTAAGCATTTCTTAACATCAACTCTCTATCAAATTCTCAGAACAGAGATGTTTACTATCACACCTTTACAACAAGCACCGCAGGAGTTACATTCAAAGTTACAAGTCAGTCTCAGAACTAAAAGTGGAAGCAATCAAAAAATTGAAAGTTCTTTCCTACTGCCCAGGCTGACCTTCCGGCACGGAGAAGCCTCTAAGCAGCATGACTCTTCTATTTGTGAATTCTTTGCTTATTTTGAGCATTCTTTGGTAAATAATAGTAAAGTGGTGACAGGAAGCTTTTAAATGTCTTGTCCCACAGAAAACAGTCAAAGCATTCTCCTCCCAGGCAAATTGTTTTCTTCTTTTAAAAATGGTTGCACAAGAATTTCAGTCTGACTTATATAAGGAATCATGAGGGTTTTTTTACTTTCCAGATAATCAATAAAAGTTGTAGGAAGCATAACTTGGGACTGCATATTAATCTTGTATTCAGCCTTCCTTGCTAGTTTTCAACAGGACCTATTCATCTTGCTGAGTTTATAGGAGTGATTTTTTTTTCATCTGTACACTCCATGCACCACTAAATATAAAACCAACTTCTGTTTAACAAAGTGGATAGCAGCATGAGGCCATTGCTGATAGCCTGGACCCTGGTAAGAACGTTGCAAATGGGGAGAAGCTGTCAGCCTGGGGAAGCAACGGGTTTACAGCACAAGCCACACTGGTGAGCCAATCGGTTTTGAAAAGAAACACTGTTGGTTTCTTCTCAGCATAACTCTATTGATATCCTGTGGACCTTCTATGATTTAGGATATTTATATGAAAGCATGGTAATACAAGAGACTAAGAGCAGCTGGACTAGGACAGGCCATGGGTCTGTTTAGCCTAGTATCCTATACCTGAGACTGGATAAAAGTGGATGCTTAGAGAAACATGTAATAGAAAAAGCTGTATATAAAGTCACTTTTCCACAAATATTCTCCCAGCTTTTTTCAATCCGCAGTTCAACAGCTTTCTGTCTATCACAATCATCATGGTTTTAATCTATAAACTTGCCTGGTTCTTGAACCCTTGTTAACATTAGTACTCACAGCACACTCCAACAGCCAGATCTGTGACCTGCAGATTTAGCATTTGTGGCACCTTGTGACAGGCAATTTCCATGCATTGCTTCCTCTTTCGTGAAGAAGCACTGATTTGTGGGTTTGCTGAAATGCCCACTTCAACTTCATCTAAAACCCCTTAACTCTTCTACAGTGAGTAGCAGATCTGTATTCACCTCTTCCCACTCCACTCTGTCTCAGGCTGAAATGTCTTGTCTTCCCTCCAAGTTCCTGGGGCAGAAACTGCTCCATACCTCTAATACCTTTGTCATCCTTCCCTAACTCTTTTGAAATGCCAGGACAGGAACAGCACATGATGCTCAGCACTCTGCTTCTACAGAAGTCTGGGTGGATAAGGAATGCCCTAGTGAGCTGAGGGAAAAGAGTCTTGGTGTTCCATATGGGTCTCTGAGGTGATGACGTGCAAGGGCAGCCTTGTAGTTTTCCTTTGGTTCAGTCTGGCTGTGATACAGGGCATCACAAAGGGGAAGGAAAGAAAGACCTCCAGTTAGAGCCCCAAAATGCTACCTGTCTCTTTTTCAAGAGGTTTAAGAGCATTGCAATAACTGGTGAGACTCAAAAGGTCCAGCTTCCTTTTTTCCACTTTTTGCCCAGGAACAGCTGCAAGGAGAAGGAGATTTTGATGTGGTATCAACACTCCATGGTGAAAGAAAAGATGAATTTGTGCAGTATAATCTTTTTTTTTTTTGAGTAAACAGAATACAAATCAGGCAGCTCTCAGTGATCTGTGATGCCTATGGTTTGCACTGATGCTGTAGAATACACAATTAGACAGAATTAATGAAGAATGGTATTGATCATATTAGGGTGTCTTCTGAGCACAGCTTAAGATACAGAATTTCCTTCCCTTTGTTATCAGTTGCATATCAGTGTAACATCACTGAAAATGGTGACAGGAGAAGTAGGGAAGACATCTAGATAATCTTTTTCATAGAAATTGATCTATAAAGTCCTGCTAAGTTCCAATGTTTCAAAAAAAGTTGAATTAGTCTTAATACTGGGGGTAGATTAGAGAAAGGGAACAGGAATGTATTTAGACAATGAGGCAAAAAGACCCCTTGCACACAGAAAAACAAAAAACTGAGAAAATACAATCCTCTTTTTAATAAAGTCTAAGATAAATTCTTTAAATCTGGTAGGAATCAGAGAACAGAAAATATATTTCCTTACTTTTACCTTCTGACTTCAAAGGAAAAATCTGATTTCTTACACACAACATTAAAAGAGAATTTTATCAAAGAATAGCTATGTGTATCACACAGAACAGAGAAATTTAAATGTCTTTTCTCCCATGAGTTTCAGCAATACATAATACTCTCCGCAAGCTCTTCTAAACACTGAACAGAACTATTGTTGAGCATCCAAAATGTTCTTGTTTCTACTGTTTCCTAAGGGATACTTTTCAGCAGAGAGGGAAGAATTTGTCTCCATGGTCTGCCTAATTGGCACTCACATTCTCAGTGTGCTTCCAAGCCTCCTTGGGAAGTTAAAAAATCCAGTAATATTTCTTCCACATATCACTAAGAATTACTGATGCATAGCAATATGCAACAACACAGAACTATGACTGCAGACCACAGTAATATTCATTATAAGCACCATAAGGAACACCTACAAGAAAGTTGAGGAGAGAATCCTTATCATAGAGTGTAGTGATAGGGAAAAGGGTAAAATTTTTAAGCTGAAAAGGGGGAAATTTAGATTAGGCATTAGGAAAAAAAATTTTAATGTGACAGCAGTGAGGCACTGGAACAGGTTGCCCAGAGAAGTCATGGATGCCCCATCCCTGGAGGTGCTCAAGGCCAGGCTGGATGTGTCCCTGCCCATGGCAGGGAGGTTGTAACTAGATGATCTTTAAAGTTCTCTTCAAAACAAAGCATTCTATGATTCTATGATTCTGACATAACAATTCCGAAAGTAATTAGTATGTCATCTTCTTTTCTGACACTCAACCAAGCAAATAACAGAAGCAGAATCTAACCAAAAAAATAAAGAGGAATGAAAGTAGTTTTAAATAGCTTTTTCAAGCTATTATGATACAATTCTGCTGCCATTTTTCTTGAGGATCACTGATGGAAATCTCAAGACTATAGGAAAATTAGAGAAACAAGAGGCTTTGTATTCAAACCTGCCATACAGTCTTAGTCAGCTACCAATAGTAAGGTGTGTTCCAGGCAGTACATGTTTGCACCTAAGAATCATGACAGTAGCACCAAGAGATTGTCAGAAAGGTGTCACTCATGCCGGGATAAGGACCTACACGTCCTGACATAAAAAGCAGTCATTTTCTGTAGAAGGGACTGTGCATAATGCTGAGAATTTTGTGCAAATTCTCCCAACTCTTGCTGGTGTTATGAGGCACTGTCGTCAAAAGACAGCCCTAGAGAATCCAATGAGAATGCTCTTGTTCTCTTCAGCAAAACACCACCTTCTATCTTTGCAGACAGTGTGTGCGCGCACACACACACACACACACATACGTTGCTTCTATCTTTTCTATATGCAGAGTGTTTGAGAAAGGATTGGCTTTGTTTTGGGGAGCAGCTGAAGGCTCTGTGCCCCAGCAGCAGTGGGTGAGCCATTCTCATCCAATGCCACGCTATGTTTCTCATGCCAGCTTGGGCAGATGCCCCCTAGACTGAAGGAGAGGAGTTTGACAGATTAAATAAGCAGTGATTTAATGTGGGCTACTCCTGCACTGTGAGGGGACTCTCACAGCTCCTTCCTGAAGATGAGGTGGCTGCTGAGCTACCATGGACGCCAGAGTAGCTGACTGTGCTTTGCTGTAACTACCACAGGACTTTTTGGGGAGACTTCCAGATGTGCAGTCCCCATGCAGACTCAGTAACGTAATTAGACCTGGGATTTATTTAGCACTATTCAAGATGTTTTCAGCAGGGCTGATTATGTGCCATTCCCTTAGGAATCC
Source organism: Clamator glandarius (assembly GCA_033459285.1). NCBI lineage: Eukaryota > Metazoa > Chordata > Aves > Cuculiformes > Cuculidae > Clamator > Clamator glandarius. The sequence goes on from JAUNZM010000136.1 coordinate 433,071, forward strand.
TTTTATAATTTGGAGCTTCCTCAGAGCTGCAGGGATTTGAAGGGGGGAACTTAAATAGTATTACATTTGTATTGCTGAGGTATTCCCTTTCGGGCCAGAGGTAGCTTAGCCTTCTAACATGCCCACAAGATTTTCTTTCTGTCAGCACATCTACAGTTGATAATTTGAAGCATTTTCCAGGGAGCTGGATGGAGTTATGTCTCACAATAGTTGTTATTCAAACATGTTACAGATATTTGGGCATTTTGGCAGAGAGTGGTTTGATGTAATTAGGATCAGTATCTGGTTATGGCCATGCCAGGCCAGAGGCAGAGGGCACTTCTCAGAGTGGGAAGAGGAAAAGCCAAAGGCAACGATTAAAACAGATTATTATACACTTATGAGCTAACATGTGGAATCAATAGCAAAACATTAGCAGCTGTGCTCAGCTGTAGAAAAGCCTGCAGTCTTACTGTAACCAATAAAAATAAATTATGGACTGAAAAGGAGGATGGAAAAAATGGTGGGGAAACTATAGCAGCTTTCAAAGAAAAAAATGTTATCTAAATTTTGAAAATAATCTCTAACCTGAAAGACTGAGTTTGTTTGGTTTGTCTTCTGTTTGTTTGTTTGTTACATTATGCTCATAAGTTAAAATCATGCCTTAATTAGTAGGCTCCATGATATCCGGGGCAATAACAGTAACATCCCACAAGCTCTGAAGGTGAAAACAAAGAAAGTGATAATCAAATTGGCAAACTGTGTTTCCTAATAAAGTGAAACAAGATCTTATCCTGACTTTTAGCTCTGAAGAAATATGAGGTAGGAACATCTTAGACTTGAGAAGTTTGCTTGGAGTAAAGGCACTGTACAATGAGTGGGCTGATAAACAGAAAGCATCTGGTCACCCAGGAAGAAGGTAAGGATTTAATTTATTGGTTATAAGCAAAACCCAAGGAAATTGTACTTTTTGTTAAGATACAGCAAATTACTCAAATTTAATAACCAAGTGCAAGATTTAGTTCCCAAATTCCATATTTGTAGTAATACAACACTAAATGCTAATATGTGTGATTTGCACAGACAATAAAGTTTGGTCAGGCTAGTGAATTAAACATTAAGGTTAAGAAATGTTTGGAAAATATATCTATTAATGCATACTATAAGATTAAAAAAAAGGTGTGATCTTTCTGTGGTACAAAGTTTCTTCCTCCTGTTTAGACACGTTACCCTACCGGAGTCAAAAAAAATTAATACATTTAAGCTCAAAAAAAAAAAAAGTTGTGATTTTAGTAAAAATAAGAAAACTAATTCTGCATCTTAATTCATATTTAAATATACTTGTGACTTTTAGTGATAATTTCAGCGTGACTGGTCAGAAATAAAGCTAAGAAAAAATAACAAGTGTTAATTGACCCATATTTAATTTTAATCTAATCTGACGGTCAAGAGTGACTAATTAACTTTACAGAACAAATGAAGCCTTTGTTAAATATCTGATTTCTTTACCCCTTCAGTTTTGATGTTAGAGCCCATGAGAAATCATCTCAGACATTGCCAAGGCATGTCTAAACAAAATAGGGAAGACTAGAATGCATATTCATAGATTTCATAAGGGAAGAAACGAAAAGGGGAGAAATTAAGAATAAAAGATTTAACTAAACAAAAAAAAATTAGGTGGTGATTACTTTCAACACTGTTCAGGATTCAACCTACAGTCAGAATTTTTAATAAGAATAGTGTCCATACAGATTAGATGAGGTAGGAGAATAGCACTAGATCCTTCTTAGAAAAAGAATACACTGATAGATGACTTGCTGACCATGATGAGGAATCTGAGGCAAAACTAAAGACTATATCCTTACCAAAGCAAGGTATTGAAAGTTTTTCCCATCCCACAAAATCTTTTTGAGTCTTAAAAATTATTCCACCTATTTATGAAACAAAACTTTTTTTTTTTTCTTCTAGCACAAATACATCTACCTTCAGTACCCCGGAGTGGTTACTAACCTGGAGAACAGGAGACCTAGACTCCAGGACTTTTTCTGCTTAATTCAGTAAATAGGCATAAACTTCATCACAACCCAGACTGCATTTAACAGACAGTTTATGCATTGTTTTAGAAGGAATGTGTCTCTGTTAGTAGAATTTCTGCTTAAACTTAGAAACTTCCATAAAAAGTAGTGCATTTTTTACAAAATATTACAAACCCCAAAATTTAGGGGCTTTGTTAATTCACATTTTTCTTTTGAAAAACATTTTTTTAGAAAATTTCTTATTTGCTGTAGTTACCAGAGTCCAAGTCCAGGATCAAAACTATATTATCATTCCTTTCTCTGGTTGCCATGGTTAGTTCCTTTTCTGGTATTTCATTAGAAACCTGTCAGAATAAGTCATGTCTTAATGAATTAGGATATTCTGTAATAACACTCTAAATGTGTGTATCACCTCTTATCCAGCAGAAGAGCAGTTAGCAAATGCCCCCATCAGAGAATCGTATCACAAAGTTATCTCCTGGGTATTTAACACAGGAAGATGGACAGAGCAGTGCAGGGGTGTGAGGCTGAAACAATTTCTGTTACAAAATGCAACAAGAGTAATTTTACAGCTGCACAGATCAAGATTAGTTTCAGTTGTACAGGCCTGGGCTGGCAGCACCACCAAGCAGTGTGGAGAAAGCCAAGTTCATCGTAAGTTGGGAGGAATAAAGTGACTTTGATTGCCTTTGAAATTGTGATTCAATAGTAGCAAATACATCAACTGGGAGGATGAGACCACTATGTAATCTCCCCCAACGGAGACTAAGAGCTTCATTAATACCTTTTTCTCACTTTCTTTCGAAACCACTATCTCCATAGATATAGAAAAATATGTGGCCTGAATTTTACACCCCATATCCTCCCCTTCCCCCCTTATTTGCATATCCTAAGAATATCTTTCTCACCTCAGCCTCCATGGAAGCAAGAAATCTAGCATATGCAAAACAGAAGTTCCCCTCATTCTCCATTATCAGGTATGCATAGATGCATAGTTTTGTGTCTCCACAATGCAGGGACGACAGAGTAACTGACTTACAGGAAACAGTATAACCGAACTTGATTAATTCTTATAAGAAACATGTAAATAATTACAAACATCTCCATTCTGGAGTGATTATTAAGTGATTTGTTCAAAATCTTACAATAAAGTAATGTCTAGCTCAAGGAACAAATTCATGGATACTTCCTGACCTGCCTCAGAACATAATTCCCTCTACTTCACTGTCTCAGTTTTCTTCCCTGAAAAATGGGTCTGGATAACATGTGGTATGTTTTCAGCTGTAGTTTTAACCTCCAATTTACAATGCTTGAATGCATGAGTAGTTGCTCTGAGATAATATAACTAACTCATCTATGATACCTGAAAATCTGTTCTCTAAGTGTTCTATCCAAACCTAATTTTTTTGTTTTATCATTTTTTAATTAATTACCCATGGTTGTACACCTCCATCTCTGCCCGTCACTCTGTTGGTTGAAGGGACAAACCCAACTTCCTCTGTCTGCAGAAGCAGTGTGATGTCTTTCATGTCTTTAACTAAATCTGAAATAATATGAAAATTCAGCATTGCATTGTAATCTATTTGTTAACTTAGTAGGAACATGTATTTCTAATACAGATTTTATTATTATCTTTAATTGTTCTTAATCCTTCATTCTATATTCTTCAATTCCCTATTAATTCCTTAACTAATATATTCATTCACCATTTGCTAATTAAGACCCAATATCTCTCATTTAGGCTCATCCACTGCTAAAACCTTTCCATATTTTATCTGGAGGTTCTGACTAAAAAATCCCCAACTGCAGGAACAATGCAATCAGTAACACAAGAGCCTCTGAAACATTGTGAAAGAGGAACTGGCAATGTAATGAAAATCAGTTTACTTAACATGCCATACTCAAGCAGTTTAATCACTACCATGTGAGCAGTTGAATAATCCCTACAACTGGAGTAAAACTTCTAGGATGAAACTGAAAAGAAAAAGCAACAGCCAGTCAGAGGTAGTATGAGTTAGCCTCTTGGGCAGACATGGTAGAAAATAAGAGGAAAATCCATCATCTTCTATTTCTAATCTGTTAATTTGTTGCTTGAAAAGATGATCTAAAATAACACATCTTCATTCACAAAGCTCTCAGTTTCAGGAGTGGTGGTGGCAGTATAGTTTTAATTTAGCTACAATACTAAAATCCACAGTAATCCACAGAAAAGTTTACATACTTATGACTGAGAATACACTTACTTTCCTGATAAGGATGCCAAGAACATATCTGGATTATAGGATTTTGCTCTCCTTTTTTAGCCAGTCAGTCTCTCAGGCTTAGATAGTGGAACTATTTCAAATGATTTATAAAAACAAATGAGAAATCCTGTGTCTTTGTATGCCCAACTCAATTTACTTGGGATAATATGTGACCCGAAAAGCCTCAAAGTCCAGAACAAAGATGTTATCAACGACTTCCTAGTCCTGGTTGTTCTCAAAATAATGAGACAAACTTAGTGCTGTTATCTTTGCCATGTTATCTATGCTAGCAACTCCATTAAAGACTAGGCTAGCCTCTCAGAAACTTCTTTTACTCAATCAATGACCTTGTTTCCATGGCAGGCTAACATAAGGTGCCACTGATGACGACTTGATTTCCTTTCACATCTGAAGTGGAAAAGGAGAAGACAGACTAAATGAAATCCCATCCATCTTAATGAAATACAATTATATTCTCCTTATTAATCATTTAAAAATCAATATGTCTCTTCTTGGCAAACCCCGCCAGAATTTGTCATTCTGTGCCAGGCCTCAATACATCTTATCCTGTAGTGATTTTTATAAGTTCAGTCACCTGTTTCCCAGGGTAAATAACAGTGTTTCTTTGTGCTGTGATGAAAGCAAAAGAATGTCACTCTCAGGGAGGCTAAAAAGGCAGTCTATGCATTTTAATCAGTAAAAACAAGTATTTCCTCCCTGCTTACATTTTTAAATGAGAAGTGTTCATTTAAAGAAAAAAAAAAGGCTTACATGAAAAAAACCCCAAAAACCACAGGGCAACTGATATGTATAGTTTCATACAGAGTGTTATTTATCCTGTCAGCAATAATACCATTAGTTTCTAACGTAAAAAATAATCTTACCTATTGCATGGGATGGTACTAATTTTATAAATTTGCTTGCAGATCTCAAGCTCTGAAAGAAATGTGTGAGCTGGAATTCTTCCCACACCAATTTCTGCTGACTTACAGGCTTGTAGAAAGAATATTTCTCACTCTATAAAAAAACTTCCATATTCTCTTTATCTACATTAGTTGCAATGAGACCTTAAAATCTTCAGCAGCTGCAGACTGAATTATCATGAAATAAAATGGAAGTATTAACTGAAAAAAGTTTGTAACAGGTTGCTTTGTAACAGCCCCCAAGGATATTACCAAAACCAATAGGTATTTCCAGGAAGATACTTACATGACATAGGACACCGGGATACTTAGTAAAACTTGTCTGAGAAAGAGCAAAATGTCATCATCTTATATTTTCCTCAAAAAAACCCCCCAAAACTCATGTATAAGGTTTTAAGAAAAACACATCATTGCACCTTGAAACAGCTTTCTTACAGGTGCTGTTTTAGCCAATCATTCACACACGCAAACCTTGCTAATCCTATGAGCATGTCAATTATGTGTCTGTAGTGAGTGAAAAGGATGATTCACTGCAGCACCAGAATGAAACCTTGGTTCCACAGGCTCCAGATAGAGTGTGGGGCAGCTCTACTCTACGACAGCCCTTACTGTTCGTCCTGCTACTTATTTTGGAGTACCTTGTGGGAAACCCTGCAGAGTGCATCATCTTCCCAATGACAAGATTATGTCATTGGCAATGACAGCTGCAATGGTCAGAATTTCACCTGGAGTGTAGCTGAGAAAAAAGGAGGTCAAACTAATAGACTTTTTCCAAAAAGAAAAGAAAAATAATTGAAATAACTGGCAGGGAAAAGGATTCAGAAACAAGTCACAGACAAGATGGCAAAAACACCCTCCCGACTCCTGTTCACCTATTTGAGTCTTGTAATATTAAAAAAATTGCTTTGTATATGTAAAACATGCACCACTTGCAAAGCCAGAGGGGAATATAAAGTTATGTGTGTTACCATTTACCTTTAGTGATAATTTCCTCTCTTTGTTCTATTAACCTTCTCTGTTTTATGAGCCAAAATGGAGTCAAATACCTTTCATGACAATTCAATATTTACCTGCCCAAAGCAAATAAGAGAACCCTAAAGACCTACATTCAATATGTATTGAATTTCTAATAAATCCTGTTTGCACATGGAAATAGAGGACTTGCCAGGATGGATGATATTTCAAACCTATTTAGTCCAATATTTTACCTTAGTAAACACCATCAAGGTGCTTCAGAGAAACGTAGAAGAAATACAGCAATAAGTAGATGCATAGCATTATAATTCAAGTTGGAAGGGTCTTCTGGAGGGCACCTGGCCTACACCCCACACAAAAAACCCGTCCTTTTTCAGGTCAGATTTGCTGTTTGTACAGAGGACATGCAGGTAGCAATCTGGTACTCCTATGTCTGGTTTCGTATGCCACCAGGCATACCAAGACAAGTGGTACGTGCAGGCCTGCAAGCATTCATACTCCTCATACACATGAGGATGTGTGAACTACACAGGAGAGCATTCATCCCGCGTTTGCAGCCACTTCTGAGACTGCTTTTAAGAGCTCTCAAGCAATTCTCTGTGTTCCTTATAGCAAATAAAATGTCCAAATCAAAGTGTTAACAACTGGACAGCAGTGCTTTAGTGGACATTAGAGAGGTATTAACACAGATAAAATCTTCTGGTATGCTTTGCCAAAAATTGTAACCAGAAAAGCAGTGAAATCCTCTGCCACCTGATCTGTATCTGTTGAAAATATGTACTAGCTAGCAATTAATTGTTCCTTAGGAACAGTATTTTAATTTTGTAATAAATACAATAGAATAAAATAATGAGGAATTCAAGAAATTTTTCCTCCCGCAGCCTGCTTGAAAGTTTTTTTCTTATCTCTCAGTTCATATTATAAAATTTGCACATTCTAGTATTAATAGAAAACAATTAATTCTGAGAAAACTGGCATAAACATTTCCAACAAATGTATTATATATATACAGATAAGTTAGCCAAGTCATGTAGCCTCTGCTATTTCCATAGGCATAATCTGAAAAGTCTGACGTAGTCCATTTGGGTTTATAATAGAAAATTGGTAGCTGCACTAATTCTGAATTCTTGCCCTCAAAAAGGCTTTTCACCTATGGTACATATGACTTTTCTGTGGGATTTTCTTGTTAAAATACTAACAGGCACATCATCACAATCCAAATCTAACCATATAAAGCTTCTGTTTAGTTAAGTCAACTATTTTGTGGTGTTGCCTAGAAAATCAAAACTGGCAACTTTTGCAGTGGGAGCTTTTTCTCAAGTCTGTCAGGGTTAAAATTGTATATCTTGTTCTATAGGACCTTTAGCAGCTGGAATAACAGTAGCCATCAGTAATTAGGAAAACATTAATGAATCTGTTGATAATACAGTCAGGAGGCATTGGATGTCATGGAACAGGTGGTTACACAACAAAAGACTGTTTAATACAGATGACTAGCATAAATGTGATTCCAGCTTGAAAGGAAGCAATGTTCACATTCACAGAATTCATCCCACCTTTCTGATAGACACCTAAAAGTTTAGTACCCCAGCCAACAGAGAAAGCAATGCAATAAGAATCTCCAGAGGACAAATCATCCCATGTTAAGCTAGGAGCCTGGACATCAAGCCTGGATCACTTAGATATTGAATACAGATCAGAAGAAATGTCTTTGCTGTCTTTTAGGGAATACTGGTGATGATTTTTCCTGTAACCTAGGGGATCATCAAGAGGAGAAGGAGGAAGAGAAATAAACTGTTTCTGTAGCAGATTCCAAGATGACTACTAGTCACCACTGAGTCCTTCAGAGCAGTAAGTACTATACCAAGGTGCATCAGGTTTGGTATTTCCAGAAGTACAAAACTCCCACAGCCCTTGTTTAAGTGTTTGTGCAGGGGAACTCATACAGACCACAAAGATTAGGTGCCGAACAAAAAGAAGTGAAAGAAAGAAGCACCTATTTTATTAGGGGTGACCAATGCAGCACTGCATGTTCAACAGTGCAGAACAAAGACTAAGAGGTGCCAAGATTGCTGTCCATAAATGTATTGGGATAAACAGCAGGGAGGAAAAAAGCTATTCACATTGAAGCATAGAGCTGACACAAAACAAATTGATATAAACCAGCTACAATTACACTGGAAATTACAAGAGGATTTCTAACCATCAGAGCAGTGAAATATTTTCTAACAGGAATGGGGAAGGGGAAGGCAAAACCGCAATGATTTTAAGTCTAGAGTTTGATGTGTTTATGAATGGGATTATAGATAATACGATTATCCTCCATAATCAAGGACTAGTTCAATGATTAAGGAAGTGTCCTTCTTTCTTTCACCCCAGTTACTTAGCAGTTTACTGTCTAAATACTATACACTCATGATCGTTTGCATTTAGCCCATTGTAACATTCAGTTATCTATACAAGTTTTATCCGAACATTTAATATTTACTGAAAAATAAAGTATAGTTACATATTTAGATAAGAAAAAACCACAGACTATTCTTTCCTTTCTTCACAGTGCACTTTCACAATTTCTCATGCATTTCTTCATATTAAATACTTACATTTAAGTTTCTCCAGAAAGACCAATGTTATTTGTGTATTATACAAACTGCATGATGTCACTACTTCTGTCACTGCAGCCTTTCTGAACAATCAATGTTCCAAAAAGATGGAGCTGATTTGCTTTCACAAAAATCTTTAATTTATTCAAACTGGTTTATTATCCTCTCTCTTTTTTTGTCTCTTAATCTCATGTTTCAATTCACATGTAATGCTTTACTTTCTTTCCACCACCCCCCACCCTTGTTGTCCAAATTCAAAATTGATGGAAAGCAAGTTAAATTGTTTAGTGCCAAAAATAAAGACATTTTTCAGATGCCAAGGAAGGAGAAGGATTATTACACTTTGATGTTAATACCACATCTTTTGTAGTTTTCCTGTTTGTTTGTTTTCATCTTCCCCTGTTGTCAACAGTGCACTGGATTTTATAGGCAGTCTAACACAGAGCAGATGCTGATTAAAGGAAATGTGGTTTTCAGTGTGACATTTAAAAAAATATCACTTGCTCTAGTCTAAATACTCTATTCCTAATGAGTTTTATTTTATTAACTGTTGTGTGAAAATACAATGAGCCTATATTTAATTGAAACAGAAGTTTTTACAGCTAACTTGATGGACTGTGACTGGCAGTTAAGATTGACCAGAATACTCCTGCTGTCTACCCTGAAGCGTGAAATATAAGGTGTGGGCACACACAGCCATTCACTCCCAGGCATCTGCATGGCTGGGATAGAGCGACTGCTTCACTTCCTGGCATGTGCTGACACTCTGCCTGCTACTATTTCCTTGTTCTCTGAATCTTCTCCCTGTTCCTTCCTCCCGGCTTGATCAAAATCCTTTAATACTAGCTCCAGAGGGCAGAGGCTGGCTACTTTTAGTTTAATGTAAATGAACCCTAATTCCAAGCAGAAACACCACCTCAGCAGGCACTTATAGATAGTGTTGTATGCACTGCCTGCCTGTAGATCATTTTATGTCTTTTATATATACAGAAGACATAAACTGCCCCAAATGCTGGCAACCTAAACAGACATTGTGAATGAAAGTCAATGAGTGGGGAGAGAACTTACATGTAAGATAAAATTTAATAGCAGTGAAAAAAAAAATGTTGATGTATAATGATTTTTATGGCAGTATGAAACAAGTCTGTTTACTTGGCTTAAAATCAAAATTAATTTTACCTGAGGTGTAGGTGGAAGATATGAGGGTATGTTTCATGCTGCTTTAAGTTTTGGAATAAGCTCCCATAATGGCATAATGTTGGCCAGACTGTTCCTTGTTACAAACTTCAAAAGAACTAAAGGAGCAGGTTACTTCAGGCCTGGTCCTGGAATGTCTTAATTCAGTAGACCTGCTACTGAATTTAGGATGACCATGATCTGATTCTTCCACCTGAAAAGGAGTGGCACTGTCCCAACCTTTCTACAGTGAAACCTGATATTCTTTTCTCACTATGTCATTTAAACTGTACTGTGTACAGTAGGTAGTGAAAATGGATTCCTTTCTTAACACTGTATCTTTAACATGTGCATTCATAAAGCAATGAGCAAATACAGATTGAGTAATTCAGAGGTTAGATTACTGAATTGCTAATTGTATCATGGCTTTTGTTGGAAAACCAGGAAGCACAACTCCAACTTTACATATTATGTGCATCTCCAATCAAGAGTATTTGTAATAATGCACAATGTATAATAAAAAGATCTTCAAAATCCTTTTGACCTATAAAATCCAAGTCTTGCTTTGCCTGACTTTCAAATTATTTCTCCAGTTAAACCATCTTTTCATTGTATAATGGTGGTAACTCATCTGATTTTCATCATTGCACATTGGATCAGGTTGGCTCAGACAGCTGACCTTGTGGGATGGAAGCATTTCAGTGAAAAAGTATGCAAAATACTTTCACAATGAGCACAAAATAAATAACTGTTGGCTACAAATTAGTATCAGCCTATTATATTAGGTAACTGGTTTGAGAATTCATTGCCTGGTAGAGCTTCTTGGTGAAAATTAATTGTTATTCGACTTAAAAAAACAAATCAAGAAACTAAGCTTTTATTTCCCTCTTACCCTGCCTTCCATAATACACAAACTCATTTTCAAAAGAAGACTTCAAGCAGGAAAATTATATGAAGAAAGTATTGGGGTAGAGAAAGCAATCAGAATAAGGTTAAAGGCGCCATACATTACATGAAATGCCCACAAGGGCTGGAAGGTTGAGTGGGTCAGATAGAAGCTCACATAAAGATCTAACCGCTAGGCCTGTGGTCAGCTGGAGGGACAAAAGATGCTATAATCAGGCTTATATGTCCCCTTTTTACACTTACTTGAGGACATTTGTAATTTGAAGTTTTGGTGTCCCTTTCATTTTAGGGTAAAACCCAAGCAGGCAGTGCACACACAAGACTGTGTGTGGTCTTTGGAAAGACCAGCCCAGTGCCTGACACCAACATGCCTTGTTCAGGAGGGAGGTGGCCTTGTAGACTGAGATAAGCTGTCTTTTTGGTCTCTCAGGATCCTCCCTCCCTACCCTATTCCCACAAAGTGCCAGCACAGTAACCCTAGGTGCTGCTGATCTTCTTCAAGGACCTTCCTTAGTGGGACTGAAGCCACAGTACAGGAAACAGACAGACAGACATTTGGAAGGGATGGCATGTAGACTCAGCAATGTATCACCCTCACCCTCAGTTCTGTGAAAACAATGACATTGCCATGCTAAAGATTCAATGTTACAGACAACTCATTCAACATTTAACTTGAGTGCCCCTAAGGTAGCCAGAACATGAAAAATACTTAGAGCTCTCTGAAACCTCCTTTCTGTAGCATTTCACAACATGTCCTTCACACAGTGACTCTAAGTATTACAGAAGAATCAATACAGATGCTTTAAGCTACTATGAAACACCTTCAGGAGATTTGTTGTATTAAGCACATTTCTAAGTTGTCTGCTTTCAGATTGCTTCATGGTCACACAAATAAACATGCATTGTGATTGATTGATGAGGTACAGGGGGAGGGCATGGCACAGATGCCCAAAGAATGAAATTTCCAGTCACATTTTCATGTCATTCAAAGGAAAGATATATCTCAATCTTGGCATGATGCTCTTTATGAAGCTAGGCCAGCTCACAGTTCACTGCTCTGTAGTAATTCTCAGAACGTGGCTGGGTTTTAGCATGTTCCTATGCAGTCAAGCTGGGCTTAGTCTTGTAGCTGTGTATGAAAAGGAAAACAAAGACTGGTTCTCATTAAATTATTATCCACGCATCAACATACAATGAGCCATAGCAAGCTGTAATTTTTATGGCTTTTGCCACAGCTGCCAGTTTGTGGTCATCATATGGTTTGGTCTCAACTTGTTCAATCTTCCTACAGAAAGCAGATATAGCTTCTGTGAGGCACATTTGTTTGCCTGACACATTCTCTTTCTCCAGGTCCAAGATATAATTACTACTAGCTGCTTCTCTGTCCTTTGGGCACCTTGGGATCTCACCTTCTCAACACTATTGTCAGAATTCTCTTTCTAATTGAAATCCCCAATAGGCATTTTAGCAGCTAATGTATGTGATTACAACCACTCCAACTGCTGTCAACTATACAATTATAGTAATCTAATTCTTATTTGTCTGAGGTTTCTCTTAACTGAAGTTCCCTGTCAGAAATAGATGAGCACCACCAAAACCCCCAAAAAAAGGCAGCACATTAATGAGATACTTCAATGTAATAGTCAGAGTTACAAATATTAAAATACAAAGGGAAAAATAAGGACCAATAATGTAAGTAAGCAAACTTTAAAAATCAAGGGGAAAATAGCAGTTCTGGAGACTGCAGTCCAGTTCATGAAAATGTTGATCTCATTTGGTTTAGATGCTTGAAAAAGGAGAAAAAAGTCACAACCCACAGAAAGCTAGCAGAAAAAGTAATTCACAAGGAGTCTCTAGATTTTTAGAATGTCCTAATGACACATTTTCATAGCCTGTATGTGTGATAATAGAGGGACCTGAGTTTCTCCATCTGGGATTTCATTTTGTCAGGTATCTTCCATCTTGGCAGAGGGGAAGGTGCTACAGATGGACACAGAAGACATCCAGGAACCTGGTTTTGACAAAGAAAAAGTTAAGCAGTGTTCAGTTAGACAAATGTTGAAAAATCATATTTCCAGCGGAATAAATCCTCTGTGTTTACACTGTTATTGTAAAGAAGGAATTCTAAATGTATATCCTAAACAAGGACTATTTAAATGTCAGATCCATATAAGATCTAGACTGCAAATACAATCCAGACTATGCCTATGTCCCAGATGTATGATGTCCCCTGCATTCCTCTTTCAGATATCTCATCTCTCGCTAGACTTCAAGGGACAGAATATAGCACAAGGGCAGCCTGCAGGGGTAATGTGCACATTGCTGTCCTGGGAGAACCTGGAGACAGCATGCTAGCTAACAAGGAGGCTAAGGTCAAAAATCTCAATAGACCTTGTTAAATATGAATTCAGCCACTTTATTCAATATACTCACAATGAGACCATTTGGAGCAAAAAAATTAAATTTTCAGGGCTACAGAGTCAAGCAGAAATTATTAATCTCCAGCCTGGATATTTCTCTGCAAGTAGGCTGTCATTTCCTAGACTCAGCTTGATCCTATATACATGGCCATATTCTTAGTTTATGTAAACAACTACAGTTCATTTAATGTCGGCCAATCTGTGTTAACATAGACCAGCTAAGGATAAGATTCAAGCTCTTTGTGACATAAGTAGATACAAGACAGAAGGAGGCAAAAGAAGTAAAAATACTGCAAATCATTACAGTTCATATCTAAGCTTGTAGCCAAATTAAATGGCATCATACTGGATTTGCAACTTCAATTTGCACAGAAAGCAGGCACAATCGTACTACTACAGCTTTGTGCCCACATTTCAGCAATATTGGTGAAAAGATGGAGCAAGACACTGATGAAACTTAAGGATTATGTAATTCATATATCTTCACAAATTGCTCTTTAGCTATTGCAAAACAACTCTCTGCAGCCCCTGGTTCTAGTTGTACAAACACAGTACATTCTTTTAGATCGGGGAAATCACCCATATACAATTCTTCCTTTGTGTGTGTGTGTCTGAGTCTCTAAAACTTTGGACCCTGCAGGCTAATTCCAACCAAATTAGCCAGAAAGAATAGAGACTTGAATGTATTGGAGGACCACATATAATGGATTCAGATAAATTTCATTGGAAAGAGTAAACAGATGGAGGAAGGAGACTAAATAAGTGCTCTAAGGTAGATGACAGCATTAGAATCTGCACTGCTTGATACCAGAGAGTCCACACAGCAGCTAACCAAAGATTTCACAAATCCATTGCTCAGAGAGCAGATTCCTTGGTTTTGTCCTCTTAACTAGGCTGGATATCTTTTCCTTATCTGCTTTGCAGAAATTTGAAATATTTTAGAATTTTAGTAACAGAGAGGAAAGAGGACTTCAAAGCTCAGCTCTTGTTCAGTCTCATACTTTGCAGACAGACTTTATCTTTTTAAGATAGCATCCCCAGACTAGTAGGTGTGAATAACCTCAAACATTTAATTGTTTAAAATCTAGATACAGATGAGGATTTCTGCGGTAACAAAGCCAAATAGTTCTTTAGCTTTTGCTATTGTGCAAATGGCGAAACTCAAGATCTGCTTAAACAAAAAGAAAAATAATTTTAATGTGTTGTAGGACCATGGGACTGAATTTCAGCTGCACTTGAAACAAGACTGAGATTGAATGCTTTCACACAAAGTTTTGAGAAAACGGTGGAGATTTTCTCATTCATTTCTGCAGTTTCATGTGTGTGTATAACACTTCACAATGTAGGATCCCTATGCTTGTGCATGGGCTGATATTCTCTCATGTTACAGCTATTCAATTCTCATTTTCTTATTAAAGATGAATGACAGAGAGATGTTACATAAAATTTAGTGTTGGATATTGAATAAAGATTTAGGTCATGTTTTCTACATATCCACAATAAAAGGAAAAGGCAAAAGCTATGTCACTCTGACAAAACCAAGTCCAAAACACCTCCTAAGAACAAGACATGTTTTGCAATCTGATGTAGTAGACAGAAATATACCACAATGATGCAGACTTAAACTGAAACAAGAAGGCCGAGAAGTAGCACTTCTATTTCTTTAACATGGTTGGAGTCTGTGACAGAAAGCAGTGTAAGAACATGATATGTGTTCCTAAGAACTGATCTTCTATTGTTTGCTTAGTCCAGCTTCTGTGTAACAACTTATGTTAATTTCTTCTTCAGTCATGGATTATCACTATCAATGTGATACAAAAGCTCTAACACAAGTGACTTTATTGTTTTCAATATTTTCATTTAAGTACTTCAATCAATATCTGCCAAGACAATTAAAGGATTCAAATAGTAATTTTTCCCTCAGAATCAATCTTTGGTGTGTTTTTTCTTTTTCTAACTTTGTGTTTATTCCCCTATTTGTTTTGTTTTATTTTATTTTTAACACTAACAAAAAAGTTAACACCATTTCCCCAAATTCATCCAGAATTCTGATTCTCGTTGTATAAAGGAAATGAAATTTGTCACACTGCTATACATCATTTGCACTGCAGTACGATGTCCCATCTGTGTGTCAAGTACAAAACAAAAGCATTTTGTGAAAAATTGCTAAAGTAGTAATGATTTTTGTCCTCAACTCTTTGTTTTGCCTTTCAATAAAGAAGGCGACATGTGCCACAAATGATATATTATTGTTTAAGTACAACCCTAGTAACACAGTGCATAACCAAAACCATGTTTCACAGCAGAGAAACTATAGTTTACTGCCCCTATGGCTCTGATGAGAATATAATGTTCTACAGTTTATAAATGCTTTGAGGTCAACACATGATTTACTTCAGCTTGTTCATCCAATGAGCAGAAGGTCCAAAAATATATCAAGCTATTAGACAGCCCACTGGAACTTGGCGGAGACTCCCAGTGATGGAAAGCATGCCATGGAAGCCTCTCTGTCAACTGGAGATGAGATAATTAGATCCAGGTAATACATTGGAGCCCCATCAGGGAACAGGACAGCAAACATGTCATCTTTATGACTTCTCGTCCTCTCCAGCAACACTGGCCTGAGATAGTAAAAAGCATGAAGGATTCATCAGTTCCTAGCAAAAGAACAGCAGTGGCATAATCAAGCTATCATCTCTCCATTATCCTCATTATCCAGAGGCCTGGTGTTCTGTATAAACAGCAAAACAACATCAACAATAGATTGAGGACCCATGCTAGTTAGCTCCAGCTTTTATTTTATGTTCCAGAGTAATGTCACAATCCACTGATGGGCTGGAATCTTTTCACATCCAAAAAAAACCTTGAGAGCTCACATTTAAGTTACAAAATGTATCATGCAAAAGTCTCTCTGATGATTAGAGACCTGAGCTTCAACATTACAACTAAATATTCCCAACTGCTAATGGAACAGGACATGTCTAAATACTGCGCTAATACAGTGATTTTATACTGTATGTTCAGCTAAAGCCATAACACGCTGGCCTTTTCTCTCACACACATTTCTACATATACATTTTTGGAGGACCCACTAGCTGGAACTTGGAAGTGGATAGTTGCTGCAAGGAGAATCCCAGTGCATTAAATTAGCACTCATTTTGCACGAGAAAGGTAACTGAAAAATATCCATCTGCATATTATTGGAAAAATATTTTTGTGTTTCAGACTCAAAATAAAAACTTAGAAGAAACTTATGCTTTCCTTAGACACACATGCACACCTGAAAACTAGAAAAAATACTTTAGAAAAATCAAAATAACTTTAGAAATCAAAATAACTTTTAATATGATCAGTTTATTCTAAAAAGGCAATCTTTTCCATATTCCAGATTTTTATGTGTGTAGAAAAAGGATAGTTTAAATCGTGACTGGTCCCATGTTAAAATAATATGTTCTTGTATGTGTACATTGATTATTTGATTATTGCTAACATTTGACTTTATATATATGATTATATAAATATGTACAAATATTATATAAAGAATTACAGAATCACTAGGATGGAAAAGATCCACAGGATCACCAAGTCCAACCATTCCTATCAACCACTAAGCCATGCCCCTCAGCACCTCATCCACTCATCTTTTAAATACCTGCAGGGATTGTGACTCAACCACCTCCCTGGGTAGCCTGTTCCAGTGTCTAGTGACCCTTTCCGTAAAAAATATTTTTCTGATGTCCCACCTGAACCTACCCTGACGGAGCTTGTGGCCATTCCCTCTTGCCCTATCCCCTGTCACTTTGGAGAAGAGGTCAGCTCCCTCCTCTCTACAACCTCCTTTCAGGTAGTTGTTAAGAGCAATAAGGTGTCCCCTCAGCCTCCTCTTCTCAAGGCTAAACAAATACAATAACAGAGATAGCAGTTGTGGCAACTATCTTTGATGTGACAAAAGGTAAGTAAATCTAAGCTACTGGAAACACTAAAAGAGGAAAAATTCATGTTTAGCAGAGGAAGTACTAAGTTTAAAAACTAAAAAGCAGGGGTAGGCTAGATAAAAACAATGTGACTTTTCCCAGGGTGTTCTTTTATAAACATTACTTCGATTCTTCCTTGACCATAATATGTACAGAAGATAAACCAGCACTTTTATGACTAATAATCCAAATCCATGAAGTTGTTCACAAAAGTTCAGAAGTTGAATGAATTTAAGACTAGAACTACAATGGCAAATCACACCATTTAGCATCACACAGATAGGGAGGCACATGACATTTAAGATTCCTTGTCTATAAAAAAGAAAACCTAATGGCAAATCTGCAAATTACCCACGCAATTATAGGATCCAAATTTAAATTCTGTTGTACCAGTCATGAAGAAAGCTTTGCAACATAGTTCTCAGTGATACCGGACACTAAGCAAACTATAGAACTATGGAATTAAGAGTTTCCTAGGCATGGAAAAAAATGTAGAAAGTACATGGATGGCAAGAGCATGCACAAAACTGCAGGCTTAATGAGCCTGAAGATTTAAAATTGGGCTCTATTTATCTCTGATGATAGGAAAAGACTTTCAAGATCTTTTTTCCCTTTTTCTTTCTTCATTCTTTACTATAAAGTACAATGTTTATCTCAAGTAGTCTAGAATCAGGAAAAAAAGATGTCATCCCTGCAGACAAAATAGATTTGCAAACAAGATGTAAGAAAAAGCTTAGTTGGAACCACTCATAAGCAACAGTCATACAGGAAGACAAACAGTAAATCCAACTAATCTTATGACTTAAATCAGAGAAGAGAAAGATATCTAAGAATTTACTAGAATGAAATCCAGAATACATGCAACTTTTACATTTAAAAAAAATTACATAGTGAAGGAAAAGATGGAAGCTAAACTGGAGTTGTATGACTGTAACAAAGAATCAAGACTAGAGGCAACTGCATATTGAAAAGGGGAATAATTTAGGACAAGAGGGGAAAAATAACTCCAGAATGCATAGGAACTAACAGACAAATTAACAAAGGATGTAAAAGGACTTCAAAAACAGGCAAAGATTCAACATATTAGTGAAATGCATTATGATTGGATGTTAGAAACAATAAAAAAAAAAAAAGTATGCTTAGAGGGGCGATATTGTAGAGAAGAAGCAGAAACCTATTCACAGTTATCATGACACATAAACCAGACACACAGCCCCCTTTGTTTTTAATAATTTTGAGTTGAAGAAAAAAGTCAAAGAGCAATTTAATTGATTCAGGCCATAGATTCTTCTTAATGCTTTCTAATAACTGATTACTTGTATACACCTTGTTTGATTTCCATCTGAACAGACAGTTTTTATGATGGTTTTATTGCCAGTATGAATGAGAAGAAAGGTGCAACCCACCCTGTTGGACCATGGCCCTACGTGGGACTTCTTGTGTTCACTCTCAGCAAAAACTGGACTAACGAAAGACTGGGATTATTCTGAAGGCCAAGGAGGCTTTGAAATAACCTTCCCAGTTACTTAATTGAGCAGGGGTACTACAGACCTACCATTTTGCCTATCAAAAGGTTGACAGGTCTTCAGCCAGTGGCAGCAAGACTTGTTTTCACTCTGGAGGTTTCTCATACAAGCTCAACAACATTTAATTTCCTAACAACAGTTTAAGGTGATGTAATTACATGCGCATACAGAGCACTGTGAGCTTTATGTAGTACTAAACTTCATTTCTTTAAAAAAAAACCTACCTTGAATTTGCCTAGCAATTCTTTACCTCACAATTTTATTTTAAAGCTTTTTAAGAAACTTCTGATCCAGTTTCATGCCCCCCTCCCAAAGAAAACCCCAAAATGTAGCAAATGACTAAATAGAACAGGCAAACAAAAAGAAAATTCACTCGGGCTTGTTGCTGAAGTTCAGTTTAGCCCAGTGTTTTTCTTAGCTATGTACCATCAACTGTAAAACTCTCTCTAAATGTGGAAAAAAATGCCTGTCACAAGTAGTCCAGGAAACAAAAGTGTAAAAATATCAGAGATCGTATCCTGTAAGTGGCAGAGATTGTGTTGATAGTATTCTCTTACAAAGAACAGTATTTGAACAGAAGACTTTAGGTGAAAAACGAGCACTTAGAAATTAGAATGCTGTCAGGTATTATATCTATGAATCAGACTGCAAAAAATTAAGTGGATGAATTGTACTGTCAGTCACCAGTGATGTACAATAGGAATCTATACAAATGTTATCTATTGCATGCAGAACTGATCATGCCATGAATGATAAAGATCATTAATCTGTTAAACAGTAGGAAAGACTCCTTTAAAATAACAGATTTAATTTTTAAAAGAATAATGATGCTAGAAGAAATCAAAGAAATGAGTGGGTCATGTTTATCCTATGCAATGATATTCTTTTGATGATGACAACTGAATCTTGTGGTGTATTCTATATAGAAATGTCATACAAGTTACCTTCAAGCATTCAGTAGATCAATTTAATTAAACCATAAATTCTCAGAATCATAGAATAAATTTTATTCTGTACCATTACCACAGATTAATATATATGCATTTTTTTGAGGTGAAGTATACAGACTGTAGAGTAAATCTTCCCATAAAGGTCATCCAAAGACAATCCAGTCTAAAATATTAATTTACTACCTTTATCTTTGTTGATGCAATAAAGAGTAACAATAAGGGTACTTTTACACTGACACCTAACAATGAGAGGGTCAAGTCAGCTCAATAAAGCTGGCAGACTAGCACAAGTGTCTGTGCTTGTGTTATAAATATTGCATAGCAGACATTTCATGAGTAAGAATGTGAAGGAATATTCCAGAAAAGGAATGCGAATTTACCATCAAGGAAGCATCAGAAAATTGAAATAGCCGTATAAGTTCAAATACGCTTGCATGTAAAAAGTAGAATATAAAGAGGGGAATTGTCAGCCCTTTACATTTCAATGTGATTCAGAAGAATACAGCAAGGAAACGTAACATGCATATATGACATGCCTTAAAACATACGCTTTTATCAGAAACTTTAAGGATTATTACAAAGTTATTATATTTTTGACTGGTTTTTAAACACTCATATAAAATACAGAACAGACAATTGATTAGTTTGCCACAATTCTTTGAACTCCCTCCAAACCCCAAAGAACATCTTGTAGATGGCATATACCATATGGCACAGCTGAAAGATTATAAATAATATGGCAAGATGAAAATTATTACAAAGGTAAAACTAAGCCTTTAGATTGTGTCACTTATTCTTTTTTTTTTCCTATATTGCATGTCATTGGGTCAGAGTTGCTGGACTGCATGCCATTGCATGTCACTGAATCATCTGGTTCTAGTCACTAGTGAAGATCGGCTACTGAGTCAATGGTTTAAAGGTCTAACCTGCTCATGAAATCTTGTTTGTACATGCCAGGCCACCTCTAAAAACAGATGTCTTCTTCTAATCTTCAGCCTAAAAAGATGTTATTGCTCCTTCTCCTTAGCAGAAATTGGGGGTTTTTTGGCTGAACTAGCAGAGACTTATGTGACTGTTGTCTTTATGATAGAACTTCATTGAGAAGGCATGTTGTCCAAAGACAACATTTGTCAATACTCTCTAATGATTACAATATTTAAGCTCTACATTCAAAGTACTTTACGTATGCTACGGAGTCCTGCTAATGTTTCTCTATAGAATCGTAATTCAGCATGTGGCAAAAGTAAAGGTAAGTAATTTGCTTATGATCAGACAGCTAAAACCTGAACCAGAGACAATGCACAATTTCCCCCTCTTGAGTGATGTGGGAGCATTTGCTCACATTTAACTTTAACAGACTAAGCGTTACAATGCATTCCAGATGTTGTGTGCTGCTGACTATAACTATGTGGCAGTGACTCATTACAAATTTAGCAGACATCTATGACAAGAAAACAAAGATGAATGAGTGTTTTCACACCAAGAAGCTCAGAGACACTTTTAGAAAAGCTCAGTAGTAAGTACCAGGCCCAGCCACCCACTACATATGCTGCAATGGTAAATTCAATTTGCAGACATGGGATCCTGCCGGCATGCAAAGGAAGCCATTGCCTCTTCACCAGTTCTCACATTGTGGTTACCTCCCAATCCAGTGAACAGAAATGTGCCAAAACCAGTAGCACAGTGTTTCTGCTCATTCCCTATGCTTTGTTTACTTACATTAACCACTCAGGATACTAATCAACACATCATATCATGATGATGCAATTATAAATGTAATTATGAAAGTAACATGAATAATTTCATTAACTACTATATGTCAAGCTGTCTTGTTCTCTCCACTCCCTTTGTTAGAAACATACTATGGGTCTACTCAGCACATCTGGGAGTTACATAATGTACATATGACACATTTGTACTTAAAAGTGCAATCCAGCAGATCTGAATCAAGGAAAATGTAACTTCTGTTTGTTGAAGTTTTGCCAGAAATAGGACTGCAGTATTCACACCAACCACTCAGTGCTGAGGATTCTGAAAAGAAATGTTTTCTTACAGAAAATAATATTTGATTTTGAAATTGTGATTCCATTACACAAATACCAGGAAGCAAGTCTGCCAATGGTCCTATAAGCACAGTGTCAATAGCTGATAATTCTTTCTGCTTCTCAATATTTGTAATCCAGTAGGACTTGCCAGGCTGCAACAGGAAGAACAGACACATTAGCTGTGTGCTTTACAAATAAAGGATAGAGAGAGCCTCATTTTTAGACAACACATAATCTAGGATTATGTAAGGAAAAACTAGAAGGTGAAGAGTTCAGAGGACAATCTGTACCTCCCTTGCAAAAAGAAAAAAAAAGTTGCAGAGATAGTTTCAATCATGCCAATGGATCAGCTTTTCAAAAATACCTATCTACTCCCAATTCTTTGCCCTCCCCTTTCTTCCCACATCTGCCCTCTCCTCAGGCTGAGAGTAAGAAGATTCCACAGCCCTTTGCAAAGAAAACTGAGCCTAATGCCCGCCCTCAAAGCCAGCTGCTGTCCTTACAACAAGCTAAGCTTTTGTCATCTAATTAGCAGTTTTAGAGCAGGTGGCATAAGTGAAGACAAGTAGAAGTCCACCAGAACAAGCGGCCTTAAATTACAGTTATGTCTTACTGACATTTTGCCAGGTGATCAATGCAGTCCTTGGCTGTCTTCTGTGCATGTTACACAGCAATGCTGAAAAATCAGGCCATGTTTATGCTGTGAAGTAAAGAACACATTTAAAAGTGACTGAGCACCCCAAGCTTTGTGGCCTGTCCCATTTCCCATCCTCTCTGCTCTAGTTTAAATCTAGACCTCAGCACGCTCCTACATGTCAAGAATGCAGATGGTGGATGTGTCCAGAGTCTGATTAGCCATGTAAATGCAACCAACATTTTACACAACAGCAGTGAAGAGCACTGGGTACCTGACTGTTTCAGGTCCTGAGAGGCCCAGCCATGGAATTGACTGTGTGGTTTCAGATCCTGCAAACATTACAATGAAACAATAAAATCTCAGAATGTTCCCACACAAATACTGCTTCTATTTACAAATGATTGAGTTATGCTAAGTGAAAAGCTAGGGTGCAGTTTCTTTATTGGTTTCAAATATATTGTACCTTAATGTGCACATGCTAAATGAACTATCAATAATGATGTTAAAATAAGTATATTATTCAGATTAACAGAGAAATTCCATGCTAAAAGGAAAAAGAAAAAAAAAGGATAGTTGACATAGTGATAGAACAAGGGGAAATGGCTTTAAATTGGAAGGGGGAAGATTTAGATTAGACATTATGAAGAAATTCTTCACGATGAGTGTGATGAGATACAGGAATAGGTTGCCCATGGAAGTTCTGGATGTCCCATCCCTGGACGTGTTCAAGGCCAGGTTAGATGAGGCCTTGAGCAGCCTGATCTAGTGGGAGGTGTCCCTTACTATGGCAGAGGGGTTGGAACTAGATGGTCTTTAAGGTCCCTTCCAACCCAAACCATTCTATGATTTTATGATTCTATACTGTGCTTGATCAGGGCTATTGCTACAAGTTGTACAAAGAAATTAACACAAATTTTATTGAGAGATCCCACATGGGAAGTACATAGAAGCTGGCTTTATAAATAAGAACCATACTAAGCTCATGAACATTTGAAAACCCTTTCATATGTTTATAGCCAATATAATGACAATTTTTCTAAGTTAGGACTGATCTTGAAATAGGAAGCCTTAATTACACATATGGTCGGGGGATAAGATTCAGATGAATCCTAAAGAAGCATGAACTTACATCTAAATTAAAACAAACACATCATTAAATGTATGGAAATAATCTGTTTAGTCTATTTGAAGTACAACTTCTCTTGAAGACAGTTTCAGTTTGGAGGACACAGATAATGATATTAGCTTTCTGCACTTTAGTAAGCTGAAACAAAAAAAAAGGAGAAAAGAGCTATAATTGTATTTTCTAATGAAAAATATTATTTCAGAATCATGTAGGAAGTTCAGATCATATGGGTGTGATTGACTTCTTACAGCTACTTTTTGTATTGGTTACCTGCTTATGTAGGTGTTCCACTGCAAATCTTATTCTTATTTTTATAATTTCTCACTGGGCATAGCATTGCATATTATGACATAGGCTGTCAATACAAAGTCTCATCTTAGAAGAATACTATAGATGTCTTTGCTTTATTTCTAAATTTTAAAATGCTTTTTGAGAAAGTTAGGCCATGATTAAGTGGAAGGGAGGCAACAATTAAAAGTCTGTCCATCCAGAGCACTTTCTGCTGTTGTGTAACGAATAAAGAATTTATGGGTCTGCTTCTCAGCTTTATGTTAGTGAAACTCTAGTGATTTCAGTGGAGTTATTTTGAGTTACAGCCGCAGTGAAAGGAGAATCAGGACGTATTGCACTAAATAAACTTAATACACAATATATAGTCCCACTAGATTCATTCTTAAAGAAAAATAACATAAAAAAAGCAAAGTGAACAGCCACAAGAGTTCTGCAATAACACTTAGAAAACAAATATTACTCTAAAATTCTGCATTTCCTTGACATTCAGGAAGAATTCTGCTGAATAGCTCAGAGCATACATATAAAAAGGGCATATGATGTCTTAGAAGCACAAAGGCAGCAGAGAAGTTAAACTTTGCAAAATATAGAAGATTGTATACAGGATGTAAGAAAGAACATTAAACAGTAAAAGTAAGCAGGTTCTGTTAAAGCTTTATGATTCCACTTAACATTTATGAAGTTTTGTGCTTAATAAAAAAAAGTTTGACAGGACTTAACAGGGCAGCAAGCAGGAGGAGCTGGAAGATACCATGCTACTAGAAATTTATGATCTAGTTGCCATCACTGTAACATAGTGGGATGAATCTCATGACTGGAGCATGGTTACCGATGGCTAAAGGCTGTTCAGAAGGGACAGACAGGGAAGGAGGGATGAAGGTGTTGCCCTCTGTGTCAGGAAAGGGATAGAATGTGAAGAGCTGTCATTGAAGAGTAGCCACTAATAGGTTGAAAGCATGTGAGTCAGAATAAAAGACAGAGGAACTAATGGGAACTTTATGTTTGGTGTATACTACAGGCCACCTGATCAAGGAGAGCCAAAGGATGAAGCCTTCTTCCTCCAGCTACAGGAGGCTTCATACCCGCAAGCTCTCATCCTGCTCAGGGACTTCAACCACCCTGACATATCCTGGAAAAGTAGTACGGCAATCCAGGAGACTCCTGGAGTGCATTGAAGATAATTTCTTGGTCCAGCTGATAGAGACCTCCACTCAAGGAGATGCAATACTGGACCTGATGGTCACTGATACAAGTGATACAATGCTTTCCATGAGGCACAAGAGTACTCAGTCCCCATATTTAGGAAATCAGGCAGGAAAGGGAAGAGACC
Organism: Clamator glandarius; assembly: GCA_033459285.1. Lineage (NCBI taxonomy): Eukaryota > Metazoa > Chordata > Aves > Cuculiformes > Cuculidae > Clamator > Clamator glandarius. The sequence goes on from JAUNZM010000136.1 coordinate 458,211, forward strand.
AGCATGACTGAGTCGAGACTTGCTGGTCAAACTCAAGAACAAGGGGGAACTGCACAGGCAGTGCAAACAGACACAGGTAACCTGGGAAGTTTACAGGGACGCTACCCGGTTCTGTAGGGATGAGATCAGGAAGGCGAAGCCACAGATGGAGCTGAACTTGGCAAGGGAAGTGAAGACCAACAAGAAGGGCTGCTACAGGTGCATCAATCAGAAGAGGAAGCTTAAAGAGAAAGTATCCCCACTGATGGTTGAAAGTAGTGACCTCATATCAACAGACAAGGAGAAGGCTGAGGTACTTAGCAACCTTTTTGCCTCAGCCTTCACTGACAACTGCTCTCTTCACCCCTCCTGCGTCATGGGACAAGATGGTAACTAGGGGAGTAAAGCTCCTCCCACTGTAGAGGAGGATCAGGTTCATGACCACTGAGGGACCCAAGCATATATAAGTCTATAAGACCTGATGAGATGCATCATGGAGTCCTGAGGGAATTGGCCGATTCGGTTGCCAAGTCACTCTCCATAATATCTGAAAAGTCATGGCAATCAGGAGAAGTCCCTGGTGAATGGAAGGAGGGTAAAATTGTGCCTGTTTTTAAAAAGGGTAGAAAAGGGGGGATTACTGACCCATCAGCAGCAACTCTGTGCCTGAGAAGATCATGGAACAGATCCTCCTAGAAGCTATGCACAAGCACATGGAGGACAGGGAGGTGATTTGAGACAGCCAGCACAGCTTCACCAAGGGCAAGACCTGTCTGACCAGCATAGTGGCTTTCTATGATGGGGTAACCACAGCAGTGGACACAGGTAAACCAACAGATGTGATCTCTCTGGGCTTCTGTAAAGCCTTTGACATGGTGCCCCACAACATCCTTCTCTTTAAATTGGAGAGAGATGGATTTTACGGGTGGACGATTTAGTGGATAAGAAACTGGTTGGAAGGTCATATTGAGAGACTAGTGGTCAATAGGCTGAAGTCCAGATGGAGATCTGTGACAACTGGTGTCCCTCAGGTACTGGGACCATTGATGTTTAATGATATTGACAACAAGATTGAATGCACCTTCAGCAAGCTTGCAGATGACAGCAAGCTGAGTGGTGCAGTTGCACAACAAGTGCAAGGACCTTGCGCTTGGCCTTGTTGAACCTCATGAGTTTTGCACAGGCTCACTTCTCCAGCCCGTCCAGGTCCCTCTGGATGACATCCTGAGGGAAGACATCCTGCGAAATTCTTCACAATGAGAGTGGTGAGGCACTGGCACAGGTTGCCCAGGGAAGTTGTGGATGCTCCATCCCTGGAGGTGTTCAAGACCAGCTTAGATGGGGCCTTGGGCAGCCTGATCGAGTGGGATATGTCCCTGCCTGTGGCAGGAGGGTTGGAACTAGATGGTCTTTAAGGTCCCTTCCAACCCAAACTCTTTTATGATTCTACGACTCCTTTTCCTTAGCAATGAGAGTAACATTAAAATGTTTTTAAATTGCAACAGACAATGTTGACACTTTTCTGTTACAGCAAGCACCAGTATTGCATGGATTTCAAAAGAATGAATGTTATTACACAGGCTAATTAGGCTTATTAGGCTCAGTGGGACCATTGGTCTTCAAGTCAAGAAGTCCTGCATACAAGTCTTAACAGAAGCAAAGCTTTACTCAGTCCAGATTACCCTTATGTAACTCCTTTGTTTTCGGAGGAACAGCTCTAGATTTACATCACACCTGCTGAAAGTGCATGTGACCTACTGAATTCAACTGAGGAAAAAATCTCCACCTTAGGATTTTGGTTCTCAAAACTCATCAAGATGCTCAAAACATGGTATATTGGATTCCTCCCTTTTACATAAGGTACATACTCTGCAGTCCTGAATGGTGGCTGACAGTCAAGGGAAATGAAGGAATAATGTACTTGAAACTTCAGGGAATAAAGTTACTGTTACCCCCAGACACGCCAGAAGTTTTCCTTGAATGCATTAGAAGAGAGTGTGCAGAAACAGTGCAGAAAGGCTCATCAGTCCATCTGTATATTTATTTGGATATGGGTGGTCATTCACAAATACCTGAACTCAGGATGAAAACCACAGATGAATAAGACGGGATAAGCACCCGCCTCGGCATTTATGAAGAAACCATAGCACTTCAATATATCAAGCTTTATCCCTGTGAAGTCAGCTTCTTTTCTGAGGAGAATTTAATTTAACCATAAGCAGCAGAAAGACAAAGACTTTGCTCTTCTGGTAAGCTCTATCATAATATGAAGGGGAAAATGAAATTGCAGAAAATATTGTGTGTGGTATTTTTTTTATATTAGTCTGATGGAGTTTTTATATGGCAAACATGAAAACATCAACTTATTTCACTCTCTTTTGGTCTGATCAAGTTCATGCACCATTTTTGCTGATTAAATTAAAAAAAAAAAAGATGGCTTTAATTGAACTTTACAAACCAGCAGTGATATTTTTAGCTTTTTAGATGAAGGTACTAGCCAGTAACATGTCGTCCCATTGAGGGATCTTCCCAGAAAAGTTGGATCGAATAAGATTATTTCCCTGAAATCTTCAGAAACAGAATATATGAATTCAAGCAGCCTTAGCTCATTCTTAACATTTGTTACTAGCAACAAATGATTTAAATAAAATCAGTTCTATGCAATCAACATCAAAACTGTAGTCTAAAAAATCTGGCCAGTTGAATGTAATGGCCCTGATACACACGAGCCCGTTTTTTTTCTCTAAGAAGCATCCCCTTTCTTGTGTATGTTAAGAGAGTAGATGATCAGCATGATATGTAGAAAGTTTTGTTGTTAAATACAGAAAACATTGAGCACTAAATATAATACATATATTGTTTATATCCTCCAGAGTAGCTCTGCAAGTTTCATTGCAGCTTTTGAAACTCTAGTCCACAGTGTGGAAATAGGACAGTTTAATATACTTTCATAGAAGTTCCATGTCACCTTCTGCTGAACAAATACTTTAAAGCAACACTCATGAACATTTCCCCAGTGTCAAAATATTTTTTTAAAAAAATTAAAATTGCCTGAAAGGCAAGCGCAGCCCCTTAAATAAGTTTCCTACCAATATTTTGTTATGCATGTTACAGACCTCCTTTACAAGAACAGTTAGAGCAGTGAGAGACTTGGACATATATATGCAGATATGTTCACACAAAAATTTGTCTAAGGGATGACTGTCCTAAAATCTCTTTACAAAAGTCTCTTAGCCAACCTAGGGCAGGAACAATGCCCTATGAAGGAGATGATCTATCACAGACCGCAAACAAGTGAAGACACACTCAAACCTGTTTGCAAAACATTCACAGGCTTTAATATATGTGTCCATGCAGGTTTTCCAACCAATTTTGAACCAAGATTCATTTCAAATGTCTCCTCCCCATGCCAAAAAAGCTGGGGTGAATTCACCAGCTGCATTATTTACCACATCTGTCACCTTGCTGTCAACTCCTAGCACTTTTTTTCCCCACTGCTAACAAAAAGTTCAAAAGGGGAAGATCATCTGATTTTTCTTGACAACCCCTTTTCTGTTTCCCAATCTGCAAGCATATATATTTGACATATTTAGCTCTGGCTGGTTTGTTTCAGGTTTGATACTTCTCAGAAGCTTACTGTATGTGTGTTACCAAATATGTCTCAATACGTATTTTAAAAAAAGGAAAGAAAGGGGAAAAAATCATTCTGTTTCAAATAATGAGCATGTGCACCTTTTTGCCTCAGGCCTTCATACACAATTTAGCCAGAAAGCCAGGGCAGATCATGATTTAGCATTTGACATCTTTTGCCTTCAGGCCAGGGGAGACTAATACAGATTTCTGACTCTGAGCACACCATGGAAAAAAAAGTGAGAGAGAGAGGCCTTTTATTGACTAAATGATAAAGAGGTTTGTAATGATAAATAACAGTCATTTTATTGTGGAATTCCCCAGAAAAGATGCATTCTGCAGTGTCTGAAGAAGCCTAAAAGCCAAAGCTGGTTCCCTGTGGATCCAAACCTGTTAAGCTCCAATCTTTCTGGGCAGAAATAGAGGTCGCAAATTGCATAGGACCTGCACTATTAAAACTGTATAAGCATGATACATAATCACTGCTGCATCCAGGACAGTTAGCACTAAGAGGATTAGCTGAAGGCTGCTTCTGGATTTCGCTCCCCCAGTCTGCATCTAAAACAGGCCTGGTGCACACCCAGCCTGCTTGAGAATTTTCTGCCAGCTTTGATCGATAGTTTAATTGTAAACTTTGGGAGCAATAATGGATAATTCAGCTTGAACCGGCCATTATAAGCGCTGTTGCTGAGGATGGAGCCTTCAAAATTAAACAAGAGTTGTGTAATATTATTACATTTGTACCACTCACCTACAGTTAAATTCCATTTACAAATACTATCTTGACAATGTATGGAGTTCAATAAACATAGGCCCAGGTGGGTTGAGTGGGGAAAGGAAAGAGAAAAGAAGCTAAAGCAAATTATTTGCCGTCTATTCCTGAAAGGTTTCTATGTTAACATCATATATTAAAACACATAGAAATAGAAATAGAAATAGGAATTGGGAGAGAAGAGATAGAGGTAGAATCAAGCATAGATCTAAGTTGCTGTTACTGTTTTGACTGCAGCACTGTGATGGAAACATACCTAAATATCTGTGAGGGATCACGGTATGGCAGTAGAAGTAGAAAAACGTCCCAGGGAAGAGGTAAACATGTTGCTCAGACGATATAGTCTGTGGCAATATCAAATTTTCATTAGTACCTAAAGCAGTTGGTTGAGCTAGACTGGAGATATTTGTGCTGTCATATGGGTAATTTTCTGAAACACTAGAAGACACAGCAGTATTCTGTGGTGAGAAATCACCCTGTCTTGGAAGATGAATGAATAAAATGGCCAGGAATTTAGCTATCAAGCTTTCTGGCAAACACACTCTGCAGTATTACACATGGAGACACTTCCATCCTGTTCTAAACTGAGTAATGAGGAAGAAAAACCTGTAAGAACAAGGATTTTGAAATAAAAGAAGCAGTTGTGCAGACACAGACCTAATTCTGTTTACAGCAGTAAGATCTAAGCATTTCCCTAATTTTACTATGTATCTCTCAGTTGAATGGAGAGAATTGGTTTAAAAATGAGAACATAGGGTCAGTAGTAGTTTGTGCTGCCAGACTTACAATGAATTTAGGATCTCAAGTTAAGTTTATGCCATATCTTAGAACACCATTAGACATTCCACAAGAAACTGGAATTGAAATGAATTCCCTAATCCTAAAAAGATGTGTGTTGTGAAAGAATGAAAAGGTCACTAAGAGCCTTCTGATCCCTTACAAATACTCTTGACTTCCATCAAAATTCCTTAGTTTTCACAGTTGAGCTCTCATATTTTGTACAAATGATTGAGATTCAAGACCGGAAATATTTCGGTCTCATTTTCTTTTCTTTTACAATTTTTTTTTTTTTTGAGAAAATGACATCCATATTTATTGGTGAAGTAATCTAAAACTCTTCCTATATGCTTTCTCATGACTGGCTAGTATGCAGCTAAATATTCTCACTAAGTATTCTCACTGCCTTTTTTATCACCCAGCTAGGACACCAGACAGAAAGATGTCCAGCATGAAAAAAGGACCATAAAAGGGTTTTTCTTTTTTTTTTTTTTTTTAAAACCACTTGGAAAATTAAGCAAAGAGGAAACAAACTGTAGCAAATCGACAGGTGTAATTTCCAGGCCAGGAAGTTGCTGAACTTGGCAGATGAAGCCAAGTAGCATTGATCTGTGTACTACAACCGCTCTTGCACTGTGTATGAGCCATTGCTGTTGAATGGCTCTAACTTTCATGGCTCAGAAGTTTTCAAAGGAATATCCATATCATTTCACTCCCTTTCTTTTATGGTAAAGATGTACTTGTTCCATCTGTAATATGTTATTTGTAAAATTATGCCAATGTCAGCATCATAAAGTAACTGCAGGATTTTAGCCTTTCGCTGTGGTTTTCTCTTTTAGGGAATGAGGAAAATAAAGGTTTTGTTTGCTAATCATTGGTTTATAATGCTACCATATCACTCTCCAGAGCACTCCTTATTCCAGGAAAGACTCCCACAACCTGTGGCAAAAAGGCCTATGGCTCTAATACTGTATACTTAGAGAAAATTAAACTACAATCCACCATACCAGTAATGTAGCACTCTAAGATCACACTGTCAGTGATTTTGGATGGATCAAAAGAAAAATCTGTACGTAAGCAGCCCATAACTTGTTTTCTACTTTGATATTCAAATCTCAAGTAGAGGTACAATTCCCCAAATGAGGACTGCAGGTTAAGAAAGGGTACAGATCCGAACCTCACAGTTTGTTGAATACCTTATGTTTTGTAGACTATCTCTCTACATTCGGTACAACAGTGATATGAAATTAGGCACTAACCATCAGAAATGAGTTTACTGATGTTACACTGATGCTAAGATAATCATTCAACTTAGAAATAGAACAGTTCTGTGCTTACAACTGAGGGCCTGAGCCTTTACAGCCTCCCTCTTCATGGGGAAACAAGAAACAGCAGCATCATACCACTCAAACTTCTTACTAAAGACTTTCTGCAAGACTTTGGACAATTATCCAACATTTCCCTATGCCTCAGTGTCTTTGACAGGACAGTACAAATAATGATTTTGTAAGTCAAGCTGAGGGGCTGTGTAAATATTTAAAAATTGCAGTATGATGTACTGCTTAATTTGAAATAATGAAAATGTCCCATATAAAATGTCATGCCTATGGTAAGTTCTTACCTTCTGCTGCTTTCCTGCTGTGATTTACACAGCTGGTTTAATTTTCACATTTCCAGCTCAGCCTATTTAACACTGAGTTCCTGAATATGTAGGCAAATACTGCAAATCACACCAAGCAAATAATACATGGATTTTATAGCTGAAGATTTAGGTAACATTTTGGGTTATTTAAGAGCTCTATTTGTTTCTTTTCCCCTTTAAATTGATCATACATTTTTTTTTTGGCAAATCTTTAACCTGATCAGGCAAATATTAGCGGAATGTGACAGTCAGTTATCAACTACAAGCACATGCCAGATTATGAGCAATACTACTTGGCAAAGGATCCTTCAAGGCTAAAAATATGAATGGACTGAAGTTGGCAACATACAGCCATTTCGCAGGATATCAAAGCTAAGAAAGAAATGTAAGTAAAATGAACAGTCTCCAATACATTTTCCAGCTTCTGTGGGTCCTTTACACATAAATAAATTAAGGCAGAACTCTGTGTGTGAAAATAAGGTGGGAGTTGTGCTTGGCCTGGTTACCGTGGAGACTGACACAGTTTGATCTATTAAATTGTGTCCTGTGGTCACAAGCCATCACCTAGTGCTCAACAAACAAGGATAAGTAGTTAGCATTTCCCAGAATGGAGACAATGTTATCCCATTTAGTGAGATTTACTCCTCCCTTTCCTGAGAAACAGATTAAGGACAATGTATAATGTTTGAAGGGAAAAAAGTAAGCTACATACATAAGCTAAGTCCTTTTGGTCATGTAAGTAACAGTATAGTTTGGCCTTTGGGAATGATTGGTTTTACTTAAAATGGACAGACCAAAAATCACATGAGCCAACTGAAACATCACTATTCATTTTAATGTCTCTACCTCCTTTTTCTGCATCCTGGAGGTAACCATCACTCCATGACTCTGTGTCTGTGTGTCCCAATTTCCTCTACCCTCCTCCCCCCATTTTTTTTCTCTTGTGTTCTAATTCCTGAAATTTATTTCCATCAGAAAGATCAGCTAAGCTGTAACAGAGAGACATATAGAACCAAACCACTGAGGATAAGCACACATAATTATTTGGTGCATATAGGCTTACTTAGTGCTATCATCACTCACATCTCTGGGTTCCTTGCTCCAGGATGAGCTCTGATCCTTCAGACCTCTTGTCTCTCTATTGGACTTGACAAGCAGTGAATGTCCACAGCCCTTTCTTATTCAGAGCTGGGTATTGGAAAGCTTATCAAAACCTTTCAGAGGGACAAAGGTTCTCAGTAGGCTCATGTGACATGAACTTAACTAGCATTTGCAGCTGTGGGGTTTCTTATTCCCAGTTCTCCTTGGGCCTCAACAGCATTTTTACTCAAGACTAATTTCATCTTGTTTTATCTGATAAAAGATGTTTTAAAATACACATTTTTGGTGGAGATACAGTATTTATGTGGGCATTCAGCCATCCTTTTCAGAAAGAATAAAGTACTTTTCTGAAAGCTTTTTAATTTTCTGTTTGTAGACTAACTTCTTGGCAGATGCTGGTTAATTGATATGCACATTTCCAAGGTCACTTTTCACAGTGAAATAAATATTTCTCTCTGCTCCCTTCCTAACTCCCTGTGTTTCCCTCATGCTGATATTTATGATAACAGGATTGTGTGTTTGAAGCACGGGATCACACTCAAATTTTCACAGGCATACACCTTTCCTTGAAACAGATTTGTGCTGTCTATCCAGCAGTGCATTTTGATGACATATATGACATTGTGAACAGCTTGAGAAGAAAGAATCACAGAAATCTGGCTCAAAGTACAAACACCAGTTTGGAAAGAGCCTCGCTTGTTGGTAACAAGGTTTATAACCACAAGAAAACCATCACTAAGAAATACTGGTCTTCTGATTCACTGTTTAGTAGGATCCTGTTCCATAGCCTCCAGCTCTGGCTGAGCTCCACTGCCATTATAAACCCATGATAAAACTCTTCTTGATTTTAACAGGATGAGTTATGCCAGTTATACTGCTTGTTTTTAAAACCCTTCCCAGAGCGCTCTTATAGCCAAATCAGATATACGCAATCAACAGGGTTTATTTAGTTACTTATTGTCCTTCAAGGTTTTGCAGCTTATTATGGCCTGTGATTTGCTAGAAGAGGCTTGTCTTCAGCTCCAGTGTCTCCATTGCCTCTGAGCAGCTCCTGCTTCCAATCACTTGGTGGTGCTACAGGAGAAGCAGAAGAAGCCCTTTCCTGGTTTGGCCACAGTGAACTCCTTGTTCCTTCTTTTCTTGAAATGGCTAATAAAAAGTATAGACCAGAAACGTGTTTTAGCCAGTCAGGGAGACAACTGACCAAACATTTACTCATATCCCCGTGGTCCACATCAGTTGCATCATTTTTAGCACCTGTTGGAAAATAAGACAATAACTCTTTCAAGGCCATGCAGTGGTGGGATCCATGCCAGCATAAGGAAATCATCCACCTTTAAAGTTAAAAGGGCCCTATCTTTGGGATTAAAATATGTCATTTATAACATAGTAGTAGGCAGGTGCATCAACATGGTTGTGAGGCGATATGCATTAAACAAAAGATAATCCATGCCATGACAATCCTAAAGGTGCAAGACAAAAGAAGGTGGGAAGCAGAAAAACCAAATATTGGCATAAAAGAGATAGTCACTACCACAGTTCTATCAGACCTTTGTCAGGAATTCGGAAGAGGCTCTTTAGCAGATACAACAATGAAACTTACAGTAAAAGTAAGCACAGTTCTGAATCAGGGCTTCACCAAATCTTCACCAGCTCCTGTCAATCATTTTAAAGAAAAGACTTATGGAAATTAAGAGAAAGAGAACACTTGTGTGCGTTTTGTAAAATTTTGAAGAGAAGTAAAGGCAGTTCCGTACCCTGCAGTGCAATTATATAAGAGAACTTGAAAATATATAGATAGGCTATCTTCTATTACATTGCACGTGTTGGTAGATTGATTTTTTTTAAAAACACGGTTGCTTAATCTCTAAGACATTAGTTGGAGTACAAGTGATGTTCAAGTGTTGGCTAATCATAGTGGAAGAAAAGCCCTCACAACAGCTTCTTCTTGACATCTTCTACCTCTTCGATTAGCTCAAAATAGCGAAGTCATTACTCTTAGGAAAGCTGAGAGAAGCTAACAGCCGCTGTGCACGCGGGAGTCAGAATTCCAGTTTGAACACTGAAACCTGCAATATACTCATATCCGTGCAAAGGCAAATTCTCTTTGCATGATGCTTTTATGAGGATCAGCAACTGAAGGAAACAGACGTTGCTCTAAGCTTTGGCAATGGCTAGTCCAAAATCCCTCAGCAAAGAACCACTCACAAAAAAAAGACAATAATTCCCTCATGCTGACATCCGCTTCCAGTCCTTACTGTAGTGGCAATTCACCTTCACAGCGTTAAACATATTTCCGTCTGCAAGCTGCCAAAAACCAGCATTTACTTTCGAGTAGAAATGAACCGACTTTAGAGCACAATAGAATGGGTTTTTTCCCTTTCTGCGTGGGTGTTTCTTTACTTGAAAGAAAGCTATTGTATAAAAGACAACGAAAGCATCTTTGAAGTACATGTGCCATTTTAAAATAAAGGCTCCTTCTCACATACTCAGAATTTTACCAAGAAGTAGCAATTACAGGATTATCTGTTACTTCGAACATAAATTCTTTGGATCCTGTTCTTGCCTCACTTTATTACATTAATAATTATGTTTTAAACAGTCTGGGTCTCTTTTTTTGTATTTATAAGCCGTAGTTCAGTACTTAATGTGCATTCATAGAATTGCTTACCTAAAGGGAAGTTTACTTTCCGTCCTGTTATAACAATTTTCAGCAGATAGTTAATTAACAAAAAATATTTCCTCAGTCCTTTTCCAGGAAGAAAGACAGTAGACAAGTGATGATTGTCTGAATGAGGTTTGTGTTTTCTTAAAGACCTGATGAAGTAAGTATGCTATTCCTCCATAAAAATTTGTATTTGGAATTTGGAAAAGCTGTTTTCAAGGCAGTCAGAAAACCATGCAAGTACTAAATAATTCTTTTCAAGCAAACCAACAGCTTTTATTAGCATACATGCCTTGATCAAGAAGATGGGTATTCTTGTCCAAATAGCTGACTGCAGCCTAATAGTAACTCTGAAGCAAGACGTCCACAGGGTTTTAGAACAGCCAGTGGTGCAGGTGCTGCCAGGGGATTGAACTGTGGCAAGCAGGGACCTGCACTCAGGGACAGCTCAAGCAGTCTCTGCAAGGCCACAGACAAACATTGCTGTAAAGGGCTCAACAACTGCTGTCTAAGGTGCCCTAAACATACATTGGGATAATAACATGCACCAGGTCAGGACTCTAGAAAAAAGTTTCAGCATTGGCATTTTACACGGAAGAAATGTGGTCACTCCTGTGGATCCTTGGGAAGCCTCAGGGGAGGAGACACACATAAATACAAATATCTATAAATCAGACTGGAGTCTAACAGCTGCAAAGCTACTTTAAAGTCACTGCGGCTTTCTTTTATACACCTTGGTTTGTAAGTTGGACACTACAGCTTTCAAAAATTTTACTGTTATAATAAACTCAGACAAAGGTTCAGCTGAAAAAAAATATGGAGGGTGGAGCAGGAGGTAATTGAACATGCCAAACAGTAGTTGGGTTTTTTTTCTGAAAGAGCTATTCCAGAAATGCTATGAATTTCTCTGTCTGAAATGTAAAAAACTGATATTCTAAAGAAAGTTTTTCTTCCCAAAAAGTCAGCCTTAATTTTGAAAAATATTTTTTTTTAAAGATAACTTATAAAGCATAATTTGTAACTCAGTCTATGCTGGACAAAGCACACTGATTGATTGGAAATATTCTTTAGCTTACTTTTCTTTTTCTTTTATTTTTTTAGAAAACATTCTCTGCTGGTTCAGTCCATGAAAAATAAAATATCTTTTATTTACACCAACAATCATTATACCTGTGCAAGGCACAGAAATGATATTGTTCCCTGGTTGAGGAAGCTGATCAATCAATAGTCCAGTGACTTACGCAAGACCACATAAGATGTCAATATTATTGTAGAGAATTATACTCTTCCCTTTTCCTTGTTAGTAAAAACTATTAACAGGGCATCAGGAAAAGCTGTCATATCATCCTGCTAGACTCTGCAAACAAAAAGAAAAAGCCCAAGTGAAACAAGAATTGGAGATAGATCCTATCGGGGCCATTTTGCATGCACTATGCTTACTTTTTTTTATTCTGTGGGTGGTTTGTATTTTTTTTTCTTGTTGCTGTTGATTTTTTAAATCTGTAAAAGTACTGAGCATAGACCTAGTATCAGAACAGTCAGAAATACTCCACATCATATGGAAGCCTCCTTTATACCCAGACTTTGATTTTCCCCTCTGAGATTTCTAAAGCCATATTCTATGTAAAATAAACACTTCCACCTACATGAGATTTTACACTTGTTTACTTGACACGCAAACCACCAATATCAAAGAAAATAATTCTGCTTTCAATGGCAGCTCCCAGCAGATCCTGTAAAAACAGTTCTAGGCAGAACAGAAAGACGAGGATATTGAAGAAGAACTCATTGGGATGACTACACATGTGCATAGGAAGGAGTTTGAGTGTACTGACGACGCACACAGTACTGCATCTCTGCTATAGTTCACCCTGCCTGTTAAGTCTGTGCCCTGCAGGATTACCAGAAGGATATTGACAGATGGAGGCCTCTGAACTATTTTGTGCTCTGTCTAGGGAAAAATGGAAACCATGCTACTGGGTGAAACAATATATCTGTTTTTCTATGATCACTGCTTTTGCTGCCAAAAAGCGCAGCTTTGTTGTTAGTGCTTGTGTACTAGGATTGTATGCATTCGAGATGTACAAAACCCACCTTAATTCCACATTTGTGCAACATCTACCACTTCAAGATTTTAGACCCTTCCTGGATTCCTGCATTGTACTTCAATCCCAGAAAGAAGTAGCAACAAAGACTATCTTATTGAATAAGAAATGAAGAAGACATCTTTTTTCTTCCAACAAAAAGCATGCCTATGATGCCTCACAGGTAGCTTGAGTCTTTTAATTCTTTAAAGCTTTCAGCCTGAGCAAGAAGAAAGTAATAATTTCAGCTTAGTAATTCCATGCATGTCTCCCAGAAACATTTTAGCTCTATCCCAACCACAGAATTCCTTGCTTTCCAACTACAGGCATGTTAGCAAAGCCTGGACAGAAAATGGCCTAAAATGAGACCACAACATTCATTTTTATCTTTGACTCTTGGCATTGAAACAAAGGTCTACAAAAATGCCACAAAGTCATATTGAAAATTGTTTCCAGAGGACAAAGCTAAAATCTGGGCTTCACCACCTTTTGTCCTGCAGATAAAGATTGCTAGAGATAGCCTCTGTTCTAAAATGTTTACAGACTGTGGAGGAAGCAGACAGTCCTTATTGGGAAATTTGCCTAAATAAGCTTGAAAAGAGAATGGCAAACTGAGATGGTCCTGTTCTGTTTATGTTCTACACAGATGTGCACAGAATAGTTTCTGCATTTAGATTTGCATTAATATTTTGCCTGCCCTGTTGAGGTGATTCAAAATGGACAAAGCCTACAAAACATGCTCTTTTCAGGGGAAGACCATCTCTTGAGAAAATACCAACATTTGAACTGGCAAAGATTGCCATAAAAAGAAAAAAAATAACCCTCAAATTAAAAGCCTCCTACACAACTCTTGTACTGCAGGTGCTGCCCTGCATTTATGTCATAATCCCCTTTTTAGCAAGAACTCTCTTGTGCAGAACTATGAGACTGGTCTTTCACATGTCCCAGGAAGTAAACGTGTGTGATACCTGTCTTATTCTGTATCCCAAAGACAACCCGGGTATCAGGCAGGAAGATGATATTGCTTATCCTTGCACATTGTGGAAGACCATGGTGAAGATCGAGATCCAGACTACTGATCACGAAGCTAATTCAGGAGCAACCACCAGCAATCAGTGAGAGGTGGAGCAGCACAGGCCAAGTCAGCATCTCTGCACTTAGCTGCAATGGAGGTAAAACACAGCTGGTGAAATGCCTGAGGTAAGAGGAGCTTCTCAGAATACTTTGCAAAATGCACCCTATTATCATGACAAAAAATTCTCACAAAGTCAAGTTTCAGTTTTCCATTTTGCCTGAGTTGTGTTGAGCTACTGTACTTTAAACCAGACCTAAATACAAGAAGGCTTTAAACAGTTTACTTTTTGTTACCAGTAATGAAAAAAATGTCCAACCCAAAACCAGCCATGAAACAAGATTGTCTCCCAGGTCAGCTTTTGTTGTAGCTCCTTCTTAATTATTCCCTGCTTGCTTGTTGTCTGACTCTATGCAGCAAAGAATATGTAATTCAAGACATATTTGATGCATGTTTTGAAAACATTAAAAAATTATATTCACATGTTTCAATGTCAGTTTTTAAAGGCAGAATCCTGCACTCTTTTCTGAGAACTGTTATGGTTCATCAGTTGTCTGTCAGACCTCCCGTCACATTTAAATGAATTGACAAAAAATCCCATTATAAGATGCAGAAAAGAAAATCAGTTTCTTCCTGCAATCACATTTTGTAAGTATTAAATCAAGACTACACAAAGCAATTTGTCAGCAATAAATTCAATACAGACACATAATGGTTGTAATAGATTACAGTTGTGGTAAAATGTTATAATAGAATAATAATTTCTAATTAATTCATAATTGTATAACAGTTTTCCTTTTTCACTTTACAACATTAAACAGTAACGCTGTCCATACACACTGCACATCAGTGAAAGAAACTGAATAACTACATACTGAATCATAATTTAATGAAAGCAAGCATGAACAAAAGCCATCTCTAGCAGTAGGCATATTTCAATCATCCAAACCAAATATCTGGCAGGATTACTAAGTGGGAACTCTCTTTGGTCTGCATTTGGTTTCTTTATCATGAAAATCAGCAGGTTGACCAGGGCTGCAAGACAGATGTTGTGTACCAGACTTTGGAAAGACATGGGGTTAGAACATTGTCTGAGACATGCATCTTCTCTCAGGACGCAGAAATACCTCCAGGTTTACTGGCTGAGATGTAGCCATAAACACTAAGCATAAGAAAACAAGAGGCCACTAACCTATCCTGTTCTAATATTTCGTTAGAAGTATTTCTCCATTTTCCGAATGTAAGAAGGTTTTTTACCATAAACAAGGTTTTTCCAGCAGATATGTTAGTGGAAAGAAAGAAAACGCATAACTTCTCATGGGAGCTGAAGAACATTACAAATCTTACAGCCACAGTCTGGGGAAAATTCCCACCAGAGTTCTGAGTATGCAAGACCTGCAGCCTTAGGCAAGAATTTGTAATGTTAGAGACCACAAAAATCAGGAACTGAAGAGATCTACTAGGCTTCTAGAGCCATGTCCCTTGCAGACATGTCACAGAACAGTAAGAGCAGGTGATCCACAATTTAGCAATATGGAAGTGTTGTCAAACAAAATGTCCCACTGCTGAAAAAAAGAAGAAATAATTTAAATCCAAAGTCAGAAGCATCCTACATTTAACCAAAATTTTAGAGAGATGTTTCAACTGAAGGGTTGGAAGGTCTCAAGATGTCCACAGAACCAGCTCTAAATCAAAGCAAAGACTCTTAAGTGACTTAAAAGTTGTTGAAAAATGTATGACGATTGCCTGAGTTATTAGTAAAGACATAGTCAGAGGATACTAATACCTTACGAATGATTAACAATTATTTAGTTGAGAGCATGTTAAAAATAAGCAGCCCATTAATAAACAATAAGAAGGAAATCAGATGAATGTGCTCACATGGTAACAAGCTATGATTATAAGTCATACACAGAACAGTATCGACCTATTCAATAATTTATTAGTCCTTATTGGGAAATGGTTAACTTATACTAATGATTTTATCAATATATTTTTTATATGAAATGTGAATGAAAAAGTGCTAGTGGCAATCCTGGATATGTGAACAACTCAGTTAACAGGCTGACACAAAAATCCAAGGAATATCTATAAAACAGGCTGTTGAGCATAAATTCTATCATGTAAACTTGTAAAAATTGTATAAATAACATAGCTAAAATCTAAAGAAAAAGTTCTGATAAAACTCTAAAGGAAAATAAAGTAATTGATTAGCAGTTTTCAGTTTGGGAAGAAGTAGAATGCAAGTCCAACAAGCCAACTGAAGAAAATATGTGATAGAGGAAAGTAAGGCAAAATTGGGGATGGAAAAACATGCTAGATTATTTGAGCTAGCCAAAACTAAAGATTAATAGGAGACTTAATAAGAACCAAGAAAACCTAGGGCACTATGTATTTGAAATCCAGCATAGAAAAGGAATATTAACATTTCCTGAAATAAAAATAAACCAATTTGTTAGTGCCACATATGTATAAGTAGATACTCTAATTCAGTGAAAAATAAAAGAAAATCTAGAATATTGTAACAACAGATAGAAAACAATTTGGACAGCTGTATGAAGATATTTATTATTGACCACCTGCATACATGAAAACATTCAGTTTATGGAATAATATCAACACTGAAATGGTAATTTTTTAAATTTATTAAGTTTATTTACTTCTAACACCAACTTTGTTATGATAAACTCCATCTCAAAGAAAAGGTTGCAGACAACAATAGGGCACAGAAATTATTAGTGGTACTGAAAAATTTCCACAGAAATAGAAACAAGTCTAACACTATTCCACTGACAGAAACACTAAAAAGAGTTAATATTAGGGTACAGAGAGGCACTGGACAGTGTGATTATTGGATTAGCGCATCCATGTCTTCCTTTTCATTGTAATCTTTGCTCCCAACTTGTTCACATACAAGTGGTTGTGTCTTCTTTCTTAACCATATATATTTTGAAAAGTTTCTGATTGACTGATGTGCTCTATGACTGCTGACAATCTTAAATGTATAGTTCTGCCTCTTTATCACTGCAGTTTTGTGCCAGTGGTTTTTGAACAGACAAGTTTCTTTCATTTATACATGGGGACTGATAGAAAGAATTCAGATGTTATAATGTCATTATTTTATTTTCTATTTAATAAACATTATAACTGTTTTTTTCAAAACACATTTATTGATTATTGTTCAGAATACATTATATTTCAGTCCTCTATTATTATTTGAAACAATTCCCAGAGTCATCAAGGTACCCTTATTCACCTGAAGCTTCAGGACTTTCTGAATGAATACAATGCAAGGACCACAAGAGCTAGGTCACAAGAAATGTCTTTTCCTTTCAAAGCAAATTTCTTTTACTGCGGGCACCGATTCAAGCTTTGCCTTAACAGGCAAGAAATGATGAGTGAGTTAACAGCACAGAACTGCCATGCTGAAAGACAAGGGGAACTGTTCAGTGCAGGTGCAAAATTCCAGGGGCTTGAGGCACATAATGTCAATTCTCATAAGTAATCATCTTCAAACACTGAGATTATTTCAGGTGCTCCACACTGTTTACATAGAAAATGGTTGTCATTATTTCCTCATCTGGTCACTTCAGAGAACTCCGTAGGATCGAAATAGAAAAAAAATTTGCATGGATTACTGAATTAAATCAAATTGATTTGTTAGCTTGAGGGGGGAGAGGTGAGAAAAAGAACCTTATTGCCATTACTCAGTGAGTTTATTACAGATTGTTCACAAACCAAAAATTTCATGCTTTGTTTGTATGTTGTGGGGCAAACTTGAAACCACAATTGTTTACATGTTCTGCACGCATACGCTTTGGGGTTTTAATAGCTGGTTGACAAGAGATTAAAGGCAGAAATATGGCATTTTATTAAAGCAAACATATCAGTATGCCTACCATGATAAAATGATCTAGTTTTCTTCAGACACAAAAGTTTCTGTTGAGTGATACCTTTGAAATTCCTTGAGGGCACCCTATTATTCACTTTCCTCAGCAGAGAGCAGCTGCAAATGGTCTCCAATTTTCAAAGAGTATTGCCTGGTCATTCTTTACTGTCAAAATGAAGAAGAGCATAAAAGTTAAGTCAATAAAGTAATATGAAATGCTTAATATAAAAATTCAGGAATGAATGATTAACCATTAAAAACTTACAGTAGCTATTTCAGCCAGGAAAAAAAAATTAACATTTCCCTTGAAACCTATTAACACTCCTTGTAAACAATATTCTTTCTTGAAACATATGACCTTTCCTAATGCTCTTCATACACATGGCATTTTTCTTATATCCACTTTACCTTCACTGATATGCAGCTGAATTCCTCAGGAGAGGGTGTTTAGAGCCCCTTCCTCTGATGCACTGAAAAAATGTATTCTTTTATTGCATTCCCCTTCACAAATACATCTAATCTTCAGCTTTAGATCTTAAAATCCTTTTCTGATCTGAAAGTCACATGACCCGTTGTAGTTGTTGACATGCCACCACCATTCCAGCCACAGTCAAGTGTCAAGTAAAAAGTCGATCTCATTCATTTGAGGAAGTGATAGCTACATTTATGTACAGCAGATGAAAAAACACACTTCCCGGCTGCATTTACCAGAATAGGACCTTTAGAAATTATGCAATTATCTCAACAACTAAGCCTTAATAAAAAAGAGGGTGACTCCTTACACCAAACACTACTTACACGTCTTGCTGGACAGAAGAAAGGGAATAAGACCCAATTTTTAGGAAAATAGCAACTCATTCATTTCTGGGTTTGTTTAGCCACTAACCTTTCCTCAAGTGCTGAATCTCCAAGCAAGGTGTTGTGCAGGGGACCATGAGGGGAGGGGAGAAGCATACAGAAGCTGTCTGTATTTGTGCATTCAAGACTACCAGATGTTTTGATCTAAAGATACCAAAAAATGATTCCAGGTGTACACATGGGGTCAGAACCTGACACTCCAGAGGCTCCACTGTGATAATGCAAGCCAAAACATGGCCTACAATCTTAAGGTGAATTGTAGCTTTCTTGAAGCAATTACATCATTAGAAGGAGTTTATGACTAAAATTATTCTCATAAACAATGGTGGGATTAGAAGATGTACAGCAAAGGTGAGCATATGTGCTATGGGAAGTCATGGTATAAGCTCTCAGTTGAAAAAGGCAGCAAAGGAAGAGAAGGTGACTACCAGGACTGGCTCCCTACCTCACTTGCAGTACACAGGTAACTATGGCTGTGAGAGTGATTTCTTCAGTTTGTCCATCTTAGCATGATTTATGGGAACAGGTCAATGAGCAAACATTCTGCACAAGGTAGTACATCGCAGCACCTGTGATTAACAGATTTCTGAATTTTGTGTCTACTGGACACATAAATCAGGGATCACAAGTCACACATCAAAATGTGGTGTTTGGAAAACTGCAATAAGTACAGGGAACCATGGTACTCTTTCTTTAGTTCACGGCCTGAACCCATACCAAAATACTTAATCACAAGTTTGGCTCATACATACCATGAAACAAAATGAACAACTTGCCTGAAGTGCTGCTCAACTGTTGCTCTGAAAAATGGAATGGGAGTCTACATTCTTCACTGTACAAGAAAAGGTGGTCAAAGGAGCATCAATTAACACCAGGTATACAGCAGTGAACAAACTGAAATGAATTCTGCATTAACAGGCTAAAGCAAGGCCAAAAGGTATGCCTTGTTTCTGTGTCACAAACTTTATGCAAATAATTAGTTAAGTAGATCTTTCAAGATTGCAAGTATTAACAATGGATGTTGCATTTGAAGTCAAATGCAAAGTAAGGATGGTAAAATCCACATTGTAACTGATGATTCTTTTGATCAAGTGCTGTAGTATTAAAGCATTTACTCTAATAATCTTGGAAATACGTACTTTGTATATACTCTGATTTCAATAAGAAATATTAGGAACATCTAATATTAAAATCTAAAAAAGTCTTTTTCACAAAGGTAGGAAAAATTCAGTGGGGTGCTGAATTTAATATGAACTTTTTAATCAAAGTAGTCTTAATTCAAAGCAGTAAAAGTGAGGAATGGTCAGACAGGCTCACACAAGCCTACGGAAGAGCTTGCATCTTTGCTTAAACTAACAGAGTTTGACAAGTCCCATCGGAATCTGGAGTGCTTAGACTAAAAAAAGATTTTAGGTTCTACATTTTTGTAACAGAAATCTCATATTTCATGGCCTGACATTATTAAAGATTGCTACTCCCTCCAAAGAATGACTGAAACCACCTATTTTAGACACTTATTATTGCTTACCCTGATAAAGTTATTTATCAACTGCCTTTAGAGAAAACCACCATGACTGGTTAGGCTAGCCAATAAGTTAAGATTCCTTGTTAAAGTAAGAGTTGAAGTAAACATCTAATTAAAATGAATGGGAATGGATCATATATATATAGTAAAAATCAGTAACCAGCTCAGACATATTTATCAATTGAACTTCACAAAATTTAGTAAAGCTTTAGAGTGAAAAGTCATTGAAACCACTATGTACAGATGGATGCTTGCAAAAGAGGAAGCCCCAAAAGTAAGACACAGGATATGGCAGGGAGGCAAATAGACAAAACACTCTAATAAAAAACAAAGCAGACTTAGCAGCATTGTGTGGTATTAAAAAATATGTATAGGTCCTAAATGGAATGAAATAAGAGCGCAAGAGACTTGCTAATGAATTCATAGGAAAACTTAAAGGCAAAGCAGGGATTAAGGATCAGACATATAGACATATCTGAATAAAAGTAGATGTGGATGATGTACATCTCAGCTCATCATCCAGTGATCCTCTTATAGATAGTGGGCATCTAGCCATGAAGTAGCAGCACAATTGCAGAAAAATGCATCTTATCATAGTACTTATTGTAATTTCTGCTCCTCGCAAAATATAGTAGGACAAAAATGCCCAGCACATGTTCAAAAGTGGCTTTCATACCTTTGCTTACCTTATTCAAATCATGCTGAACATCATCTACACTGAATAAAATCTAAGAGTGAAACTGATGTCAATCACACTTATATGAAAGTTTTATGCCTCTCTCCCATTTGAAACCTGTTGGTCAGATGTGAGTACTCATGGTCATTTTTTTTGTTTTGGTTTTTAAACATACTCATTTTTCTAGATGAAGCTTCAGAGAGTTCTGGCTAAAACCTAAATTAAATCCCTTAAACCATATTTTTGGCAATCAAGTTCAATCTTAATGAGTTCCACTTTAGCTTGTTTTCTTCCAGGTGTAAGAGACTGTTACTGAACTGCTTTGGCCCAACATAAGCTGTCAACCACAACAATATCTCGTAAGAGCCAATGGAAAAACTATGGCATCCACCTGAAGCGTGCTTATCAAGCTGAACACCAGGGCATGCACACGTGGAGGCCTGGAAATAGGTGGACTGTTTGACATCCACCCGAAGCTCACACTGAACACCTGGGCATGACAATGCCTTCCTGGAAATGGGTGGACTGTTTGGGGAAATCGTGGGGACTGGGATAAATGGAGGAGCCTCTTGCTGCTTCGTTGCTCGGTGAACTCGGGTTGCTCGGCTGCTTCGTTGCTTAGTGGGCTTGGGGTGCTTGGCTTGCTTCGTTGTTCGGTGGACTCGACCTTGTGTGTGTTGTTGCATGTGCCCTCCCCCGGTCTTCCTGGAGCTTGGAGCATCATTGTCACTCCGTGGCTGTGTCATCATCATCACCTGCACTGAGACCGATCTGATGGGACATCACCGGATTCGTGGTGGTGGTAATTAGGTTGCATCTCTACCATCTTCTTGCTTAGGGATTCTAACTTTTCTTTTCTTTTCCTTTCTGTCCTATCACTGTTATTAGTTGTTAAAGAAAATAAAGCTCACAAGATTGTACGGCATCTGACCCCGTTTGAGTCTTAATCTTGGCCTCTTGGTATCGTTAAGAACCCTCCCTGATATTGGGTCTGGACACCAGGCATTAACTAAAGATTTATATTCCTTGTCTATGCAGTGAATCATGGGGTACCATTCAGGAAGAACGTGACTGCATTCAAAGAAATATCATTGTTCTAATATACATGTGAGATGAGAAGCAAATCTCTAAGATGCTAAATCACACAATGGTTAAGCACAGCCTATTGCATTCCTATTTTATAATAACTCCCCATGACAGCAGAAACACTCATAGTGGAAGAGAACATCTACAAAATGAAACGATCTCAGGAGGAAGCATAGTACTACATGGTGTTCTACTCTAAGTTTCTATCAGCTTCATAATGCATAGGAGCAATTTTATTTTCCGTGAATATTCAGTTCTCAGGCTTTTGTAGAAAATCATGTAGAGCCATCCCAAGAGAAGGTGACAATTTGATCACACATTGATACATTACATTGCACCACATCTTCTCAAATCATAAATGAAAAGAGTGGCTGCATTCCACAGTCTCTGAATTCTTTCAAGACAGCTCAGCAATCTGCGAGTGAAAGGTAGGATAAATTATTACAGGAGATTTCTCAGCATGGCTGTTCTAAATCAAATGCTGTCAAATAATTTTTAACTTTCTTTGATCTGCACTCAATCTCTGTGTTCTTTGCTGACCTATAGCACAGACTGTCCTTGACTTCCACTTCTTTCCTTTTCACTCTCTCTGCTCATAAAGTTTTATTTTTCTTTTTTTATCATGCACATGTAGGAATATAAAAAAACCCTAGATCCGATGGCCTGGTGACTTTTATTTTATAGATGCTTGAAAAAAAATCCCACCAACCTAGCAAGTGTGGTAGGAACCTAAAAAGAAATGAGAAAAAGACAGGAAGTTAAATAATCTTGCAAGAAGAAAAATATGTTTGGGCTGAGAAAGTATTCTCCCTAAGGTGTTTTATGGTTATAAGAGACACATCACACAAACTCTGTATCTGATGGCTCCTACAATAGATTTTATAGGAGTAATGACTACAAATTAAAAAGCTTGGCAGAGAGGAGACTCAAGTGGCAAGACTAAAAAAGAACAACAGAATAGGAACTTTAATGAAGGTAAATAAATGAGAGTGCAACAGGAGACCATATAGCCACAGAGCAAGACAAAAGGAAAAGGAAATTATGTGAATTAAGAAATGACATACTGAAAATAAACAGATGAATCCACAGAAAATACTCACAGTATTAATTGTGATTGCAACTGGAATAATGCCTGGGGAATCCAGTGCATGGTTTCATTGCATTACACA
The DNA here is from genome assembly GCA_033459285.1 of Clamator glandarius. NCBI lineage: Eukaryota > Metazoa > Chordata > Aves > Cuculiformes > Cuculidae > Clamator > Clamator glandarius. The sequence continues at coordinate 481,136 of JAUNZM010000136.1, forward strand.
CTGCATTGCACTGTATGAACAAACACAGACACAGACACAGAATAACCTGGTTGGAAGAGACCCGCCGGATCGTTGAGTCCAACCATATACACCATACACAGAAAACATTCACCTGTCCTGACAGTGTGTAATAGGTGAATATGTGGACAAGCAGAGATAAACAGAGATCACAGGTAACAGAAAATACAGATTTTTCTGTGGGCCGTGACACCATCAGCCTGAAATGTCACACTCTTTACTTTGAGAAGAAATATGGAGTATAGTCCATACGCCCTGAATGTACTACTATTCGTCTTTGTACTCTACCCCTGAGCAGCCTAATGTGAAACCCAAGATCTGGATAAAACAAATGTACACCCCTTATGAGTTCCTAAATACTCTTCTGTAATAATTTTGTTTTCAACTGCCTCATCTGTGGTAGCAGAGCATAGTCATTGATAGGCAGTACACATCCTGATGTGGTTGCCTCTTGATTAACTGAAGATATGACAATTTATTGGTTTGGGATGTGCCTTCTTTTTTCCAGTTCTCTAAACAGCATAATTGAAAACATCAGAACTAGAATAGTCTCTGGTTTGTACTACAGTAGGTAGACAATAGAAGAAAGAATTTGTTTAACCTTCTTAAAAGTCTCACTGGCAAAGATTTCATAACCTGCTTTTCCACTTAGTTACATCTAGAAAGTTTCTCCTAATGTCAGTCAGTTTTCTTGATAGATAAACAAAAAGCTTCCTAGCATGAGTTTTCAGGATCTAGAGGAGGAGCCATTGATAAATTTGAAAACTATTTTGTGTCTCTGCAAACTTCTTTCTCCTGGAAGACAAGAAAACCAAATTTTTTTCCCAAGTTTTCCTTTGTGAGCCATGCATCGTGAACTTTTCTATTTGTGTTATCTTTTAACCTTCTCTTGAACACTCCCTTGTCCATATTTATTCCTAAACTGTAACTCCAGAACTGGACAAAAGCCATTCAAACCAAAGGAAAAATATTATTCAGGTCTCTAATTTTATGTTCAGTAATATTAAGGTAAAATGTGTTATAGAAGTGCACACTTGATATTGAACACAGGCATGAACCATTCCTATTAATTTTTTTTTAAATACCAAACACACTTCAGAGCTTCCTCGACAACAATTCACCTCCTGTTGAAATCATGTCACACACAAACCCTCTTGATATCCATTTAGCTCATCTGTCAAGTTACAAATGATTTGCATGAGGGACCAAGATGTCAATTATAATTCCTTTTCTAAAATCAATCATACAGGAGAGATTTAAAGAAGAGGAAATTTCTGCTACTTTACATTTAAAAGGTAGTAGAACTCAGATACGCCAAACAGCTCAACTAAAAAGGTACTAAAAAGAAAATGGACAGAATTTCGCAGCTGGTATGTTTTCACCCACCAGTGTGTAACAGTCTCAGAGCTGGACTGGATCTACTATATATGAGGATGTACTGTGATCTGTATCTAAGAACTCTATATAGGAGTTACTTATATGCTTTCGTTATATGACCAAGCATCCATAGACTCCAGTCAGCAAGGAAGATAGAAATCAGTAGCAAGAGTTTTCATAGTCCAGCCTTATTTCCTTTCACAGTTTTCATCCCCTCCAATTTGCACTAGGAGAGAAAGTTACAGCTACTGCTAAAGGAATGAAAAGACTATTGTTCAGCTTTGCACTGTTTAAACCGGAGCAGTTTAATGTGAAGCTACTGGAGTTCATATTTTGTTTTCCATATTTTTCCTGTATGCATTCAAATTCAAATTGACAAATGCCTTTGTATATAATTTTAAACCCTCCCCATCTCTAATGCATCAGTATCTTGTTACATTGCCTTTGATTTCATTGTTTGCAATGCTACCATCAGCAGCATGGAATTGCCAAGGCACTAAGCAGCCCAATTTTTCTTTAATTTCTCAGAAAATTGACAGCTTTATGAACTGTCTCTTTACCTATGCCCCATAAACATGTCAGGCTGTGGAAAACCATTCTAATTAAATCCCGGGGGATTGCAATGGAAGATTATAGCTTCTTGGCAGGTTATTAAAAAACAGTTGTTCATATATACACAAATATCTGTACTAGAACCTAGCATTTGACAGAACAGCCAAGGAATTCACCCCACTGGCAACTCCAAATAACACTCACCAGAGGAAAAAAAAAAAGAAAAAAACAAAAAAGCCAAGGAAAAACAACTAAGCTAATTAAAATGAGGGTGTGGGGGCTGGGGTGTGGGGCGTGGGCAAGGGCAAGAAAGAAAGGATGTCTTGCATTTGATTTCTTTCCAAAAGCTGGTAATTCAAACTCTTATCTGGAATCATCACCTTTCATCATTGATTACCAGTATCTGATCTAAAGGAAGGTGGCAAGATACTTTTAAGGTCCATGCACAAGGCCCTGCTAACTACATAGACTTGAAAGAAATATATTAAAGTTGATAGATAACACAAATCATTTGATTCAGCTTCTGTCTGCATTTGAGCATTCAATAGAATGCATAATAATTTCTGATAGCAAAATCTTTGTTAGCAATCAGTGTGCATGCTTCCTAATAACTTCCTCAAATACTCTTGCCTTTGAGAGTAACACTTACTGCACCTTCTCTTCCACCTGAAATAACTTGTACAGCCCCTCATCTCAGCAACAGATATTCAGGATTCAGATACTGGGGATTTCTTGGAGACTGTATAGCAGTTGGATTTTGTAACCTGTGTCTGACTTTTTGTAAATGAATGGTTCCTATTGTGAAAGCAACTACCAAATACGCTATTTTGTTGAGAGTGCGTCTTGAACTGCAGTTACAACAGCAAATGCTTGTCTCTCTCCTGCGGTCTGCTGTCTTCAAGGACAGCAGCCTTCCTACTTAAGAGAGGGAGGGGAAAGTGAATATGCTAATGCACCAAAGACAACTATAAGCAAAGTCCAAGAAACAATACCGTATTTTTCTTAACAAGAATAGTATCACTGAGAGAGATGTGTAACAGGTGTTGCAATTAACTGGACTTGTGAGGAATGATACATGTTTTTATTATATATTTCTTGAAAAATTTTCAGGCATGTCCAAATGTAGGTTGTCATGTAAGTGTTCAATATATCAGTACCCAGCTTGTACTCCACATTTATGTGGACAGAATTTCCATAAATATGATGTATGAGAAATATCAAAGACTTAAAAACACTGACACAAAAAGATGTACTGATTTCAGTGTCTCTGAAATAATAGAGAATCACACCGACAGGACTTCATGAAGTTTTCTCTGAAGAAAACCCGCATCAGTCGTCCTTTATGTAAAAGAAGCTTTAAAAGAAGCTTTAAAAGTAATACCAGCTACCTCAAAAATACATATGTGAAACACCAAAAAGCTGCATATCAAATTGAAAGCAAGACTGATAATGAAAAAATGAAGCCAGAGGTACATGAGGATAACACTAGATTGATCTAAGCCACGAATTTCAGAACAAAAATTAAATATCTAATATAATCTTTTTGTGTACACTGATACACTGAAAATGACACTTCAGTGTCAATTACTCCTAAATCACATTGATACCAAAGAGAGCTTGAAGAATCCAGCAAATATAAGACTGCAAAGTTACATTTTAGAAGCATGTTGGACAGCTGATTTCATCCCCCCTCTGCCAAACACTCAGTTTGGTTCCTCATATTAAATACTTATATGAGGCAGATGAAGAAGAACCTTATAAACAATCTTGGAGATGTACACCAGGTAACTGCACTTCTGGTATGGGAATGGACTGAGGAGACCATGCCAAGAGGGAAGCAGGAAAATTTAATGACCACCTGCAACTAGCTGGAATTTGTTTTCTACAAAAAGAAGTTATTCTGTCAATCAACAATTTTTATTCATGGTTCGTATTTTATCATACTCAACAACTTCCATGTTATAAATAAACTAATCAAACTATTTAAAGAAAGAAAAATAATCATGCTTGGTGTTTGTATTAAAAAATATAAAATAAAATAAAATGTTAAGCAGGCTTTCTACTGACACAAGTCCATTTCATTCAAGATGAAATCTGGTTTGTGGAAGTTCAGATAAAGCATTTTGGTTTTAGGCGCTTCACAGCTAAATGGAACAAGTCTACAGCTACAGTAAAATGGCAAAAGTCTGTAATGAAAGAAGAAAATCCATAGGTGGGCAGTACTAGAGGATGATCATGGTTACATTAAAACAGAAAGTGTGGAAATCAGAGAATGAAAAGCCAAGTGAGGAAATACTGCTTATAAAGGTAAGTCCTCCCCTTCCCTACCTGAAATAACACTACAATTGAATGCCTGGACAATCTCTGTGCCAGTGCAGCACCGCAGGTCTTCCTCTGAACAAATCAGCTACCAAATCACTGTTTAGAATAGGCAGGCACCTAATTTATGTCTTCCTGTACTATCAAAAAATAGACATATTGCAGCATTCTGAGAAAAAAAATGGGAAATAGTAAAAGAAAATACCCAATATTGCATACGTATTCTGTTATTTGACATTTACAAATTGTAAAGAGGTGGAACATGTAACTTTACTTAAAGTATACTTAAGTATACTTTATATACTTAAAGTATATCGTTATATACTTTAAGTATATAGCAATACTTAAAGAAGGCACTGACTGTGTCTACTGCAGAATCCCTTCTTTTAGGGGGGAAAGAATTGTCTTCAAAAATAATGAAGCTGCTTAGATCTGAGTTGACTAAAAACACCTGTCTTTCTCCAAAACTAGGTGTTAACTGAGAAATTTTCCCTGCTTTCTACAGTTAGGCATTTTTTACTGGGAGGGGAAAAAATAAAAGAGTGGTTTTGATTTACATTCCTGTAATCGCAGAATGGAGGAAGAAAAGTCTTTGACCGCAATTCCCAGTCTTCAGAATGAATCATTTACTGGTCATACTTGAGTGGATGTGGAAACTGACTTACCACAGTCTAAAAGAAAATTACTTTTCAGAAAACATGTTTACCAAAAAAGAACATGAAACTCATTCTTCCAGCTTTCCATCATACTAGAAGAAACCAAAAATATATCTGTCTATGGGGGAAATGTAACCGTAAGTATGAAACAATTCAGCACTTTTCCATGTTGTATATCCTGCCATTGGCCAAACACAGTGGAAGCTTCACATTTAAGAGTCAAGTCAGGACTTTTTTTGGACACACCAAGGAAAGAGAGTGGTATGAAACCTTGAACAGCACACTTGGCTCATCATTGTTGTCAAAAAATACAGATGGCTTGCATAATAAGATGCATCCATGAATCTGGTTGGTAACATGCCTCTCACAAAAACCATGACAGGAAAGGAAAGCATAATATTAAGAATGACTTAAGGTATTTGAAGCATAGAAGTGATCCTTAGTTTTACCAAAGGTGAACACAGAAAAAAAAAATATATATCACAGAATCACAGAATAATCAGGTTGGAAGAGACCCACTGGATCGTCGAGTCCAACCATTCCCACTAATCCCTAAATCATGCCCCTAAGTACCTCATCCACCCTCACCTTAAACACCTCCAGGGATGGTGACTCAACCACCTCCCTGGGCAGACTGTTCCAATGCCTAACCACCCTCTCCGTGAAGAATTTTTTCCTAATCTCAAGCCTAAATCTCCCCTGGCAGAGCTTGAGGCCATTCCCTCTCGTCCTGTCCCCTGTCACTTGGGAGAAGAGGCCAACAACCTCCTCTCCACAACCTCCCCTCAGGTAGTTGGAGAGAGTAATAAGGTCTCCCCTCAGCCTCCTCTTCTCCAGGCTGAACAAACCCAGCTCTTTCAGTCGCTCCTCATAAGAGTTGTTCTCCAGCTCCTTCACCAGCTTCGTTGCTCTTCTCTGGACTCGCTCCAGAGCCTCAACATCCTTCTTGTGGTGAGGGGCCCAGAACTGAACACAGGATTCAAGGTGCAGTCTCAGCAGTGCCGAGTACAGAGGGAGAATAACCTCCCTGGACCTGCTGGTCACGCCGTTCCTGATACAAGCCAAGATGCCATTGGCCTTCTTGGCCACCTGGGCACACTGCTGGATCATGTTCAGTCGCTGTCAACCAACACCCCCAGGTCCTTCTCCTCCAGGCAGCTTTCCAGCCAGTCTTCTCCTAGTCTGTAGCACTGCACAGGGTTGTTGTGCCCCAGGTGCAGGACCTGGCATTTGGCCTTGTTAAACCTCATGCCATCGGTCTCAGCCCAGCAGTCCAGCCTGTTCAGGTCCATTTGCAGAGCCTCCCGACCCTCCAGTAGATCCATACTTCCACCTAGCTTGGTGTCATCTGCAAACTTGCTAAGGGAGCACTCAATGCCTTCATCCAGGTCATTGATAAAGACATTAAACAGGACTGCACCCAGGACTGAACCCTGGGGAACCCCACTTGTCACTGGCCTCCAGCTGGATTTAACTCCATTTACCACCACCCTCTGGGCCCGGTCATTCAACCAGTTTTCCACCCAGGAGAGTGTGCGCCCGTCCAGGCCAGAGGCCGACAGTTTCCGAAGCAGAATGCTGTGAGAAACTGTGTCAAAGGCTTTACTGAAGTCCAGGAAGATACATCCACAGCCTTTCCCTCGTCCAAGAGTTTAGTCACTTGGTCATAGAAGGTGATCAGATTACTCTGGCAAGACCTGCCTTTCACGAACCCGTGTTGACTGGGCCTGATCATCCGGTTCTCTTGCAAGTGTTTCATGATCGCACTCAAGATCACCCGCCCCATGACTTTCCCCGGTACCGAGGTCAGACTGACAGGCCTGTAGTTCCCCGGATCCTCCCTACGCCCCTTCTTATAGATGGGCACGACATCAGCCAGCCTCCAGTCCAGAGGAACCTCCCCAGTCATCCAGGACTGCTGGAAGATGATGGAAAGGGGTTTGGCCAGCACATCCGCCAGTTCCCTCAAAACTCTTGGGTGGACTCCATCCGGCCCCATAGACTTGTGGGCATCTAGCTGGGCAAGCAAGTCTCTAACCACCTCCTCTTGGACCTTGGGAATCTCATACTTCTCTTCCAACCCTTGGGGTTGTGCACAGAGGGAACAATTTTCCTTACTGTTAAAGACTGAGGCAAAGTAGGCATTGAGCACTTCAGCCTTGTCTTCGTCCCCTGTTACTCTTGCTCCCTCTGCATCTACTAGGGACTGGAGATTCTCCCTAGCCCTCCTTTTGCTGTTGATGTATTTGTAGAAAGACTTTTTGTTGACTTTCACAGTCTTGGCCAATCACATTTCTAGTTGGGCCTTAGCCCTCCTGACTTTTTCCCTGCACGTTCTCACTTCCTCCCTATAGTCCACCCAGGATGCCTGCCCCTTCCTCCAGAGGTCGTAGACCCTCCTCTTCCTATTGATGTCTCTCAGGAGCTCCCTACTCAACCACTCTGGTTTCTTACCCCGCCGGCTACTTTTCCGGAACTTGGGGACGGCTTTCTCCTGAGCTGCTAGGAGTTCCTTCTTGAAGAGCGCCCAGCCCTCATGGACACCTTTGCCCTCAAGGAGCACCTCCCACGGGACTTTTCCGACCAGCCTTCTGAACAGCCCAAAGTCTGCTCTCTGAAAGTTGAGGGCAACTGTTCTGCTAGCCTCCACCTTCTTCATCTCACCCTGCACTGAGAACTCTATCATCTCATGATCACTTTGCCCCAAGCGTCCTCCAACCTTCACATCCCCCACCAGTCCTTCTCTGTTCACAAACAGCAGGTCCAGGAGGGCGCCATCCCTTGTTGGTTCGCTCACCAGCTGTGTGAGGAAGTTGTCTTCCACACACTCCAGGAACCTCCGGGACTGCTTCCTTTCTGCTGTATTATACTCCCAGCCTATATCTGGGAAACTGAAGTCTCCCACAAGGACTAGAGGTAGCGATTTTGAGACTACACTCAGTTGTTTGTAGAAGAGCTCATCAGCTGCTTCTTCTTGGCTGGGTGGTCTATAGCAGACTCCCATCACAATACCTGCCTGCCCATGGGCCTCTCTGATTTTTACCCACAGGCACTCAGTCCCATCCTGACCGTAGTCCAGTTCGAGGGTATCAAAGCCCTCTCTAACATAGAGGGCTACCCTAATACAATATATTGTATTAGGTCTGCATGGCAAGGTTTTGGTAGTGGGAAACTACAGGAGTAGCTTCTATGAGAAGCTGCTAGAAGCTTCAAAGCCAATACCAGCTGGCTCCAAGATGGACCCACTGCTGGCCAAGGCCATCAGTGGCAGTGTTACAGCCTCTGTGATAACATATTTAAGAACTGAGGGAAAGACAGGCTGTTCCCCTGCAGTCCATGGAGGTAAATGGTGGAGGACTACAGCTTGTGGAGGACTCCACAGTGAAACAAGTAGATGCCCAAACTAGTCTATGACCCCGTGGGAAGCTTGTGTGCCTGGCAGGACCAGTGGACCCATGAAGAGAAGAGTATATACAGGAGAAGGTTTGCTGGCAGGAATTGTGCCCCTGTGAGGGACCCATGCTGGAGCAGTCAGTTCCTGAAGGACTGCACTCTGTGGAAGGGGTCCATGCTGGAGCAGCTCATGACAAACTGCAGCTCATGAGAAGGACTCACATATGAGAAGTTTGTGGAGGATTGTCTCCCCATGGGAGGGAGACCACAGGGGAGGTGTGGGAAAGGCAGGGAAAGAAGGTGAGGAGTCCTCCCCCTGAGAAGGAAGGAGTGGTAGAAACTGTGAAGATCTGACCACAACACCCATTCCCCATCCTCCTGTGTCACTTGGGAGGAGAAGACAGAGGATTTGGGACTAAAGTTAAGCCCAGGAAGAAGGGAGGAGTGAGGGGAAGGTGTTTTAAGACTTGTTTTTATTTTCTCATTACCCTACTCTGATTTGATTGTTTATAAATTACACTCATTTTCCCCAAGCCATGTCTGGTTTGCCCATGATGGGAATTTCTGAGTGAACTTTATCTTGACCCACAAGTCTTCCATTATATTTTCTCTCCCCTGTCCAGCTGCGGAGGGGGAGTGATAGAACAGCTTTGATAGGCACCTGGTGTCTAGCCAGGGTCAACTCACTACAATAAACAGAATGAGTTTGGACTTCCTTCGGTAGTAACATGTCCCCCATTTATAATTAATAGTACTATTAATTAATAATTATGATTAGTTCTCTGAAAGCTCTAAACCCAGATTCAATTCTCCCTAAAGATCAATGGTGACTATACCTCTCCATGCACAATGGAGAAGGCTAAGGAAGTTAAGTTAGCCTTTGCCAGGGGCTAGGAGTGTAAATATGAATAGTTCTTTTCCCTCTTTAGTATTCATGTATACAAGTTCTGATCCCATTTATAATAACATAAATCTAGAATGCCTCCCTTGCAGTCACTGGAGTGAGTTCAGATTTACCACAGACTCTCTAAATAAGATCAAAATCTAGCCCATATGCATTTAATTATCTTGTCTAACAGATTATGTCCCTTGATGGAAGAAAAAAACCAATCCCCAAACTCCCTCAGACCTGGGAATAGGCAATAAAAAAGGTAGTATTGAGCAGCTTCTGCACCAGCTATAAGGTCCCCAAGAAAGGGAGGTAAGTACAAACTGAGGAACAAACCTATTTTTTTTATGTTTTTCTGGAGATCTTAAATTCTGTCAAAAGTATATTCACCTCTGATAAATCGTAAATATACTGTAGACTTGCTCCATTTCCTAGGTGTGTTGCTGATTGTTAGTAATTTACACTCAAGATATAGCAACGATTTGCCATTGGCTTGGGGGAAATTGTTTTGCTGCCTATGATTTATAGCTATGATTTGCCTAAGAGTTTTATGAGGCAGTTTTTCCTGAATATGTCCTCAGTGAAAGGCCCCCAAACAGAGGCAGCTCACAGACACCCTGACACTATCTTATTTCTCCTTCACCCAAATAACGTAAGACTGTTCAAATTTTTACTTTCACTCTTCTTCCTCTTGCTCTGAAAAGAATAATAATAAAAGCATACTATGAAGCACAACTATATTGACTGATTGCTAAGTTTTCTTACATATCATGATATGTGGCAAGTGACCCTGTTACCAGCTATTGCCACTGCTATTAGCACATACACAACTGGGTAGGATACATCACAGCATTCTCAGTGACAGTGACATACTTGTCAGTCTGGATAAAGCATAATGCTCTGTGATATGAGTGACAATCTCAACCTGGTTACACTTGCATCTCATGGGAAGGCCCCTACCCTTTACAAAGTAGGAGGGTCTGATGTTGGGTAAGAAATGCTAAAATCCTATTTCTGAATACCTATGTCAATTGTAAAGAAGGTCCCAGGACAATGTATTGTGGCTTGCAACTACTAAGTACTTGATTGTTAAAAAACATAGCTCGCCAACCATGTTCTGAACCTCTCATTGCAGGACTCAGAATAGCTTTCAGCATATGTCCATTTTCTGTAAACTGCTCCCATTCTTCCTTTTTTCTTGGCAGATATTTTCTCTAATAGTTATAATTCTTTTCTTGAGAACACATGCAGTGAAAAATTTATCTGGATATTCACAGTTGTTCTATATTTTATTTAATTGGCAGATAGTCATGAGTCATAGGGATATTAGCTCTTGAACAATATCCTGAGCATGTATTGAGTCCTGGCTCCATTTGTTTGATCTGTGTCAGCCTCCACTCAGGTAACACTCTGGTTGGGCATGATCTGTCCCTTCCCTTGTGCATGCAGAGAGAAGCTATACGCTCAGTTGACGTCCACCACTCTGGCATTGCAAATGGGTAATAAACTATAAGGCACGGAATCACTGGTAATCTCCCTTACTCCAGAGAGTTTTGGATGTGGCCCATCCTCAGCTGCTCTTCTTCAGAATCTAAAAGGAAACCTGCTCAGACAGAAAACCAGTACACAATGGGATAGGAGGATGGCCCAGGAAACTACAGGCCAGTCAGCCTCACCTCCATCCCTGGAAAGGTGATGGAACAGGTCCTTAGGTGCTCTTGTGCTGACCTGTGATCCTTCTTCAGGCACAGGGCATCCTTTGCTGGCACTGGCATCAAACTGGTAGGAGTGGGGTGGATTGAAGCTCCTCTCCTCCAGCAATTTTAGTTTAAAACCCTCTTCACCACCTGGCAAGTCTATGACCAAAGATGTTCTGTCTTTTCTCTTACAAATGGACCACATCAGCCTCCAGTAGGCCAAGTTTCTCAAAGTGAGTCCAATAGTCTAGGTAACATAATCCCTGACTGTGATGCCAGTCCTGTAGCCATTTGTTGAGTCACCAAATTCAACTGGCCCTTTCAAAACCTTTCCTTTTGACCAGAAGAACTGACGAAAAATCTGCCTGCACTCCACAGCCCATTACTATGGATCCCAGGGCTCTGTAATCCCTCATGATACTCCTCAGGCTGCTCCTGGCTGTATCACTGGTGCCCACACGAAACAACAGAGGTGGATAATAATCAGTGGACCAAACAAGTCTTGGTAACACCTCTGTAACCACCTTGATACAAGTCCCCAGTAAGAAGCATTCCTCTCTAGGGAATGGGTCAGGCCAGCAAATGGGTGCCTTTGTACATCTCACAAGAGAGTCTCTTACTACTATCATCCATCACACTTTCTTAGTTTCACCGATTGCTGTATGAAAATTAGGTTGGGCAGCCTTACTCAGTTCCAGTGTCTCTCCTGATGTGATGTATCTCTCCTCTTTAGTCTGCAGAGCAGGGAAGTGGTTCTTCAAGGGTGCTTCAGGCTTTGGAGGAAATGTCTTCCTTTTGCTGGTCCTTGCCACTGCAAGCTTCTATTCTTCTGCATTATTGGTCCCCCATGCTCCTGTGTGTGCCAGTGGGGGAGGTTTTGGCTGTTTGGCCATGAACTGTGGGTCTACTGCAGACTGGGCTTGGAACCAACTATCTAATTCCTTCTCATCTTCCCTGATGCTATGTAGCCATCTCACAGCCTTCTGCAGCTCAGCCACCTGTTGCAGGTCCTCCTCTGGGGCACAGCATTTGCAGATGGATCTACCACCTGTCCCTGCCTCAGGAGAAATGTCCAGGAACTTCCTGCAGTCTGAAATCTGCTTTGCAGCCTCTTGCTTCAGCAGCTCCATCCACATGGAGACATAAGCCACTGCAAGGGTATATGGTGCAGACCCCCCCCACCCCCGCTTTGCTCTCAGATGAGTTCCTACCATTCTGCCTTGAGGGTCAGGTAGGATGAAATTTCCTTGACCTGTGTAGGTGGTCATAGAACAGTGCCTGGTTGCTGGGTTACGTGTGCTTCAAGTCTCCTATGCAGCCAGTGGAATGCTCCTCCTTCAAAGGGACATGCTTCCTGTGTGCCCTTCCACACAAACACAGTGTGCAAGGCAAAGGAAAAATTACAAAACATGCTTATTCTATGACAGACACAGAAGTCCTAACCACTAGAGTAAAATCTTCTCTTCTCTTCCAAAGTCATGCTGGACAACCCTAAATGTACCAGACCAAACCCTCCTTACCTCTTCTGTCTCATGTTGCAGATGTATAAGGCAGTCCTTAAAGACCAAGCAGATAAGGAAGCATTAGCCTATTCACATATCATGTGTCGCCTGAATAGTCATTCCTCATATTCTCAGAAAATAAGCTCATGAGCTGGATTATGCATCACATTGCATGGAGTATTCAGCACCTCCTCAGAGTTTTGCTTTAGTTTTTGCTTGAAGTTCAGATTTCCAATTTAAACAGAAGGAATGTTGATTTATATATCAAACACGTTTCTAAAACCTCAATACTATGCAGTCTTTAATGAAACCGTTATTCATTATGCCATCTTCACAAAAGTATACTTCCAATTACAAATTAATATTTTTTCTGCAAACATTTGCATAAAATAGCAGTTTGACACATCAAATGAAAATAAAGAGCTGTTGGGCCAACCAAGATACTCAGTGTCATATACCTGGGTAGGCCTACATACCTATAACCACAAATAAAACAGAGATGAGAGTATGTTACAATAAAAATTGATGCCATCAGCTCTAGATATCAATATTATATATACTTTTTTAAATCATTTATAATCAGCAGCAAACCACAAGCCACCTCCAGCTACCAGTGCAGTTTTCTACACTAGGTATGCAACGAATTCATTTTGAAGCATGTCTGAACTTTTTTTGTCATAAGCATCAGACTGAATGCCTGTAATAAAAATGACAGCTAAATAAGAATAAATGGTTTAACGTTTGCAAGAAATAGGGCTTTGCTGTTTCACCTTTGATGACAGAATCACAAGTTTAGTTCTCCCCTGAAGTTAAATGCAATGTTCTCCCACATCAAACCTTTAGCACCTCTATTTTCCAGGATTGCAGCAGCCCAAATGTAATTTGAGTGAATTCACGAAATGCACTTTGTAAACAGATATTTATTGCCTGCAAGATAAATAGTCAAAATACATCAGATTTATTGATGTCCTGAGAATATGGTATTATAGCAGTTTAGAATGCAACTGTGAGCAAAATCACAGCAGTAACTGGCTGTGGATCAGTCTGCACATAGAGTGAAAAACAACACAAAAGATATATGGGGGACATAACTAAGCATTTAGGATAACGCGACTGAATCAAATGCACTACAATTCCTGTAATAAACATTCAACAAGAATGTGGACACGATATCCCTGGCATTTGCTAAAAAAATAATTAAAGTTTTATACTCTTAGAGGAGACAGAAAGAAAGACTTCTGTAAAGAGGTGGGGAATCTATTCTACTCATGCAATTTGGTAGGGTAAGTAGTAAGATATTTACATTTCAGTAGTAAAATTTAGACAACAGTTAAAACTTTCTAACAGTAGAATCACTTAAGCCTTAAAAAAAAGATTGCCTAGACAGATTGCAAAGTCTCCAGTTGGATGTTTTCATTGGAATATTAGACAAATATCTGTCAAGAACAATACAGATATAGTTGGTCCTACTCATTGATACTTCTTCTCAGCCTTGATTTCCATTATTTTATGGAACATCCATGAACTGCTTTTTAAAATCATCATTGGAATTGTATTTTACATTTAAAAATTATACAGGTAAAATTTAATGCTGCAGAATGAAAACATTTTGGATTTCACTAATTTCCTTTTGTAAATTTTTAACCACCTCTAAACCCAGACAATTTAGCATTCTAGAAGTGGTTACTTTATTGATTCTACTGCTTAATTGTCATGTGCAGTAGACCTTAATCTGTGAGTTGTGTAAAAGGTATCCTAATACCACAGGGCTGATATAAAGACTAAACATTTGTAATATTAAAAGTGTCAGACAGCGATTGCTTCTCAGGAAATATCTTTTATGGTGCCTTCAGAGTAGAAATTATCTCACATGTATCACTCAAGAACCACTGATAAATTTGTGCATTTATATACATGTTTTAGTAATCTGATTAGTTACAACTGCCAAAATGTAGAATAACTCCACTGATAGGAGTTAGAACACTACACCAGAAGAGAATTAATTCCTCAGTTTTAGTTGGAGTATTGGTTAGCACAAAGTTCACAACTATACAGTAATATTTTCCTTCCAGAAAGGATGGAGAAATGACACAACAGAGAAACATAAAAGGCACATGGAAAAGAAGATTCTCAAAAGCTGAATAGAGATACACAAGAGTACATAACATACAGAAAAAATATCACTTCTTCAATGCAAGCAATATGCAGAACTCTTGTTGGGCATGGACAGAAGCATACACTGACTAATACACTAAGATATGTTTCCAAATTTAAGACTGTCAACCAGCCTCCAAACTGTAACAGTCTAAGTTTATTGGGAGTTTGATCTTGTCACAGGTACAAGATTTTAGAAGTGTGTGCGCTATATAGTGCATGTATAAATATAGCTCTGCATTATACATCTATGCAGAAAGCATATCGCAACACACTGTAGAATCTCCTATCCACCCCTCTCTCCCCACTTATAACACTTAGAACAGCAGGAACTCTGTCCTCTTCCTGACCTTTCCAAACCAGATAAAAGCTTGCCTCAGTTTTTACACTGATTTTCTTGATTCTTCCAAGTGAATATTCTGCATGTGATTATGCACTTATTCATTCTTCATTTCTCTGCTATTTTATTTTAAATGTGCTTTAAATATTGATGCATGTGAGGTAATGTCCTTCAGAATATTATGTACAGATGTTCATATTGTAACAAGCACTCTAGTAAACTTCTTGGTGGAACAGGTAACTAGGATATCTAGGTCCCATGGGAGTTTAGTAGAGCCATACAGTCATACAGTGCAGTTAGGTTGACTGTGCTACTGGAAATGCCACAGATTTATCAGTAACTACCATATTCTGTAAATTATTTTAATTTTTCCCCCCTGGTTTTCCTGGAGCATGGTCTCTTTTTTTACATATTTTCCAGAGATTAGGTACATTTTTTATCTGACAAACCATCAACTATATCAATGATTAATAAACAATCTTTATCAATTATATTCAATCTCTTCACGTGGGTCAAGAAAACATCCCCCAGAAGACAGTACCTTACAGGCATGACTATGCCATACCATATTTGAACTGGCTGGCATTATTATTACAGATGGTTGTTCCTATCCTTCTCATCCCTAAGCTATAAATTTTCTTACCAATTATGCATTTATTTGTAATTTTCACATGACAGTAAGAGTTGGAAAACTCATATGTTGCATTGTATCATGCAACCATATTGTGTACGGTCTATCCTAAACTGAAATGTGTAATGAAGAGAAGACCCAATTCAGTACAAACAAGCTCGAACTGTTATTTAATGCAATACAAAAGGGAGATACAAGAGGAGTACGCACAGTCGGACTTTAGACAGCACAGTTAGTCAGCTAGGCCAGCTGTCAGCAGAGATAAATAATTCTTTTCATAGCATCATGAAGCAGGACCCTGCTCAGGGTGCTCTGAACCATTATGTAGGGCAATGTACCTTTTTCCACCAAAAAGAAATGAACCCAGGGGTAAGTAACTAATAGTGTACTACCTCAGTATACCACACAACAGGTCGAATTTTCAGTCAGAATGTTACAATAGGTTAGAGATGAAAAGCTATCAACAGCCATGACTTCCTAGAAGACATTTCTCTCTTCTTCTGCTTGACCCTGAAAATGATTTCTACTCTTGTAGCACCTGGTATGTGTGCAGAACTCCCCAGAACAGCTGTGGCTCAGACAAACCATGTTTAAGCAGACTGGTTTTTCTGAATTAGAGAAAAACTTCCTTGAGTCATTCCTCATAAACCAAACAGACAACATTAAAGGAAACAATGAATAATCTTCTTTGGCTTAAAAAGGGTAATGAACAAGTGCCAACTAGATTTTCACTGATATTGCAAACTGATTTGAAACAGGATGGCTGTACCCTGGCCTGTCATGGCAGACCAGTGTTCACTGCTGTATATTTAAATTATGGACCATTCCCTAATATCTAGAAGCTGCCCTTCATAGGAAAAGCATCAATGCCAGCACAGACTGCTTTCATGAGAAGCAATTCAGAGAGGCTTGTATCCACAAGGATGGTTTACAGAACTCCTCCAGAGCTTTCTGCAGGTAGGGCCTTCTGACCTGCCTCATAAGGTGCTCACCCTTCTTAAGCAATCTCCACAATCCTTCAGTAATTCCTTAGCCAACAGTCCTTCCTGTACACCTGGAAGATGTTCTCTGCCTGGGAGTAAAAGACAATTTGCATTACTCAGCTTTTCACAGCCAACCAGACAAGCTCTCTGAATCAAGCCTTTCCTCTCAGAGCTGAAGCTCAGATATTCAGAACAGCAGCACAAATTTTGAGGACTGAACCCAAATATCAGGGGGATGTAAAGATGTCCTACAATGTCCTGGATCTTAGATGATTCAACCCAAGAGGAAGCAGGGGGATTCATAAGGGATTGTTTGACTGAGTTTTCATTTTAGTTTAAAATGAGCAAACAGAAGCAAGAGTCAGCAAACCATCAGGGGTAAAACAAGAATCTTCTCAAATATCACATCCAGCTTGAAATTGACATCCCTCCCACTCCCCTTTCCTTTTTTTAAAAAGGCCCTTTATCTTTAAAGATAAAGATATCAGTAAAGATGGAAATGAGTAAAATTTGGAACACCGCCATGTTGCACTAATAGGAAAGGAAAAGAAAAAAAAAAAAAAAAAGAGGTTAAAATCATGGAAGCATCTACTGCTGAAGTCCTAGCTAGCTTGTTCCTGGTGTCAAAATGACTGTCCACTTATTCCAAGGCAGAGAAAATCCACTTGTGAATAACTACTTCCTTCACAGACATGATTTTGAAGATGGATCTTTTGATTTATGGAAAGTAGAGGCATAAAATTTATATTTATAGTTTCTCTCTTCATAGTATCACTTTAAGACCCTTCATTTATTTTAGTGTCACATACCTTGATATGAGACCAGAATAGAAAGCTGAAATGCCAAATGACTGGAAGGAAGGCTATGCTTGTGGTACTCCTGACTACACCAAATGCAGAGACTACAAAGAGCTCATTCTCTCAAGCTTCCCAAACTCCTTTCCACCCCAAAGGGCTACAGAAAAGCCTCAGATAAACATCCAGATCTTTGATTGTTTATTCAAACTGAACACTGCACAGGTTTTTGGAGACTAGCCCATCACTAGTAGGAATAAGAAAAACTTTCCATATCCTGAATAGGAGAGCTTTTGTCTCCTTCACAGCCATGATCCTGTAAGGATTTTTCCTCTTATTTTTAGATTTCATCCAGCAGATGAGTACACTGTTTGATTCAGGTGATTTTTCCTTTTAGAATTTACACAGATGAATGTACACAAACTAAACAATTTATAAGCACAGCCCAAACAAATTACACAAAGAGCCTAACACCACAGGTCACATTCCATTCCTGCAACAGTTTTACCCAAAACAGATGTATAACTAACCTTAACAAAAACATGCGAGCTCATATTTTGGCTGCTGGTTAAGAACCTCCTGTGCAATCTATTCCTGTTAAAGGCAGAAGTAAGACACTCCAGACAAAAAAAAAAAAAAAAAAAAAAAGTGAGTTTCAGAAGCACACATGCAAAACTTATTAACTGACTGATTCTCTGATGTACAGGTAGATAGTGAAAGCTATTGATTTTAAGGATATCCAGCATTTAAAAGTAATTGTTTTCCTCTATCAACCCTCCCCGTCCCCAATAACCTTTTTCATTTTTAATGGAGAACACTGCCAAGATTCAAGCCAAATATTATGCTTCCATAATCCACAAGACTCTCTGAGCTATTGTCAATGACTACCAGATCATACAAGTGCCTCTGAATCTAGCCAAAGATATTTTTTAATTCTGACTCCTGTAATAGCACCTCAATGGAAACCTGACATTTCAAACACTATAAGCTTGGAAGATCTGTAAAAGTTTCAATAAAAAAAAAAAAAAAAAAAGAGAGAGAGCGAGAAAGAGTTTATTATGGCCTGCATGCAAAGTACCATGAGACACGCTATCCTACCCTCCTCACAAGCTCTCTGACAGGTGGGCTTCACTGACAGGCTTCATGAAAATACAAATCCACAACACAGATATGGCAGAGAGAGTTCTTCCACAAGGGATAAATTCTTCCCCTCCAGGCAGGATCTGATGAAAGTGTCAAAGGCCCAACAAACACATTTTTATGCTGTGAGCAGTTTTAGTACAGGATCCTGGGCTGGTCCAGAGGAAAAGCCTCGATGATGCCTGACAGTCCATTCACGTTTTTATACCTCCACAAAGACAGCAATTAATTGGAGCTAGAGAGAGTGCAAAGTGTAACATGGATGCCAGTTAGCAAACATGAAAGGTTTAGTGTCTCAGAAATATACAAGTAGAAAATCTTGTGTCAAATAAGACCTGCATTTTATCCCAAAATTAGATAATCTGGAGATAAGGGCTGTTGTGTCTTTTAGGCAAACCAAGTTGAAAGGCAGTTGTCCCAGCTCAATATGTATTGAACTGAAGAATAAAGATCACTGAAGCATGAAAGGCATAGCATAAGAGTAGCTATGAATTTAATTACTTGAGTAATTGGATGAAATTATAACCCACCCAAGTTATAAGCAATGGCATTTTTAAACTAAATTAACATATAAGATGTCAATATATGGTAATCAAAAATATGTAGCCTAGTTTTTGGATTTTGTGGGATCAATATATCTCCTTCTTCTATTGGTGGTGTAAATTGCTTCCTTTGTATGGGTCTCTATATCATCCTTTAACAATCTTCACCCAGACCCCTTACCAAAGGAAATCTGAATTCAGTGGTGTTCGTGACTCACTGTGTGAAAGTGGCATTTAGTACTCTCCTGCTATCCCAAGGTATGGATCTTGCTGCAAATGCCCAGTGGCATCCCATGACACGAGGATGGGGCCTCTGGTCTCTTCTGGGAGGGTGGGTAGGAAGAAATTGCGTCTCGCCTATTGTTACTGCTGGCAATGGTATTTATGTTATAACCAAGCTTTCAATAGTTTAAAAAAAAAAAAAAGACAAATATTTCTCCTGGTCAGATACTGTTCAGGACACATTACATAGCATCTCTACAGCCAGAGAGTGTAACCATACAGACAAACAAGCCTTCTCCAGTGCCTGGGCTGTCATTTCAGACTTCTTTCCTTTTCCTCCTCTTGATTTTATTTTATTTCATTTTATTTGTGAGTGGAAGAGTGAGGAAGTAAGGGGAGCATTTAGCTTGGTTCGGTCTGAAACTGCAAGGGTCAGAGGTTTCAGATCTTTTCCTAATTGATTTATGTATGCTGAGCTTCATAAGGGGAAAAATGTTTCATGCTTTCTCCAAGTGGCACAAAAGCACAAGCTTGGTTCTCTTGAGTTACAAAGATTGTTTCTGAGCAGCTTTTCCCGAGGCACTGGGTGATGTAAAGGATGATTGACAGATTGTGTGGCTCTGAATAAATGTATAGCACACATATGTTCTTTTCTTCCTTTTTCTTTTATTTTTTCTCCCCCCTCCTCTTCCGTGAGGGTTTCAGTCTCGTTTCGGAGCGTGCACTTGCAAGAGCAGCACCTGTGGTTTGCTGGACCTTTCAAGAGACCTGGCGTCCTGACAATCCCACGGCTAAGGGCTCTCTTAATAAATGCTTCCCAGTCAAAAAGCCATTTTTATTGGGCTCGTTTCAGGCTCGGCGGGGCCGCGGGCTCCATCCACACGCTAACACTGCCACCTACCGACACCTCTGCTCGCCACCGGGGGCTGGACCCCGCTCGCCCGAGGAGACCGGGGCTCCCCCTCTCCCGTTCCTAAGGACTGACAGCCGCGGGCTCCACTAAAACCCACTTGCTTTGAGAACCTCGTTCGCAATTCATCAAGAGCTAAATCATGTTGTTTGACCTCGCGGAAAATAATAATAAAAAAAAAAAAAAATAAGGGGGAGGAAACAAAGTGTGCCTTGTTGTTTTGAAAGAAATCTCATAACGATATCCAGGAAAGAGACAACTTGTGCAGCTGGCCAGGAGTTTTTGCTGGGTGGTGTTAATCGTGGAAACTACAGCAAAAACTTCCTGACTGTATCTAATTGAGATAGCGTAGTACCCTGCCTTATATCCTTATATCTAGCCTTAATAAGCTCTGACAGTTTGTATTGGGTTTAGTAAAATAGACGGTTGCCAAAGAATCATTTTCCGTTATTGTCAAACATGGTTGGAGACTGCATCTACTTTTTAAAGGTAATTATTGACCTGCTGTTGCACAGTGGCCATCCATTTCATTTATCCGCTATGCCCCTAAGAACAGTGTCACAAAGTTCCTGGTTTAATGGAATTAGATCATTTGGGCAATTACCAGTTCCACGTGAGCTGCTTTAACTCATGTGCTGTCACATCACCCTTCCCTCACCATGACTTACCAATAGTCCTAAAAAAGCTCCTTGATCTGAACACTTTTCTAAAGTTATTGGTGCATTGTCAGACACCAGAAGTTCAGAAGTAACGGTACCTTAACTCCTGATCTCAGAACAATAATAATACATGAATCAAGCCATGAGGCATAACAAAAAAATTAGAACATCTTTCACTGTGTCATTATCACAGTCACATTCAAGATTTTGCTAAAGAGCTGAAGAACCATAATTTAAACAGAGCATTCAAATTCACACTGAAGAAACAGCCATGACTTCTGAATGGAATTTGGTTTTAAACATGCTAATTGACCTTGCTTCTTGTGAGCATATTTGTGAGGAAAGTTTTCTTCATGCAAGTGTTTATAGGAAACAAATTTGGGGCCCACTACTTTATTTGGTGGATCACAAAATAGAAATGCATTCCACGGTGAATTAAATTCTCTTTGTAAGGAAAAAGAAGCTTTAATATTCTACCTGCCTTTTGGGGTGAATAACATAGAATAATATCAAGTTTCTGGTTAAAATAATCACACACACAAAATCAAACAAATTATTCTGACAGGTCCAGTAGAACTTCAAGGCTCTCAAAATATCTGAATCATTAAATTTAAACTGTCAGATACAAAACCAGCACCAGACCCATGTAATTTAGATGACCAATCCTGCAGCCTAAGTATCTTAGTATTTAACAGAATGACAACAGGGAAGAATTAGGCAATGATTCACAGGCTAAAACTTGTACCACTCTTCAGCCAGACTTAGTTATGATCTCTGTGGCCATTCCTGTGATAGAGAGCAATGTTAGCTGTTCTTCAACTAATTTGTATTAACACCTTCATCAGTAAAACATTCACTGACACCAGTTTATTGTCCTACCTACAGAGACACTGGAACTGCCCATGCACAAAGACATGATTGCCTCATCCTTATCAGCTTCAGATTTCTTTGCACTGTTACCGAAACTCAGCACCTCCAACGTTGTACTCTAAGGATATTAAGCTAGAAGAGTTCCAGCTTCAAGTCAGTCTGGAAATCCCTGTATTATTCTATTAGACTGACTACAGTGGTCCACCTAGCCTGGTTTTATCATGTTTCTGAATGAGTTCAGCCCAGTAACTCAATAAGATATTAAAAAACACGCATAGATAATTTCTAACTTGTCCTGCTTGCTGAGTGGTGATCTATTTATCCAGGATGGTCCTATTTGCTTCCTCACAACTTTTGGAAATCACGTGTAGTCACATCAAAGTAGAACCCTGGGCCACAGCAGCTCTTACAACTGGTCACGCACAGCCTAAAGGAGATGTGGTTATGAGGGTAGCATTTACTGCCTCCACAGCCATTGTGCATCCTCTAGAGCCAAGAAAGCAGACCACATAAAGTATCTCCTTATTGTGATCATGTGAACATGTTTGTCCCTTCAAAGCCACTAAAAATGCTAAAATGCAACTCAAAGTTATCACCGCCACCACAAAAATCCAAACCTAAATTCTCACTTCAAAAATCACCACCACGAGTTCCACTGGTTAAATCCCTATGGGTAATCAATATTTCATATTAGCTTTTAACATGCTTTACTTCAATTTCAGGGACTGTGGTCTGCGATTTTGAACCACTGATAAGAAAAGATATAACTAGGGTAGAGAAGATAAGTAATTTCTTGTATTTATAACAGGAATGCTCAGTGAGTTTCATCATCATGAAAGTGAGAGTGTGTGCAAATAGAATGTAATAAATGCAGAGGTCATTTGAAGAGCACTGTATAAGAAAGCCCCTAATAACTGGCAGACAAATACTTTGCTCTCAGTCAAATCTCTGACTGTGGTATCAATTTTGGTTACACAATATTACAAGTTCTCCTGTTTCTTGAGATGGTTTAGCAACAACAATACAACTACATGGATTTTTTTTTTTTCCAAATGAGATTTTTACAAACTGTTTCTAGCATTTAATTTATTTTTTTCTAAAAAAACTATCTTGCCTATTTGACACAAAAAAATAACTTCCATGTCATATGTTTTAAGAGAAGAAAATGTTAGCAAAATTTTAAATTCACCAGAGCAATACTGTCCCTTCCAAGACTTCAAAGTTTTGGAAAATGGACTATTTATCAACCGATCTACATCCATTCTTGATAAAATTTTAAGTGAAAATTATTGGTGAATATTTTAATGAAAAAGTAATATGGGTAATTTCTGAAACCTGGAGAACAAAAATAAATCTATCAAATGTAGGGAACAATGAGTTTATGGACTAAATTTAATAATTACTTTTTTTTCCTGACAGCTTCAGTAGAGGAAAAAATTATATATCAGAAAGCATGAGTACTATTTTTCTAACATGTAACTGGATAACCCTCTGTTAATTTCCCTGATCATCTGAAATGACCTCATATTTCAGTTCATTCAACAAAACCTTTGCTCTTACGTTTCCATAAAATGTTTTCCATAAAATGTTCTCCATAAAATGTTCAGCAACACATGTTCCTACACTGGTCACTTAAAATTATACCAATTTCTTTGCACTGCAAAAACCAGTGAACAAACATTTTCAAGTTGCAGTACACTAAAACATTACATGGGCAGAACCGATTCCTGCATAGAATCATAGAATCGCTAGGCTGGAAAAGAACTTTGAGATTATCAAGTCCAACTATACCTGTCCACTACTAAGTCATACCCCAAAGCACTTCATTTACTTGTCTTTATATACCTCCAGGGATGGTGATAATGATAGGAAACGGGGGTCCACAGAAGCAACCCTTAATCCTTGTAGGCAACAGGCGAAGGTTTGCAGTAACTCATCCGGACAAAATCACTGCAATATACACATCATGGTGCAGTCTGTCTGGGGTAGAGCTCCTGCTTTGGCTGCTCAGCACCATGACAGGGAAAGGGCAGTCATCTGGAGATTTTTCTCTTCTTCACCTTACCTCCTTTGACTGCCAGAACTGCAAAGATAAGGGGAACAACAATATGAGGCTTGCCAGTGATAAAGCTAAAAGACTCCTGACTACTGAAGGAAAGGCATTTACATCATTCACATCACTACTTGTGTCAGAACTTAGTTTGGCTCAGGTGCTTGGTCAAACTGGACCCTACATCAGAAATCTTTGATTGCCTTTTGTTTGATCATCCTATAAAAAGGGCAATGTAAAAATCAGCAGCAATTATTTTAATCTCATGACTATGAATGATGCTGCATGTTTAACTGATTTTCAACAAAATGGAATATAGAAAATAATTCAAACCACAACTCATATGCAAAGTGATCCACCAGGAATCGGGCAGACAGTGTATTACTAAACCTGACATCCCTTTGCTAAAAGATACAGCACTGTAAGCTTCCCTACAATGTACTCCTCCTGAGAATCTGACAACAGAAGTGTCTGCATGGATTTTTTCTCTAGTACTAAAATTTAAAGGGGTCTAATTTTATCCATGTTGTTGTTTATAGCAGTAGGTAAAAAAATCAAGCCCATAGCTTGTAGAAATACAGTTAACAGAAAAAGTTTCATGATCTTGGAAGAACAACATTTCTGCAGATATAGTTAGGCACCAAATACACAGGATGCAGACACTAACAACATTCACAGATATGTGAAAGCATAACACCCCATAGAAATAAACAAGATTTTGGCTTACACACAGTCAGGCCTTTAAATAGTTCTAACCAATGAGATTTATTCATTTACACTAGTGAAAGATCTGAAATCAATACAATATTTCCAAACTTTGAAAAGTTATCTGGAGCATCACAAGACTAGGTACTTTTTTTACAGATTTCTCAGACTTTCAACCCTGAAATCATGGATGCATCAGAATTAATTATTTTAAAAGATAGTTAAAATATTGATAACCCCTTGGCTGCAGAGGATAGACCAAAACTATGAACTCTAAAGATTACCTTAAAAGCTAGAGGTAAATGAAAATAATTTATTTTAATCACAAATTTATAATTTTTACTGTTATTTATAGGCTGTAGCTGCTGGCCAGTTGGGCTATCACACACTTAAAAGGGAAGGCATCCTCTCCCTCCATAATGAAATATGATGCCCTGTGGCTGTGCTTAAACTGCAGATCTTCTCCCTTTGTTCCCTAGTGTGCAGGTGCACTCTAACTGGATCTCAAGTGTGAGACTTCCTTGCATGGATTTCCCTTAGAAGATAACCCAAGTGATGCCTGAAGATCACTGCAAGCTGTGGTAAACCTGCTGGTCTGTATAATCAAAATATCAAGATTAATGCCACATCACCAATGGTCTTGGCTACAGAGTTTCAACAACTTTTTCTCTAAGTAAGTAAAAGTAATGGGCCTAGATTCCCATGCACTTGTATTTATAGTTGGATTTTCAATGGTCTAGCAAAATCCTAAAGGACTCTGTAGTGCATTCGTGAGACCTGTCTCAGTCTAATGTGTGAGCTTGACTTGCAGTTACTTTGTCTGTATTGCTACACAACACCCTCTCCTCTCCTTTTCTGAAGCTTGTGGATACTTTATTCCCTCAGAACTACTACTCCTCTGGCAAATGTGGTTGACATTTTCCAAGAGTTTAGACTTCATGAGGATGTCCAGAAACAGATAAATTTGGGCAGAGGCAGATGCCATGACTGCATTAGCCTCTTCCATAGAAAATAAAGCTGTAAGATAACATGTTTTCAGAAGCATGTCCTGAACTTTCTACTGTTACGTAGGTGGCCCTTGGTTTTAACATAAAATATCAACTGAATTAAATCTACTTTCATAAAATACAACATATTTTTAATTGCATCTGAACACTATAGTTCTGTTGAGCTCAGAGTTTTTAAGACACTGAATGTACTGTATTTTTTTCCAATCTATTTCAATTACCCTTTCATAATGGCAGAATAATGGCAAGATTAGTCTATTTTATCATGATTAAAACTTGATTAACATATTAAATAACCATTGTACACTAATTAACTCATGCTAAATGCAATGTCCAATATATTGTTCTACTTTTGTAGACTTCTAATGAAAAAGCTGCTATCATGAGTATGATGAGTTCGTTAGTTCTTGTGCACTGCTTTTAAGATTTAACACAGAGTTTCACTATGGACTGAACACATAAAGCTATGAATTTTTGATAGGCTATTAGGGAAGACTTTATTTTGAAAGAAATTTGCAGATGAGTTACAATATAAACAGAAAAAATACATGATTTAAGAGTGAAATTTCAAACATGCCCTATGCAATCTGAACATTGTAAGGTTACAAAATTTATACCTACGTTTTTCAGTAAGAACAGTGTGAAGATGAATTTTAGATAACATTCCAGTTCAATTATGTAAAATGGCATTACAGTATGTTACAGGATGCACAGATAAAAATCTATTAATAATGATTTGTCACTATTTCACAAATAAGGACAATTCTAGACAAGGCTTTTAACCATTAGTTAAAAACTCTGTTATGTCTACCTCTTTCAGTGACCTTGTGTTTCCAGAGGAATAAATTTAAACTTCTAATTTCCTCTGTCATGAGCACTCATACGAACTTAGACACCTGCAGCCTAATTTTCTTGTGTTGCAAGCACCTCAAAATACAAAATGGGAGCAGCAGTCACTGTAAGTCAACCCATTTATGCCAGGTTTTCAGCCAACTCTTAAATACAACTGGAGGGGTTTTTGCACAGAAATGTATGGGCAGAGCTGAAATGATTAAAAAAATTAATTTTTAAAATCTGCCATTTCGTGTGATGTTTCAAATGTGCAGTGGGCGGTGACACAAAGTGTTCAGACCCAGATTTTTCTTGTCCAACTTGGGACACTTAGCTAAGCCACCTCCGCTTCCTCACAGGTCACTGAAGGGACTCATCTATTTCCACATGCCAATTTAGAGACTGTGTAAAAGAGTAAAATTGCACATTCTGTTGCTGTGATAGAAATGACTAATAGCTGCATACATTGTATGAAACAAAAGACATGATTTTACTTTCAGAGGTATGAATGCACAGTTGTAATTTGCCTGTTTCTTCCCCATCCCCATAGTATGTCTTTTCCTACTTCTCTTGGTTCTAATCCTACAGCCTGACAAAACCATAGCAAGAAGTCAAGTAAACTTCAGCTTGGTGTAATACAGCACCTTTCCAGGTAATTTGATCCACAGAGGAGAGGCTTGGTGAAAAACAGAATCCAACAGTACATCAGGAAGTTGCAAGTTAGTGGCCCTGAGGCGTGAATGGCCAGGAGCTGAGAGTGATAACATAGGCAGCAGGGCAGGGCTTCACCCAACAGGTGACATGTCCCGCTGTCCTCAAGCAAGGCAAGCAGGGCAGGCCCAGGGTTGGTGGCCAGGTTTGAAGAGATCATCAGGCCAGTCTGAGTTGGTGAGGCAGGTCCAACGTCAAGCCAGGAAGTAAATCCACAGGTCAAGATCAGATCCAGCTGGGTTAGACACAACCCACTCGTCACCAGAAAGGTCCCTGCTGACAAGGCAGGCACAAGGTCAAGCCAAGAGATCAATTCATGGGTCATGGTCCAGATAAGTGGGGACCTGACAAGCACACCTACAATGTAGCTGAGGCAGAAACTGAAGAACCAGGGCTGAGTTTAAATAAACCTCCAGAGCCCACAGGTAGAAGGTATGGCATGAAACCCCAAACGAGGCTGGTCAGAGCCATTAAGACCTACTAGATCACTAAGGGCTTTGTGAGATCCTGGGGTACTTTTTTGCAAAAGGATGGGAGGTCATGGTTTTGAAGAAACACTTAAATGAGTGAAGGATGCTCCCAGGCCTAAGAAACATGCACACAAAGCATCATACCTCAAGTAGTGTTCTTATTCTTTTGGCCTCACCACAATGACAGCATCTCTACCTCTTCCTATATGCTATGCACCAGACATTGATGACTGGACATCTACTAGTCACCTTCATCAGCTGTCCAGAGTCCTGTGAGCAAGAGACAAGGTGCCACACAGCAGCTAGGTTGCTCATGCCTTATAGCTGAGATTGGCCCTCAAGAACTTCCCTGCATTACGAGATTACTCATCAACACAGCTCCTCCTCTGTCATTTTACCTTGGTATATCCAAGGCGGGTGTCTCTCTCTTGTCACACTATCATGCCTGCCTGCACCCCCTTCTTTCCTTCATGTGATCCAATACAGCCCATTGCACATGTTGGGACCCCAGAGGGCTCTTCCTGTGCGGGCAGAGGTCTGCCGGTGCAGGATGCAATTATGCTTCATATTTTCATAGAGTTCCACAGAAATGTAAACATCAGCAACAAGTATCTTTGTCAGCTTTCCAAAGAATGAACAATAGACTCACACAAGTACAAAAGGGACTCTGTTCCCTCTAAGAGGGCTGAAGGCTCAGCAGCTCAGCTGAAGTGCATTTACACCAATGCACACAGCATGGGTAATAAGAAGGAAGAGCTGGAAGCTGTTGTAGGGCAAGGAGCCTATGATGTCATTGCCATCACGGAAACGTGGTGGGGTGACTCATAAAACTGGAGTACAGATATGGTGGGGTACAAACTCTTCAGGAGGGACAGGAAGGGAAGGAGAGGAGGCAGGGTAGCCCTCTTTGTAAGGGAGGACTTGGACACTGTTGGGATGGATTGTGGCAATGAGGAGATTGAGTGCCTGTGGGTTAAAATCAGAGGAGCCCATAAGAAGGTAAGTTTTGTGATGGGAGTCTGTTACAGGCCACCCAGACAAGGAGAAGCAGCTGATGAGCTCTTCTATAAACAGCTGGGGTTAATCTCTAGATCAGTGCCTCTTGTTCTTGTGGGAGACCTCAATCTTCCTGATATCTGCTGGAAGTACAATAGAGCAGAAAGGAAGCAGTCTAGGAGGTTCCTGGAGTGTGTGGAAGACACTTCCTCGCACAGCTGGTGAATGAACCGACAAGGGAAGGTGCCCTCCTGGACCTGCTGTTTGTGAACAGAGAAGGCCTTGTGGGGGATGTGGCAGTAGGAGGATGCCCAGGACTAAGCGATCATGAGATGATAGGGTTTTCTGTTCTAGGTGAAGTAAAGAGGGTGGTTAGCAGGACAGTAGCATTAAATTTCCGGAGGGCAGACTTTGAACTCTTCAGAAGGCTGGTTGGCAAAGTCTCATGGGAGACAGCACTTAATGGCAAGGTAGCCCATGAGGGCTGGGAGCTCTTCAGAAAGGAAATCGTAGCAGGAGAAAGCCATCCCCATTTTCCAAAGAAAAAGCCAACAGAGGAAAAAAACAGCTTGGTTGAACAGTGAGATCTTGAGTGATATCAAGAAGAGGAATGTTTATGGGCTCTGGAAGAGGGGACAGGCCTCTTGGGTGGACTACAGGAGGGAAGTGAGATTGTATAGAGAAAAAATCAGAAGGGCAAAGGCTCAACTAGAAATCAGATTGGCAAAGTCGATGAAAGATAACGAAAAATCTTTCTATAAATATATAATAATAAAAGGAGGACTAGGGAGACCATACAGTCGCTATTGGATGCAGAAGGAACAACAGTGACAGGGGATGAGGAAAAGGCTGAGGAACTTAATGCCTTCTTTGCCTCAGTCTTTAATTGTAAAGAAAATTGTTCCCTCTGTGTACAAACCCCGGAGCCAGAGGAGGAAAATGAAGTTCCGATGTTCCAAGAGGAGGTGGTCAGAGCCTTGCTAGCCCAACTAGACACCCACAGGTCTATGGGGCTGGATGGGATTCACCCAAGGGTATTGAAGGAGCTGGCAGATGTGCTGGCCAAACCCCTTTCCATCATCTTCCAACAGTCCTGGAAGACTGGGGAAGTTTCACTGGACTGGAGGCTGGCTGATGTTGTGCCCATCTACAAGAAGGGTTGCAGGGAGGATCCAGGGAACTACAGGCCTGTCAGTCTGACCTCAGTGCCAGGGAAAGTCATGGAACAGGTGAACTTGAGTGCCATCATGAAGCACATGCAAGACAACTGAGTGATCAGGCCCAGTCAACACAGGTTTACAAAAGGCAGGTCTTGCCAAACTAACCTGATTGCCTTCTATGACAAAGTGACTCGGCTGCTGGATGAGGGAAAGGCTGTGGATGTGGTCTTCCTGGACCTCAGTAAAGCCTTTGACAAAATTTCTCACAGCGTTCTGCTTCGGAAACTGTCAGCCTCTGGCCTGGACAGGCACAGACTCTCCTGGGTGGAAAACGTGTTGGATGGTCGGGCCCAGAGAGTGGTGGGAAATGGTGTTAACTCCAGCTGGAGGTCAGTGACAAGTGGGGTTCCCCAGGGCTCAGTCCTGGGTCCAGCCCTGTTCAATGTCTTTATCAATGACCTGGATGAAGGCATCGAGTGCACCCTTAGCAAGTTTGCAGATGACACCAAGATGGGAGGAAGTGTGGATCTGCTGGAGGGTCGGGAGGCTCTGCAAAGGGATCTGAACAGGCTGGACCACTGGGCAGAGTTCAATGGCATGAGGTTTAACAAGGCCAAATGCCGGGTCCTGCACTTGGGGCACAACAACCCTAAGCAGAGCTACAGACTAGGAGAAGTCTGGCTAGAAAGCTGCCAGGAGGAGAAGGACCTGGGGGTTGACAGCCGACTGATCAGCAGTGTGCCCAGGTGGCCAAGAAGGCCAAAGGCATCTTGGCTTGTATCTGAAACGGTGTGACCAGCAGGTCCAGGGAGGTTATTCTCCCTCTGTACTCGGCACTGGTGAGACTGCTCCTTGAATCCTGTGTTCAGTTCTGGGCCCCTGACCACAAGAAGGATGTTGTGGCTCTGGAGCGAGTCCAGAGAAGAGCAACGAAGCTGGTGAAGGGGCTGGAGAACAAATCTTATGAGGAGCGGCTGAGAGAGCTGGGGTTGTTTAGCCTGGAGAAGAGGAGACTGAGGGGAGACCTCATTGCTCTCTATAACTACCTGAAAGGAGGTTGTAGAGAGGAGGGTGCTGGCCTCTTCTCTCAAGTGACAGGGGACAGGACGAGAGGGAATGGCCTCAAGCTCCGCCAGGGGAGATTTAGGCTGGACATTAGGAAAAAAATTTTCACAGAAAGTTCACTGGGCACTGGAACATGCTGCCCAGGGAGGTGATTGATTCACCTTCCCTGAAGGTTTTTAAGGCACAGGGACGAGGTGCTACGGGGCATGATTTAGTGGTTGATAGGAACGGTTGGACTCGACGATCCGTTGGGTCTCTTCCAACCTGGTTATTCTATGATTCTATGATAGGGGATTGTTTCTGAACACGATCTCTGCCTTCAGGCTTGAGGACAACGCCTTTTTAGTGGTCTCCATGCAAACTCTGTTTGAAATGATGTTACTAATTGGCAGAATTTTTTAATTAGAGCAATAAATGGCAACCTTAATGCACAGGATATAAAGCCATTTGCTTTTACTTTGAATTTCTTTGACTGCATAGAGTAAAAAAGTCATCAAGAGGAGGAACTGGTTACTATGAAGGATGATAACTATTTCTATCCATAGGTATAAGCACACAGTAATTAATAGATTAAAATAGCTCACATACCTCAAGGAAAATATACAGTATATACGATGATGTCAGCATAATCCTCTTTTATAGTTTTATGAATGATCTAACGTAACTCACTCAAGTTACTCCAGATATACAGCAATACTTAAACAGAGAGTAGATTCTGAAACTAAATGAAAGAACTAGTCCACATTAATGAAAAAAGACTACGGTTTCGGGTTAACTTAAGAGAATTTGATATTTGCTGTGGAATAAAAATGCATCATGGGTTTCCACAGTCAGAGTCTGAATCAGAAAAGGAAACCTATTCAGCAAGAGCCTTTAAAAATTAATCATGTATTCATGCTCATATAACTTTAGCACACATTTACAAATAACCATTAGCTTGAATGCATTTGGGAATAAGAAACAAATTATGCTGAATTTAAGAGGTTTAAATAGTTACAAACACTTGTTAACTTTTAATATTTTTTTAATGAAAAAATTTGTCATAAAGGGCATTTTCAGGAATAATTAACTACAGGATGGTTATTCAGGAGATTTGGGTTTCATTCCTGCCTGTGTCATAGACATGAATGAGATTTCAGATGAGATACCAAAATCTTAGGTCAGTTAAATACTAACATACATATTCACAAGAGATGAATTAAATGCTTGTGTTATGCAGGTACACCTTGCTCAGTCAGAACAAACCTTACAGTGTCTCCAATCCTACAGCATTAAAATGGGAATAAAGGCATCCTATATACAAATTTTCTTCTTCGGATGGCCTGCATTTCAGAGCAAGGGCCTTTCCTTATTACCTTGTCACCCACTTTCTTTGTACATCATCTAGCACAAAAAGTCTAAATTATTATAAGGCTTAGAGACCTTTAAATAAAGGGACATAATGGTAAGTACTTAGCACACACTGCATATCCTCTATATCAGAGCCATTACTTACTGTTAGCAACAACCTTTGGTAAAAGACAACATGTCAGTGTACTCTTAGGGAATTTAGACAGTTTTCTAATTAATTTTTGAACATTTGTAGCACAAACCAAAGACCAGCAAATTACGCTTAGAGTATCTGGAACACTTCCAACCTAATTTTCTTCTCTGCTCCCTTGTCTTTTACTAGAAGAAGCAAATACAGTTAAAATCTCACAACAAAAATATTTCTTTATAGAATACTTGCAGCATTTGCCATTTTTATAAACCTTATTCTTTCATGCTTAGGGTTTGTCCTCAGCTGATCTTATTTCAGGTCAAGAAGTGACCTGAAAAATGCAAGAAGCAGACATTCTGAACTTCCTTCCTAAGTATAGTTGAATACAGGGCACTATAAAATTAAAGTCTTTCAAGAGCACTTGTGAGATAGGGAAGGAGGAACACATAAAGAAATTGTTCATATTCTTGTTTACTTACAGCATTACCCTTAAAATAAGCACTTCATCACTTACAAAAAAATCCGTGGTACATATAAAATTTTACACTGAAATGAACAAATCAAATAATGCCAGACCATTTCAGAGTATCTACTCACTTTGAATCACAATCCTACTTAGGTCTACCAGGTTTAATTCATGACTTAGGTCAAAGTCCACATTGTGCAGTTCACATCACAGAGGCAAGACATCTTGCACAGCACTGCAGCAAGTAAGGCCACTATTGTCCTTGTATAGGTCCCAAACATGACAGTTTTCTCAAATTATCCATACTGTTTGCAGATTTGAGTGCTAAGGGAAGTGCCAGGGCACTTATGAAAACAAGTCTCATCCAATCTTCAGGTAAGATCATTAAGAAAGACACAACCAATACAAACTTTTCTCCTAGAACTGATTGCGGTGACTTCCTTCATAAAACTCAGATGTGATCTGCACAGACATTCATAAGTGCTGCAGTACAAAACAGAGACTGAGGCTGCTAAATCAAACTGCCAGATCCATCTACTACAACACCACTTGTTTGAATTCCACTTCTATGTTAAACATTATTTTCACTGTGTTCTAATGCTGTCTTCATAATAGACCTCCTACCCAGCAAATAACCTCTTTTGCTAGCTCAGTTACCAATCTCAGCATATAGACCCTGTAAAAGTCATTACAGTAATGTAATTTCTAGTACTTGCGTTTTCACTATAGCAAAATCTCACAGGGATCAGACCCACTTATGGTCTTAACTAAAACTAGCCATCTGACTTAATTAACATTTAGAATTCATCAAACCTTGCAGGGCTCATACTGGGCTCTGGGGCAGCTTGGCAGTGCTCACACTGGGCTCCTGCTGGGTGTATGTATCCAGTAGCAGTGATATTCCACCAGATGACACACGTGGTGCGAAAGCAAAGGAAGAATAAAACTAAAAAAAAAAACAATTTCACAATATCTCTGCATCGCACAGAAGGATTACAAGGAGGAAAGGAGGCAGAAATCCTGGGAGCAGCAGGAGCCAACAGAAATGTGCATTGCCCCTGTAAGTTTTCTCCATAAATCCTAACCCAACAATAGTTGTGTCTTTATTAAACAGCTTTCTGTGTAATACAAGTTCTGAATGTATCTTTTTCAATATAAAATTATTAATAACATTAAATGTGCAACAGCAGCATAAAGTTTTGTTTCTCTGAAGGTACCACAGACCATTGCAATGTTTCCCATAATTAGGAGTGGTGTCAAAAGAGAAACAGAGACAGATTTGTGCCATCCATGGCATCTAGATTTTTCGAGACCTAAGCTTTATGCTCAGGAACAGATCATAGAATGCTCAGATGAATAGATGGCTGCTGCTCATGGTGTTGGCTGCCTCAGCTGCGTTTGGGGAAGACTGACGCAACTATACTCTTTTTTCTTCATGATATTTTCATAGCATATGCTATTCACATAATCCTGCCTTGTATTTCTTCATTCTTTGTACCTGAGTTGCACCCAAGTAGTATTCAAGGAACCGCCACGGGTACAGCATCCTTTTGATGAAGTTGCCTGTGATGGTTTGATTAATTAGACCTTATGAAGTGTTTTATTTTTCTGCACTATGTGAAAATGCAGCTGGATGTATAAACTATTTATTAAGCACCAACATGAGATTCAAGATATCCAAGACAGTGAAAAAAGGAAAGTGTCAGCTGTACAAATACACTTTACCAACACATAAAGTGCAATATAAAGGCAAACTTCTAGCATGAATTTCCCACTTTCCTAAACTTCCAAGAATTACCTTGAACTTCAAGGCTCTCCATTCTTCCAGGAGTTCAATTTATTTCTTTATATTCTGTTTTTGTTTCATAAAGAGAAGGACCATAAGCCCTACATTTTGTCATACTTGAAGACTCTAGTATCGTCAAGATGCAAAGCCTGTACATTTATTTTACTGTATACCAGTTGCTGCAGGCACTGAGGAGGGGAGATTCACGTGCATGAGAAAGGCAAAAGTACTGAATTCTGGCAAAGGTCTTTCCTCAGAGAATATTAATTTCCTACAGGACAAGCAACGTATTTGGTGGCAGTGGAAATCTGACAACTCTATATATCAATCCAACCAAGTTTATCGTGAGGCTTAAGCATCTCTTAACTGTCAAACTAAAACATGAACTAAGAAATAATAAACTACACTCTGAAATATCTGCCAGAAAGCACATAGGGGAAAAAAAAAAGGATACAAAAGATGACTTCCAAACCATAAATAATATTTTTGCAGTCATGCTTGCATCCTTATTCCTGAAACCAATTTAGAAAACAATTGGACAGGGCACTCTGGGAATAAAGAATCATTTGCCATTAGACGTTAATGTGTGATTATTTAGTAATGTAATTGAAAGCATGACTGTAGCACATTGCCAGCTTTCTATTGCCAGGAGATTACATCATAAATGATACCGAGAATTTTAAATCATTTTTTAATTTCATATTTGTTGTGACAAGAAGTTTCATTTAATATTTGAAATCATTTTTCTTTCTCAAATACTGTATGATCAAGAGTTTGCAGGCAGGAAGGTCGGGGAAGAAAGCTCTCTATTCCTCTCTTGTGAGACCTCATCTGGAGCACTGAGTCCAGTTCTGGAATCCTCAACATAAGAAGGGTATGGAGCTGTTGGAACAGGTCCAGAGGAGGTCTACAAAGATGATCGGAGGGCTGGAGCAACTCCCATACAAGGACAGGCTGAGACAGTTGGTCTTGTTCAGCCTGGAGAAGAGAAGGCTCCGAGGAGACCTTATAGCGACCTTCTAGTACCTGAAAAGGGCCTACAAGAAAGATGGAGAGAGACTGTTCATAAAGGCTTGTTGTGATAGGATGAGAGGGAATGGGTATAAACTGGAGAAGGGGCAGATTTAGGCTTGATATAAGGAAGTTGTGGATGCCCCATCCCTGAGGGTGTTCAAGGCCAGGTTGGATGGGGCCTTGGGCAGCCTGGTCTAGTGGGATGTGTTCCTGCCCATGGCATAGGGTTGGAACTCGATGATCTTTAAGGTCCATTCTAACCCTAACTATTCTATGATTCTATATTTCTTCATGTTTATCATGAAATAACTAATTGCCATGATTGCGGTGAGAAATTTGCAGTGGAGGCTGGCGATGTCTGAATGTCAGCATACATAACTGACACAATGATGCACTTAAGGCTTTATTTGCCACTCCAGTACTGTGAATCAGAGTAAAATCTGAAAGCTAAATGTGCAGCCTATGTTTGTCAAAGCAACTCCCTAGAGATGTGTTGGGCTATACTGATTTTAATCCCCTGAAGACGTGACCCAAACCACAGGTAGTCCCATGAAGTCTCATGGTGTTTTAAGGCTAAATTGTCAACTAAGGTATCCAGGCAAGGCTGCGTGGGCTATTGGAGGAATTATACCTGTTTACATCTCCTGAGAATCTAGATTCACATACAAAGCAAGATGCACTGACAACAGAGATGCAGAGTGTTTTCATCACTTATTTTCACAATCTTTCCTTCCAAGCATCCTGTGACTTCAAAAACTAACACACCAAAAGTTAAAAAAACTTTACAAGGGAAGTTTGTCCCACCAGATCACCTGATATGGCTACTCTGCCTATGCAACTCCTTATTGCAGTTCATCTGGTTTGCATAGATCACTGTCAACAGAAAACAACAAAGGATTCAAGGGGTTTAGCCCACTGAGATTTTTGCCCATGTAGACTTAGGGACAAATCATGCCATGCTGATCCTCAGTCAAAGAACTTACATCACCCCATCCACTGGAGCCATGCTCCCAATAGACTTACCTGGTCCAGCAGACCCCTATGCATACATCATACACAAACACAGCCAGGCAACATCAGTAGACCTATATCAAATGCTATATCATGCATATGTGATTGTTTGATGACTTCAGATCTCCTGAAATATGCACTTCAAATTTTAAAGCCTGAGGTTCCCGGGAATTAAAAACCATTCTGATCAAAGAAATCAAGAGGAAACTGTGAAGAATTGAAATTTACAGTGATTTCCTCTCCCTTGCAGCCCATTCTCACACGTTTTTCATCAACAAGCAGAGGAATGGAGTCTGAGTAAGGATTCTGGCTTTTGACTCACAGACTTTGTTTTGTCTTTATCCTATTTCACTGAATGTCAGACGACCACAGAGGCAACACAGAACTCCAAGAACAACGGATGTTTCAAAATGAGACAGACAACTGTCTCCTCCTTTGGTCACACCACTGGTGCTAATGAAGGAATAAAGGAATAAAAGAATAAAGAAGGAAGGAATAAAACAATAACTGCAAGGTGGCAAGCTGTCTTCCTTCTAGCAGCTGATTCTGGGCTAACTTTCCCTCCAGTAGAAAACACGACTGCATCTTGAGAGCCTCCTTCAACTACAACATACAATTTGTTTTTCCAAGAGAAACATTTTATTACAAGACTCCTTACAAAACTTATTTGCTTCCCAGCTGCTTTTACATGGTTAAAACTTTTCACAGTATTGAATGATCAGAACAAACCAGATTACTTCCTTCTAATTTGTCCTAGTGGCCTACTGTATATGTTAATAAAGGGATATTTTTTCTGCCTTTAAGCTCCATTTTCACTGTAGAAAGCTATGCCAGTTGCATTAAAATACTTTTAACCTATTCAGTTCAAGCTTGTGGAAGTACCAGAGCCTTCTGGGCTTTGTAATATAATAGTATCCCTTTATCACATTGAATGGTTTATTGGAACCAGCTTGTACTGATGATTGTCTACCATAGTGAGGCCACTACTGCAGGGCTCCTCTCTCTGCTTGGGGACTCTTCTGTAATTTCAGTGTTCCCAGTTTGGCCTGGGAATGAGTTTGTTTTTCAGGGTGTTTTCTGGTTGTGGGGGTTTTGGGTTTGGGTTTTTGTGTTTTCTGTGTGTTTTTTATTTACTTCCTTTTAACTACATTATTTTTTTCATATAACTGCATTCTTTGACCTCTTAATATATTCTTAAGATGAGAGCTGGTCCAGACAACATGTATTTTGTGAACAGGTGTTATCCAATTATTTTCATCAAAAATATAAGTCAGTTTTGTCCAGCTGTTCAAGTCAGAATCATTTGCCAACTCTACTGCATGTAGAAATACTAATATAAGAAATATTACCTGGAAAACTAAACTCCTCACTCTATAGAAGAGGACATCAATACCAGATTTCTGAGACCACAGATATAGTGTGTCAGCTAGACATAGACACACAGAGTGCGTGAACATGGTGACTTTGTGTAGCAGCTAGCATTAGTTAGGCACAGTTAACATGGCTCTGCGCATTAGTGTGTGAATTTTAACCTACTTTTTGCTATAATTGGTTCAGATTAATTATTAACACCCACCTGTTCCAAGCAACAGAATAGTTTTGGTGTGCTCAAGAAAATAGACAAACTACTTAAATAGTCTGTTGATCATCAGGAAGACCAAAAGTATCCACAAGTGTCTGGAACAAGCAGACTGTGAATGCTAATGATGGTGACAACAACTCAGAAAATATCTCTAATGAACCCAACCATACCACTGTAACCCAGAGTTCCCTCATACTTTCCAGAATTTCTTTGAGCTGAGAAACCTACAGGCTAGCACCAGGACCATCCCCCTAGCCTCTGGGGAGGGAGTCCCGGTAGCCCTGCAGGACAAATATGCGTAGCACAGTCTGGAACCACTGCACTCAACTGCTCAACCTTGTCCCCAAGTCACACAGTCTCCCTCAGGACAGGAAGTTCCTGTAAAGAGACTCGACACTGCCAGACCCAGCTTGTCTCCTGGACTATGACATCTCTCCCTTCCCCACTCCACTCCCCCCTAAAAAAGGGGGGGAAGTTCTGTAAATTGTAAAATTTCATGCATCTGTGATCAAAGTGTCTCGGTATCCGAATCCACTTGTCCTCTACAGTGTCATTTGGTCTTAAACATGGCACTTTGGCAGAAGAAAGCATTCCTTCCAGGACGTTTAATGGATCCTCTGCACATGATAAACTGCTGTTGATTTCATAATATGATTGTGTGTCTGAGTATATTAACAATCACATAGATGAAAAGACTTTCAGCTTTCAGAGAATATACAAAATCATCTCAGCTTTCCGCATGTTTTTGTCATTACACTTGCATACCAAAACATTTTAATTGCATTGCAAATCAAGATTTATCCTGAATATATAAAAGAACATCCAGTCTCTGTGTTACTTCAAAAATCCTTCTTAAGTGAAAGACTTTCAAAACTTTAGCATAAGATTTGCACTGGTACCAAAGAGATAGTGGCTTCACATTCCCTTTCATCCTAATGAAGTGCAGCTGCCTCCTATACCTTGAGCTGTCCAGCAGATGGGATTTGGTTCACACTATCATTCCTCTTTGAAGATTTCCTAAAAGCACTCATCTAGTGCACTCCTCCATCTATTGAATAATTTGATGAGGGACAGCCACAAGACAGGGAATTTTGCATCCTTTATCTAAAGAAATCCCCTGAAAAGAGTGAAGAATTAAAAAACCACAATTTTTGAGACTGCTGTTTCCATTCACCCAGGAGAAAATTTGACAGTAGAAAAGGCTCAGGCCAAACCTAACAGACTTGCTAAGCATTCTTTTAGCACTGGTTTACAAAAGAATGGGAGGAGCAAGAAGATAAAGAAAAGGAGCAGAGACTAATTGGTTATGACTTTCCAGAAGTGTGCTGACAGACAGAAGCAAACCCTTCAATGAAAACACAATGCAAGGACAAAAAGCAACAGTTACAAATAGCAACAAGGGAAATTCCAATTGGGCATAAGAAAACATTACCTCACAATAAGCATGACTAAGCACTGTAAGACTTGCCCAAAGCAGCAGGCAACTTCTTGTATTTGAGGATTTGCAGAGCCTTGTGTAAGTGCCTGAACATCCTTCAAACAGGGCAAGCTGAGTACGTTTGAACGGGAAACAAGATCAGATGACCTCCAGAGATTCCCTCCAACCTCAATTTTTCTGCAATTCTTCTATTTCATGTCTACATACTCTCAGAGGAAGGGTGATAGGAGTACATGGTTACAGGCTTTACTGTCGCTGGTCCAATGGTCACTGTGTATAGTCACTGGTTTGGGGTACAAGATTTGCTGTCACTGAGGAAGTCAGAGAGAATCAGCCAAAAAGACCAAAAGACAGACCTTCCAGAAAGTAAATTATTTCCAGTGTCTGACTTACAGCAATCATTTCTTGACACAGAACTAGAAGACAGAATATTGTCCTTGGACAGGATTTTGTTCTGTAAATGCCTCAGAAAACACAATCAAAGCAGTTACATAGAAGAACATTCAGTAAATATAGAAGACTGGAAAAGAAACTATCTGATGGGCATATTAAACCATTTCAACAACCTTCCTTTCTAACGAAAATATTGCTCTCACTGTGTTGTCAAGGTCAATGAAGCTTGCAGTGTCTATTATACAAGCACTAGTTGTGAATGTTAGATACTCAGAGCAGAGCTAATCTAGTTTGAACTCATGCCATTTTCTTCCACTACTTAACTTCTCTGGATCAGAGGATGCAAATTGGCATAGACTCCATCAAATCTGGGTAGTTTGTCTAATATAGACAAATTTCTTCTAGTGACATGCTGGTAATTGAGACCACCAAACATATTATTCTATTGAACTCCTATCACATGTAAATCCAGGTTCACAGAATTACAAGGCAAAGACATAATTCCAGTTGACCACAGAGCCTTCAGTATGTAAATTAGATTTCGCTAGTTCTGAGCAACAGAGCTATCAAGTGAACTGGTGGAACATACCATAAGAAACCAGATACATCAGTCTAAAGTAAACTACAGTTACTTTGTCAAACATTATAAATAGGATTATGTCAACTTACAAAAAATTATCCCTGCCAGTTAGTACAATTCAGGGAATTACTTAGGAATGCTAGCTCATGGCTCAAAAGGTTTTGCCATAGTTACAACACATGGAATGTATTAACTGAATACACCAAAATTCTTGTGGGATTCTCTTTTTTATTACAGGTCATGGCAGGTATTTTTATTTTCTTTCTTACAGCTTTTTGTGTTTTACTACCCAAACCAATGTACACCAAGTGCAGGCTGGGTACTGGACAACTCTAAACCCTCATTCTAACCCACAATTCATCAAACACCAAAACCTTGCCCAGTTCAACATGTATAAACCCAACAAAACCATAGCTATATTACTTTGTGCTGATTTCTTTCTCTCACAACTGGAGTGAAAGAGTACTTAGACATCTTAGGAACACTGTCTTGCTGCAAAGAAAACTTCACTAATTAAGCATTTTCTGATTTGAATTATTTGGGCAGCTATAAAGAACCAAAGTAATCTACAGTACTGTCACAGACATCATAGGCCAAAGTAGTCCACTTAACCCCACCGAACTATGCAGAAATTACTCTCACTGAAGAGATTCCTACAATTTTAAGATACAGCCAAGGACCATAGAATATTTTGGATTATCAAAGAGCCTTCTAGCACATTTAAAATGGAAACAGCAACATTAGTTTCATCACCATCACTGAGCCTGATAGTAGGAAATTACATCTAGAAGCTGGAATTGTATCAAAAAGAAATTCCTGTGCAGCAACACTGTATGATCTTAAACCAATACTAGTTTTTGCCCAAGAGATAGGATATACTTCAATGATGTGTGAAGTAACCTCTCTGTATACTTTGTGGTTAGGTTTACAATTCTCTTTGCGATTCTTCAAGATAAAATGGTACTAGCAATGGAAAAATTTTATAGTGTAGTAGGGTCGTTTGGGCTTGTTTTGGTTTGGGGTTTTTTCTCATTTTTGTTTTCACCGGAATCAAGTTTTCCTATCCAAAAAAGCCTTCCATGGACTTGGCCATTTTGTATAAAACACTCATCTTTCTGTCATCTTTCTGGTATCCACCAGCACAGTTGTCAGTAGTGTGTAGTCTCAGGTTTTACCCCAGTGTATTCCTTTAGTATGCTAGAAAACAGGGAAAATAGTAATTGTAATTCCTTCATTCTCCACTCCAAATCAATTTTGATTCAGCTGGCTGACATTGACAAGTCTATTCTGGAAATCTTTGGCTGTGCTTGCTCCTGATACCTCACAAAGAAAATATATGGGTCTCACAGTGTATTGGTCTAATACACTCTGAGCACAAAAAAAATATCACCTTTTATGGTTTGGTTTGTGTTGTTCAGGAAGAGGTGTAAGTTTGGCCAAAACTCTATCATCTACAGCTTTTTCCACTGAAGTATCATCCATACAAGGCACTAAGTATATTCAGACATCAGCATTTCTAGAAACTGTAAAACATTTCTGTATAGCCATCAATATGGCATATTGATGAGCATGTTCTTAATGTTGTTAAATCTTACAGTAAATTAACAAATAATACAAATAATGTTGAGTTCCTTCACATCAGTGTTAAGTGCAGTAAATAACATTGGCTGGTAAGCATCAGAAAATGTCCTTTTAACCACAGCCACTGAATATGAAGAAAGATAGTTTAAAAAATGGCAGCCTTTTCAGATTTTTTCTTCTTGCGGTACATAGGTACATTTCAACATTGTTACATCCCCATTTCAGAAGCAAATAACAACTAGGAATCCCCCTGGAATGCTGCCTTTAGTTGTATCCTCACATTTTATGTCTTTGATATAGATTTTAGTGACAAGAACAGTAGTATTGATGTTAGAATCTACAGTAGAAAATTAATAAAAGTGGAAGACTAAAAGGTTATATTTTAAACTATGAGAAACTGTTGAAGAATCTTGTATGCCATACTCAAAGTCAGCATCAAATTAGGCAACTTTTCTAAGTTCACCTACTTCTGTGAAATTAAAGAAAGATGTTTCTAAATGGAAGAACAGAATCAGCTGAAAATAGACAAGTCTCTGAGGAGTAGTGGAAAGGTACTCTTGGTGGCACAGGTTTAAATGTGTACTTTTTCCAAAAGTACAACAATACCACATAAAGATGATTTGACTTGCTGACAAGTTACAGCAGATAGCATAGTTTCGTCAGACTTAATGCAAAGTTCTCAAGGTGGATATTGTAGTAAGCAGAGCAAGTAGAAGAATGATTTCAGAGAGACTATGATCTAAACTGGAATCTGATCAGAAATCTTCCAGTACAAAGTTTTTGGTTTAATATTCTTTGTAAAATGAGAGATTCTAAAAAAATAATCTTATTTGAAGGGATAGTCGTCAGGACATTACTTTTACAAATATTTTATTTAAAAAGGAGAAGTTCTCTGAGTCAGAGTGAGGGGCTGAAAGGGTTGGAGCACTGGAGTGACTTGGGAACTTGGGGAAAGGGCAGTACTTCAGGAGTGGAAATAAAGGACAAGCTTTCCTTTCCACCCCGGCCCAGGACCATTAGGCATCCTTCTTTTACTTTTCCTGCTTTCAAAAGTGCAGCGAGGGCAGCAACAGGTTTGACATGGACTTCAGTGTGCCAGTCCACTGGCAGAAGAGCAAACTGGGTAAGCAATAAAGATTATAAAAAGCAAAAAAAGAGTACCAACTGCCTCGAGGGGAGAGGAAGAAAAAGTAGGCTATTGGCTGTTGTTGTTATAAACTGTTCCTAAACATACTTCAGAAATGTGCTTAAGGGTGTGGCATAAAACCTTATTAGGCAAGGAAATGAATGCCATAATCCTCTGAACACTATTTCTTGGGGACAAACATTTAAAACCAAAACACATTTCCCCCATATCTGCTTCTTACTTGGCCTAACATACCAATAGCTAATGAGAAATTAAAGATCTATGCCTTTGGTTATTGTTGCTAATTAAAACACAAAGTAGAATATTTTCATCTTTATCCATGACTTGAATGGGAGTTCTGTCTAAATAGGAATTATCTAAGGATTGCAGGTTTTGTCCCACTATGTTACCTATAATTACTCTTAACCTACATAAATAAGATAAGAGTATCCCCAAAGTAAAAGAGATGTCAGCCTTCAGCTTGTTTCAACAGCCTGTTCAACACATTGAAGGCATTAGAAATCTCCACTGACTTCAATGGACTTTGGATCAAACCCCATGTCTTTAAAGTATTTTGGATTAAAGTGGATTTTGGCTGTTGGCCAAAGAGAAAAAGACTAAAGAGCAGCAGAGGGGTCCCTGGGGATTGTCAGATGACAGGGATGTGCTTCAGATTTCTCTGTTTTCCTATAGCGAGAGACTTTCTTTACAGTATAATTGTACCAAGCCTGGCATTCAATCAGAAAAAATGAAGATGTTGTTCATTATAGTAATCTATTTGTTTTAGCATAACCATTGTGCCTGTTTAAATGTTTGAGTATTTATCTTAAGGGGAGAGAAAAGCTTTATGGCTAACTAAATACACTCTTAATGCAGGTTAAAGTATCTTATCTTTAATGTTTTTAAGGTTTAACTTTAATGTATGGCGTTATTACTTTGTGGAAGAGAAATTAAATGTAATGTAGTGGAATATAATGACACGTGATGTATCTAATCAAAGCTTAAGAGCGAGAATAATGCTTAATGGATAAAAGCTGCCACTCAAATTACAGCATTTTGTATTCCTTTAAATGGATAGATGTTCAGAAGAGAATCACCATTTCATGTCTGATATCTTCATATTGTGTTAACACTCACACACATATGCAGGTCACAGCTTCAGGGTTTGGGGTCCCCCCCTTCCCTTTCCCCTGAAAGAGTTCTAAATTCTGAAGAGAAAAGTGAAAGCTTTGGGGTTTGTTTTTTTTTCAGGGGAGGGGTAAACTTCTG
Source organism: Clamator glandarius (assembly GCA_033459285.1). Lineage (NCBI taxonomy): Eukaryota > Metazoa > Chordata > Aves > Cuculiformes > Cuculidae > Clamator > Clamator glandarius. Next base: position 525,505 of record JAUNZM010000136.1, read on the forward strand.
TAAGAGAATATTAGCCTTTGAACCATTTTTTATAATTCTTAATTGTTTCTGAATAGTTATTTCTATCCATATCTGCATGTTCTACAAATTCAGTTCCTTTCAGTGAGTATCCATACAATCACAGAACAATTAAAGATGGAACTAAAATTAGTACCAGGGACTTCTACTAGAAAAGAAAACAATGGAGTAAGTTTTCATAAGAAAATGTTGTGTTCTTCTTTTCCAGAGACCAACTGTTCCATTTGTTTTTCTATTGGACAGTTCTGCTGTGACTGAGGAGTTCCTGCTTCAACAGCCTGGTTAATCAAGTGAATGTGGACCATTTCCATGATTCTGCCTTTCATAGATAATTTCTAACTACCAGTAAGCATGAAATAAAGGTGAACAAAGGAGACAGTAACACAGATCCAGTAAACACATCAAAAAGCTAGCAGAAGAAAACTCCCCAGTTGCACCTTTTTTTCAGCCAGTGTATGGTTAAAGGTTAAAGAAACTGGTCAAATTCAGAGGAATTCTCATCTGATAAAAACAGGTTCATTGAAAGATCTAAGGCCTACATGTTCAGAAAAGCAGGAGGCAAAATATTCTAAATCAAAGACTGATTCCTCAGAGCACATATTTTAAAGTATTACCTTTAAAGCTTCTTATTGAACCCCACGAAGAGATTCTGCTACTGGCCTGCCATCCAATTGCAGTTGATAACACTTAAAGTTCAATGCCTTCACTTTTCTGACCCAAAACTCTCTTCTTAGGAATTCTGTTTTAAGAAACAGACAGATGAAAGAGATGGGTGTGGGAGGAAGGAAAAAAAAATAACCTGAGGGGGCAGGAAAAACTGTGTACTAAGCATCAAAAGTCACTTTATGGAATCTGGGAAAAGCATTTAAAGTTTTACCCTGTTTCCTCGAGACTGCATTGTAGCTGGAGTGAGTGCCAATACTGTCTGGAAAAGCAGCACTCTATTTACTATTCCTTTTTAAAGAAGAAAGTTATTATTCGTTCTATAATCCAGACCTGTGCATGCATTTGTGGCTTTAAGAGGATGAACAACTCTGCAGATCATTCAACCCATTGATAAGTTTCAAGTGACACTTAAAAGGAATATAGAAGTGCATATTATACTTGCAGAAAACAATAACAACAAAAAAAAAACCATAAAACTAATAGACTGACATCCTGGCAGTCCGCACACACCAGAGCATCAGAAAATCTTCCTCCCCACTGTTCCAGATACTTATAAAAAAAAGCAAGTTGAGGATTCTGATGTCCATCTAAGATGGTATCCATCTGAATGCTTCACTCACAAGCGGATATCTATATGCATTAAAGGAAATAGCTTGTTAGAAATTTTGTCTCTTGCAATTTCAGTCTCAGTAACTGCCTCATATCAAGCTATTACTAATTCTTATATAATCAAATTAATTTCAACCAGTTTTCTACAGTTAGTAGAACAAAGTTTTTAACCTTTATATGGCCTCAAACAGCCTTTCCTTTTTATTCTAAATTACATTAAGACCTTAGTATTTCAAAATAAGTGCTTCACTTACAAATTCATAAATTCACTTACAAAGCACACAAATATATTATGAGTTTTACTAACAGGCAAAGGACATGGAAGACAAAAATATGTCTACTAGGGGGTGTGATACTGGACCTGATGCTCACCAATGCAAGTGAGCTCATCGACATCGAGATTGAAGGCAGCCTGGGCTGCAGTGATCATGAATTCTTGGTGTTCAAGGTCCTGAGGGACATGAGGCATATGAAGAATATAATCAGGACCCTAAAGTTCTGGAAAGCAAACTTCCAGCTCTTCAAGGAGTTAGTCAGTAGGTAAATCCAGCTGGAGGTCAGTGACAAGTGGGGTTCCCCAGGGCTCAGTCCTGGGTCCAGCCCTGTTCAATGTCTTTATCAACGACCTGGATGAAGGCATCGAGTGTACCCTTAGCAAGTTTGCAGATGACACTAAGCTGGGTGGAAGTGTGGATCTGCTGGAGGGTCAGGAGGCTCGACCTGAACAGGCTGGACACTGGGCTGAGTCCAATGGCATGAGGTTTAACAAGGCCAAATGCCGGGTCCTGCACTTGGGGCACAACAACCCTATGCAGAGCTACAGACTAGGAGAAGCCTGGCTAGAAAGCTGCCAGGAGGAGAAGGACCTGGGGGTGTTGGTTGACAGCCGACTGAACATGAGCCAGCAGTGTGCCCAGGTGGCCAAGAAGGCCAATGGCATCTTGGCTTGTATCTGAAACAGTGTGACCAGCAGGTCCAGGGAGGTTATTCTCCCTCTGTACTCGGCACTGGTGAGACCGCACCTTGAATCCTGTGTTCAGTTCTGGGCCCCTGACCACAAGAAGGATGTTGAGGCTCTGGAGCGAGTCCAGAGAAGAGCAACGAAGCTGGTAATGGGGCTGGAGAACAGGCCTTATGAGGAGCAGCTGAGAGAGCTGGGGTTGTTTTAGCCTGGAGAAGAGGAGGCTGAGGGGAGACCTCATTGCTCTCTATAACTACCTGAGGGGCGGTTGTAGAGAGGAGGGTGCTGGCCTCTTCTCCCAAGTGACAGGGGACAGGACGAGAGGGAATGGCCTCAAGCTCCACCAGGGGAGATTTAGGCTGGACATTAGGAAAAAAATTTTCACCGAAAGGGTCATTGGGCACTGGAACAGGCTGCCCAAGGAGGTGGTTGATTCACCTTCCCTGAAGGTTTTTTAGGCACGAGTGGTCGAGGTGCTACGGGGCATGGTTTAGTGGTTGATAGGAACGGTTGGACTTGATGATCCAGTGGGTCTCTTCCAACCTGGTAATTCTATGGTCCTCAGGAACAAGGGAGCAGAATAGAGATGGCAAATATTTAACAATGCTTTCTATAATGCACAAGAGTGCTCAGTCCCCTGATGGAGGGGAGAGGGAGGGGAGAGAGAGGGGAGGGTGGTTGAGTCAATACATTCTGGTCAAACTGAAGAGCAAGAGGAAACCTGCACAGGCAGTTTAAGCAGTGACAGAGAACCTGAGAAGTGTATAGGGATGCTGCCCAGTTGTGTAGGGCTGGGGTCAGGAAGGCCGAGGCGCAGCTAGAGCTGAACTTGGCAAGGGAAGCAAAGAATAACAAGAAGGGCTTCTACAGGTATGTCTACCAGAAAAAGAAGTTTAAAGAATGCATGCCCCCACTGATGGATAAAAATGGTGACCTTATATCAACAGACAAGGAGAACGCTGAGGTACTCAACAATCTTTTTTGCCTCAGTCTTCACTGACAACTGCTCTCTTCAACCCTCCTGGGTCAATGAACAACTAGAAGGGGAGCAGGGAGGTGAAGCCCCACCCACTGGGAGGGGTGGCCGGGGGGTGGGGGCAGAAGTCAGGTTCATGGCCACCTGAGGAACCTGAACACCTGATGAGATGCATCTCAGAGTCCTGAGGGAACTGGCTGATGTGGTGGCTGAGCCACTCTCCATGATATTTGAAAAGTCATGACAGAAGTTCCTGATGACTGGCAGAAGGGCAGCATTGTGCTGGTTTTTAAAAAGGGTAGCAAAGATGACCCTGCAAACTGCCAGACTATCAGCCTCACCTTGGTGCCTGGGAAGATCATGGAACAGATCCTCCTGGAAGCCATGCTAAAGCACATATTGGACAGGGAGGTGATTTGAGACAGCCAGCATGGCTTCACCAAGGGCAAGTCCTGTCTGACCAGCATAGTGGCTTTCTGTAATGGGGTAACCACAGCAGTGGGCACAGGAAAAGCAATGGATGTGATCTGTCTAGACTTCTGCAAAGCCTTTGACATGGTCACCCACAACATCCTTCTCTTCAAATTGAAGAGATATGGATTTGATGGGTGGACAGTTTGGTGGATAAGAAACTGGTTGTATGGTCATAATCAGAGAGTAGTGGTCAATGGCTCAAAGTCCAGATGGAGATCTGTGACAAGTGGTTCCCCTCAGGGGTCCATACTGGGACCATGGCTGTTTAATATCTTCATCAATGATATAGACAGCAAGATTGAGTGCACCCTTAGCAAGTTTGCAGATGACACCAAGCTGAGTGGTGCAGTTGCCACACGAGAAGGATGGGATGTCATCCTGAGGAACTGGGACAAGCTAGAGCAGTGGGCCTTTGTGAATCCCCTGAGGTTCAACAAGCCCAAGTGCAAAGTCCTACACCGGGGTCAGGGCAGTCTGTGGTTTCAATACAGGATAGGGGAAGACATGCTTGAGAGCAGCTCTGTGGAGGACTCAGAGGTGCCAACTGATAAGCTTGACGTGAGCTGGCAATGCACACTCTTAGCCCAGAAGGTCTGCATCAAAAGAAGCATGGCCAGCAGTTTGAGGGAGGTGATTCTTTACCTCTGCTCCACTCTCATGAGACCTCGCCCAGAATTCTATGCCCAGTTCTAGAATCCCCAAAATAAGAAGGATATGGAACTGATGGAACAGCTGCAGAGGACAGCAAAGATGATCAGAAAGCTCGAGCACCTCTGCTATGAGGACAGTCTGAGAGAGAAAGCAAGATGGGGAGAAACTTTTTACAAAGTCATGCAGTGATAGAAGAAGGGGGAATGGCTTTAATTTGGAGGGGGAAGACTTAGATTAGACATTATGAAGAAATTCTTCATGATGAGGGTGGTGAAGCCCTGGCACAGGTTACCTAGGGAAGCTGTGGATGCCTGGAAGTGTTCAAGGATAGGTTGGATGGGGCTTTGATCAGCCTGGTCCAGTGGGAAGTATCCCTGCCTATGACAGAGGAGTTGGAACTAGGTGATCTTTCAAGTCCTTTCCAATCCAAATCATTCTATGATTCTATAATTCTATAACATAGTGGATCAATTTATTCAATCCTTTATTAAGCCAAACCTATATTTTGGTGCAATACACATGCAGAGCACCTCTAGTGAGTATATCTAGGATACCACCACAAGATGGATATTCTACAGCATTTGCACTAGGAAGTGATTTTAGTAGTGATTCCTAAATGACTGGAAGAAACAGCTCTGGAGAGAAATATCTCTGGAGATATTCAAAACCTACCTCAATATACTCCTATGCGACCTGCTATAGATGACCCTGTTTTAGCAGTGGGGTTAGATTAAATGATCTCCACATTCTCTCCTAACCTTTACTGTTTTGTGCTTCTGCGTGATTTGTGCATCTGTTATGAGTGTAAAAAGTAAGGCAATTTCTTCATGTTAAAATACTATCAAAATCATACACAGCAAAAAACTTTTCTGTATATGGTAATCTGGTAAATCAAAATTGCTCTATCTCTGCCACAAATTTAATGTTAACCATGTGTGGATTCATCTGTCTTACAGAGGCAGTGTGAGCTGGAGGTAGGGTGGAATCAGTTTCTATTGTAGGAACTTCAAGAGAGATCTGCTTAGATGGTTTCAGATGTTCTTAGGTGATGAATTATAGATTAAGAACAGTACCTCCCATTTATTTTGTGACCTTATCCAGACCAGAACATGACTCTAACTCAAATTTTCAAAATAATTAAATGAAACACTGGGGGAGACGGAAACAACACAAAAACCCCACAACCACCATGAACTTTTTCACCATAAAACAAAAAGAGTGCAATACTTAGGACCGTAGATTGGATACTGCCAACTAGCAGAATCCCTTGCACGCACTAGAGGTGACAGCTTGGCTGCAGAGAAGTCAACAAGGTTTCTGCTGCTAATCTTAAAATTACTCGGGGTTCACCCCAGCTTTTGCAATTTCATGGAACTAGTGACTAGTATCACAGCACTGGTCTGTTTAAGACAACATTTCAGCATGCAGAAAAATCCTGTCATTTCTGCTCATTCATAGCATCCATAATTTGGTTAATGTAACAGAAGACGTGGTTTAGTTAGGTTATCATCTGAAACAGGTATAACAGAGAGCCTACAATCAGCAGGATTCTTGGGAAAACAAATAGCCTTGAAGGGATAATCACTATTTGGAAGACAAGTTATGTAAAACATATTTCCCCCCTGTGTTATTGCTTCAAGTTGTTTGATTGCACCTAGTATGTGTAAAGACTGGAAATTATAGAATCTTCACCCTGAGTGGTTTAGGCTCTGTTGTTTTAATAGCTACTTAAGTTTTAAAGGGTTTTCTTGCCTTTTTCTTTTGGTCTTTCTTCATGCAGGTAAAAGCTGATAGGAGTAAAGTAATGAGACGGGATAAAGAAATCTGCAGCCAAGGAAACTCTGCCAATTTTCTAAAACAGATGCCAATGCTTTTGGCACCTTCTTGTAGTTGGCTAAAAACTGAGTCCAAATTTATCATCAAAGAGCTAGCCAAGCATGCAGATTGCACACATATCTCCCTCAAAGGGAAAGCTTACAAAGTTAGAGAACTTCACAGTATCACTTTCCCTTAAAACATAGATCAAATAACCCTCCTTCCTTCCTCCCAGCACAGACAACATTGCATCTACTACAGTATATATACAATTGTATTTCTTTTTACTCTTCTATTATTATCCTTGTATATTGTATACATAACAAAGTACACTAGAAGTAAATCTAACAAATCCACACATACCTGTGTGTAGCTACTATTACCCTCACTAATCTAGAAACTGAACTAGAAAAGAGGACCATTGATAGAGCAACAAAATATTCCTGTCTTACTGCAGACAAACTTTCATGGTTTCATCCTGTTAGTAAGAATACCAAAGCCTGGCTTCATGTCTTTCTTCAAGCAACCACCTCCTTACATGTATTCTTCAAGCAATAACTGAAATTGTACAGTGTAGCTACAATACCACTGTGCCTGGCTAGCCACAGTCTTCAATTTCCCATATGCTTAAGTTTTGTTTATAAATAACATATTCCAGCAGATGCTTGAAAAGAGAAAAAGAATAGGAGACATGTATTTGGGGTAAAATGCCAACAGTCACTGTAGTTTGCACTTCTATCTCATTTGTGCTTCTGTATTTCCTTTGTGCTCACTGTCCATCATCAGCATGGAAAAAGCAGAGAAATCTTCATCTTCCAATCTGAACATGCCAATCCCGCTACATTCCTAAAGCAGGCTGACAAAGTTTCCTTACAGAAAGAATCAAAAAGTGGAAGATATTCCTCCAAAATAGTATTTTCTTCTAAGTATAGTTTTTTTCCGTATGTATAGAGTACAGGAAATAAATACGAGTTTAGAGCTGTAATTTTGTAATTTCATGACTTGAGAGCATGAATTGCCCTCAGTTATGCTAGGATTTTATTCTGAAACTATGTACTACAGAATCATAATAGGGATCAGTTATGACATAATATATATAATCATAGTAGGATGAAATATGTTGAAAGTAAAACAGAAAGCAGAATAACAATATTGCATTAGCATGCTCTTTTAAGAGACTACATAGTACATATAATGAGGCAGATCCTTAGTTGGGGCAGACGGCTAAGTAGACAGTTATACTTAGATATTTTGGGGGGCAGGGGGGAAGAAAGTGAGTTTGGGGTATTCTGTTTTACTTTTACTTTACTGTAAACATCTAGAACAAGTCAAATATTCTGATAGTCTGATATATGCAGATTATGCCTATATGTATGGAATACTCAGTGCGTACATGTTTCTGTACAGATCATACACATAGCAGCTTTCCAAAGATCTTGTTCTCTTTTAAAGGAGTATATTTTATAGGCAAATAAATATTAATTTTTCATTATAGTTATCATTTCAGGAAAGCAGATTGTTGCCATAGTCATTTAATTTTCACATTCATTTTACAAGGTGGAGATTATACTTTAAAAGTTAAAAGAATCTAAACTAACTAGAACAGGCAAACAAATCCATTTTGTCAGTTTTGTTCAAATGTTATTAACTCAGGAGCTGAAGGTCATGGTTCATGTTCTTTTTAAAAAATAGCTTTTCCTTAGATTTGTATTTCTACAGTCTCTTCCTAGGATGTCTCTGTAATTTCCCCTAATTTTCTGATAAATACACACACATACTCCCCAACAGTGACTTAACCCAAGACATCTACTTTAATAAGTTACACATTCTCAATACAATTCTTAATGCATCACACATGCAATGGTCTCCTAGGACTGTCTTCTGCCCTCCACTATGCAGACAGCTTATTATTCAAAATATGCAATGAATCATTAATGATACACATCCACAGTGGGGAGATCAGAATTAAGCCCTTGGTTAGTGTGTAATATTTGCTCTCAAACTTCATCTATCAGGAACAATGGTACTTCACTTACCATTGCCAAAAAACAAATTGGAAAAAAAATTTTAACATTTATAAGGTCTATATGATTTCTTTCGGGCTCTACACCACATGCTTAGGATAGGTATTAAACTGAGTGCTCTTCTATTTCTGCTTGTGCACAGATTCAGCCTGAGTTATACGTGGTGCTGAACGTCCATCTTTGGGGCAGGATCTATACTTTGAACACAATTCTCTCTCAAATATCCCAGTATGTACTTGCAAAAGTTGGGGGGGGGGGTTCTTTAGTTTTTTATTTTTTAAAAAAAGACAAATTAACTAATATCTTTCTTAAAATATAATCCAGAAGGCAATACTAGAATATAAGAATGACTCTGAGCTAGTAATGTCTCAGATAAGTGATCCACTTAGCTGCTTCTGCTGTCTTTAACAGCAGATAAAGCAGTACAGGTTTTGGTTTTGTGGATTCGTCTTACAAAAACAGCATAATTCCTTACTTAAACTGTATGAATCAGGTGTCAGCAGGCTAATATTTTTATCTGATTCATTGTCAAACCTGAAGAGACTATTAAAGGTCCCCTAGAAATGGGAGCATCAGTACACATCCAATTCCCAATTATGACACTTATGACAAGCCACAGTTCTCATTTTTTCAATTCCTAGGATTACTTTTTTGTCATGTAACTGTTTTTATTGTTATGTAAACTAGCAAAAAGCTTTTGGCAATTTTGACCAAAACTTGTTTCTAGATTATTTTCTGAGGCTATACCTACAATATTTCACCACAGGTGTCCTGTGAACCAAAGTAGTTGGAAAAGATGAATTGTAAAAATATCATCAAAATTTAATGCAAGAAAATGAAAAATGGTCTCAATCTTCCTTAATGTCTTTCCCCACACAGATATTTTTGCTAATTACTAAGCATGTATTATGGTACCCAAATACCTTTCTCAGCATGCCCATGCACTCATCAGGGCTAGACTCCAAATGACTAGTACAATAGCACATTAGAGCTAGACCCATCTAACTCTCTGCATTCTCTGCATCAAAATCCCAGAAGTCTGGAGACTGTGTTCCTACTATCTCTCCAAGATCTGCCAAGGAAAAGACACAGAAAATATGAGTGTGCTTTGTCATATCATGCACCCACAAAGGCCAAGCCCCAAAATCCAAGATTTAAGAGAGCCTTCATCACCAGTCATATCAGATTTACTGCATATGCTGCATAATTGATCCACATTGGATCTGCACATTTGGATCAAGTAGGTGTGCAATTAGAGTTCTCAGCACATCATGAAGGTACTTTGGCCACGATCTTTCGATGGCTTAAGATATCTCTGAGAGACAGCTTTAGATTCACATACCCTGCAAACTGAAGGTTACCCTGATAGCCTTCAAACTGGGATCTCAGCTATGAAGTGCATTGATGTATGAGATTATATCTCTTTATATATACATACAAAAGTTGAGACAGAAAGCGTGAGCGATCCTGACATTTGCATCCCTCTTTGAAGGTGAAGGCAAGCAGTTTCCAATATACACACCTCTCCTAATGAACACATTCTTTTTGAAAGCTAAAGGAACATAAGCAGCAAGGAGCTTGCTGCAACAGTCCACAAATCAGTAATCAAATATGAAAAGGGTAAAGAATACATTTTGTGATTAAAATAAACCCAGGCCTATTGCTTCTCTAAAGCATGATGGGGTAGGACAGAGACAGAATATTTAAACTCGCATACATTTTGGGCACAGCAAGAAGAATTCTTTAAAAGGAGAACAGTACACTTTGTTAGTACATCTACAGCAAGGGGTAAATTTTTGCTGGCAGAGATAAAGTATCTAAAGAATAGCATGAGCTCTATCAGTGCTGAGCAAATCTCATGTCTCAGCCCAGGGCCAACAACTTGAACAAGCACCTCACTTGTTCAATTCAGATGATGGAATTGAGCTGAGAGAGAGAAGCCTGTGGAATACAGCACCTCACAGAAACAACTTTTCTGTTAACAAAGAACTCAATGGACTGCTGGACAAATCCTAATCCATGCTGTCCATGCACAGATATTATACTGCTGACAGATTAACAGATTTTTATAAAGGGAGATATTTTGGACCTAAACGACCAAGTCCTCCTGGTGAGCACCTCCTGAGCTTACTCATCTGCTACCAAACATGAGACAGCTGACAGGTTTTTAAATGATGAACTCCTGTGGGTCACATTACTTAATTATACAGTATATCCAGGGATACGCACATGGGTCTTTTATGGTAAATGATATGACTGTCTTAAAAACTCATTAATATGTCATTAACCAAGCAGACATTTACTAATTAAACAATTAGCCCCTCTCTTCTATTCCTTTGTTCCACTCAGAGACGCTCATTCACTACCATCTCCACTCAGATTTTTTTTTCCCCCCCTCTTTTAATTTCCTTTTCAGGAAAAAAAAATGCGTCTATAAAACATTTCCTCTGCTTTGGGCTCAGTTTAGTCAAACTGGAAACCAAAACAAAGTCTAGATTCCCAGCTGGTGAAAATCAACTTTATCTCGTGGAAGTCAAAGGAGTTATGGTGATTTACCCTGCCTGAGGATTTTGCTCCAGGCTTCCCAAATACAAGTAATGTATTGATTTCAAATGCATGTCTACTGTCAATATGCAGGCTTTGTCTGTCCCAACAAATAGCGATTTTTACAAAACTTCCAGAAATGCATTCAATAACCACTCTGAGCTGCACAATTAATAAATGCAAACAAAACCTCCAACACCAATAAAGCAAGTATAAATATGCAAGGATCAAGGCCTGGAAGCAGATCATTCTGAATCACCATATGAAGTTAAACACCAAAGGAGCACACTGCATTCCTGCCTCTGAAATTCAAAGGATTTTTAATAATTTTACTTGAGCTGTTTTTTGCTGATAAACATAGCTTGATCATGTTTGATGTGTTCTAACTCTGTTAAACTCCGATACAAAGGATTATCAAATATCTCAAACTGGAGCATAGCGAGTTTCTTTTTAGAGAGAAATCCCTCCCTTCTTCTTTATGATCAAAGGGTAAACAAAATTGTATTGCTACTTAAATGGCCATTATTTTCACTGTATATACAGTAGTTCTGCTAACATGTAAGTATCTCATATATATAAGCTGAAAGCAAAAGGGATGTTTAATTTACTTGCCAGGAAATAGCCTTTCAGAAGCACGGGATCTTTTGAAGATTATGGAAAAAGGTTCAACCAGGTACAGGTTAAGGAGAAAGAATTTTTTCTAATGATCCTTCTTTATACTGATATATACTGAAGAATTATGTCTTGCCTCTGATCCTTCCTGCACCATATCTTCACACAGAATGACACTAGACAAAAAAAGCAAACCAGGTTCTAGAGAATCCAGGGACCACTAGCCTATATAAAATACAGCTTTACATCCACGGATGGACAAAAACTTTCGCTTGGCTTTTCACCTTCCATCTCAGGTGGGCAAACTTTGGCAGCCAGAGGCTGATATAGTCCACTAGCATAAGTTACCAGTGATGATGAAGTAGCTTCAGAGTATCTTACAGCTCAGTATTCACCAGGCCTCAACATGTCATCATAAAGATATCAATAGTTTTATAGCAATGGAAGATCTGGCTCAGAAAGTATGAGGTAGAAGGCAAACAGGCCAAATGAATACTAAAGACCGAACTATTAAGATTGAACAAAACTTGAGAAAATTCTTGCTTAGGAGAAGGGTTCTACGCACAACCATGAGACAGAAGTCTTCCATATTCTCTGAGGACAAGCACAGCTTGGGTAATGGCAACAAAAGGTTCTCCCACACTGCATCATTGAAATGCCTCTTCTTGAACTGGAAAGACAATAGTAAGGGATCTGGAAAAGGCAGGTTCTATCCTTTGTGGCTGGAGGTCCTGACTCCTGCTCAGTGACACATTTGGATCTAACTGCTCTTTGGAAAGCAAAGGTGACTATTGTTGCTGATTTAATTCTGTAGTCTATAAGAGATCAGGTTAGTTACAAGCAACATAAACCTCCATTCCACATTCCCTGTCACTGACTAGAGGTTCACTCAAGGCTGTCAGGAAGGCTGAACATCCAACAGAACCATATCATGTTTTCATTCACAACTACATACAGCCTCTATATGTTTAACTACAAAGCAGTTAGCACAGTAATACCACACAAAGCCTGTTGTAGCCTAGACTCAACTCCTATACAATATCTATGAGGAAATAATTATATTTTATGTAATTTAAAGCTCTTTTGAAGCAATCAGGGCCCAGAAGAAGCTACAGCCCAAATGAAATTTGACCTCTAAGGATAAAGTCTCTGACTTCCAGAGGATGGCTTTTTACTCCAACAATTTCTTCCAGAAGTGCCACTTCTTTAGAGAACAAGGGCAGTGTGAGAATGAAGACACACTTACCCTGTGAACAAGATGCAAATTGTGAATAATTTTCATACATTTAGATAAAAGAAATATCTGTCTTCTAGTGGCTAATATAACAAGCCAAAGGTCTGCATGTAAACAACACCAATCAATATTTGCTACTAGACAAACCACAGTAATTCCATGATGAGGTAGTAATGAAATACCATGACAAAACCCCACATTTCAGATCTGTGTTTACATTGAGTGCCACAGAGACAAGAACATACATAGAAGAAAACTGAGGCTCTAATTTTTAATACCTGTTGAAGGACAGATTTCCAGAACTGGAAACAGAAGAGCAAACTGGTATTCGAGTGAGAAATATTTTCATAAAGGAAAGATCAATCCCCCCCTCCACTGACTGAAGAGAAAATTAATTACTACAGTTGGCAGAGGATAAATGATTCCATTTTACAGAGTTGTGTAATTATAGCAGCTGCAGAGTTGAAGACTGGATGCTAACTTTGAACCTCCACCCCAACATGACATTTCTACTTGCGTTTAGTTCTGCCATTTGTGAGCATGTTGAAAGTTCTCTCACTGTGTCTTCATAATTATATGTTGGTTCAAAAATAATCATTGGCTCCATTGCATAGATGAAACCTTATCATCTGGTTAGAAAAAGGTATGTTGTATTGTCTTTGAAGTGCTGAAATCCCCACAGTGGAAAATTTATTAGGAGAAAGTGATGTTATGGCAACAATTAATTCTGCCACAACATGCAGAATTAACTACGCTGTTAAGAATTAAGGATTCAAAAAAGTTCAAAGGGAGAAAAATACTGTCTATCAAATAATAAAGTATAACCTTTGTATAAGGTCTAGCAACACTATATTGTAAAGAGCCATCTCGATGAGACATCTAGGTGAAAAAAAAGGAAAATAAATAGTTAAGCAGATGGGGAAGCTTCTTTAGTGGTTTTCTTTTTTTTTTCCCTCTCTCATGGAAGGTTGTCAGTTATGCTTGTATAGGGAAATCTATCTTCTTGGCTTCAAAAAGAGAAAAGTTTTTAATCTCATCTTTAATCCTTCAAAATACGTAAGAGATTTAGACGTGAACAGGGTAAATTTGGCAGAAGATCCTAGCTATGGAAGTAAGGTAATTTCTTTCAACTACAGATTGCCAAGGGAGTTCAAAGCCTGCCACCTAAACTATCTATCAATTCCAGCTACAAGCTGCAATCTACTGATTTTTTGCATTTCTTTCAATTGATCAAAAATATTTAGAAAAGTCACCAGCTACACATGAGTGAAACAATGCGATTATTACATACAGGGAGGGGGGCCTTCTAGTGTTGTCTTTTTTTTCCAGAACAAATGAAGAATGAAAGACATTTTCATAAGCAATACACACAATAGCAGCTATAGGGACTGTAGTTATTTTATGCACCAGCAAGAAAGGAGCCAATCCACACGAACAGTTTCAGAACCCTCAGCTTTTCATACAAGGGGGCTATTTTGTCTTTAACAAACTGGTTTATGCCATTTAAAAGCCACATAAACCTCACCTATTAAGGAAATCTACTAACATATTATTAGTGAAAGTGGTGTATAGAAACCACAGTATAACATTTGTCACTAAAGTACCAGTACATACGTACATGAACTGAAAACATCGATTTGTCATACACTACTTACTATTAGGCTACTATGGTTGAACAGAGTTCAGATCTCATAGTAACCTCTAAGATTATGTTCCTGTTCCATTGAGCACTTCCTAAAGGGGGTAAAAACAGTTTGGGGTTTCTACCAAGAAAAAGGTTTACAGCAAATATTGGAAAATAAAGAAGACGTTTATGTGGAAACTTGGCATAAAGTAACAACATACCTTGACTAAGGTTACACAGAAAACCTAGGAAAAATCTTAACTTTAATCCAAAAGGCTGAAACCTACTTCTTCTAGTCATGATCAGCCTCTTGTTTTAATTAGCTGGTTACAAATCTACCACCTGAACTCAACTAGCAGATTTATACCTCTCTATTCAATCCATTCTTATTTATTAAGCAACTTTGCACCATTTCCAATGCCATTGCATTAAAAAATTTAGAAGACAGCTGAGGCTTCGTTTAAAAAACACAGACTCAAAATTACTAGAGTCCTCAGGTTTTGGCCCTATGTAATGACGGTACAAGAGATGAAGGAAATTATATAATCAGATACACTTGGCCTTATCTATTAACTGATGGATTCAATACATGCGAAACCCATGTCATACAAATAAGTAAAGTCTAATTTAGAACAAAAGGACTACATCATAAGATTGAAAAACTAATCCAAGAGGGCCCACATCTGTTCTCAGTCACATCAGACCCTGATGTCGCATCAGAAACTGAAATCTATTGAACTCTATGTGGTTTATAACAGTGCTAATATGATTAGTATTTAACTACTCCCCTCTCTTAAATAATGTAAAGCATTAACATGATTAAACAATATGGAAGAAAATGAACAGTTCTGCAGTAGTTAATGTACATATAATAATCTTTAAAATATCACAAAACAGTTGTTCCTATTGGAGCTAATGTGCATAAGGTCCCATCACACAGATGAAACACTTCATTATGATGCTTAAACCAATTATTGCAAAACTTTTGTAAAGCATACAGTGAAGATCACAAACACTGATACTGGGTATAAGATATACTTGATGAAATCTCAAGCAAGTATTTGGTATATTTATACAAGTTATACAGTGACATTATAGTTTATACTTATGTAACTGCATCCAACTTAGAACATGGAAATCTCTATTAATGAAAAACACCTAGAGAATTCAGTAAAAAAGTTTGCCTGAACTATGTATTCAGAAAATCCTGGAGATAAGCAGCAGCTTTATCACAGAGTTTTGTTCGGAGCTAGTCCAAATCCCTGCAAAAGTCAATTCAGTCAAGTATGGAACAACCCACTTAAAAACAGTTTTGTCCTTGAACAAACAGGAAAATAAAGAACATTTCAACAAAATTATTTTTACTTTACCGATAATTTTCTAATAGCCCTGTTATTATCGAGGGCTTTTTAACAAGCTTTCATCCCCACCACTGGCAGCCTTCTGTAGCTAGATTTTGCTCATCTTTGTAATACTATTTGTTGCCATGGAAATTATTGCTATGACACAAACAGAAATGTATGTCTGTGTGGAAAAAAGCAATATTCTAACCTAGGGAAGCACAAATATCTAAAACTAGAACTCAAAAAAAATAAAGAAATTTGTCATGAAAGCTTAGCTAACATTGAATTTGTAATCAGAAAGAGGCTTGAGCATATATGTAATTTTAAGCTGTTGAAAAGTCCTTGCATGATTGAATAACATTTTAAACGCGTAGAAGTTTTCTGTTTATAAGTTTACTACTTACTGTATTTAGTTAGAAAAGAGAAATATCTATACTAACTGAGCAGAATTAAGAATTTAAATGGAAAAAGAACACAATATATTCCCGAGTCAATCAGGTTAATTTGAATTATATATTAGTTCCAACAATGACAGGAGGGAAAGAATAGTAACATCCATGTTGGAAGTTTATCTTGTCACATTTCCTATATACCTGAAAGAGATTTCCTTCTGAAATCTGTTATTAGGGACTCTAAATAATTTTCTCAGTACCTAAACTAGGATTCTATCCTGACCTTCTAAAATGAAAACTGAGCTTTTATAATTATTTCAATATTTTGTCTGCTATTTTTGCACATGCTTTCAATGAATGCAAATTAAAACTGTTCTGTCCATACCCACAATGACAAAAAAAGTAATTTTGAATGCTTGTTGATCTACTCCATTGTGTTTGGGGATTTTTTAATCTTCCATAATAACATGAAATAATAACAGCTAGGAAGTCAGATATATGCACATTGTAAAGATTAAAATTGTCCTGTTGCAAACATCAAAATAGCAATCCCATAAATAAAGATTGTTGTTTTATAGCATTTGTTTCCATTATTGTCACTTTCCCAGTTAAACTAATTCAACTGACCAAGATTTCATTCATACAATTTTTTTCAGTAAAAGTTTTTTCAGAAGCTGAAAGGCTTGCCCAAATAAATATTCATGAAGGCATTCCCACCAGATATGGTCTAGTAGCTAAAGAGAGATTTTTTATTAATATTCATACACTGGAGGAGATGAACAACTATATTTCTGAAAGTTTGCAAAGTTACAAAAAGTCTAGTTTTGTATAACTGCCTATCCTTTACCGAAGAAATAGGAATCACAGAATCACAGAATGACCAGGTTGGAAGAGACCCACTGGATCGTCGAGTCCAACCATTCCCACCAATCCCTAAATCATGCTCCTAAGCACCTCATCCACCCTAACCTTAAACACCTCCAGGGACGGTGACTCAACCACCTCCCTGGGCAGACTGTTCCAATGCCTAACCACCCTCTCCGTGAAGAACTTTTTCCTAATCTCAAGCCTAAATCTCCCCTGGCGGAGCTTGAGGCCATTCCCTCTCGTCCTGTCCCCTGTCACTTGGGAGAAGAGGCCAGCTCCCTCCTCTCCACAACCTCCCTTCAGGTAGTTGTAGAGAGTAATAAGGTCTCCCCTCAGCCTCCTCTTCTCCAGGCTGAACAACCCCGGCTCTCTCAGCCGCTCCTCGTAAGATTTGTTCTCCAGCCCCTTCACCAGCTTTGTTGCCCTTCTCTGGACTCGCTCCAGAGCCTCAACATCCTTCTTGTGGTGAGGGGCCCAGAACTGAACACAGTACTCGAGGTGCAGTCTCACCAGTGCCGAGTACAGGGGTAGAATAACCTCCCTGGACCTGCTGGTCACGCCATTCCTGATACAAGCCAGGATGCCATTGGCCTTTTTGGCCACCTGGGCACACTGCTGGCTCATGTTCAGTCGGTTGTCAACCAACACTCCCAGGTCCTTCTCCTCCTGGCAGCTTTCCAGCCAGGCTTCTCCTAGTCTGTAGCACTGCACAGGGTTGTTGTGCCCCAAGTGCAGGACCCGGCATTTGGCCTTGTTAAACCTCATGCCGTTGGTCTCAGCCCAGCAGTCCAGCCTGTTCAGGTCCCTTTGCAGAGCCTCCCGACCCTCCAGCAGATCCACACTTCCTCCCATCTTGGTGTCATCTGCAAACTTGCTAAGGGAGGACTCAATGCCTTCATCCAGGTCGTTGATAAAGACATTAAACAGGACTGGACCCAGGACTGAGCCCTGGGGAACCCCACTTGTCACTGGCCTCCAGCTGGATTTAACTCCATTTACCACCACCCTCTGGGCGCAGTCATTCAACCAGTTTTCCACCCAGGAGAGTGTGCGCCCGTCCAGGCCAGAGGCCGACAGTTTCCGAAGCAGAATGCTGTGAGAAACTGTATCAAAGGCTTTACTGAAGTCCAGGAAAACCACATCCACAGCCTTTCCCTCATCCAAGAGTTTAGTCACTCGGTCATAGAAGGTGATCAGATTACTCTGGCAAGACCTGCCTTTCATGAACCCGTGTTGACTGGGCCTGATCACCCGGTTCTCTTGCAAGTGCTTCATGATCGCACTCAAGATCACCCGCTCCATGACTATCCCCGGTACCGAGGTCAGGCTGACAGGCCTGTAGTTCCCCGGATCCTCCCTGCGCCCCTTCTTATAGATGGGCACGACATCAGCCAGCCTCCAGTCCAGCGGAACCTCCCCAGTCATCCAGGACTGTTGGAAGATGATGGAAAGGGGTTTGGCCAGCACATCCGCCAGTTCCCTCAAAACTCTTGGGTGGACTCCATCCGGCCCCATAGACTTGTGGGCATCTAGCTGGGCAAGCAAGTCTCTAACCACCTCCTCTTGGACCTTGGGAATCTCATACTTCTCTTCCAACCCCTGGGGTTGTGCACAGAGGGAACAATTTTCCTTACTGTTAAAGACTGAGGCAAAGTAGGCATTGAGCACTTCAGCCTTGTCTTCGTCCCCTGTTACTCTTGCTCCCTCTGCATCTACTAGGGACTGGAGATTCTCCCTAGCCCTCCTTTTGCTGTTGACATATTTGTAGAAAGACTTTTTGTTGTCTTTCACAGTCTTGGCCAATCGCATTTCTAGTTGGGCCTTAGCCCTCCTGATTTTTTCCCTGCACTTTCTCACTTTCTCCCTATAGTCCACCCAGGATGCCTGCCCCTTCCTCCAGAGGTCGTAGACCCTCCTCTTCCTATTGATGTCTCTCAGGACCTCCCTACTCAACCATGCTGGTTTCTTACCCCTCCGGCTACTTTTCCGGAACTTGGGGACGCTTTCTCCTGAGCTGCTAGGAGTTCTTTCTTGAAGAGCGCCCAACCCTCATTGACACCTCTGCCTTCAAGAAGCGCCTCCCACGGGACTTTTCCGACCAGCCTTCTGAACAGCCCAAAGTCTGCTCTCTGAAAGTTGAGGGCGACTGTTCTGCTAACCTCCTTCTTCATTTTACCCCGCACTGAGAACTCTATCATCTCATGATCGCTTTGCCCCAAGCGTCCTCCAACCCTCACATCCCCCACCAGTCCTTCTTTGTTCACCAACAGCAGGTCCAGGAGGGCACCCTCCCTTGTTGGTTCACTCACCAGCTGTGTGAGGAAGTTGTCTTCCACACACTCCAGGAACCTCCGGGACTTCTTCCTTTCTGCTGTATTATACTCCCAGCCTATATCTGGGAAACTGAAGTCACCCACAAGGACTAGAGGTAGCGATTTTGAGACTACACTCAGTTGTTTGTAGAAGAGCTCATCAGCTGCTTCTTCTTGGCTGGGCGGTCTATAGCAGACTCCCATCACAATCCCTTCCTGCCCATGGAAAAAAAATACACTGTAACCTTGGTGACCCATCTCTGGAGACAAACTGCAAAAAACAAATGACAAATTCTATTTGTCAAGTAATCAATGTGGTTAAGTTTTGATGACACAAACAGTTGTCTAAACATATTAGATAGTCCACTTAACCATCCATCCAAAAATAAGCTAATGTTGACTTCCAGAATCACCTAGCCTCTCTGGCAAGGAGTTGAAGGGTAGGATGCTTAAACACAGCCAGCAAAGGAAGAATGTCAGGTGAAGAGGAAAAAAAGCCTCTTTGGCTTGACTAGAAATGATAATTAATAATCTTAGTGAAAAGAACCGTGGTAGAGTGAAGAAGGGTGATATACTGTAAAATCAATAGAAAACACTGGAAAATTGATAAATTTAAAAAAGCGTTCACAAACCACTAAGCAGAAGAATAAGACAATAAGGCAGTAATCTAAGATATTATCAGGCATAGAGTACATACACACATTTATGATTTATAATATAAAATTATCATCACATAAACATATATATTTATTTCCAATGAAAAGAAGTCAAGACATTACTCTGCCATCACAACAAACTGTTCGCTACACACCAACACATGAAGGATTTATCTGCCCTTCATAAAGCCGTTTTTGCAACAGCTGTGATGTGTACCACTTCTTCCACTCCTATCTTAAAAACACATGCCAGTCTTAAAATAGTTCCCTTACTGCAGCACATCAGAAGTAAATGTGAAACCTAATATAATTGCATAATTATGTACATTTAATACAGTTTTTGAGATTTTTTTGCATCAACAGGTATTTTTAGTAACCTGGTTTGATTCGTAGCGCATTTCATGTTTCTTTGCTAAGCTTACATAGTTACCTGAAGATTTGTATTTTATGCTTGCTTTCTTTTGGCAAGTACTCTACATGACAACTCTTATAGTAGGAACACATGTAAAAGCACAAAACAGTTAATGAGTTTCCTATGTTTGACTATGGTTTCCCCTAATAAATCAAATTATTTTTATTTATTTATCCCCCCTCCCTCTATTAATGGAAGTGGAACAGTTCAATTCAATGGTTTTAACCCTCAGACCACAGACAAGTTCTAAGTTGACTGAGGAAAGTGTTCAACATCACTAACAATAAATTCATTATAAAAAAGTTTGGATGTTCACTTGGAAATGTACAGAAATCTGAAAATCACAAACTTTGAAAAGAACTGTGCAACCAGATCAATGTTCCTTAAAACAGATAAGGATCTCCTGTTTGAGGAAATATGCAATGTTACACAGCTGAAAATGACATCAGAGCCCATTGCAAATTAAGGCTTCATAACTGACCTGATTTCTGTCTTGAATTTAAGTTGTGAAACAATAATGCAAATACTCAGTTCAGTAGTCTCTTTGACTTTCACAGAATCACAACAGGAAGCAAGACATGCAATTACACGTTGTTCCTTGCACATATCAGACATTTTTAGCAATTAAGATTTTCTCAAGAAGTTGCAATCTTGCTATAGAAAGATCTTAATTTTATCAGAGGTATTTTCAGTCACAAAAGCAAACCAAAGCACTGTATTTCAGATTAGCGTTAGTGTGAATTAAAACATTTTGGTTCACTGAACTGAACCACAGCATTGCATTCTGGTTTTGTGAGGTATCAGCCTGCACTTGCTGTAGCCCAGAGTCCAACACAGAAGCTGTTGTTCCCCTACTCTTCTCTCCTATTGAAAGGTGACCTATGCTTTGATCACACAATATAAGCCATCATATAACAGCACTGATTGGAAAAAGTGAGTATAAAATATGTCAGCCATATGTCATGCATCAGCACAGCATTAGGGGCAGATGCAGTGGAGGACTGAAGCAAAAGCTGTGGACTTTTCCACTTCCAAGTATTTTACTACTTTCCTACTAGTTCAGAACAAAAACAGATTTCTACCTTATGCCCAACAGGACTGGTGTTCCACTTTATGCATCCATATGGGACTAAAAAGATGTTTCGATATAGTTCAGGAAAAAAAGATTGTGTATCAATTTGTTCAAGAGGGAAAAGAAAAACAACTTTCAATTCATTTGCAAATTGCATCTGTGGTTTACAAAGCCTCAGGATTCTGCTCAGGCAAAGCATCAATAGCCTGTCATCTGTTCAATTTCTTGAAGGTTGAGTGAACTTTGATTCAGGTTGGGATTTAGTTTACTTTTTTTTTTCCATCAAACCATTTTATTTTTAGGACAAAATTTTATGAGGTTTTATGGGTTTATGACTCAGGACAACTTTCTTTCAACACCAAAAAAAAGGCGCAATTGATATAGTAAAGAAAATTCAAATTTTTAGCTTTCAGAGGTACAGTAGGCATTTCATAGGAAATATGAATCACATCAGTGAGCTTGTGAAGGTAAACTGCAGTCTAGAGACTAGTACATATTATATGAAATCAATTAAAGAGAAAGAAAAATTTCAGGTTACAAATATTTTTTTATCTTAATTTAAAGTCAAATATAATGATGTGCTCCTCCTCAAGACCTTTTAATACTTCCATAATAAAGCATTATTTGTCATTTGGTTTGATTTGGCTGATCACAGAAAGCTAAATGCAGCCAGCTGTATGTCTTGGAAGGTTTCAAGGGCCAGAACAACAAAAATAATTTCATATCAAGGTATTCCAGGGTGAAATGGAAGAGAACATTCACTCTAAGTGAGGAAATTGAGAGTACTTAAGATACTGAGAATCAAGGTGTATCTGAATTCTTCTTTGCAACTTTTCAAAGCACAGGCATGTCAGTCCATCTGGGTCTCCCACCATAGGTACCCTGAAGAAGACAGGATCCTTCCACTGTTCTCTCCAGACTTTTTCAAACAAAGGTTGTGATTACAAATGGCTGTGTCTTTAGGAGCTGTGCTCCTAAAAATAGCTATTGAATCTAGCCTGAAGTGTGCTTGTACTCAGTCCTGGTGTATATTCAGGTACCATGATGGGCAATCATACATGCCCGACCTCAGACATTCTCAATATAGATTTTACATCCCATAGGGATTTTGAGTAACACTGCTCCCATCAAATTCTGTAGCAAAATTCTCCATTATTTCTAATATGACCACAAGCAGGTCAATGCTGCTCTTGAGTCATAATTTTTGTGAAGAGGACATCACTTCACAAGAAATCTGTCTAAACATCTCCAGCCTTGATATTATTTTCTATCACCAAACTCATCCTTGAAGTAATCTGTTTTCATGCCCTTCTACAGCTTTTCACCAATTCTTTATCCATTGCTGCACAACAAATAGCCTTAACTTTAATGAGTTGCATGACTTTTATTTCCTCCCTGTTCACTGAATTTCATCTCCAAAGTTGCCACATGTTTTATACTTTTAACACAAAGATGTCTGCAGTTGTGATTGTGCCTGGAAGACTGGAAAATATCGACCCTTAGGCTATATTGTATGCATATGAGGACCTAATACTATTTAAATAATAGTTAAAACCACAACCTTCAAATACAAAGTCAGCTATTAAAATATTGCTGGAGGCAATGTTGCAAGGTTTATACTAATTTTATGCAAGATACAGGAACAGGAGAGAAGGTTGTGTCATTTGAATGACTACATTGTATTCCTCTCTATTTTCTAATTATCTCAGATTTAATCAACTTGTTCTGTTTGTGTATTTTGCAGTAACCTTTCCTCTTCCCCTTTTTTTCAGGGAGGAGGAGAAGAGTTTATATAACATAGTAAGTTTAAAGAATATGAGCTACATGGAAGACAGAACAGCAACTAAGATACTGTGATTAATTTCATAGACTTCCAGTAGGAAGTATTCAGTTTATCGGCACATAGTAAATGAATATTAAAATATGCATACCCCAAGGCTACCAGTGAAAGTAGATAACAGCTGTTGGTCTAAAAAGTGGTTCCATAATGCAGAGATTGGAATAAGCTTGTAATTATGAATTAAAGCTAGAACAGTGAAAAAAAAAAAATTACAAACACATTATGAAGACACTCTTAAGCCCATACCATTTAAAACCAGTTGTCTTCATTAAAAAAATTGAGAAGATGGGAAGGGATTGCTCCTATCAGATTAAAGAAAAAATTGTTTGAGTAAAATCAGCAACAATCAGCTTCTGGTTTTAGCATGTTTTTAAAAACATAGGTACTTCCATTTTAGATCAACAGAATTTCACATCATAGAATCATAGGGTTGGAAAAGACCTCTTGGATTGAGTCCAACCATTCCTATCTGCCAGTATATCAGTAAAAATTTAACACTATCTACTTTAATGAGAAATTTAGCTTTCCGTAGCATGTAAGTGTACCATCCTTACACATGATATCACAGAGCTGGAAAAGCAGGAAAAAAAATCAGAGTCAAATAATCTGCTTCATTGCATTTAGTATACTGTTGGCCAGTCTGATATTTCTTTTCCTTAGTGCCCTGTCATTAATCGTGAAAATGTAAGTTCATCTGCAGAGTAGAACCATGTTTGGTATTTAAAAATGAGTTTATGCACTCCATTTTTCCTCACATACATAGTGTAACTACTACTTTAGCTTATGCCTCAAAAATTTCAAATCTCTCACCCTAGGAGAGGTCATTAACAGTTCAATTAAAGTAGTGTTTTATGGAAGAAAAGAGGAGATCATTTTATATACAACATCTAAGCTAAACTAGTCTAAAAATATCCTTTTTTTCTCCCACCCGGCAGAAGTTCTCAAAAAATAAAATAAAAATAATAATAATAAAAAAAAAATCAGTCTGTTGACAAAGGTTTTATTTGGATTTCACCAGTAGCAACAGGCCCACCAGTGTTACAACCAGAAAGTGCAAAGCAAAACTTAGAAGCTTATCAAAGACTCACAAAAGGAAAAGAAAGGAGTATTCATATAATCTAATTCCAGTGCACAAATTAGGAGTCCAATTTCCATGCATACTTGATGGCGAAAGATAAACTCCCCCAGAAGATAATTTAGATCAGCCTGGTTGCTCCGAATCACCTGAGGGCTTCTCTTTCCCTACTGCTTAAACTTGACACAGGCATATGAGCAAACTAAAGTATGGACAATCTCCCAGAACACGGGGTCCTTATTGTAACCACCACAGCACTATATGCTTACATGAATCATAGGAATCCTTGTCACAGCCTTGCACCAGCTCTACCTGTGGAGAACCACACAGGTGGAGTTGCAGACTGCCTCTGCAATCACAATAACTATGTCCAAGCCGCTGAGGCAGCTGACTCTAATTTAGCCTACTTCACAGCCTTTTTTGCTTGACTGGCATAACCACACCTATGAGTGCAGCACAGACATACCTTAATAAAAGATGGATACAAACAGACTAGGGATTATAAAGAACTACCCATCTCAAGAATGCCAGTTAAAAAGAAATAAAAATTAGTAATTGGTCCTACATCATTCACATTATCTTTTTGCAAGTTAACAGAATTTTTGAAGCTTGGCTTCCGATACACCATAAAATTTAACTTTAAGATCACAAGTAATTAAAAGCACTGAACTCTAAGGGTAACACAATATTCATCCCTTCTCACCAACAAATGCTTCTCACTTTACAGTGGCTAGATTTTCTATTCAGCTAGGGAGATCCTCTTGCTTTTTAAAGTCAACATAGATAACTTTTAATGGCTTCTTCCTCTTTCCATTTTTTTTCAGTGCCTCCCCCCAAAGTGTATATTTCAAGATTAAAAGAGTGTAAATTCATGGTAGCATGTGGTTCTTCCCTATAAGTCAGTGACTTTCAAGAGACTCGGACATCAAGTGACTAGAACAGTTGCAAAATGAAAGAAAATAGAGCAATCTTTAAGAAATCCATGAACTTTAGAAAGCTACTCTTAAAATGCTTGTTGTTCTCTCCTACGTGATTGTATTTCAAAAGTCACTACAGAGCCCAGATGAGTCACCACATTATAACTTTGTTTCATGTCATCACAAAACCAAAGCTTGTTTACCATATCAGGAAGTATCACTTAGAAAAAGCACAGAAGTTTTTAATCTTTATCCTGTTGCATTTGCCTTATGATTTTCAATAAGTGCTTAATTTGTAGAAGACTCTTAAAATCAGTATTCCTTTAGAGAGGAATTTTAGTGAGGATGAATGAATTTTTAGACCATAATTGATTATGACACAACTTGTGCAAATGAATGAATTTTACATGAAACAGATACTGTGCACCCAGCTGATATATATTGATAAGCAAAATCAATTAGCCACTTGTTCTTCAGGACTAGAAGGTTTACTTTATTGGATTGTTCTTTCCAAATGATTGTTTGATTAAGTTTTCTACAAAGAAAAGAAAATACAGTGACAGGAATTAAATTACAGAAATTTAGTAAATCTTTGCAAGTATTTTACGAAATACCATTCTTTACTTAATAAAGGGCAAGCAACATATTTTATGATTTACCATTCACTTGACACAGCTATGATGTTTGTAATTGTGTATATAAAGCCATCAGTCTTGTAGAGCCGTCTTTAGCTGAGCAAGCCGCAAAGCATCCCGTCCATTCTGCTCAGATCTGATCAGCATCTTTATAGTTTATCAGCCTTGGGGTTCAATTTTGTTTTGGATGCTTTTATAAATGAGCACAATCACTGGTGAATCTGTTCTTCCAGATTGCAAAGAGAAAAATCGAGAGAAGAACTTTAGTAGATTACTGTGTCACTGAGGATAAAGTACAAGCACAAATGCACCTAAAGTAGTCTCAGAGATTATTTCATTGGGTGTACATTTTCAGTTTTATTTCAGTAAAATTAGACTATTGTCTTAGTTATTATTGTTTTTGAAGCTATATTCTGTCCCCAGGCAAGGTGCATGATCAATGCACTATCTAGCAAAATCAATTTGTTGCAAAGTACTATTTATTTAAAAAAGGAAAGAGAGGGAGAGGAGAGTAATGCATAGCAAATGTGAAAATGATTGTAAGATTTTCTTCTAGTAAAGCTGAATTTTATCATTGAAGCATGGAAGTTAAGAAATAATATAACTAATTTCACAAACCTTGTACAGTACTACGTGTATATACATATCTAAACTTTAAGGTAGCTGGTGAAAAGCTAGCATCAAGTTTTGTGGCTCCTTTTATTTTCACTTTAAGGAGTAATTTTCCAACAATAAATTAAAGGGACATGTGATCCTGTGCTATAACGATCAACTACACAAGTGGTTCCATTTTTACATAAACAAGACACAGGAAAGAATACATACGTCATAATATAAAAAAGGCTTTGATTTCTTTCCTATAGCTATAAAAAAATCTGCACTTACTCTGCTTCATTATTCAAGAGATCATCAATATCACTGAATATCTGATGGGTTAAGGGGAATGCGATTTTCTTAGAGAGCAAGAAGGCAGCAGTCTCATGATAGATAGGGTCAATTTTGTTTTCAGAAGCAGCTGATGCTCTTATGTTATCTCTGTCATGGCCACCATATTAGAAGTGTAGCGGAAATCCATTATCTGCAATCTTGGTCCAAACATTTCCACTCTGTATAGTTGCAGGCAACACAAACATCCAGTCAGTTGGGAACTTAGGTATTCATGTGTTTAAGGACAAAAATACTTCTGTGAAAACAGTCAATTAGAACTGGTCAGAATTACTTCCACATCTTTATCCAGGATCGCCATCAGGGAGATTACGACAGGTTGTAGAAATAGATGAAATTATTATGCTGGATGCTGAAAAGAAATGCAGTCTCTTAATTGTATTATGGCCCTGAACTCCGAGACCAGTTTACACCACCACTTATTGATAACTAGAGTCTGTGTTGTACACAGACATGTGCCACTGATATACACAGATGTGAATATAACCATTTCATTTTACGACTTGTGCAACAAGACAGCTGAGACCAGGGGAAACAAAACAGCTACCTGAAAATAATGGTGCACCCGTGTGTTTTTCATCTTATAAGAAACACTGCCCACAGTACTGGGCTTTGAGGTGAATAGCTTCTCTTAATGCTTTCTGCTTAATGAAGCAACTGTGTGGTTGGAACAACTACAGCAGAGAGGGACGTGGCAAATGAGCGAAGACAGCCTCATAGGAATTAAGACAACACTAATTTTAGCCCCATGGGTGGCACTAGTTAAATCGCCTGATGGTAAAGACCTCTAGCTACCAATGTCCATGTCATACTTACACACTCATTCTAATTCTCCCTTCAGATCTCTCCCAACACTGACCAGAAACAAATGAAGCCTTGATAAGGTAAGTGGGTAGATACCATACTAAAGACAACTCAAGGACCATGTTTAGACCCCAGGCAAAGATATTCTTCTGGCCTGTCTTCTCTTTTACACCAGCTTTTATTCCTGCTAAATGTTATTGTGTTTTAATCGGCACTTTTGGAAGTATTTTATTTGCTAAAGGAAAGAGAAGAATTATAGCATAATCACTGCAGCCATAAATTAGAACTTCCTTTGCCCTGAAATTCCAAATTCAACCTCTTCCTTTCCCCCACCCACATATTTCAGTTTAAGTCTTTCAGATAGTAAATTACTTTGTGTATACATATAGGCATGGGCACAAAAGATATACACAAACATTTACATATATATCCGGACATTTGTGCAAATATACATATCCTTATAGACAAAAACATCTTGAAATTTCTCTTCTACTTAATCAAGAAATTCCATTTCCTTAATTTATTCAAGAGTAAAACTGTAAGATATTGAGGTGGAAACAACCAGACCACCTCAAAGGCAACACGCTCTTCCTCTCTCTACCATTCCCGTTTCAAACCCTCACTAGGCACATGCTTACGTATCACTGGAAGGTGGGTTTTTTTTGAAAAAAAAAATAGCAAAGATTCAGACACACAGTAAAAACTCACTCAAAATAATAAGAAATGTGTTACAAAGATGAATACATGCCAAGCCACCTAGAAAAGATGTGTGATTCTGCAAATAAACAGCCTGGAAAATTATAGTGACTAAATAGAAAATTCCTCCACAGACATATCTTTTCCAAACAGCCACTTGAAGTTCCTTTCATTTTCCTCTGAATATGTGGTAACAGTCACTGTTAAAAGGGAGATACTGGGTCAGACATATCATCGGAGAGACACAGTGTGGAGAAGCCTTCTGTTCCTGACACTAAGTTTGCACTGCAGACAAACCCACTTCATTCACCCGAGATCCTGTTTCAGAGCAGAACATCTATGGCAGATTCAAGGGCCCACAAAAACTGGATAGCACAAGCTTCCAGGAAGGAGCTCCATCTGCATATGGCACACTATTGTACAGAAAGGAGGATAGAATTAATAGTTCACAATCTGCTGTAGACAATAGTATCATCCTGGCCTGACAGTTTTGGGTCAAGGACACAGAAATCAAAACATAAATTAACACGCAGTGAATGATAAGGGGGAAAAAATGCTACACAGGACTTATTAGATGAAGAGGTTATGACAAAGGAGTCAGATTCTATTAGAAAACCCACAGTACAGCCCTCAAAAGGTACAATACGCTTTTTTTTTGTTAGGGAAGACACAGTGGTAAAGCTTAAGAAATTTCAGTACAAATATTTTCTCTCACTTCAATCCACACGTCACCTTTTCAGATAGGTTGCACTGTTTTATGTTTAGACATAAAAAAAAAGAAGTCTGTAGACCCCTAATATTGAAGCTGAAGACACAATCAAAACAGACAGCATTTTTATGAGTTTTATGCACATTCAATGACAAGTTGTAATATACATGTATTTCTTATGCCTACTTTCAAAGTGGAATCCAACTTTAGCATATTTCTAGGTAAAAAATGAAAGGCTCAGTTTTACCAAGTCTCAGATTTATCTCACATATTACAACACAATGTGTTTTAGGGCTTTAGCTGTAACCCATACATTGCATTAGAAACAGATTCCAATTAAAGAACAGAATACACAACCACACACTTATGTATAATTTCAAATTTTTAATGTTTTCATCAATAATGAAGGCAACTTGGAAAAAAAATAATGAAATTAAGTAGCAGTTACAATAGTAAAGTGACCATAAGGAGATTATTTAGTTATATTTAAACACACAAGAGATTTAGAAAACTGAAGAGCACACTTCTGTTGAATCAGAGTATAGGTTGTTCTTATGTGTTTCAAGCCATCCACAGTTGGTTATGACTTGGCAAATGAAATGTCTTTAAAATTTCATGCTCAATCTTTAATTCCATGCATTATGGGCTACGGGGATAGCTAGATTTTTGCACGTGTATGTGAGTACACATAGAGCTCACATAGCAGAATAGGATACGGAAAAGCAGATAAAGCAAAAATTTCTTTTTTTGCCTCTTTCTGCTCCTGGAGCTGTATCTTGCATGACAAGAAATACTGCACCTAAATGAATACTTAAGGCTTAAGCTGCTTCTGGTTTGTCCAAGACCCAAATCCAATGTTTAACAATCCCAGTTCTTCAGCTATGCTGCAGTGAGAGGAATCTCTATATACACTTAACAATGGATGAGGATTGCCTTTCCCACTGCCTTCCTAGGCCAGACAAAACACCCTTATGATATCATTCACATGTTTGCTGGTTTGATGTTACTAAAACATCTCACATCATACTGAGGAACTTCCCCATTTCGTACTCTTTCTCAGATTTGTAATGAGTCTTTCATAGTTAAATGCACCCACCCCGATTTCACCTCTGAAAAGCACTAGGAGCAGAAATTGAGTTACTACAGAGACAGTTAACAGCCAAACAGCATAGACAAAAAATATAACAATGGTATCAGGAGAAAAATCTCATCCCCAATCTTGAGTACTTAATTCAAATATTGTTCTAATTCAGCAGTGAAAATCTTGGAAGACTTAACTATGCTAGAAATTAGGACATGTAATTGTATGTTTTTCAATTAACATAGCAAAGCACAGCACCATGTTCTCAAGAAATGTAGCAAGTTCACTATTTTTTCCCTAGTTCAGATTTTAATGGATGTTTATTCAGAAAATAACTGACACTCCCGCTTATAAAACAATAACAGATTTTAGAAGCTTATTTTAGTAGCTTCAGGTCACAATGCACTCAAGGATGAAAAGCTTTAAAAACTTAAATTTTTCTAGGAATTTGTATGTAAGAATACATGTGTTTTGTTAAACTCTAAGAAGGAAAGATAAGACAACTGAGCCAACATTGGAGAATGAATGAAGAACCATCACCTAGTAGAGCTGAGAAACCAGATGCTTTTAATCTGTCTATGGAGGCATGATCTGTACCTGTATTCAAAGCAGCTGGTCTACTTTTTGGTGTAACTGCACTAGCATGGCACCCTGATTTAAAAACAGCTGAATTCACATAAAGGAGAATTATTCAATGTTTTAATTATGCTAAGATAATTAGCTATTTAATTATGCTAATATTTAACTTATATAGATAATTGAATCTTTATTGTACCATTCTGAAGCTCTGACAAGCCTTTAGCGTGTACAAGACTTTGAATACACCCTTAGTGAGGCTAGTATGCCTTCATATAATCCCTGCCTTCACTAAAATAGTCACATCAGCACAACCAAATCCAAACATAGGTACAAGATCTGGATTGCCTCATATTCAACTTTTAATTCTCTGTTCTGAACAGTGTAATGAATTGTGAAGCTCTCTTGTGCAGCCAAATAAACAGTTAATCATTCAGGGAGATAGAAGATCATTAGCAATGATTTGTTCTAACCACCAAAAGTAAAAGTAGTGTCTAGCAGGTGTTTATCCTTTTTTATCTTCTCTGCCTATCACTCAATAGGAGGAGGGAAGGAAAGAAGGAAAAAAAACCAAACAACCAAACAAACTAAAGAAAAGAAAAACTAAAGGGGAATCAAACAAGTGGAAACATAAAGTTTGCCTAAGCAGGCATGTATGAGGGCAAAAATTAAGCACTGCTGAAATTCTGCACTTTAATTACCCAGCACTATTAAGCTAAAGAAAATCTTCAAAGAAATGCAGGAACATTTTGGCAGTCAGTCAAAAATATCTAATGTGTACAAGATCCAGCTGAATCTTGCTAGGATATTTTTCTCCCCTCTCAGGTCACTTTATCCACACTGACGGATTTACCCTCAACATACATAAAGGAGACAACCTGATATACCAGTGTACACTGAATCCTGAGACATAAGTCAGAAAGTAAAACTTCTGCAGTGTTCTTAACTAGATACAGTCATGCTAGCCAAACAGAAAGAAATTTGCTACAAATTAGCCATTTTACTTCTGCATTAACAGTCAGAGAAAAATAATTACTTTTTGCAGTCATTCACACTGTAGTTTTTGCTTTTCCAGCTTGGAGACTTGTCTCAAAGAATTACACTCCAACTACAGCACATTAAGTCAATCCTAACAAGCACTGAGAAGAAGACAGGAGTGGACAGTCACTGGTGTCTGTATCAAAGTGTTTTGTGCTTAGTCTATTACAGAAAATCATTTTCAGAAAGCCCAACATAGCTGGTGGTGAAAGGCTATTTCACACTTGTGTAGAGCTATGGCAACAGAAGACATGGTGTTGTGAAGATTCACTTATTGTAGAAAAAGGCTGAATAACTGCTGCCATAAATATCTTCTCTGATACTCTGAAAGCTATTTCCAAAAAACATTACTTTGTCTTCAGAATTATACCAGGTGGCAGGAATTCTCAAAGAGCTTGCTCTGAGTTTATTCTAAATAGATACTGAGACATGTCCTGAAGAGAATTAATTCCCATTTTCAGTGTGGCCCTATTGTTGTTTTTTTTTGTTGATTCCATCAACAAAACACTACAAATGTTCCAATAAAATCACTTTAGCTATGTGATGATTTGTGTTTCCTTAAAGTTAATGATGTAACACAGGGACTAAGTCACAGCAGCTGTTCATCTGAGCCCATATCTACTCCAACACTTGTGGCTGTTTAGTGAAAGAAATATAAGAAATTATAAACCTAGACTAACACTTTTTTCAATGCTTTTAGACTGTATAGTAATCTGTGGTCTTACAAACTTCTCCAAACCAGAAGTCAAATCACCTTCATGCTATAAAGTAGGTCCCATTAACGTTACAATTGTACCAGGCACAGAAGGCTCCTGAGACCCCTGATAGCCTGTAGCAGCTCCGATAGATCTTAACTGGGTTAGCAACTCCTGTTCATACTGCATAGATGCATTGCTGAGGTCAAATACCTCAGCAGAATGTTGTGCAGTAGTCTACCCACACGATACCAACCACAAAATTAGGACTACAGTTTCCTTCCTTGTTAAACCTAAGATTTTCATTCCCACTATTAACAGAAGATGTTATGGATGCAACGTTTAACTGTGTCATAATTAGGTAGAAAGGCAGCTTTCCTGTGAACAGATCTCCTAATTTAATTAATTATGCATGGGTCTTACACACTGTATCTGACATTGCAGGCACTGAGGCTCTCCCCCACATATCCTCCAATCTGCTCTCAAAACTTGGTGGTCAGCCTTTATGTACACATGTAATAAAAATGCAATAAGCTGTTCACTGTTAGGAAAGGGGCAGCACAATCAGTAGCTATGTACGTGGTTATTATGAGAGTAAAACAAAGCCTCTTTAAAGAAGAAAATGCGTTGAAACACCATTTTACAACTTAGCAGACAATTTTAGAAACATGAAGGAACATTCGCAGCACAGATATTTGCTTTAGCACTGCGCCTGTATAACTTAGGAACAATTTTGGTTCATAAAGAATGATTAAAGCACCAATTATTTTGACTAAACATGCATTCGAAACCCTCAGGCTGCCATGGACTTTAAAGCCATTAATTCATTATTTAGCTGTCAGTGTGGAAAAATGTCACAAGCTTAAAGGTTTAACAAACACTTCGCAATATTAAAGCAAATGATCACATTTGAGATTTCAAAGTGTTGCACGATTTTATTTATTAAATAGTGTAGATTACCTTTTGTACACACATTGCTTGCAATGTATTCTATAACAATTTTGTGTTGAACAGAATCTAATCGTATTTTAAGCTTAAATTTAAATAAAAAAAGAGATAAAAGACCCCCTCAAGAGCTTCTGGGAACTCATTTACAAAAATATTTGAGGCTCAGGTGAAACAAGTTGTGCTGTGGGATTTGAAAGATCTGTGGAAGTGTAAGCTATAAAATCACTTCATCTTGGATGCTTAGAAAGGTGGTTTGGGAAAGAAACTCCACTTTTTCTATGCCTCAGTGATATATGGCATTGACGCTAATGGCTATAAAACCTTATTAGGGAGTGCTGTGAAACTCAAATATATGAGTTTCTTATGTGGAAAGATTTGAGTATTCACATTACAGTGGAAAAAAGGACATGTCCACGTTCATCTCCAGAAAGTGGATTGATTCTGGCAATCTGTTCGGGTATATACAAATATCTTAGCTCTCCAGGACTGGCAGAGGCAAGCAAATGGCTAAGTACTCACTTTTACAGCTCTGGCGAGACTTTCTGATGATTTGATACAAAACTTAACTTTCACTGAGTCTCAGTTATGTGGCCTTTAAAATACAACAATATGACAAACCAAGGTCTGAGTACTGTAGACTTCAGCAATGAAGCAAGAACAGTGAATCATTTACGTGTCAAGTTAATTTCAGAATTAAGATTCACATTGCGGATGTAAAGCTAAGTGCAGTCTGCAAATTATCAGACGCAACACTTCATCAGAACTGATCTTAACAAGGGTCTAAATGGTCTCCTCCTTGAAGCAAAGCATGGCAATGAATAACAAATCCCATTTGGATCCCTACTGTCAGAGACTCTGCAAGGGCTTTGGCTGCCTGTGCTCAACACCCACTCTGTTATGTTGCAGCGTTGCAAGCTTGGGTCAGAACTGTGAGAAGACTTGTTGGGGTTTTCCATCCTAAGGCTTGAGAGCCCTGCCCTCAGTTTTTACCTGAGCTATGCTGTAGGTACACCTGTGCCTAGCCTTGTACCTTACTGACTCAAACCACTGACTTCATTTCCCAAGCTTTGCCTCAGCCTTGGCTCACCACTAGCTCACGCCTGACAATCACTGCACTGTTAGATGGTCCCAGTTACCATCAGCAGTCGTCCTCTGCACTACTCACTGAAGTACTGCAGGACTGCATCACTGGGCAGTGAGGGCACTGCTGTGCTTGCCTTGCCACCACCCTCAGCTCCTGGCTCAGATAAGTCCCAGAGCAGCCTTCCCTGGCTCTACCTGACACTTGGCCCAGGAGGAGAACCAGGGCTGCACTAATAATCACAGAGCTCTTTCCTCTTCACTAAACGAGGAAGATGTCCATCCCCTTATACAGAAAGACCAGAGAGAAAACAAAAATTGAATATTTTCCTCTTTCACAGAGGAAAACAAAAGCAGTAGCCTGAGTGTTATATGGGGCACTGAAAGTAAAAAGAAAAAGGCTAAACCCAGAAGGGCTCACAGGATCCCTGTGTTTGAAAGGGTGTCAAAGTAAATTCCAGAAAAAATTAATGCCATTTCATAAATTCCTGACTGGAATTCATCTCTAGAAAGAATCATCAAGGAGAACTGGAATCACACGGTAAGCCACATTCAGGGACTGTGCTCTGCAAGAGACTAACTGGCAAAAGAGAAATCTAAATTGATAAATCCTAAGTGAGTTTAGGTACTAGATTTCTTAGAATTCCTCATCATTTAGTTATCATATCCAAAAGGAAAACTAGGAATCTGAACTGCACATGTATATAATACACTCAAATATAATTAAACCTGCCATATTAACTTTCCAATTCAACCAATACATTTGACAAGGGACCCTTTTACTCTTATTTTCCTTTCATCTCCCAAACAATGGGAGATCTTATTCAGTTTATTGCCACTGGTATTTGCAGTATCTCAAAGGTAGATCTGACATTCTAGATTCTAAGTCTACTGTTAATGTCAATGCAGATTTCTCTGAGTGGTGATGACCGTTTCAGTAACCTTGCGCGTGAACATCACGTAAGATAAGAATACCATCATCAAAAACTGCCTAACCAAAGAAGCAAGCAGAGAGCACTTTCTTTCTACATGAAAAAGGCTCCAGCAGGTTTGGAAGACATTCTGAAACTGTTTTCACAGTTCTTGCAGAAGATATATATATCGCCTCCAATCACCTATATCTGGTAAGAAAGCTTTGTGAAAAGCACAGAGAAGGGCACTTGCTCCCTGAAAAACAGATCAGCAGTGCAGAAATGTATGGTTAGAACTCATTTACTCCAAATACCAAAAAAAGATGCTGCTCAGCTATCTGCAACATACAGAGGAGTAATGCTGGTTCTCTTTTTTGAAAATATGGGAGTGTTCTGCCTTTAACTAGGCATGTAACACTGTCATTTTAAGGTGTAGGAATATCTTCCACAAGAAAGATACCTAAGCCTGTTTTAGCCATCCACTTTCATCCCAATTCCTGCTACATTCCACAGTCGGGAATCATCTC
This sequence comes from Clamator glandarius, assembly GCA_033459285.1. NCBI lineage: Eukaryota > Metazoa > Chordata > Aves > Cuculiformes > Cuculidae > Clamator > Clamator glandarius. The sequence goes on from JAUNZM010000136.1 coordinate 561,244, forward strand.
AGTGGCAAAAGGAACTGTGTGTTATTGCTGAAGCCCCCCAGCCATTTTTTAACTTAAGGTTAAAAAATTAAGTTTTCAGTGAAATTAAATACTGTGTGCATCTTAGAAAATCAGAGATAGAGAAAAACCATTTATTTAATGCCATCTCCAAAGCAAAGAAAATGCTGTGAGCAATACTGTGTTAAAAATTTAAGTCCTGGAAAAAACAAAAGCCTTAAAAATGCAAGATGTTACTAATATCAACTGGAGAAAAAGCTTAAAAATATTTAACAGGTTCTTGCTTTTCCATTTAGACAGAGAAAAGAAGATTGCAAATTCCTGGTAATTATAATACATACCTTACACTTTTGATTACAGAAAATAATTACCTATATAGTCATGGGCATATGTATTTGCAATTGTTCTTTAATACTATTAACAGAATGAATAAGTGAAAGATATTGTGCATTTATGTTTTTAGAGATTTTTCTGAGTGTAGCTTTTCCTACCATACAGTATAATCATACGAATGAAACATTGGTCCCACCAAAAACACCATTGCCTTCAATGAAACCAGACTTCAATATTTCTATGTATATTAATACAGTGAATATCTTTTATTTTCATACATTTAAGCTTCACCCAATAAGAGGAAGTCTGAGAGAATTTTAGGTTTCTGGGCCTTTGAAAATGTAAAACCAATAATTTTGTGCAAAGATGCATCCAAAATCTTATCACTGTGATAGATTCTTCTGGATTCACAGTTCTGTATCAATTCAACTGTACACACTAGCCACAGACTGAAGGTACAATAAAGTATGCAAGTTAATAAGAGGGGGGTTGAATTTTTGTTTCAAACAAGCATTTAGTTTATAGTAGCAGGAATATATATATGAACAAATAGAAGAACAGTATAGTACAAGATTGTACAAGCAAGATGGCTCCTTTAACTGAATTTAATCCTTCCCCCGTAAAGACGGCAAAAAAAATCCAATTCTTTTGTTTCACTCAGTCCAAAAATTCAGTAGAAGTCCTGACATCAGTAGGTTTTGGATGAGGTCAGATAGGAAGGCAATCATGCCCATGTGTGAAAATTAAAATAATTTTAATTTTAAAAGATTCAGAGGATAGTATATGAAATAAAAAGCATGTAACATATTGAAAATATCAGGACCCATCAAAATAGCTAGAACATTTTGAGAATGTTCTCTTAAGACACTAAACACCTTAACAGGAAACAGAGTACATGCAACTGTTACAGTAGGAGTATACCAGTAAAAACCATGGAATAAATAATTGCAATCACCTATTTTGACAAAACACTGTTGGAAACATTGCTTATTTTACATTATTTATTAGGAACAATTTAACAAGGATCTCTTTTCTCTCCAAAAATCCTCTTGGATTACATAACTCACTCCTATACTTCTGTTTCTGGATTTTACAAAGAAATAAGCAAGCTTCTTGTCCCTACTGCTCCAAAACTAAATTACCCTAATGGTTGAGAAATCTTCTAAAATCCATCATAATGCATTTATATACATCTCTTCTTCTGCAAACATTACTACTGAATTTTATAATCACTTCTCCACACTTAATATTTGCATAAGTTTTCATATATTTCATATATATTCATGCAGAAGTATGTTCCTTTTTTCTGTTGGGTAAAATTATCAAGAAACCATATTTTTTCCACACAAATAAAAGCTAAATTATCCTAAAAATACTATTTTCTTGGTGTTTGCTCAACTGAAATATAAGCTTAAATCTCCACATAGACATCAGAAACCTAAATTTCCACATATAAGCACTTTAAATGGAGAAAATTGAAAAATACACATAAGCAAAGGTAATCACATATTTGTTTTGCAAAACACTTTTCAGCATACTTAGGGAGCAGAAATACTAAATGGATCTACTAGTAGTCTTCAAGAAGTATAGATTATATAGACTTAATATTTACAAGATGCATGGTATCAGTAGTTCAATATCTTAGCACGGATATTTCATGTAAGTATTTAGCCCTTCTAAGAATTCCAGAGATGCCTTTTCTATGAACTGACATTGAAAACCATAGGTTCCTGTTTGCTGTTACACATACAGGATGTTTCTTTTGCATCAAACAAAATACAATGCAAATCAAATTTACACAAATTAAACAGCAATGAAAGCAGCACAGATCTACATAAAAGTTTCTAAAAATACAGTTACTACCGAAGAGAAAAGCAAATAATCAAACCCAGTTTTGTAAATAGGGCTCTTTCTGTAAAACTAATGGTCTTCTAATGCTTTTCTAAGACTTATAAATCCAAAATCTTGTCACCAACTTTTTCTTCTTTCTTATGTAAAACAGAATTTTTCTGATCCTTAACTTGCTTGCTAAGGGGCTACAGTAAGTATGAGGCTTTATTCAACTGCCTGCCTTAGTAATCTTAACACTAAAAGGAACTCTTGGAAACTTGCTAGCCAATTATAATACAATTACTTCCAGAAAAATAAACCTGTGAGATCAGTTGCAGACTCAGAGTCAGAATGTCTGACAATTCTGTGTGGTGTTTTCTCAGGACATTACATAGTAGCACTATAATTTCTTCTATTAGCTGCTAATACAGTACCAGAATCAAACAGGAGTGAATGATAAGAAACGGAAAACACTGTAAATCTTAGGACACCTGTCATTGCTTACATATGAAAATTTATCAGTGATTCAGTTTCCTGACAAGTCCAACATCAGGTATAACAACTTGCTAGAAAAACAGTAAGAAGGATGAATTTCCTTTACATTAACAGAGGCAAGCACACCTAGGTAAGGCTCCAGAGTATTGAGAGAGTAAAAAGTAAAAAAAATTAAAAGAAAAAAACAAACCCAAAAATAAAAAAATCAAAGTCTTGTGAGGAGAGAAACCAAAGACAACCTGGTCTCACCCTGTGTTTTGTTGCTAGAATTTTCTAATATCTAACAAGCTACAACTTCCAACAGAGGTTTTTCTAATAGTTAGGCCATTTGTAATGCCCTCCTTCTGCATAGATTCTCCCACTTAGAAATAAACATGTCCCACCATAAACACTTTTCAGTAGGGTTATTAATAACCTTTTTTCTCTTCCACCCAGATGCTTGGCTAGAAATGGTCAAAAAAATTATCTCTTTGATGCCTCTAGCTTTCTTGTCAAATAACATAGCTGAAATTAGGCAAATAATTAAAAAAAATAACACTGGAGAACAGATATTTGCAGGGAAAGCCAGAGTTGTTAAGTTTTCTTTCCTTCTGAAGGCATGCTAAGCTATAGCAGGCAAAGGTTTTGCTGTTTTCTTCCATTAATAAATCTCACTGCTAATTAATTCCTTTTCCATGAGAAGAAAATTATTTATTTCCTTATTTTTAACAGCCTTCAAACAATGTGAGGGTCTTTCTGGCTGCAAGGTAATTACAGAGCTGCTGCTCACCTAAATCCTCTCGCTAGCTGCCCAGAGCATTTTTTAGTATGCAATACATTCTTGTCTTCCTTTAAATGTTCCTGTAATTAAAGGCAATGCTGCCAAAAAGATGTTCCAAGTTGAAAAAAAATATTTATTTGCATGAGTAAACTGGCTAATTATTTGGGTAGTCTCACACAAATATTTTTTCCAATAAGTTATGTTTAGGCATAGAAAATGTAACCATCAACTCAGGCACAGAAAGAAAAAAAAATCAGTGGTAAAGCACAGACATTAATTTAAACTTGGTACAGAACTCTACATTTACTTCTTTTCAGAGGAAAAAGATTATTTGTAAACACACATCTCTGCACATGCATAGACAGTTATTGCAAGATTGCAACTCAGCTGTTCAATACAAATCAGAACATGCTTATGTACAGATACACTTTTTGAGAAAAAAAATCAAATAAACAGATTCCAGCTGTGCCACTGAGCCTCTCACCAGCACCAGCAAGAGCTCCTTGAGCTATTATGCTCTGTAGCTTCCAGTATATCACTTCATCAGAGACGTAGGTAACTCTCATTTCCACAAGGAAACTACTCTGAGGGCTGGTGTTATCAGAACAGTCATACAGCTTCATCTCCTTCTACCACATTTACTTATCATAAATCTTCCAGCAACGTTTTGATTTAGAGAAATACAGACTGGGTTAAGGGAGCTGAGAGAGAAGACAGGAGTTTCTGTTAAACAAGGCTGTTAAGGCATTATTTGGACCAGCAGCAGTGCCATTCCTCTTACATAGAAAGATATCTTCTTCTTTTACACAACCTAGGTCAAGTTTAAAACCCAAAAGAAACAGCAAAGCATTAGTTCTGCTTATCAAGCCAGAAGTTATACTGCCTCCTTGACATTCAATTATGTATTTGTGTGTGACTTCAAATGAGTCATTTCATCCTTACCACCTGGTTTCCAGACTCCTGATCCCCCACTTCGTTTTCTTAAGGAGCTCTTCTTGTTCATCTGAATGTTTTGGGTTCTAATTGACAATGAATTTCCCTTCCACTGCTTTTCATTCTGTGTTTCTTGGTGGTCCTTCATCTACGTGTATTCAAAGACAGTTCTGCTTGCCAGGTACTGAATGCCCTTGAGCCATGTTACATCACCCACAACTGCAAATAGTTTGTAGTGATCTCTCTTGGCCCAGCTTTAATAAGAATGTAGTAGAAGGGGCTGGTGATTCTGTTTTGGATTTTAGTGTTTGGGTTACTCATGTTTCTATAAAACTGCATATGGGTCAGAAAATGACTGTTGTACTAGATTTATGACCTTTATATGGGAATGTCATCTTCACTGAGGTATGACTCCTCCTGTGCCTGAACTCATCTGCAAAACACCCTACCAAGGCCTCAAGCACTTGAACAGCAAATATTTATTTAAAAAAAAAAAAAAGCTTTGTTTCTGTGGCAAATATCAACTACGCAATAGGAAGAACAATCACATACCCTCACCCTTCCATATCCGTGCTCCAAAAATGTAACAAAGAAAGTGGTTTTCCTTCAGAAGTTTAGACCTAATTGTTACTAAGAGCAGTACGTAACATCTTAGAGCAATACATCTTTAAAAAAGACATCACAACAATAAAGAAGGCAAAGACAATCAAGTTTTGTCTGAGGTAACTGAAAAAAACCCAACAGCCTACTTTCAAGTGATCATGGTAGAATCTCAGCCACACTTTATGTCAGGCTCAGGTAAGTCATTCACTCAGACAAAAAATAAGGCCAAGCTAACAATAACAAGGCTGCAGAAATGAAATTAAGGCAAAACTTAGGCAAATACCTTGAGCTTTTAAAAAAATGAGAATTAATTCAGAAAATAATGTCTGATAATAGCAATGCTATACTTACTCATTTGAGCCTTTTAGCTGCTAGATGATGCAGTAAAAATCTTAGACAGAATATGTCCACTATGCTCTTTGAAAGGAAAAAAAAATTATGACAGTGATGATTCTGGAAAACTTGCATCAGCTATTTTGTCATAGGATGAACAGAGCATATTTTTTTCATATAGCTTCAACTTCAACAATAAGCTTAACCCTGCTTAGATTTCTGCATTGTGAATTGATGAGAAAAGAAGAAACAGGGTAAAGAGGTGACAGTTTGGGTAATATGTTTCCAGAAGACAGCAAAAGGTTTAAATCTGTGATCAAGTCAGTATTTCTTGTTCCAGATAATGTAGCACATCAAGAAGGTTTTGTTTTCTACCTTTGAGATATCTATGCAGAATCTTTTAGTCAGTACTTCATATATTATGTCTTCTAAAAATCATATACACTTTGCTAATGCTACATATCAAAAAAAAAAAAACAAATACAGAGACCTGGTTCCCCTTAGATTGTTATCTGTATTAAATAATGGCTAAATGCTCTGCTGGCTTATTTCCATTAAGTTCAATGGAGTGATGCCAGGAAAGCATTTAATGAGCCTGTTTCTTGAAAGATTAGGGTCCAGATCCTACTCTGGTATAAACTGGTATAATTTCATTGGCTTCCATGGAAGTATGCCAACTCACGATAGTTGAGGATCTAGACTTACAAGTAAAGCTACTCTTGCCCTAACGAGTATTTGTGGCTCATATCCTCATATGTGTTCAACTTGTCAAATATTCTTGCAAAGATCAAGCCTGACCTACAAACCTCCCTCCTTTAAAATTAAAGTCCAAGTGGTAATTTCTTCAGGTTTATATATCACTTTAACAACACAGGATTCTCTTTCTACTCTCCTGAGCTTTCAAGTAAAGATCCTGCCAAATTCATACTCTTAAACCATATTTATTTTGGCTCTGAGTATCACGAAGTCATGTTAATGCAAAAACTATTTCATGTTAGATTCTCAAATATGTAGGAGTCATAAGCCATTTATATATTTTTACATCTATAAATCTTTGTATTCTTTCTTTAAGAGAACACCATCCTTAATCACAACAATGCTGGAAAACAAAACTAATAATGTACACAGCTTACGCTTGTTCTCTGATGCAGGGTTATTACTCTGCACTCAATGACATTCAAAACCAATCTGCTGCTTCCTTTTTCCTGTTCCTTAGTACAGATCAGCTTAGGTATGTTTATCAATTTTTGCTCATGGTTATGAGCATTCTAAATCATTAGGGCAAAAGCTAACTCAGTCTAAGGCTTAAATTAGCAATTGCAAAATACAGTAAGCATCCTTCATACTTTCTTTCTTCTGGATTGTCTGATTTAATACAAGTATGACATTTCTGATCCTTCTGTGCCAGAAAGTAAAGAGCTGGACTATCAGCTGATGTATAATAAATCAGCTTACCTCCACTGAAGTTTATTTACCTTTCTAAAAGTCTATCCCCTTAAAAGGACTACAATCACTCTTTGACTACAGCTTGTCAAAGATTTTGGGCAATGTCATGTTAGTAATATCCTTGAGCATTTTAATGGGACTGAAGTTATGACTAGTTCCTCTGCCAGATTTCTGCTTTGGGGTGGATTCTAAGTAAACACCAAGTGAAGAATTTTCAAAAGAAGAACAGAACTATTACAGCATCATATTTTACTTATTTAGGAAGACTTTAGAAAATCCTCAGTAACTGAGAGGAAATTCTCTGACTTAACACATAACCAGACTTAAAAGATTCAATGTCTGGACCATCCATAAAGTTCTAGGCACATTACATTGTATTGGTTGATTAAGAATAACTCATATAATCATTTTAATCAGTTCAAAATATGCTGTTGGAAACTTTAAATAAGAATTGTCATATGGTCTTCACTTAATTGAAGATTTTTCTGCAATGTATGAAGGAAGTGTGCAAACAGTGCATTTATGTAACAGGAATGGTTTGCAATACAGCATTAAGACACTCTAGGGCATGTTTTATTGGTTCATTAAATCTTGCCTCAGGTGTGTTCTACTACTCGAGGCAAGTATTAATGGACCAATAAAAAAGACCCTGGAGTGTTTTAATGCCATAATACTACGGCTGTCTACATTTAAATTAATTTTTAAAATAGCTTTTAAAAATAATTTTCCTTGGTATTTAATATAGCATTCCACTATTATAAAGTTTGTAGTAGAAAGATGAAACGTCTAGAAAACAAAGGCAAAAAAACTCTATCGTCTAATAAAAATATAAGTACTTTCTCAACAGTAAAAATGTTAACCTCTTCTACCTCAAATGCCTCCCTCAATTTTTAGACTTGTACTTTCTCTTGTTTTCTGATTCACTTTCATATCATAAAACTACTATAAAAGACAGCTATGTAGACCTGATTTTTTCCCTTATTTGAATCCATCAGAATGAAGCTGATCCTCAAAGCAGCTTGATTTCAACAAACTTAAAACACACTTCATTCCCTTGGCACCTGCTACGTCAACCAAGATTATGTCAGTTTTACTACAGATGGACAACCTGACAGTCTAGTAAAAATTGCAAGACCAGTTTCAGCCAGCAGCGAATGCAGAACAGGAAAGCATCGATCCTGTTTGGGGGAGGAAGAAAAGGACGAGAAATAGCCTGTTTAAATTATGAACTATCTTGCTTCATAAGTTCTGCAAAAGAAAGCACATCCTCCTACTATCACTGCTTTCAGAACAGCAAAACAATTGAACTCTCAGGAAATTTCCTTCAGGTGCACTAGGGCTTTTGCCAACACACTCCTATCAGACAGACACAACAATGCTGTAGAAAACAAGCTGAGTAGGAATGGCTAACCTAAAGATAATAAACTCAAAATACAAGGCATTAAGACAAACATCATGTTTGAAATCTACATGCTTGTTTGATTAGAGCAAATTGACATCATACATACAAGTGTCTTCTGCCACTTCCTTCCTCTAAAAAGTGTTTTATATAAACCAATGAGACTCCATTATTGTTCTTATTTTTTTTTTTTCAAGTAATCACGATGATTTTTGGTGCTGCAAGTGCAAGTTGACAGTAGAGACTGGTTACAGAAGATTAGCAGTAGAGAGACACTTGAATTTTGTATTTTTTTCTTTAAATTGACTATAAACAACTGAAAGTTGTTGAAGGGAAATGTATATGCCCCACTCAAAGCAGTGCCCAGTATTCTGAGATATCACCTACATGCCCAATGATTGCTGTTGGGGTAAACTGTTCCCCAAATCAGCTTAATGACATTCAAGAAACCCTTAATGCGGGTACCTCCAGCTAAAAAGGGCACTAGTTACTGGACCACTGAGATGGAAATCTCTCTTCCTTAGAGATTTACAAGGTCAAGTGCATATTCTTTCACTTACTAGACTACAAGAATGTCACCATCATTTTGAAACCAGAATGTGTCACTGTCTCACCCACTGAATATTACCTTCCTAGAACTTCCACTGAAATTCATAGACAGGGTCCTACAGGAAACCTTTATTCATTTCCAAAAATTAAGTACCAATCTAGCTATGTAAATTATTTAAGTCAATTAGCTAAAAGAAGAGCTGATGATGCATTATGTCCCTTCCTTCTTATGACAATAGATTTTTTTTTTATTTTTAATGATTCTTTCTCTTCTTGTATGCAGGCTGTATTCTAATAATACATAGATGCATAAACAACAGAATCAGAAATACCTCATGATTCTCCTGTATGAGCCACTGACCAATGGATTGTCTCCAGTCTGGGTCCAAAGCAGATATGCTGTTTTTCTTGCAACAAAAGCCCTTATAAATTACCAGTAAGCAGCAAGGCCAACCTGTCAACTCCCTTCAGCTTACAATGAAATTGTTTCACTAATGTAATGCATGAAAATTAGCAATTCCAGGACTGGATGCATCTCAGAGTTCATTTCTAGATCCAGAGGCATAAATATTTTCCAAATAATGACCCAGATGTTCACTGTAATCCATATGTAAATACCCAGGCATTACACACACATAGGTATTACAACATTTCATAAGATATCATCATTGCTTACTGTACATGAAATATTTCTGAAAGGAAACGCAGGAGTACAACTGCCTCCCCTCTTTTTTTTTTTTCAATTCTGCTAGCTAAATCCAGCAAAAGATCCCACCTAGAGCTGTATTTCTAGTGCAACTGCTTGAATTCACGTTAGATTTATCTCACCCTATAAAAGCACAATTCATTAAACAGACTGATAAAACTGGTCTGTTTAAACTAAGGCAATTTTATCACAGTCAATTCAATTATTTAACACTGCTTTCTTAAATCAGTACTTAAAGCTTTCCTTTGACAAGTATTCTTTTAAATAAATGAGCTGTAATTTAAACAATGAGAAAATAATGACCCAGAACAATATATACAATTAGGGAGATATTTTCCAAATATAAATGCTCAGTGTTTTTTAAAAGTGATACACAATGTATCAGGCAATGAACACTTAAACACTGAAGTGGCTTTCACAGTTGATAGTGGGATCATCCAATGAACTTCTAATCCTAATTAATTAGTAATTCCTAATCCCAAATTTTGACAAGGTTTTATCACAAGTATGATGTTAGAAAATTTAAGATTGTCCAACCCAATGTGTCCATTTCTCAGCACAGGACAAAAATTATGGGAACTCTTCATTGTTGCCATGAAGCCAATCTGCATTGACATATAGCAGACTATATGAATTTGAAGCAGTATAACAGTCAAAGGTTACCAATCAAGTTTGACAGAAGGCAAGTAAGACCGATATGATCTCTTCAAACACTCATGTTCTTCTGGCAAACATTTTTCTGGTTAGAAACGCTTTCTTACACAGAAACTTTGCCCAAGGACTGCATCATTCCATTTCTTTACACCATGCAACTTTACTGAAATCACTGAAAGTATGTAAGTGTGAATTTTTAAAGAACTACTAATCAAAGAGACCATTACATTAGCTTTGGAACACACTTTCCCTTTAGACCAGCTAGTATCTCTACTCTGATGGCATTTAAACCAAATTCTAGGTCTTCACAGCACATAAGCCACGTAGCTAATTTGCCTAACCCCAGATCAATGACAACAAAATGAAACACGCGCTTCAGTTTTAAGACTACACACAATAAAGCTAGGTAAGGCTCCCAAGTCAATTTTACTTACTCCTCATTGAAGCAATTCCCTGTACTTAATTCACAATCACACATACTTACAATGAAACCCTGAATCAAATTTTAGCCACCAGAGAAATATTTTGCACAATCTCCATCCTACATAGGCTTACAGACTTTTAAATTGATATAAAGAAAGTTTCCCATCAGGTACTTTCTTTGAGTTAATCACATACAGCTAAGCATTCAGCATGCTGTAATGATTCAAATTTAAGCTTTTCTTTTTTAAAAGCAGGTTATTCAGTTATTTCAAGGGGAGCAACAGCCATTATCCAGCCCTGAACAGAGAAGATGGGTTTACACTGCTTCTCTGGACCAATAATTTAAATTTTCCTACTTTGTCACCCTTATCAGCAGCACTCTTGCATTTGAGAAGACTACAAGCCCTGATAAATAATATACAATGATACATTATATATACACAGGTACCGCAGTAATTACATTCCCCTGACCATGCTTATTGATATATTCCCACACTTGGCTTGAGGTTGATCATCATGCTACAACTTGTTGTGCTCTAACATTATGCTTAATCCTGAAAGACATTGAGCACTATTCAACCCCTAGGGACATCATGTGTTGCCCCCCGGGCAACTCTCAAACTTCATAATACATAAACCTCTAGTTGCATCAAGCTCAGATTTTAAATCAGAGTCAAAATTTTGTCTTAATGTAAGAACAGAAGCCTGCTTTCATGGAAGCAAAATAGTCTCCATGCTTGGTCATGTCATAGTATTAGTTAGGCACTCACTGCAACCACTGTTAAAACCACTACTAAATCATACTGACACTTTCCTACCTCACAAATTTGAAGGAAGTTAGTGGAGCTGTTCCTACAGTAATATACTGCTCAGCCTGACTCAGACTGGCAGAAGCTGTTCCTCACTGATGTTCAGATCATCACTGTCATTGCTGTTGCCAGATATAAAACTAAACTGTTTCTATCACTGATTGTCTTTTTAAGCTTATGAGAAATAAGAACCATATAGCATAAACAAATTCCAAAATTTTCAGACTTTTCAGCTCCAATAGTTCTGAACACAAATTACCAATTTCTTTTTAAACCGCAAAGTTTGTAATATTGACAAGAGATTCATAAACAGTGCTGAGATTAAAAAGAATATTTGTGTATTTTGCTTATACATACCATACCTAGACCATCAGTTGTGGGCATATAGCCTTTAAAAAATAAACAGATTTATGCAGTTGCTACATGGACTCCTCTACAGTATAAATACATTTTCTCCTAAATATAAAAACAGCACACACACATGAAAAAAATATGCATGCACCAAGGATTAGTTGTAGAGGAGCTAACAGAAAGACAATGCCTCCTGGGTTTACTGAGCAAATGTAATTTCTATAATGAACCTTTTTTTAACCCCTGGTACTTTTAGATCCAGGCAATGATGTAGAAGTTTTTGTAAGAGACAGTAGTACAGTGGCAATTCAAGAGAGAATTGATCCCAAACAAATGAATATTAAATACCCACACATCAAGAAAACACATAATTGTTGCTTCAGGAAGGGGGGCGGGAAGCCACACTATTTTCAATAGTCAGGATTAGCCAAAAAAACAACACAAAACCACCATTAGTGTTTATTGATGATAACTAGATATGCTTCTGTTAGTATTCCAGAGCCAGCCCTGCCATAGTAATGTGTATTATTACTCTTTGTAGCTGTAGGCAGCTAGAGGATCACTGTGTCTATTCCTTTCTCATCATTTTTAAAAGATTAATCTTTAGACAATGATCTCCTGATAACATTAATCTTAGTCTTGAACTTCTTTGTTGTTCTCGTCCAGTAATGAACAGTACAACAAAATATGCCTTGCCTTCAAAAACAGCAGGGATCTATTTGTTGGGACTCTCTATTTTGAGTAATTTTTCACTACAGAGCAATATCTATATGAAACCTAGGTGGGACAGCCCTATTCTCTACATCATTACCCCATTTCTATACCAAGCCAACTCCATTTACGTTAACACAACTTTAGCTACCGCCAGAGCAGAAAACTGTAGTGTCAGGGTTTCACATGCACTTCATGACACAGATGGGTTTGCAGGTCAAAATAGTGTATCATAAAACAGTACAGAAGTGTTCATCTTCTTGTATTACAGAAAAAGAGAGAATCTTTTTCTGACAAGGAGTAGTAATTTTCTCTAGAATCACTACTCAAATCCTTGCATATTTCCCCCTCAATAAAAACTCTAGAACATTTCTTTCTATGAAGCTTCTATCACTCCTACCTTTTCATTTTTCTTGTTTTAAAATAATCTTTCTAAACACACTAAAAAATGAAAAAAATTACTTCCAAGCAACTTTTTTTTTTCATGTACAACATTTTTCATTACAATCAAAATTTGGTAGAAAATCCAGACCTTCAGACAGCAATACTATTCTTCCCTGATTAGCCCAGGTCTAGCAGGGGACTATTCACTGAGATAAAAATAACCGTATTGCTTCCAAATCCAACCTTTTGTCCTTGATCTAGTGTAGTGCTCATCCTCAAAAGATCTGGTGATGCAATATTAATACCTTTAAACTAGTGCATGGCAAAACTATTAACTGTGTTTCTCTTCTACTTGGGATATCTTGGCTCCTTAGAGTTCCAGGGAATGGAGAACGGAATGTAATAATCTGTTTGTCAGATAGGTACATTCAATACAGCACAAATTTTGAAAAAAAAAAAAGATATTAAGGAAATGAAACTTTAATGGCAGCAAAGAAAGTATAACCTCTGCTATTCAATTTCAGAACACCCTTCATAACCCCTCACCCAAACAGTGTCAATTTCCCTTTATAATGTTCTTGCTGGATTCACTCTTTCACATTCAGAGAAGTTCTCATACTATGCCACCCTCACAGACGTTACCTGCTTGTTTTATGAGCAAAGTCAACTCCACTCAAATCCATGTGTGCATCTGACATCTGGGAGAGCTGGGGCTGTTTAGCCTGGAGAAGAGGAGGCTGAGAGGAGACCTTATTGCTCTCTACAACTACCTGAAGGGAGGTTGTGGAGAGGAAGGTGCTGGCCTCTTCTCCCAAGTGACAGGGGACAGGACGAGAGGGAATGGCCTCAAGCTCCGCCAGGGGAGATTTAGGCTTGAGATTAGGAAAAAGTTCTTCACGGAGAGGGTGGTTAGGCATTGGAACAGTCTGCCCAGGGAGGTGGTTGAGTCACCATCCCTGGAGGTGTTTAAGGTTAGGGTGAATGAGGTACTTAGGAGCATGATTTAGGGATTGGTGGGAATGGTTGGACTCGACTATCCAGTGGGTCTCTTCCAACCTGGTTATTCTGTGATTCTGTGACATCTTTCTCTCTCCACACCAGCAACCACACACTTGCTGGGTAAAAGAGAAAGGGAAAGACCATTGTGCTCATGAGAAAACAGTTCATGGAGTTACACTTGACTTTTCCCAAATATCATAAATGAAAACTCCTGCTTCCCAGGTTAGGCAAACTGGATGAAACCTTGGAGTACGGTCTTCTCTTTGTCATTCCTATTGCCCATTTAATAAGCAGAACATAGAAGACTAACCTAGAGTTACCCAAGAACAGAATCTGTGCCAAATTTGCCCAACAACCTCCATCCTATCCAGCAAAATCTCACCAAAACCCTTGTTTCCAAGTTTTGGTTTTATTTTTCAACCATGTTAAAAAAAATTCTGAAATATTCAAGCAATTACTTTGAAAAGCTGTAATTGTGATATTAAATTTTATTGAAATTTTCTAGGAACTGATTTGTATACAGGCTCTTATACCAAGTTCCCACGAAGCCATAAAACGTTTAAAATACTGTCTGTGCAAATGTAAAATTTATGAATTCACACATCTCTGGTTGATTTATGTGAAATAATAATGCACTATTTAATGCTTAAACATGGCTAGGAGCAATGCTAGGCTATCAAGATGTACAATGAAATAATAGATTTATAAGATGGATAGCCTTCCTGCCTAGAGAAGCTTGTTTAAAGGTGTTGTACAGATATATTAAACTATATGTAATTTTATACTAACTTAATGCTGTAGGCCTATACTGCAAGCAGTAAAAGATTACTGCCACAGTATTTGCAATAATAAAATTATTTGGCTATTCAACATAAGGTATCAGAGGAGTGAAAAAAAAATTCTTTATGATTTGAAACTTTTTACACCTCTCTTTTGATTTAATTTAAACATTTAACTGCTATCATTGCATTTCAAAGCTCACTGTCATCAACTCTCACCTGATTTATCAAAATTGCTTTTGTTTCATCCTCCAAGGGTGAGATTTCTTCTTTCTCTCTGACACAACATATTCAATGTTTTTTTGCATTGAAATAAAAGGGACTTCATGTGGCACAAGGTATGCCTTTCAGGAGCAAACTTCTGCTGAGGTAGAAACTACCACTATGACCTTGTTGTGAGTGGTAGCTTCCCCATCAGCTACACTTTCCTTGCAATGCATGCAAAGGTAGCGGGATCGTGTGCTTAAGTAGACAAACAACAGGCAATATTGCATAGGGACTCACAACATCAACTGATACTAGCTGGACTACTTGTAAAATACAATATAAAAAACTTAGTATCACATATTTAAGAACTTGTATTACTAAGTCAATGACAAGTATCCTCTCAAATACTCACATGCTGGAGCAGTACCTATGAACCTACGCAGAATCTCCTCCCAGGATCACGTTTCTTTTTCTCGGAAGAGGTTATCATTTGTTCATCTGTTTGTTGGCAACTGGATCATGCAGCCACTCTTTCCCACGCTCACCCACACCTGTCAGATGACAAGGAGAATCTAGAGAAAAGAAATAATCCAGAAAGTAAGAATAAATTACATATTTTCTAGTTTCAAGTATTTGCAATGCAGATGACTACTCATGAGCCAACCAATAGTAACTCTAGGTTCCATCTATCTCATATTAAGGTGAAAGTCAAGACAAATCACATCCTAGAGACGCCCATTTCTTTACAATGACTACAAAAAGAAAATACAGGGTCAGGTTCAGAGTTCTACACTGAAGTCTAAGGACAAGATGTCATAAGACTTTAGTCAATACTTAATTCAACCTTAATTTGAATTAACGTAGAAGCTACATGATGAGGGATTTTTATACAGAATAACTGGTGTTAATGATGTCTTCAAGGTCTCTGGTACTTCAAGGAAGGAGGGAAGCAAACCAGAAATCATTGTAGAGATTTCACCTAACTCAGTGGCTATACTGGGCATCTGAATTGCAGCATACATTCCCATTTTTCCTCTAATCTTGCAAAGCTGCTATTTCCTGCATGAAAGAGGATGAAGACCCTCTCTATCCTCTGGTGCCAGTAAGCAGGACACAATTGATTCTGGCTTATATTAAATTGTTCTTTGATGATGTTCTACATTTTCCAAGTATCCTAGAGACTTCCAACTAAACCTTTTAACACCCTAATGAGACAGGGGAATTGCTGTTCTGCCTCCTTGTAAATGAAGGAACTGAAAGACAGATATCACAGTCTATGCATTTAAAACCATTTGCTAAATTTGAGTAATTCTGTATCAGGATTCTCATTTTGGGACTCCCAGAGCATAATTTTGAAAGGTAATCAGTATCCACTGTTCTGAGCTCAACAAGAGCTGAGATCATTCACCTCCTGTGAACACCTTTCAGTGCAGGCATGCAAAAAGCAGAGCGCACGGAATAGTGGTCCTTTTGAATATGTTTTCCTGAATTACTGGCTTATTTAAAAAAAAATCTGCTAGTCCCTCTAACATTAATTAACAGCACAAAGAGAGAAGTAAATATCATGTTTGAGAGTGTAAATCATATACTTGCATGTTGCATAACTCTTTAGCATGTTAGTTCCCATTGCAATTATTAATCACAGCTCCCAGTTTTAAACAGAAAAGCAAAACTCACAGAACCCTGAATGGTCTGGTTTACTTGCTCTTTTTTTACCTCAATATTTATTCCATTCTCAGTGGTTATCATAAAACAAACATTCTATGACAAAATAAGTTTGTTTCCCGTTAATAACAATTTTAATAGCCGCTTCAGCCAAGATGAAGCAGGGTGTAGACAGTTTTACACACACCTAGGTGTTGAGCCTTTTTTCTAACAGACAAAACTGCTTTTGGAAAGTTTAGAAAGAAATTAAATCCAAAATATATAATATATTACTTCCCCAAACGTTAGGCACAGCTGAATAATACTTCCTAAATTTTAAGAACTTGAGCAAATATTATTTTAAGCCTGTGTGGTATGCTATGTTGCTGCAAAGGCATAAACAAGATGCTGAAGAGAGGTGATGGTTACAGAGGCTTCATGAATCATAGTGTCTCATTAGGTCAAAATTTATTCTACAGACCCCCACTTGAGAAACAAGCAACTTAAAAAAGAGAGGCAAAATGCCCCCCACTGTGAATGTAGCTACTCTGCTAATTCTTAATCTCTGTGCAAATCCAGTCACTTTTAACTTCTGCAATGAATACTAGCAATTGACTCCAAATCTTCCATTAGCTAAACTTGCAAAAATGTCAGATAAAAAAGCTGCAACTAAAGGTCTACAACCACCAAAGAGAAGTACAAAACTATCTATATATTAATGTATGTGTATTTAACAACTACAATTACAGGCATATAGCACAAAATTCTCTCTTCCGTTAACTAGAGATTCACCAGCAAGATTTCATGCAGGATACACAGTGAAATTTGCCTTAGGTAACCACAGGAGGACCAAAAAAATCCACTAGCTTCATCCAAGGTCATTTTTAACTAAGTTGTAGTAAAATTACTGTGAAAACTTCTGAAGTAGATAATAAAAACTATTCCATATGGGCATACTCTCTGAGGAAGAGTAAAATTATATAATATCAAATAACAAACTCTGATATAATACACCACAAATAGAGGGACTTCTACATCCTATCATGGTCTCTATTTATAGTATCCAGCCAATAAAATAAAAGATTAGTTCACTATTAAAAGTACACAACTTGCCTGCAAGTCTATTGTGGATGCTCTTCAATGAACAATCAAAACATTGTAAAATACTATAACTGTAATAGAAGCATAAAATTGTGAATTAAATATAGCATTAGAAGACAAGAAACATTTCAATTTAGATATACCCTGAAAAATCCAAATATAACATGCAAACAAGTAGACCTCAACTTCGTTGGTTTTCTCACCATCACTTATATTACACAATTTCAATACTTTTCAGGAGAAGACTGCATAGCTCCATGAGAAAGAAATGCTAGAAAGAAATGTTAGCTAAATATGTAAATCTCCAGGAAAAGAAAATAACTAAAAAATAAGATTAATCATGAAATAACCACAACTTTCATTCCAATGTGATACACACTGAAAATGAAATATGCATCAGTGAAGGGTCAGAGAGAGGCCATACCTGAATCCAAGGTCACCTAATTCTGTGTATTCTCATAAGCAAATACCATCATTTGAAAAGTCCAAAAACCCACCTATTGCACACAAAGTATGCTGTTCTAGACAGTATCTTTATTCAAGCAAAGCCTTCCAAGATTTTCTTAATGAAAGGAATATTGAATGAGTGCTACATGCTGATATTGTTAAAATACAAATATTCTAAATACTTTAAGTTATTCTAGGACACATTGATTATGTATTTCAGCATTTAATGGAACATACATCATATTAACACTGTAAGAAGACATTGTAGCTGTGAACTAAACTTTAGAGTATACGTTGTGTTTATTTAGAAAATATGTTTACTACCTCTGGCTTAATCTTTTTCCCAAAAATTTTATTCCTGCATCAAAACACACCACATATCAAATTCTTAAAAAAAATAAAATCCAAAAAGCAACACTTAATCACAAAAAAACCAAATTTTAATCTCTCCTAGTGCCATGTAAATCCAAAGTTTTTATTGTCAGTTTGAGCTATTTTTTGTCAAGTCCCCAAAAACTGTTTTGATTCCCATGTGTATGGGTAAAAAAAATTAGCTGAACTTTCTAAGAAAATGCTCCATTAAGCTATGACTAAGCATGTAAAGTTTCAGAGACCAGGAGGGAATTTTCTGCAAAATTACAAGCGATTGAACATTTCCACTACAATTAATCGTGTGCCCTAGGAAATGTGCATCTCAGACAATTAAATTTTCCCCTGCTTATGCTCAGTATAGCATTTTCAATTGGTCATAACCTTTCCTTGACTCCATTTTCTTAAATTGCATGGCCCTCCTAAGAGTGTTTCTGTGTCACTTCATAATGTTATGTCTGTTGGTATGTTTAACATTTTTACAACTATGTGCTTAAAGCTATACTTCTACAGCCACGTTTAGGAACCTAAGAGAAATTTTATTCCCCCAAATACCAGGCATTACACATTCAGGTGACTGCAGTAAACATACTAGATGGAGATCTAATCAGAACAACTAAAAAATTAAATTTCTCTTAAAGTAACCTTGATAATTTTGGTATACTGTGATTAATATCAAATGCTGAACCACAAAATCTCAGTCAAAAGACTACTCATTCATTGAATTTGGGATGTTTTGATGCAATGAATGCAAAGCCAGAATTTTATCAGCCAACAACCTGGTCTACCTGCTTTCAGTTCAAAGCCATTTACACTACAAAACAATAGATCAGTCAAATTATACATTTAAATGTTGATCACCTGTTATCACAGCAGCTTTAAATTAGCTGAGGCAAAATAGTAAACAGAAGCCTGAAAGCAAAACTAAAAACAAAAGCTGTCTTGACATAACACAGTAATGCATTCCGGTGTCATCCAAAAGGTAAAGCCGTGCTGTCCTGAGGGCACAATGTACAAGGGCTTCTGCAACTCATCACAGACCAAAGTGGCATCCTGACAAGTGAATAATTTCAGGAACACAATGAAACTCAACAAGTAAAGACCAGTTCAAAGGTGACTTTTTTTTTTTTTTTTTTTTTAAACAGTTACCCGGGTATTTAGGCACTAGCATTACTTAAGCTGTGGATTAAAGCTAGAAAGCTTGCAAAACACTCTCCCACAGCATGTTTTACTTCCCAGCTGCCCAAACCACTTTTTGCAGTTAGTCTTGTGTGGAGTACTGGTAAAAATAGTAAGTAAACAATACTGTATCCATCCTTCTGCATATCTGCACGTCATGTCCTTGCACAATGTGGGAAAAACTGACCTGTGAATTCATTCACCCTCCAACAAGGGGCTGTAACTATCTCAGGCAACTGACAGAATGCTGAGAATCATAGCCAGTGTTCTGCCTGCCAGTCGCATAACAACTCTAGGAATGGCTTAGAGGCTCCCTGTGTTGAAAGCCAAGGAAAGTAAATGAGACAGCAATACCTTTTAAAAATAATATTTGTGTGCTGAGGAAAAATATAATTCTTGTCCCTTTCCAACTTATGAAACCCAGTATCTGCAATTATCTTCAAGGAGGAAGAGGAAATACTTGTTTCTGGCACCATGATTCCCCTGCTTAAAGCCCCTATCTGCACCAGTCGTATCTTGGTACTTTCCATTCTCTGCAGTCTGGAAGTTCTCTGGATGCGTGGACTAGTTGTGTATCAAAAACTGCATTAATATATACACACACTGGATGACTTGCCCATCATGTTCACTATTTTTTTAATTCACTGCACTTCTCTAAGAAACCACTACTGAAAACTATATTATTTTCGTGGTGCACAAACAATGTAGATGTTAACATGCAAAGCAATCAAGTTAATAAGCCAATAATAAGCAACTTTTTTCTTCTTTATTTTTCAGTAGTAAATGCAGAACACAATGTAATTTACAAGATGTCAGTAAATTCTAAGGTAAGCAAATATATCTGCGTTTCTGAAAGGGGCCCTGAGATGTCTAGGCAGTCCTAGATTTCTACCAGTTGCAATGCAGGAATAAAAACAAAACCAAAAAAAGTTTTTAAGTTGAGGCATAGAAGTGGCTGATACAGTGAGATGGTTCCCTCTTCTGGCCAAAGCTGGAGGCGACTAAACTCTGATTTTCCTTTTTTAATTGAAATCGGGTAATCAGTAGAATTAAAAATAAAAACACCAGTCTAATTTTAGTTTACAACAAATTCACCTAATCATTTTTGTAAAATATGTTCAGAAATCGGTCCAGAGGTTAGGTAATTTTCAGAAAACTCTTTAGCGAAGGTCTCTTTATCTGGTCTCTGGAACTTCATGTTTAGATCACCATACTGATAAGTAAGTATTAGCATAGTTCTCAGAAACACGTGTCCAACTCATTGTTCTGATAATGAACATGCATTCCTTAAAATAAATAAATAGTAAGAAACAGTTAAAGCTAAACTGAAAGATTACTTAATGGCATATTTAAAAAATAGAAGTCAGTCCATTGTTGACCATGACTAACCTTTTAATTTCCAAGAATGCCCTAGTCAAAATACTTGATGGTATCTGGTAATGCAAGCTCAAGAATGACGAATTTTGAAACAAAGCAAAACAAAACCAAGCCCCAAAACAAGAGTATCTCCTTTCTACATCCTGCACCTGAGAACCTACCTACACCACTACCAGTGCCAGGGCTCACTCAAGCATACTATCTTTTTACCAAAAGGAAAATACAAAAATCATTTAACATATTAATTTGTACCAAGAAGTCGGGAAATACCAAGCTGAACTAAAATAGCAACTCCTAGGTCAATCAGTAAATAATATTTAAATTAATAATATAATTTTAGAGTTGAATACATAATTGTCTGGCTTTAAATGGTCAGAGGCTATTTTGGACCTCATTCAAGGAAATAAGATCGGTAAAATAAACAATGTAGAAACCAGAGAAGATACAAGAAGTAGTGATAGTCCTTTCTTATAAAATATCAAAATAAGAAACTCATCTTGAGAATCACCACAATATCTTACAACAGAGTTAAGGCTGCCTGAGAGATCACTCAGAGCACAACTGGTAACAGTTAACCACAGAAACACAACTCACAAGGATGTCTACACACATCTGACAAAACAGTAGAAAAAGAAATAACAAACAGATGAAAAGCTGTAACAAAATTCTTCCTAGTTAACTTCCATCAAATAAAAGGAAAGTGAAAATGATGGGGTTGCCATAGGACCTATAGTTTTATTCTGAATTCTAAAGCTCTAACAGATAATGAGGAATTTGCGGATGATGCTAACAGTCAGGTTGTTCTATTAAAATGCACGCAGAAGTAAAGATAGACATAAAACACTGTATTTGATGCTTCACGTTAGTTTGCTATTAGCAGATTAAGTTCAGCTATTTGCCTAGTTTGAACACCATCGACTTGTCTCTGAGCACCATTTCTCCCACGTTCATCCCTCTTTTGAAATTGCACCCTGGAGAAATTCCCCGAAATCCAATATTTTTTTTGCAATCCCAATTACCGTAATACATTCCTGACAAAAACCAACATTAACTTTTGGAGCTGAAACAATGTGCTTTCCAAACTGATACTTTTCTGGGACATTATATTGCCTCTCCTAGGAGTGCAGCTGCTCATTTGCTGAAAATCCTATCAGCTCTAACTATACAATAAAAAATAATAGAGACATTTCACTGCACAGCACACGTCACTCAAGCCAAAGAGTTACCTGGTTAATGATGATAAATTGGGGGAAGACATAATAAAATATTTATTCTGTTCTCTTGTGCTTTAGGACTTATGCTTTGTCAGATTTTGTTATGAACTCTCAGAACCAAAGTTCATCATAAAAGGATCCTTTTCCTCTCCCTAAGTTAATATGGCCAAATAATTCTGAATTCCTGTAATACCTCTCTTTTTTCCTTCACTTGCCTGGCTTCATCTGTTATTCAGACACTGGGTTTACTACCCCGGTTCATATTCTGCTTTTTTTTTGTTCGGGGGAAAAAAAAAGCAAGTCAATGAAAGCTTCATTTTAAAACAGTACCAACAACAGTGTTAAAAGGAAACGGCAGCCCACAGAGAACTGAGAAGATGGATAGAGAAAAGAAAGATTTTGAGCAAGATGCAATCCTATGTGCACACAACAGGAAAAGTATTAACCTGTATTCATCTATAATATCTAGGCTGCATGTTGTTCACTATGGCTTCATGCCATGCCAAGTAGCACTCTCCAAGACAATGCCCAGACTTGGTCTGAGGGTCAACACAGGACAGAGATTGTTCTTAACCCAGTGTGGATAAGGACAGCCTATTCTGGGACAAGGCAGACAAGGAAGTGATAAGAATGAATAAGCTTTATGGACACAAATTAGTAATTTGCCTCCATTCTCCACATTACTTTGCTCAGGCACCTTTTACATGCAACTCCAAAGTGTAAAACACAGATTTATCGGTTAACACATACAGCCAGGACAGATAAGCTCCTATGATAAGCATTAATATTGTCACCATCCTTAATAATAATGAGCTTTTTCTTGATGGGCAGGCATCAACCAGATGAGGAAAGGCTGGTTTCTGATGCTCCTCAGAATGGCTGCTACTTGATGTTTGGCAAGGGGGTTGGAACTAGATGATCTTTAAGGTCTCTTCCAACCCTAACTATTCTATGATTCTATGTTGTTAAGTTTCCACTGGCTAACTGCATTTTTTTCCATTCTATTTTACCACATTAGTGGGTTCCCTCTTGAATCTGTGAGAACTTTTAACTGAATCCAGTTCAGCTATCTAACCTCTGTCTGCAATTTTATCTTTCCTGTCTTTTGTAGATCTAGTTTAGCACTTTCTCACAACTCGGATTTTCTCTAAAGCCTGAGCCAAATTTACACTGCCTTTCAATGCTGAACCTTGGAGAAAGGTAATCCCTAAGAGAAGGGTTACACCTTCAGGTCAAGAGAATGGGTCGTCTTCCAATTCAATTGGAAAATACAAACATAGCCAGTAAGCTGTGAGTATTGTGATTTGAAATATTGGATTAGCACCCCTTCAGATGGAGTGGATGCCACAGGCACCTTCTCTTACAACATCACAGAAAGACAAGGCTAAATTAATTTCTATAACAACAAACTTCCTTACTTGAATATCTTCCCTCTAGTCCAGACTGTGTCCATCTACACAATAAATAAAATAAATTTTTTTTTTAAAAAAGTAAAGTACAAAAATCAAAATGCTTCCTACCACAGCAGGTTTTTGCCCCTGTGCGAGTTTCTTCTTTTCCAAAATAAGTTTTCAGGAAAACAAATAATTTCATGAAGGGCAGTGATCTTAAAAGAGCTGACATAGAAGTGTTCAGTTGCAGTTTTTCTAACTAGTTCTGCCACAGCAATCGCAGGGATGCTGTGAATGCTAATTTATTAATGCTTACATTAGGAAATTAGTTGAAAGAGCCTTAGATATTGTTTCTTCAGTATTAAAGTTCTGTCACTCTCGATATGAAAAGAAGCTTACATATCATTATTTTATACCCTTGGAAAAAATCTCAAGCCAGGAGAAAAAAGGAAAAAAACCACATTCCACTGGTCTTCCCATAATGATTTTGTCCTGGAATTTCATGGTGTTCAGGAATTCAATAAAAATAAAATCATTTTTCATTGATAAAATTTACTAAATACTCAGGAAAAAAATAGAAATGAAACATACTTTGCAGGTGAAATTTGTGTTACAGGCCAAAATGGGACTTAAATGATATTAGGTTTATTTCTCTTGCATTGAAATACAGTTAATTTTAATGTTAGAATTATCTAACATTAAAAGGTTTTCTTTAACCATACGCTATTTATGCAGTACCAAGACTTTCTCATAATAGCAAACAAGTTTTTCAAAATACAACTTTACAACAAATTACTTTACTTTTTGTGTAAGCCTGACTTAATCATTTGTTATATAAAAGAACAACAAAGATAAAGTTTTAACAGAGCACACAGAATCAGAATGCTTCAAATATTAAAAGAAACTTTTTTAAGTTTCCTGTCTCAGATGATTTGCTTACTGATTCTTAAGTTCTCCAACAATGCTCACATTAATAACGCTAATGTTACTAGATGGCATGCAATCTTTCCCCACACATGGAGTCCAGCTGAACAAAGAAGAATTAAGAGAAAATATCAGCCAACTTAAATGATGATAAGCAGTATGTCAAAGCAAGCTGTTTACTTGAAAAAAATAAAGGCAAGGAAGTGATATTTAGCAAAAGTAAGCATGGGTAAACTGAACTCCAAATGTCTAGATTTCTAAATGTATAAGAAAAATTATATAAATTACTATCAGGTATTTCGTAACCTTCTGCACCTAGTTTCTAAGATTTTCTTGATGCAGGAAAAACAGTCAACCAGAATGTATTAACATTGACATTGTCATTTCCCCAAGTAAACAAAGAATTTTATTACCATAACTGAAGTAATCCACAAATTAAAATAAAATTTCAAACTTAAGCTATCTGAAATTTTCACACAATCCTCAAGCAATACTTGCAATTTATTTTAAACAACAAACAGTTCATTTTCAGTAGGTGAGTATTTTAGCATTGAGGCAGGTCTCATGAGCAGAAGGCTCAAAACTTGAGTCGTATGAGTGGCAAATTTCTGGGAAAGATAAAAATTTTATATTTAGATCCACCTTTATAATGTAAAAAAGTAACTTCTTAAGAAAAGGCTCCATCAATCAATATTTACTTTGAAATACGTTACTAATGATGCTGTTAAACAGCCATGACACTATTTGTCCTCTATATGCTCCATACAGTGATTTCTTATAGTTAAAAAAAATTAAACCATAACTTCGAAAAAACACCCAAATCACCAGACTTACAGATAACGCTAAGAAGTCTGCCTCTGACTTTTAAATGACAGAAGTTCACCTTTCTGCCAAGTCCATGGATGTTATTATTTCATGTAATTCAAATTCTAATTCCTGATGATATCACCATAAACTATAATTAGATTCCACTAGCTTAATGTCTTTAGACACACGTGTAAATTAAACATCATGCATATCATCATATTACCTTTCAGTTTTACTTTCTGAACTTAATTCAATATAAAGTATTCTTAATTAGTAGCAAACATGAAAAAAAAACAGAAAAAAGACCCAAAACTTAGAGTTGGGTAAGAAACAGAAATCAGTTATATTTTTTTTTTCTCTTGAAGAACAACCAGAACAAGCAGTTCAGACGTATACATCAAAATTTACAAAAATCAAAAGGGGTAATCCTACACAAGGTGAAGATCTATTGAGATGTCATACATAGGCCCATAGATAAATCCTTATAATTTGTCCAGATATAATTCTACAACTTTAGATGGTGGCTTATTTAAAGCCAACAGCAAATGACAGACTCACCTTGAACATTACTCAGTTTTGCGGTCCACTGGCATTCATGCCTGATGTACCACTACATGGAAGGAAGGCGCGTTTAAGCTTTGTTGCATGGCATTCCCTCACACGCAGTATTCCACAATGACTGAGAGATGTATTTCTACACAGAGCTTCTCAGACAGGTCTGCGTTTACGAAGGATGATGCCAAGCACTTCAGTTTTGTATTTCTGAGGGTCTTTATACTGAGCGGTTACTCTTGACATTTTGGCATACTGAAGTGAAAAGCACAGATGTATTTTCCTGCATTTTTGCATAAGACACATGGGAACCTGAATGCACCTGTCACAAGTTGCCAACCATAATATGTAGCTTGTAAAAGAACAGAACCTCTGGGAATATCCAAATGATATTAATATAGTATGGCTAAACAGACAGAGGCCACAGTCAGGCCTGGCATATAAGGGCAAAAACTGCCATTTACTCCTAATCTTCTAACACTTTCTTACACCTTGACTGCACAGGGTCCCAAATGACTACCAATTTAAAAAAACATAAGTAGCAACATGTCTCATAACACCCAAAATCTATCCGTACAGTCAAGTGAAGCACAACTTAATTTGTGACTAAAGAAGCACAGGTACTGAGTCGTGTGCATCTTGCTATACTGGGTGCTGCAATCATTTTTATATTAAAACTGTGTAATCACTAGACAGGCTTGGGGAACACTATTGACTAAAGAAACAACAGACTATTTAATATTCAAAATGATACCCTGGGACCATGCTGGCATTTTTGTTATCATTAGAATCTCTGTCACTGAAGTCCCGATTTTTAACATTGGGGATAAAATATTTTTTTTAAAAATATATATTTATAATAGTATATAATTGTGCTGTAGATCATGCCACATAGTAGCTTAATTCTGTGATCTTCCTACAATTGCTGACTTCAGATCACTGAAAGCAACGTGGTATAAAAAATCATATTAAATATTTTTTTATTTGACAACCCTGTGCTTGATCTTATGATACCTAACATTATTAATTATGGAACAGAATATGCACTCCTGAAAATTGATATCAAATTCATAGTGGGTGAAATTTCATTAAATTAAAAAAAAAATGCAACCAACAGGTTTAGACTTCCTTCGGATATTGTGCTATAGGCAGAAATATAGAAAAGAATGGCACTGGTTTTGTTTAGTTTTTGAAGGCTGGCTTTCTGTAGACTTTGAGTCTTTTTCAATATATGCACAAAGAAAAGAAACATAAAATTCATCCTCCTCCATTTTTGTTTTTTCTGTTTAGGGTTTGGTTTGGAGCTTTTTGTGATGATCTGTGGTACTGCCTAGATGATTATACTTCACTATCTGGTTAGCCTTATCAGCAAGACACTACGAAAAAAATCCTGTGTAGTACAATTTTATCTATATTTCAGTTATTTTGGTCACAAGCAGTTACTCAAAACTATGAAAAATTGTTATGGATATTTGAAATGTGCTGCATAAACCACTTGTGACTGAATTCAACTAAAGACTCCTGTGCTTTTCAGGAAAAAAATTATCCTCCAAAACTCCACTCATGATCATGGTTTCTGTGAGCAAGATTATGCCACATTATATAACAGACAAATAGATAATGCAGGTTGGTACCAAGGTATCAGGAGAGCAGAGCTTAGGGCACCCAGAAGCAGGTTAAAGTCTTTTTGTAAGTAAAAACTCCTAAATATTCCAGTCTTGGTAACTTAGTTGGTATCTAGGAAAAATAAGCAGCAACGACATTTTGCATTTGATCTTCAAAGCAAAATAGACATGTTTATCCTACAGAATAACAGTTATGTTGAAAGCCTCACACAGTGGTTATCCATACATATATGAGACAAAAATCTTGTATTTACAGTGCAAGAAATAAGCAAAAGTACGTATCTCATACACTACAAAGTCATGATGATAACCATAAATAATCTCTTGATAATATTAGAGGTATGTGTTTCTGTGTCAATTCTATGAAAACTGACCCTTCTTAGTTTTTGAGGCAATAGGGACTCCTAAATGGGTCACTGAAACTTTAAAAGATATTTAGCCAATGCTAGAATGTGAAGTGCAAGATATCACAGCCATACTGACTGGTTCTTCTAATTCCTTAGGGAAAAAGATTTATCATAGTGGATTGTTTCCTTGTAGACATTCTTAAAGAAAAGACAATGATCTGTTTTTCCTAAATGCTGCCAGAAAAAACTCTTAGCTAACAATTGCTCTGTCATCTGCAAAGGCAGAAGCATTTATGAAGTAAGGGCAAAAATCCTAATCTGAATTAGTAAAAGAATATCTCTCCAAGAGTGAACCAAAAAATTCCTCAACTTTCCTCTCCCAGTCTTTTCTGGCAGACATACTTACTGTCTATTATAAGTCTGCTTCTAGCTCTCATCATCAGAAAGAAATGAAGAAAACAAGAAGAGAAAGCATAAACAGGTAAATTGTGACTGCCTTAATACTGTCATTCAACATTTAGCAGGTAATATTCCAAGTAGATTGTCCATCCTTAACTTTTTGATGCAGCAGTTTTTAAAAACAGAATTCAAAGTGATCACAGTTTTAGTCCTATTCAATCCAGTGTATGGTATAAGTTCATAAAGAGTAAAGAGGTTTACCCTGTAAATTAATGCAAACTGTTCTGCTTGACATTTCAATAGTTATGCAGAGCTGCTTTGGGTTTCTGCCATGGCCTTTATCCACCACTAAAGTGATAAACAAGATAAATGAATAAACCACAAGAAGGTAAGGAGAAATAACCACATGAAGACAGCACAGAATCAAAAAAATTTGCTTTATATTCCATGCCATTCCCTAGTACAGAGCATGGTTAAATGTATGGAAACCTTGGATCTCAGTGCTCTAGAAATTATATGGTATGCTGCATCCCACTAGCTAAAGAAAGGCTGCTATGAATTGTAGCAGTCCCTAGAAATTCTCTAATTTATGCCAGAAACTGTAGTAATCCCTCTCCTGACAGTCTTCTGTATTTCACCTGTCAAGATGGCAGCATCAAATAATCTGCGCCACCGAGTCATGCAAATTATAGGAATACACATCTTTTATAGCAGGATTTCAATAGAGTGGGCAGCTTACACTGTTATTTTGTGCAAGAACAAAGCCAGTTATCTTCTGATGAAGCCTCACTTGAAAAGAAATTGAAGCATTTTTGTTTACAGAATGAAACAGTCCAAAGCCCCCTATTTATTGTTACCCAAATGAGAAGCCAGTAGCATAACACAGACATACCCTTAACATAGAGATTTTGGAGAACAACTATAACCTTGTCACAGTTCATACTTCACAAATCTCAAAAATTACCTCAGAGGACCACCACATCCTGCTGACACTGAATTTGGTGTTCTGCATTCCAAAGGAATTCCATCACTCTTAACCACTGTTACAGTCTCTCTCTTCCTCACACCTACAGAATGCCAAGAGCTTTAGAAATGCATTACTATGCAAATATCTTGGGTCTCTTTAATACACATTTATATTGCGGAGTAATCAATAAATTATTATTTCAATATTTATTGGAATCTCAGAATAAGAAAGAAGACAGATTACACAAATCCGGCTTAGTTGATTAATGGGTACTCCAGTAAAAGGCATACACTGATGGAGTGGGTCAGTATGCAGACTATATTACTGAATATTTCAGCTCGGTTGTAAATATAGTATCTGTTTCTCTTAGGGACTGTCACACTGAGTGCAGTATAAAAGGCAATAAATTTCAACAGATTAATTAACTCTTTGGTTACTGGGGCTGTGTGTCACCTATCCTGGCACCTAATAAAAAATCCTTTAATGCCAAGACATAAAGAAGGGCCTCTTTGGAAATGAGTTATTAACAGCATTTCGTGAATAGATGGAGAAATTGTAGCCCAGCCATTTAAGTGTCATAAAGTGCAGCAAAGGCTGCTGGAGGCCTCTGAGGGACGCCAGGCAATACCATAACAATCAAATCTGAGATGGAAGAGGGATTGAGCTGTCCACTCAGAATTTTTATATTGTCAAAGAGCAGCGAGGAAATAATGTGATCAAGAAGTGAATTAACCTTGTGTGTGAAAGAAAGGGGATGATCTGATGGAAAAGGCACTAAAGTAAAAATCACTCCATAATGCCTACATTGCAGGTTGGTCATGAGGGGCCTCTAATGTCTGCAGGCTGCAGGGAACAGATCCAGTCCTCTAAGTACCATAAACCCATTACCTGCATTAGCCTGTAATTGGAATACATTTATTCATACTTTTTAAGTTCTTAAGAGTCCTGGTGTTGGCTAACTACACAGCATTAATTTCTATAAATGTTCTCTGTTTCCATCCCTGTGATAGAGCATGGAAAGTCTTCTGGGGCAATTAATACTTAAAACAGGATGGAAGACTGATATACCACGTTACATTCATACATATGTCTGTACCACATCATACTGTTTAATCTGGTTTCCTTGATGTCAATTCCCTATGAAGCTATACTGGCATTTCTAGTAAATAACAAGCTGCAGAAATTTGCACTGTTGTAATCAACACAACCATAGAGGAGGACTATGCCAAGGAGGAAATAATCCATACCAAGTTTAACAAGGTTGCTTTGACCTACATGTCTCCAGCAACATGCTAGCTAAGCAAGAGGCAGTGAAAGTCTTGTAGTATACTTCTATCATGTAGGAGTATACATTTATTCTTCTCCTTACACAAGACAATAATTTTCCTTGGACCACTCCATGTGGAAGTGATGGGCACAGCGTAAGAGTAGATTATGTCTACTTGGCACAAGTCTCTTGCGTAAACATCATTCATAATCAGACATGACACCAGTGAGGGCAAGTATAAAAAAATTATGCATGGTTATACACACTTAAAATGACCCACAAAAACACAGATAAATTACACAGAAGGTGGGCTCACACTTGATGTTTTGTATGTTTGAAAGTATTTTCTATTATCAATTAAAGATGCCTTCTTCATTAAAAAATGTTCTCTGTTATAATACCTCAAATCAGAACATATAACACTGCAATGAGAGCTAAAGAAATTGGTTGTAACAGCACTAAGCGAACTGAGCACAAGAAAAGCATTCTTTAAAGAAAGTCTGCGTAAACCCTTATCCTGACTACTAGAAATAACTAGAATTACAAAACCAATACTCACGTTTAACAAAGACTTTTAAATGTTCTATCGCTGTCCAAGTATTCTTACTTTAGTGAGGCAAATTTAGTTATCATCCAACTCTAGCATACTTTAGACCACCTAGCAATAAAAATGAGGTTGAGAAATTAAGTTTGCAAGGTCTCCTTGTTGCTGCCAACAGAATTTGCCAAAAAGAGTATGTTTTCTAGCCAGCCACTGCCCTGAAAGGAAGGGCATAGGACTTCTGGTATAACTTATCTCTCTTAATAGTCATGTTGAGCCACCACAGAGGGGACACCACTTGCTCTTGGCTTACAAATCTCCCCAGTCCAGCCCCTAGTAATTCAGATTCTCAGAATTTGAACATAGTTTTAGTTTAACTGAGAAGGTTAGCCAAAAACTATTGTGTTTAATTTTCAGAGGGCCTGGACTAAGTACTGTTGCAGCTCCCACAGTTGACCCTTCCCTCTAACAAATTGGTGCTAAGGAAAAAATTTCAACTGACATTTCTGTAAATACCACTTCTTATACAAGCTTCTGTGAAAGAGTGTTTCTATTTATGCAGAGGATTTACTAACAGTAGAAAGAGATGTAAAATTAAACAATTTCATAATCAAAAAGTTTTTACTACTTATGGCGAATGTATTCTTTTCCTCAAATACTATTCAGCAGGTCAACAACAGCAGGAGCTGAATATGTTTGGAAAGCTCGGATGTTCTTATAACAAGAGATTACATTATTAATATAACCACTGAGTTACCCTTCTCTGCTCCTTCAAGACAGTCCACACTTTCTTATATGTTCATGACAAACATACAGCAAAATACCTTGTGTCAGTAGTATCATATCCACTCCTAGTTACCACCAGAAAACATACAAAAGCTGCCTCTAGGAGCATCTCTCCAGGGCATGGAAAAATTCATCCTTATTCTTTCTGTCCCTTTTGTTCAACCAGCCAAATATCCAAAGCACCTAGGTGAACAAGCAGTACTGGGGAATACATTCAAAGCTGAAATTAGGTTAGTCACTTCCCAGCTCTGAAGAACAACAAATGATGTATTCAAATCTCTTACCCAAGAAAACATGGAATTAAACTGTGCAGCACTGAGCAGATCTAGTTTAAAAACTAAATAGTTTAAAAACTATTTTCAACAACAACAAAAAAAAAAAAAGACGAAAGAAGAATTTGCAACAAAACAGTTGAAGGAAAGAGTCTTTTCTCCAGGTTTGCAGAGCAGCAGTGAGTGCCAAGCAAGGCAGAAGTCCAGGCACAGTCTGCCAAGCATTGTGTGCAGCAGGGATACAGAAACCATTTGTCCTGCTCCCAGACTTCCAGTTCAGCATCAGGTGAAAATACCTCATCATTTTTAGTAACCTCACGCTGATAATCCAATTGCTTGAAATGAAAAATAGTTTTGCCAAAGAATATTAAATTCAGGCAATATTTGTGGAGCCTAACGGCATTTGAGAACACTGGCACAAAAACAGCAAGACCAAAGATCAATATTTCAGACTCTCTTCAGCTTGGTGGAAAACAGATCCTCTGGTCCTCAACAAATATTACACAAACTGACACCCATATGAAAAGCTTGTTTACTAGTTTAGTTGCATTTTTGTTTCTTAAAATGTATGACTTAATCCATAGGCTTTACCTTCCTTTTATGAAATGGGCACTTCAAGCTGCAAACTACTAGGAGGAAAATTTACTTAACCCATGGTACTGTTCACATTCACATTCATGATCAGAGAAGCCTTCTTGATCCTGATTAACTCTTGAATTTCATCTGACTAAAATCAGGTTGAAAATTTTCATGACTATCCTATATACTTAAAGATTTTTTTTAAAAAAACACAAAACAGAAACATGCACGTATGAGTAAAAAAAAAATGACAACTGCACTGAGCTAGCAATTTTTTGAACAAAGACAAATCTGCCTGCCTTAAAAAAAAATGTCAAACTGTCCTCAAAGCTGAGGAATTCTAGGATAACACTGGGCTGTGTAAAAGGAACTAATGAGCTCTAACAGTACAAGTAGTACTGCCCATTGTGTTATAAATGCTTCATTCACTTCCTCAGTTTTCTCATCTATAAACAGGAGCTAGAATAAAAACAGCATGGTGTTGAAAGACTATTTGTGAGAGGTTACATCATCTTCAGAATATATCAAATTGTCTACCAGTGCAAAGTATCACAAATAAATGCTGGACTAAAAGAGCACATTTCTATGCAGATGACGCTTCATTTCAGGAACCAAGCAAACAGAAAGGTTTTCATTCTTTCATGACTGAAAATGTTATAAGCGGATGGAGTAAGTCATGAAATCACTGTTCACTGCTTAAGGTCATGTCTACCACCACACTCAATCACTTTAAACTGAACTCCTACTCAATTCAGTTTTGCGGTCATGGAATTTAAACATCTACATGGATACTCTAGCATGGAAAACACTGAACATCAGAAGACTCCAGATTCTCAGGGAAAATTACACAAGGAATTTTGTTTCAATCTAAAAAAACTATCTGTTGGTTTTGGAAGAACCACTGAAATATGTCCCATTACCTCAGACATACACAATGACTATGATTAGTGAGCCCTAGAGCAATTTTGCTGGTAAGTGAACTACCAAAGAATTCCTAATAGAGAGGTTCAAAATTAGAGTTCTAGCTCCTTCCCCAAAAGAATGGCCTTTAAGAGAGTTGAATCATAATATATTACAAGCAAAGGACCATGAAATTAATATTTTCATAAAACCATCTGCTCTTCTAATACAACTGTAGTATAACATGGTTTTAGAATGGCTGCAACTAATGCTCATGCAAACAGAATAATATTAACCCACTCACCAGTCATGGCATTTGACACAGCCAGTACCATAAGGAAAAAAAGTTATTCATTTCAGCATATCTACAAAATTTATTTTTCCCTTTAATTTCTTTTTCTCTCTGGCACTAAACATGGCTAAAAAAAAAAAAGAGAACTGGATAATCTTCAAATTAAACGTACTTTGTACAAGGAAGCTAAAGGCCACTAGTTTTTACCTAAATAAAAATTGTTCAACACTACTTTTAATCCTTTACAGTGAACCCTGCTGGTTCTTGCTCACAGAAGGATTTTCTGCCACCAGCTTTTGTGCCCCAAGTAATTTTTGTGTTTCTCACACATCATTAATAATGTTACTGCTCCAGGTACCACTAAACAATATAATTAATGGAGCCCAACTACACTGCAACCTAGCCATGTTGCAACGTTATGTGGGTCTATAGAGAACATGCTGAAGGCCTTGGCAGAATCGGCCAGATTACTCCAAAAAATAACACTATGTAGGTTCCAAAGTAAAAAAAAAACCACCAAAAAACCCACAAAAACACACTACCTTCAACATAACCAAGCAATTGGAATACAATTGTAATAAGCTGTGAATAATGATCATGTTATAATGCTACTTAACTTATTTGTAAATATTTGTTTAAACTGCTTAGCAAAGGAAAAAAGATTGCAAGATGGACCATAGGGAAAAAAGAAAGACTTTAGATTATTGGCCTAAGTTCAGCAGCAGAGTTAGCAATTTATGGACTTGATTATGCCTTCAAAATGAACAATAACCCAGTAACTACTGCAGTAGAAAGGTACTAAATTTTTATGATATGGGGTAATCAGGTTGGCTACCAAAGACATAGTAGACATGCTGCAAAGAAGAAACAATTCACATTAAAATAGCCAAGGAACAAATTCCCTTCTTGAAAAGGATATTTTTCTTTATAGGATATCTTTAGCAGACTGCAGGCTGTTTCTTCAAATGAATGCATATGACACACTTAATTTTCAGGCGCACTTGATTACAGAAGCAGGCACTGCACTGTACATCATGCTTAGAAATAAATAGAGCTGTCATACCTGGATTCATATTGACATTAACACCAGACTCTTAATCTGTACAGATTTGACATATTGGAAGAAATCAGTCACCCCACACATAAATGATCCCTACATATTCCTAATAATAATGGTTTTGGTTGTTTACTCAGCAAAGCATAACTAGTTTCTTTATGCATCTCTACTATGGCAATAAACAGTGTGACATTTCAGCATATTTGGAGACAGTATGCTATTTTATTGCAATTATTATTTCCAGTAAAAAAAATTAAGGGACAAAAACTGTGGCGGTTTTTCAAAAAAAATAATGTATTCATTTTTGTAGAAGGTTGAAAAGAATTGTATTCTTTGCCTCATGGTGTAATGGGTACTCACAGACTGTGGAATTAGCAATTTCACGCAGAATCAGTAAATTTTTCCCTCCTATTTAGTGCATGAGTTGTTAATAAAAATGAAATAAAGAGTGAAGTACCTATGAAGACTCAATAGGCACTCAAAGGAATGTAATGCTTTTTTAATTACTCAATGCCTACAGGAGTAACTCAGTTGCTATAAAAATGATGCAAATGACATTATAAAATAGAACATTCAGAATTTAATATAAATAATATCCAAAAGTTATTCTGACTGTGCTATTTTTTTTCCAATCTCTTGCTGTCTTCTAGAGCTTAAACCAGTTTTTATACTGTCCTCCCCTGAATGTTTATGTAATGAATTGAGCCCAAATTCAAGCAACATCTCTGTGTAATTAGATGTTGGGTGTATCTGTAGGGATTTCCAATGAGGGCAATGAAATCACATACGATGTGAGACCATTTGGGGGACAATGAATATATTATAACTTTCTAAATATCAGTTTATCTTTGGCAGCTGCATTAATTATGCCACAAAATATTCTTCTGTTCAATCACTTTAGATAGACTCTGGATAGATTGTATCTTACTTTATTTCAAAAAGCCAATACACAATGCTTTAGAAGGAGAAAAAAAAGATTAGCAATATACTTAATCCTAATAAAAAGAAATCTATGTAACACAAATAATGCTGATAAAGCTCAGCCTTCAAAGAGGTGCTCTTTGTGGAAGGTATACGTACAAATTTTATCCTTCTAGTTATTTACCAAGATGTATGGAAAGGTTGAATTCTGTTTGGTTGGTTTTTGAAATCACATATTCACAAGCTAAGAGCTGTAAGGTTTGTCAAAACACTGGAGGACCTAACCACACTTCTTAACTGGGCATTTCATGAAACAATAAAATTCCTGGTGTAATCCACAGCCCAGAGGCTTAGATATCTGTGAGTCAAGACCATGATTTAAGCAGCACACTGTGTAATATTTTTCAGGTTTACTAAATTGTGGAAGACTACATAAGCTAAAGCAGCACAGGAAAGGAAAAAGGAAAACACAAAGTAAAGTGAAACTGCTGAAATAGTAATAATAACTCAAGAGCTCAAGTGAAAAATACCAGCATGACACAGTACAAAAACCTAACAAAAAAAAAATATGAAGATACACAAGAAACACTTGACAGGCTAAGGATCATTCTATTCTGAGGAACATCAGAGATCGATACTTCTATAGCTTCTGGAAAGTTCATTAGATGTCTGCACTGAAAGTGGTAAGATATCAATGCTTCATCTCATAGCACGTTGGCCCTAGCTATCCATCATGTGTTAGCAGTTGATGATTTCTGTACACCAGAAAGTTATATATGATATGCTTGCACTTTCTCCATGCACAGTAGAAGATGACCACATAAAAAGTGGCCCCATATAAGGTATATTATACCAAATGAACTGCACATCATTTGAATTAGTGTTTATTTCTGTTTTTCCCCCGAGTTATTCCATATTATAAATTCCTTTCATCAGAGAGGTTTATTTACTGCAAGTTTATACAAACTTGAGTGCAACTCAAGCCCTGTCTTCCCTGCAGAATATAGATGCTGCAGTAGTAATAATAAAGATTCAAGCATGATTAGGAGACTTCCTTACTAATGGGAAAAAGAAGATACTTATACTAATGTGCAGAATTTAAAAAAAAAGTCTCATTATAAAAAGACAATACTGTGGAAATAAAATCCTTGAAGGTCTTTTCTGTCATACAATCTTCATAAATTGAAAAACTTACATAATAAACATTTTATACTTCTATCGGTGCTATGATTAAACTTGGAAAATGTGGTGGAGAGGTCTTGGGGAGGGTTTTCTGTTTTTTAAGAATCAAAACATATCTCTCCAGTCACAACTTTCTTAAGGTAGCAACAGTAGCACTAAATATTCATTCCAAAGCACAGGTTTTCCCCTAGTCAGAAAACACAGGCAGCTGTTTGTTATTAGATGGGAAACAGATGGTTCTTTAGGAGTCTATAGCAGTCAATAGCTGTACAATGACCACGTGCACATAGCACTCTGCTCCATGATGTAAGAGTATCACCAATCTGCTTGACCAGACCATTAGCACAAGAAACTGGAGGTCCTGTTCACTGTAGTGGAAAGCTGGCTCTGCCAGTAAGAATGCACTGACAATGCAACATTTAAAAGCATCAACTAACAATCCTTACTGCCTACGTATATCACAGCAACATTGAAATTACACAGGCAAAATCCAAAGCTGATACAGCATTTGGCAAACCATGTATAGCTTTCTTGAGGGACATGATTAAACTTCCCTTGGGTGGAGGGATGGTAAAGGACAGATGTCCACTCTGCAGTTTTCCCTACTCCTCTTCAGTACAGTTTTGAAATTTAAACAGTTCACATTTCTAAAGGTGTTCTAATAACTTCTGCTGTCTTCATACCATTCTAGTATAAAAAGACTGGTAAGATCATGAATACTAGAGTCTGGGAGTATGACAAATACTTAGAAGAAAAGCAGTGCTCTTGCAGGCCCAGAACCACTGTTCTGGACCTCTGATTACACAATAATCAGTCTCCACAAATTTTTCCTATAGCCTGTTAAGATATGGCAAATGATAGTAAGATTGTACAGAAGGAAGGATATGGTCAATATGTCACCGGCATCTCATCAGTTCCACACCGTGGTAAACCAGAGATGAGATATCTCCCATAACAGAAAGCAGTACTGGTGACTCCAAATGCTACAAGTAGAACCAGAACACAACCCTATAGCAAAGAAGATACCAGAGGATGAAGCTGGCAATTACAGAAGTCTCTGGCTTTTACAGCTTTGATCACCTGTCTGTCACAGAAATTGAACTACATTTCTCACCAACAGAACCAGAGGAAGCTGAATCTGGCACATGTCCACCCAATGACAGGTAGAGAGTATCTTTGACAATGACTCTCTGGCTACTCTAGTACAATCTCTGTAGTCTCCAAAATATATTTTCATGCATGGAAGATATAACTTCTAAGTTGACTGGGAACAGGGAGAAGCAGGCCAAGTCTTAAACTCTTTGCGATAGTGTGCCATATGGATCCACTCTCAGGTGAAGCATAGAGATTAGGACAGTTTAACAGAACTTCTTCTAAAATGTTTTGCCACACAGATAAGTTCTCAACCCGTGTAAAACAAGAGGAAGAGTTAACACAAGAGGAAGATCTGCATTCCCTTCCTACCTCAGCCACTGAAGTCCATATAAACCTGGACATATCTGTTCTGATGTCCATAAAGCAGTGACAAAACTACTTAAAAGGAGTCCTGTTTAATCAGTTCATGTTTGCAGGATACTCATAAGATGCTATAAAATGTCATAAAAACACTCGAGTATAAAATGAGTGATGCAAGAACTCATTTCAAAACCTTCCCATGCATATAATGTTCATTTCTTCAAATTACATTGTTAGAGATCTTCACAACCTTTTTTTTGCCTTCAGAAAACTTGAGATTACATATAAAATCCATTATTTATCATACCAGGTCTTTAGTAGTAAATACAGTATATTGCTTTTAACTGCAATTGTGGCTAATTCCCAGCTGACTTTATTTTTCTAGCATATCAGCAAAGTATACAGAATTTTTTTGACTCAAGTTATTAACTGATATTATTAACTAATTCACCATAAGAAATCACTGAAATGTAAAAATTACTTCAACCTTCATTTAAGAGGAATTAAGATGTAATGATGAAAGAACTTCAAAAACTCAGGAGTTTTTATTCAAATTGATTTCAACACAATATAAAACATTTTGGTGTTTATCTAAAACTACCATTCTCCAGCTGAGCCTGCTCAAACCTTTTCTCTCCCTAAAGACACCAATGAGAAGTATTACAAGGACCTCATATTCTCCTTTGCCTCTTTTGAGAGATATCAATGCTTCCTTTCCAAGACTGACTTGACACCAACAAAACTGTTCTGTTTTCCAGGAACACACCTTGCTTGTCAAATACCTACCTTCCAAGTTCAATTATGTCAAAATACTGTATAATGTCCCTTCTTACCCATTCCATGACCTCCACAGTATTCCTTAGTCCCTGATTTATCCAAGCTGAGAGTATGTTAAAGTTCCCTACAGAGGCCCGTTGGCTGAATATTACAACAGTCAAGAACTTAAATGGCTTCAAAGCAAGGTAGAGAAAGTGATGGAAATGTTTAGTACTGGCCATTAAACAACCTATACACAATCTCCCCTCAAGTTACTAGCACAAGCCAGGAGTCTATGCTAGGAGGGGGACTGCTTAATGTAGCCCCAGCTTCTATGCTCCTCCGTAGAGTCCATCAGAGTGACTAAACAGACCTTTGATCTGACTCAATATTTGTTCTTAGGTTAGCTCTCAAGCCCAGATATCCCTCGATATTCCATCAAAGCACACATGGCATAACTTCAGGGCATAGAACAAGACATATCTTTACTCAGCAGAACTCCCAGATCTTACGCTTCAAGAACATCCATCACATCTTCACTTCTCAGAAGAAGGACCTGAATTCAAACATTGAAAAGCCATAACACACCTCATTATCTACAGTGTAGAAGACCCTAAACTGTTGTAAAAATCATGCAATAGGACAGTGCGAAATTTTTATATAGAAAACATTGTACCACTCAACCTGCCTCACTAGCACCTACTGTGCCCATTGTCCCCAGTGTAACAAAAGACCTGCAGGCACAAGTGCGACAGCTTTGATTCACATTCTCTGGAGTCTCATCAGTGTAATGCCATCAATTTTGGGTCATACACCCGTTCAGAACTGCTTATGAATAAAAAGAAGTTATTATAAAGAAGGATGCTTGTAACATAAACTGACTGGTAAAGTTACTGTAACCCCCTCAGATCACAAATTATGTGAGATACATCCTGGCTTAAGCACAATTTTTCTATTATCAATCAGTTGTGACTGCAAAATTCGCTATGATGTTTTTCCAAATGAGTGGTAGAATATGCATCTGCACAGCCACTCTCTCTGAAAAAATGACTTACTATTTGCTTTCCCAAGTACTACCACGTACATGCACAAGTGACAAGATGAAAACAATGAAGTTGTATCCAGACAGTTATCAACGCTTGATAGATTATCTGTCTGGTCATATGTTCTGCATTTTAAGTGCAATTTAAAAATTTAAAAATCAGTATTACGGTACTTTGTAATGTCAGAGGCAGAACCTTAGATTAACTTTATAATTCTAGATACAATAGCTTTCCCTTGAAAATGAAGTGATGCATCATACATTTCAAACTGGGTATTCCATAATCATAGAGGGTTTTGTTGCTGTTAAAACTCCAATTCACTTTCGGAGGCAGTAAAATGCAGTAGTACAAGGAACACATTAGAAAAGGTTTTAAAAATTAGGCTAAGAAAAATCATTGCATCTAGAATTTAAATGCAGAAAACCAGAGGAAATTATTTAGAAAACATTTCTTAAAGAAGCCTAAGAAACATATACATTTTAAGGTACAATATGTGCTTTTTAAATTGCACTGATATTATGATATTTAATCAGCCATGCCCAGTTTGGATAGGAACTTACCTAATTTAGAAAAAAAAAATTCTAGCAAAAAAGCTATATACATGTGCCCTATTTATTTTGTTCTCATTCCGCATATCTAAGAGTAACAGCAATAAAAACCTGTATAGAGCTGGCAGGAAAAATCTCACTGTAAAATTTATGGCATTAAATTATCAGTAACACCATTATATTTGTTAACATGAGAACTATAGTCCTCCTTCCCTCTTCTCAATGCTACAGAGATAAACAGCCTCTCCTCTTTTTGTCAATCAAATTTCTAGGTTGACCTAGCTCCCACAAAAACAGTGGATGACAAGTTACAGCAGTCAAAATTAACTTTCACTTAACCAAAATACTTACTTTTGCATAAGATTTAGTTGTCTTGAATGCAAAATCTAAAGCACAACTCACAGAAAAAATAGATTTTACATTGTAATTCCCCACCTTTTTTAGTAAAGACAATAAACCAGTGAATTACATTGATTTTAACCATATGAAGATTCACAAATGGCATCCTTATTTGCATATATCATGTTTTAGTCAACATAGTATATTATAAAATAATTTATATAAGGCTAAAAACCATACAGCTCTGAGAGGTGGGCTCAAGCTTTTGAAAGTAGTATTAATTTGCCTTTCATGTTGAAATATAACAAAATACCTCATTGTTTTGATCCTTTAACTCCATTTTATTTATCAGCCAGGTGAAAACGTTTGTGGATATTACTGTCATTAATGGTATATCTATGTACACATTTCATGAGGGAACATGCCTGTATTGGGTAAATTCTCCATATATAGGAAATATTTTTTACTCTTTTAAATTCTTAATAGGAACATATGCTGTGCCAGAAAGATATCACTGTCCCCAGTCCCCTAGCAAAAAGCAAGATGTGCACCTGTTAAAAGTATTCCATATTTGTGTTCCCTTTCACAAACAAGAAACACATAACAACTTTATTCTGGTTAATTCCCAACCTACTATACAGGGCATGG
The DNA here is from genome assembly GCA_033459285.1 of Clamator glandarius. NCBI lineage: Eukaryota > Metazoa > Chordata > Aves > Cuculiformes > Cuculidae > Clamator > Clamator glandarius. The sequence continues at coordinate 602,874 of JAUNZM010000136.1, forward strand.
GTACAGGCATGTCATTTTACAGTTGAAAAAGTAGAAATGTTCATATTCAATGAGCTGGAAAACAGTCCAGTCTAGGTAAGAAAGACAAGAAAACCTAATATGAAACTGGCATTTCTAAGTTAGATTGTCAGGAACAAAAGTTCTTGTCAGTAAAACTACAGTCAATGGCATTACTGTGTATCGTCACTCATGTATTCTAGAAGAGAGACAAAGTATTAAGTTTGTGCACAGAGTAAGCATCTTTATTAACACCTTGAATTGGTCAAGAAGAAGAAGTAGAGACAGGCAACATGAGAACTTTGAGAACTTTAATACTTCCAATGCCTCTGCCTGTGATGTACAATATCTATTTTCTGGATAAAGAGAGAAGTTAAGTCTCCAGAGTCTGAATCCAGTACCTGTCATAAGCCCTAACTTCATTTTTAAAAACAATAAGAGAAAATGTAATTTGCTTTCCAGCTTTACCAGTAATCCCTACGTGTTCATATTGCAGACTGCAGAAACATCTGTGAGATCAATAATAAACATCCTACTCATGGTTCATTCTTCTGCTTTATTTAAAGAGAACATTCCCAAGCAAACACCCGGCTCTACACTTTCTCCAGTTGGAATGATGGAATATGGATAAGAGAAATAAAAAAACGCATTACAAATGGTAAGACACATGTTCTTTACAAATAGGCAGGAGACCTTCTGGGATTAAATCAAGCAATCTAATTTCTACTTTTCCGAATAAAAGTAACATATTACAGTAAGTCTGCAAACTCTCAAACACTATTGAATACCAGAAACCTGCCTAGTAGGGCCTTACACTCACAGGCTCCTTGTTCTAGTTACAAGTAGCTAGTAAGTTCCACTTAGTGGTAAGGTTTGATTTTTCCTACTACCCACCTGCTTCCCTCGAATCATTCAGGGACATTCAACTCTAAATCTTGCCTCATATATATTTTAACTTCCCTTAAACTTCACAAAGCTGGGAGCTTTACATTCCTTCTCGATACCTACTTCCCGCCTAGAAGTAGCTGGGAGAAATAATCACTCCACTTATATCCATAACAGTAAAGTTCATTACATACGACATACCCAGAGAATTTACTAATAGGGTGCTAGAAAATCCCAGCTGACCACAAGCTAGCTTGGTTTTATTTACCTGAGCTATTGGGGTAGTTACTTCTGTCATGGAGACAGTAAAAAGCACCATCCTTATTGTTGCCAGAAGCCCAACTGTTTGCTAAACGTGAAGTACCTCAATTTGGATAGAGGAAATCCAGTCCAAGTAGCACTGGAACCTCTCAAAAAGATGGCTGCAGTATTTTCCTCAAAAAATACTAAACCCCTTATTCAGAAACAGCTATTTTGCTGAAAGGTTTGAGCAGGTTCACATTTTCCTTTCTTTAAAAATCACCAAACTCAAGTACACACTTTCTTTTTGGCACTTAATAAATATCCTTAGAAATACAATTTTAAATGCTAGTTCACTTGTTGCTACTATCCATTATGCATACTGACTTACTATGCTAGTACTGGAAAAGGTAAGGGAAATCTTTTAAAACACTGCAAACATACAAGTTCAAATTTCCAACCACCACAGGATGATAGTTGTATATTTATCCATGTTAAATACTTCTGTGCATTGTTACTAGAAACACAGTGCTTCCATTTTATACCCTGATATGATTAATAACTAGATTTTATGTATTTTCAAGTTACATCTAATTCATATATTTTAAAAAAAATGCCTTTGGCTACCTTTCTTCTAATGATTTTACCCGATTCTTTTGGCCATTACATTCTCTACGCATTTTGCTATTATTGCTCCCGTTTACCTTTTTGCTTGTCATTATTAAATATTTTTATTATTTTCTTTCTGGAACCTCATCAGGAAATATCACAAGAAGGCCCCCCTGTAGAGTAAAATGCATTTCTGTGATTTTACGAAAGCAGCAGCTTCACATGGGTAATTTACTGCTCTCAATAGAATACTGGAACATTAGCCAAACCTTGCAACAAACCTTCTCATCAAGGATTTCAAACTATTTCAGTTTCACTGTGATGTGAAATTGTCCCAGTTTTGACCAGGATAAGAGTTAATTTTCTCCCTAGCAGCTGGCATAGCGCTATGTCTTGAATCTAGCATAAGAATAACATTGATAACACATTGATGTTTTCAGCTGTTGCTGAACAGTGTTCATAGTAAGCCAAGGACTTTTCAGGTCCACATGCTGTGCCAGCAGGGAGGTGCAGAGGGACCTGGGAGGCAGCATAGCGAGGACAGCTGACCAGAATGCAGTTTCTCACAGCATTCTGCTTTGGAAACTGTCAGCCTCTGGCCTGGACAGGTGCACACTCTCCTGGGTGGAAAACTGGTTGGATGGCCAGACCCAGGGAGTGGTGGTAAATGGTGTTAACTCCAGCTGGAGGCCAGTTACAAGTGGGGTTCCCCAGGGCTCAGTCCTGTTCAATGTCTTTATCAACGACCTGGATGAAGGCATTGAGTCCTCCCTTAGCAAGTTTGCAGACGACACTAAGCTGGGTGGAAGTGTGGATCTGCTGGAGGGTTGGGAGGCTCTGCAAAGGGACCTGAACAGGCTGGGCTGCTGGGCTGAGACCAACGGCATGAGGTTTAACAAGGCCAAATGCCGGGTCCTGCACTTGGGGCACAACAACCCTAAGCAGAGGTACAGACTACAAGAAGTCTGGTTGGAAAGCTGCCTGGAGGAGAGGGACCTGGCAGTGTTGGTTGACAGCGACTGAACATGAGCCAGCAGTGTGCCCAGGTGGCCAAGAAGGCCAATGGCATCTTGGCTTGTATCAGAAATAGCATGACCAGCAGGTCCAGGGAGGTTATTCTCCCTCTGTACTCTGCACTGGAGGGACTGCACCTTGAATACTGTGTTCAGTTCTGGGCCCCTCACCACAAGAAGGATGCTGAAGCTCTGGAGTGAGTCCAGAGAAGAGCAACGAAGCTGGTGAAGGGGCTGGAGAACAGGCCTTATGAGGAGCGGCTGAGAGAGCTGGGGTTGTTTAGCCTGGAGAAGAGGAGACTGAGGGGAGACCTCATTGCTCTCTATAACTACCTGAAAGGAGGTTGTAGAGAGGAGGGTGCTGGCCTCTTCTCCCCAGTGGCAGGGGACAGGATGAGAGGGAATGGCCTCAAGCTCCGCGAGGGAAGGTTTAGGCTGGACATTAGGAAAATATTTTTCACAGAAAGGGCCATGGGGCAGTGGAACAGGCTGCCCAGGGAGGTGGTTGACTCACCTTCCCTGAAGGTGTTTAAGGCACGGGTGGATGAGGTGCTAAGGGGCATGGTTTAGTGGTAGATAGGAATGGTTCTATTAAACTGTATTTACCTCAACCCATGAAGTTTACTTTTTCCTTTTTCATTCCCCTCCCCATCCCATGGGGGAAGAGGATAGGGTGGGAAGGGGTTTGTGGAGGGCAGGAGGAGGGAAGAATGTAACAGCAAGCAGATGCATAGTACTTAGTTTCCAGCTAAGGCTGGGGCATGGAGGGTTGAAATAATGACAGATTTGACCAGAGGGTGTTAAAACTAATTTGTCATAAGCATTCATTATATTAGTTTAATCATCACTGGTCACAATGTTATTTTGTTCTCAGTTTTTCTCAGAGTTGTGTTATGTAATACCTTACTTGCCATATATTCAACTTATCGGTGCTTATATGTGGTTTATCACCTGGGTGCTGGATTAAGACTATCACTTTTTCATCACTTACGTATGATAAAATCATTGGTCACAAGACCAATTTGGTATTTGTACTCCACGGCAGCAGATTCATGACCATACTTCAGGAGCTATCTTTTGGAAACTATGAATAATTTCACTTTTTGCCTTTTCTCCTTGGACACCCAATCTACGGGGGAGACACCTCCTTCATCTACCCATTTTTTTTCAGGATAATTAGAATAGTTCTCCGGAATTTTTAATACCTTGTGAATGTTCAAACCAGCCTGCTCCTATTCCTAGATCTCCGGACCACGTCTCAGGTCTCCCTTAGGATTATACTCAAACCTCATAAACAGGCATTGTGGCTACTCAACCCCACTGACAGGCACTATGACTACTCAAATCCCAGTGACAGGTAGTGCAGACAAACCACAGAACCAACCCATGGTGGCATCAGTCTCCCCTACACAGAAGAAAAAACAGACACAAAGGCAGTTTGTTTAGTAAAGGATGACAAAACATGGTCCATCACAAGAATAGAAGGAAGAGGCAGAGCCAGAGGCAACCACTGATTCCTATCCCCAAGTAAGCCACGAGATACACAAAAAGATTTCAGCTGTCACCTTGGTGAGCAACTTCTCACCTGGCTGCTCCAATGCTGGGATAATGAGGCTAGTAGCCTGGAATTAGAGGACAGGGCAACCAAGCAGCAGAGATCCCCATCTAGGAATAGGGCTGTTGACAAGGTGATTTAAAAAGGTACATAAGCCCTTCACCTCTGGAGGGAAGGTATCCCTTCAAGGCAAATGTTATATATCACCCAGGCAGGCAGACCACCATGGAGAGAAGCGTGCAGTACTGGAGGGAATTGGCTGCATAAGAGCTTACTTATACTGACCCAGATGATGCAGTTACCCACAGACCTACATGGAGCCCAATATAATCGACTCATATGGCAGAAGTTTGTAGAGAGGCTCTACTGCCATACGCCAGCTCATTGGCAGTACTGGCCTGGAAAGAATAAGAAGCACCAATGATAAATGGAGTGACTGCCCAACTCCAGTATATGAAGAAAATATTTCTTCCTCCCTACAGGCCAGTGTCTCGACTTTAGAAACACTGTCCAGAAAATCCAAAAACTTGTTAAAAAAAACTGTCCTGAGAAGCCATGAAACTCAAAGAGGAGGGTGAGGAGAAACTGCCCTGGAATGTTTGACAGCTCAAAGAGGATAAGTCCAATTCCCCATCTGCCCAGACCAGTATCTCAGTCATTGGGTGATGAGCAATTATATAGTGCATCACCTGTTTTGTATATTATAGTAGTTATAGTAGTATATCTCTCCTTTTTGCTGATCCTATTAAACTGCCTTTATCTCAACCCACAAGTTTTAGTTAATTTTTATTCTCCTTCCCATCCCACTGGGGAGAGAGTGGGTGGAGCAGGTGAGCAAGCAGCAGCATGATGCTGACTGCTGGATGCGCTTAAACCACCAGAGACACACAGTTATGTTCTCCAAGGGCTTTTATTGAGGGTTAAGGCTGTCCTACTCACTGGGGACACAAGGCACCACTTGATGACACCACAGCAAATCCAATACCCTGGGAACATGCACTCCACGTCCTCCCTGTGGGACTTCTCCTGTCCCTGCCAAGCAGCTGCTTCCCACCAACTCCACAGGGCAAGAAGGCAGGCAAGAAGCCCCTCAGCAGCCCAGCCTAAAGAGAAGAACCCTGAGGAGTTCTGACACCTGGGATATCTTCTGTATAGTGGGAGATTGACACCCCTGTTGTGTTCCCCTCCATGTCAAAGGATGTGCTGGGAAGCCTCGCAGCAGCAGTGAGCGAGCACGCACAGAGCCTGAGCCCAGAGGCTGAAGCCCAAGTCCAAAGCCTGAGCCCTGGGCGTGAAGCCCCAAGCATGAGCGTGAAGCCAGAGCCCGGAACATGAGTCCTGGATACAAAGCCCAAAGCCCAAGGGTGACACCCAAGCCCAGAGATGAAGCACAAGCCTTGAGCGCAAAGACCAAATCCTGGGCACAAAGCCCAAAGCCTGGAGCACATGCCCAGGTGCAGAGCCCATATCCCAAGCCTGAGCACAGAGGCCATACCCAAGCATGGAGTCCAAGTCCAAGCACAGAACCTGAGCCCTAAATGCAGAGCCAAAAGCCCATGTGCAAAGTCCAAAGCCCTAGGTGCAAAGCCCAGGAACATGAGCCCTGAACATGGAGCCCAGTCTGAGCACAAAGTCCGATTGCAAAACCCAAGCCCCCGCACCAAAGCACAAGGTGCAAGTGCAAAGCCCGAGCCCTGGGCATGAGCCCTAAGGTGAAGCCTGAGCACTAATCCAAAAGCTGGAGTATGACACCTAAAGCTTGTAGCCCATGCCTGGGTGTGGAGCCTGGAGCCCGAGCCTGAGCACAAAGCTTAAGACCTGGATGCAGAGCCCATAACCTGAGTGTGGAGCTCGAGCCCTGGGTGTGAGGCCCATGTGCAAAGCTCAGAGCACAAGTCTTGGGCATGGGGTCCAAGCCAGAGCATAGAGTCAAAAGCCTGAGCACAAAGTCCAAATCCCAATCATAAAGCACAAGCCTTGGGTGTAAAGCCCAAAAGTGAAGCCCAAGCACTAAGTTCAAAGCCAGAGCACAATACCTAAAACCCAGAGCCCAAGCCTGACCGGTGAGCCTAAAGCCCAGAACCCATGGCAGAGCCCAAGCCCATGTCCAAAGCCTGAGCCCTGGATACAGAGCTCATAGCTTGAGTGCAAATCTCAAGTCCGAAGCCTGAGCCCAGAGACCATCCCTAAGCATCGAGTCCAAGTCTGAGCAGAGAGGCCAAGTCTGATCACAGAGCCTGAACCCTAGACATGAAGCCAATAGCAAGAGCAACAGCCCCAATGCCCTGGACCCAAAGCCTGAGTGTCAAGCCCAATGCACAAGTCCTAGGCATGGAACCCAAACCTCAGCCCAAAGCCTAGTCACAAAGCCTAGTCACAAAGCCTAGTCATAAAGCCCAAGCCATGCTCCAAAGCATGAGGCCTGAGTGCAAAGCCTGAGACCTGGGCATGAACACGAAGCTGAAGGCAGAGCACGATGCCTAAAGCCCAGATCCCACAGCCCGAGGGCAGAGGCTGGAGCCCACGACCCGAAAGCGAAGGCCGTGCCCCGAGTGCAGAGCTTAGAGCCCAAGAGTGAAGCCTGTCCACGTGACCCCAAGCCTCGGGCGCGAAGCCCGAGCACGTGACCCCGGATCCCGAGCACGTGACCCCGCAGCGCACCGAGGCGGGGGCCGTCCCCGCCCGCCCTCAGGCCGAGTAGCCGAGCGCCGAGGCGAGGGCGCGCTCTCTCGATGAGTTCGGCGCTCTCGTCGGCCCCTGGCACCGCCACGGCCACTTCCGGCGGCGCGGGGAGGCCGGACGGAAGGAGGGGTGGCTCGCAGAGGTGGGTGCTCAGCCGCTCCTCTCGGCTTCCCCAGCCAAACAGGTACGGGGGCGGGGCGCCGGGGGCGAGGAGGCGGGGCCGCCTCCCCCTCCCGGGGAGCGGCGGCCATGGGCGCGGCGGTGAGGAGGAGCGCGGGGGCTGAGGCAGGAGGCCCCTGTGGCGGGAGGGCGAGGCGGTGTCCGGGTGTGCTGGGCTGCTGAGGGTCAGGGGCAGCGAGGCGTCGCATCCCGCAGGAGGACGGGCGAGCGAACGGCGGCCTGTGCCGGTGCTCGGGAGCCTCGGCTCCAGCCTTGCCCCAGGCAAGCGCTCGGGCAGAGCCACGTCTGTCCCGGCTTTGGGGTGGCTGGGGGTGGCAGAGGGCGGAGCGCAGGCGAGGGAGCAGCAAGGAAGCTTCAGGGATCGCACTGATCCCTGTCTGCCTTCTCTCTTACCCCCGGGGCCGGAGCCAGGTATCGCCAAGCAAAGGATCGGATCGGCTTTCCGACGGATACGTGTTTGCATTTCTGTAACCCGGCGCACCTCGGTTACCGTGCCAGGTGCTGTCGTGCCAGCAAGCATTTGTGGAATTGGTTCTAAAGGAAATAGGTCTTGGCCAGGGCCAGCATAGAACCTGCGTGGCTCATAGGAGTGATTTTTCTGAAAGTACCGAGATGCTTGTTTCTGCCAAACTTATTTTTCATTCTTGAACTGCTGACTTCTAAGTCTCCGTACAATATGACAGTTGAGGGAAACAGGTGTTGAGGGAATCTGAGGAAAAAGAACGTTGATACTGTATAGGCTGTAGCAGGGAACCCTGGACATTGGTCAAAATGAGACAGAAAGGAGAAAGCACTGTTAAATATATGACTGTTTGATTTGTCAGCATCCCTTGTAGATCTAACTTAATTCATGACTAATAACTTAAAATTGTTTTTCGTGAATGTACTTCAGGCTTAAATAAAAAAGCCCTAGCTCCTTCATAATGTTTTTCCCATGCTTGGCACTAGTCATTAACATTTTTTGGAGGCCAAAGAAATTTTGCTTTTCTAGTTACTGGTTCACTTGCTTCTTTTTTGTGTAATAATCACTATATTTTACTTGCATATGAGGTTAAAATCTTGTCTGCATAGGGCACTTTTTCACAAAATCTTTGATTTAAAGAATGCGTTACTAACATTTTTACACAGAGAAGGAAAAATGTAGGGGAATATACTATTTTACACTCATCAGGACAGCTCGTAAGCCAACACTTCATATAACAGATGTTTGCATTGCTTGAATTTTCTTAGAGGAGGATGAATAGCGTTTTTGATACCTAAAAAAATTAACAGTTTGAGAAGTCACAGTGGACTTCAGAAGAGTTGTGTCACTGTTGGTAATGAAATAACTTAGTAGAGAGTGTTTCAAATGCATACATACATTTACAGTTTCTTCAGCTGTTAAGTAACTTTCCTTGGGAAGTTTCTTGAACATGGTAATGTTTTTGTTTCCCTTAGAATATAATAAAGAAAGAACAATTACTGTGTGTTTTCTTCTTGATGGATGACCTTCAGCATGACTAGATTTATCAGTGTTGTTTCTTACTACTTTAGTAGTGGACTCAGTAATCTGCAAGTAACTGAATGGATAGATTGTAAAAACTGGGGGCATTACTGAGGAAATATTTTGAATATAAGTAATTGAAAATTGGAAAAATTATGTTAATTGTGGTATGGGTTAATGCTGGTAGGCAGCTGAGTACTACTCAGCTGCTTGCTCACTTTCCTCCCCCTCCCCCCAGAGGAGTGCTGGAAAAGGAAAGGCAAAGTAAAGGCAAGAAAATGTATAAGTTGAAAAAAAAAATTGTTTAAGAAGGGTAGGAAATGTGGGAAAAGAGACAGCAGGGATGATGTGAAGGCTGTCACTCTTCCCACAGGTAAACTAGTGTTCAATGAGTTCCCAAGTAAAAGATGGCTGACCTCCCTAAGCCACCTTCTCTCACTTTTTGTTGCTGAGCATGACACTTTATAGCATGGAATATCTCTGGTTAGTTTGGGTCATCTGTCTGCTTATGCCCCCTCCCACCTTCTCGCACACACCCTCTTGCATGCAGTATTCACTGGAAGGGAAGGCAGAGGGAGAAACAGAAAAGGCCTTGAGGCTGCATAAGGTCTGCTCCGCAACAGCTAAAACATTACTGTGTTAGCAGCACTTTTTTTGTCAGAGAGCTAAAAGACCACACCATAGAAGCTGCTGTAAAAAAATTTCACTCGATCCCATCCAGACCCAATACATAATTGCCATTGTTACTGTTTCTTCTCCCCTCTTCTTCTGATCCTAACTCGAGTATTACACAAATAATACCTAAATTAGTGGCCAGGCTGGAAAATGTAGGTGTAAGGCTATGCATTATACACACTCCAATTTTGAACTCTTGAAACACACATGACAGTACATGGTTGCATCTTCCACTGGGTACATGCCTCACTGTGTTTCAGCTTAGGTGGAAAATGAGGCTCAAATTACTTCTGCAGCTCTTTTACCTGCTGAGAAAGGGTGACATTAACAAATACCATGTGCCTACCAAGAGGAAGTGTACACTGGACAGCAATGATATGAACAGGCAGCAACAAAAGTACAAGTTCAGCTAAGATGTCAGCAATAAATAGGTTTTTAAATATATTGGCTTTCTAAACTTGCAGTTTCTTATATTGCATAATAAGTTATCAATGTCCAAGCAAATTACATTTACTGCATTTATTGCATGATCTAGCTTTTACGTAATAACACATTTTCCATTTAAAAACAGCAGGAAAACGTTCTTCCTACATGCATGAGGAGATGTATTTTTGAGGTGGGGAAGATGGACTACTAAATAGTTGAGACAAACAGAATTTAATTACTGACTGCTTGATGAACTAGATGCTGACCTACGCTTAAAAACCTTGGGACAACTGACTGGCAAGTAAGTTTTTTCTTGAGGCTGAAAAGAGAAAAGAAAAAATGTCAAACATCTTACTCTGCCAAGCTGGAGAAAAGACTTATTTGCCTGTCAGTCTATTAAACTGCTAAATTCCTTCTCCAGGCTTCAGTTATCCAATTTGTTTTCTATTACATGAGGAAATGGCTGCATGTGGTTAATATTAAAGGGACTGCCATGCCATAGACCTCATCAGATAACCAGTCTCATTTCTGAGACTGGCTTCTTAATCATCTTATTTCCATCATCATGTTCTTTTCCTCAAAGTTTGTGAGAAATAGTGAATAAATGTGAGAATGAGGAGATAACTTCTTCCAGTTCCATGCTTGTAACCAGTCATAGGCTCAGATCTGTGGTTTTTATCAAGGCTTCCCCTGTAGTGGACTAGTCTGGTATATTTCATTGTGAAAATGAAGTAAAGTAGACAGAACCAGTATTTTCATTGTGATTTGATCATAGGGATCACTTCTCTTGCAAGCAGTCAGTCCTGTGAGTACTGACATAAAAGGGCTAGTTTGAGCTATTGTGAAACTGATGTTTTGGGGTTTGTTGGTTTGGTTTTTTATGTAGTGTGTAGGAATACTACTTCTTACATGAAGCAAAAGTGCTTTCATAAAGCGTTCTTGACCTCAGATGTTAACTGTGGTTAACTTTGGACATCAGAAAGGATAAAATAATTCAATATAAATAAAATATGAACCCATAATAAATATAAAAACAATTCAACTAAATTCTTGAACCTTTATATTTTCCATATAAATGTAACATTTGTTTACTGTTATTGTTGAAAGGTTGTATGTTATGTCTTACCTGACTTTAGTGTTTCTTTCAGCTTTCAGACAGAAGGGTTGAAGAAAGTGAAGAGCAGAAAGGAGATAACAGTAGCACCGAATGCAGCGACCTAGGAATCATGGATCTGAAATTCACTTCGTCAAGAAAATACATTTCCATCAGTGTACCTTCCAAATCTCAAACTATGTCTCCTCATATCAAATCAGTAGATGATGTTGTAGTGCTTGGCATGAATCTCAGCAAATTTAACAAACCTACTCAATTTTTCATCTGTGTTTCTGGAGTTTTTATGTTTTATCTAATCTATGGATATTTACAGGTAAATACTATTAACTCTTGCCTTAGACTAATTCTGCCTATCCCTTTTCCTTTTCAACAGCATAATAATATAGTATGTATTTTAATATTTATATACATTTAAAATAGATACTGATTGCAAAAATCAAGCTTTTGAAATTCAAGAGCGGTAAGTAATAGTATGTTAGATTCCATTGTAGTTCACAAGCCTATAACATTTGGTTCATTTGGACTCACAATCATAAATTGATCTTTTAGCTGTTTGCAAGATATAGCTTTCAATATTCGTTTGATTGTGTAGGTTTTAAATGTGATTTCATAGTCTTCTGAAAGCAGCTTGTAGAACCCTACAGACTGACATGCAAGTCTTCATCGGTGTTGAGACCTTTAGATTTCCTGAGTTCTGTACAGCAGTAGCAGTCTATTGTTCTCTATCTTCTCCCTCCAGGACAGAGCTGAAACACGTGCCATGGTTATTTGTTAAGCAGAAGCATAACGTTTATATTGTTGTAGTTAAACATTTCTCCTGCTAACCCTTTTTCTTTTATCTTGAGCAGCTACGTTTCTGTTCCCCTTTAAGATATTTTTTAAGTTCAGTGAGTCTTCTCAATAAAGCAGCAATTTAAAAAGTTGATAATTGCCATGTTTGCAATGGAGTTTTCTAAAACAGCTGAAAAGTTTTTTAAAATAAAGTTACTTCCAAAGAGTTAAACAAAGTTATCGGTAATTGAAAGCAGCATCTCAAGAAGGAAAATATTAAGTAGCTTTTGTTTCTGTAACTGACACATCTACATAATTTGTTATGCAGTGCATGTATTTTTCCAATAGCAAATTGCTCTAGTTTTAAATGTTCTTACAGCCTGCAAATTTATAAGCTCAGAAGTGCTATTTAATGTAGGTGCTCAAAGTATCAGGGACACATTCCTGCGAGATGAAAAGTACTAGTAAATACGTCTGTTAGAGAAAGTTTGTATTTAATTTAGTGTGAGCTATTTATAAATTCTGAGTGGAAACAGTGTACTGAAATAAATAAACTAAAAACAGACAGAAAACCATCTATAATTTGTCGTAAATATTAATGGGTGAAGTATATTTCCTTTATGAATCAATCCATTAATTTCACTGGATTTACACCAGCAGTAAATTTTCTTATTGCATTTTGGAGAATCTAAATTGTCTTTTTCAATGCCTAGCAAGCTTCATATGGCAGGTAAATTCTAGTCAATAATCAGCAGCTACAAATGCTAGATTTACTTGTACATGAATTTTTTTTAAAAATCCTGATTTTATTTGATGTAATATTTCAGTGTATGAATGTGACCTTGGTGGGTTTTTGTTTTTATAGGAATTGATATTTTCAGTGGAAGGTTTTAAACCTTTTGGTTGGTACCTCACTTTAGTGCAGTTTGGATTTTATTCCATTTTTGGACTAATAGAATTGCAGTTGATTCAGGACAAAAGGAGAAGGTATGTGTTTTTCCAAGCATTTTACCCACTATCCATCAAATCAGAAGCATTTGATATTTATGGTTTATTTAACTTCTATTGTTTGAATGTGAGTACACTGAGGCATGGGAGGAGTTCCATAGTTAAATAATGTCAGTTTACTGGACAATGTTAGAAAATATCTTATAATCACTTGCTTAGATTTCAGTCCTGTAAGTAGTCTTGTTGACTTGAGTCTACATTCGTAGAATAGGGCCAACTGCACTTGAAGTGATCTGTCACTGAATACCTTTTCCTCAAGCACTGGCACCTCCTCACTGACAGGTTACTCTAACATGCTGTGCATCTCGGAGGGTTTCAGAGGTCTACTCTCTGTTTGCCATGTGGTTGTGTAGGTTTGCTTCAAAGGAAGTGCTTAGGTTTTGCATTTTTCATTTAAGATAGCACTTGTAATGCCCTGCCACAAAATTATTCTGCATTTTCACTGCAGTTGACCAAGGAGAGTCTTGCTGTCTTGAATCGTATGGATATGGAATAGTTTGATCTGATTCAGCATGGCCACCCTGTGGCTTCCTGCCCAACTACAGACTCCACAAACTGTGTATTGAGGCCCTCTGGAAGCTTGGATAGAGGCTGTCATGTGCACATCAATTTTAAAATTGCTTTAAAGCATTACATCCTAGTTAGGCGTAACTAGTTTTCCTTACATGTAGTCAACCTGACTTTGCATATACTGATGTTAAGTAACAGGATTCTTTTGTAGCTAAACAACATAACTTTGATAAATTATTCTTTTTATTTTAAACATTGACAGATTATATTTCAAGATATCCAACTTCTCTAGATGCATCAGATAATATTACAGTTATCTTTTGAGTGTTCTGTAACTGGTATTTTGATTTTAACTACCAAATATTGTCTAAAGCTTACACAGCGTTACCCTGTACAGAAGTTATGTTGGAAATGTAGATCTTAGAAAATGAAATGTAAAATACATTTATAACCTATGCATCTCTTTGTAGACATTAAAAAAATTATTTCTTAAGTTTTATGCTGAATCCTCAGTTTCTTAAATTTTAAATTTTTCCTGCATCCCTCAGAGTATGCCTACATCGCTTAATAAGTTATGGATAAGACAGGGTTACAGCAAGATTTCTTCTTGTGTTGCTTAATGTGGCTCTGAGTATGCATAAAAAATAGCTGAACATATGCAGAACAATAACTGCAAAATTTCACATCACAAAGCGAGAAAAGCGATTGCTAAAAATTGCTGTTGGATCGTCTGTTGTCAGGTGATAATTTCATCAAATTGCTAACAATACGTCTGAAAATGTTCAACAAGCCCTTCCGTTCAAAATATCTGAATCACTTCTCTCTTAGTTCTATTGAGTTTTTTAAAACAACGGTACTTTTTTCAACTTTCTGAAATTTTAAAAATGCCTATGTTTGTGTGAAAACTTGACCAAAAAAATTGACACAATGGCCGTGGCAGGACTAAGATTCAGGATATCTTGGTATACCAACTACTGTATTTCTTTTGACAAATAACCTGAAGCCTGTCTTTATTCTTCTGTAAATAACATGCCTTCTCGGAAGGAGGTTAAAGAACTATTGCTTGAATACTTGAGCCATGAAGTTCTTATTGTCTTATATTTGGATACTGTCTGTTAGCAGTAATTGAAAGAAATGAAATTTGAAGTCAGTCCTTGATATGTGGTTTTAAATTTCTATTATAGAATGAAATTCAGAGAGAAAGACAGGTTGTATTACAAACATTCCTTAATCTAAATTTTCCAAGCTAAATCTCCTCTAGATAAGTCTGTAATACCAAGATTCGTATGTTTATATTTTGTAGAATTCCTGGCAAAACCTACATGATAATAGCGTTTTTAACAGTGGGAACTATGGGTTTGTCAAATACCTCTTTAGGATATCTGAATTACCCTACTCAAGTCATCTTCAAATGCTGTAAGCTGATTCCAGTTATGATAGGTGGGGTTTTTATACAAGGTAAGTGTTAGTCTTGCTATTAGATGATTTTTTTGTTGTTGCTTTGGGAGGCATTCATGTAAGGAATCCTGAACTTTGTTAAATTCCACTGAGCTTCTTAGATAGAGGGAGAAGTAGTATTTTCCTATAGAAGATAAAATGTGAGTTTCTGAATCATCTTCTCAGAAAATGTACAAATACATCTAGATGAACAGAAAATGTGGGGAAAAAATTGTGCAGGGCACTTGCAAGGCTTCATTTTTATGCAGGCTTTCTTAATTTGTAAGTAATGTAACTTTGTTTTCTAAAACAAATCACTTCATAAATGAAGCATTTTCAATACTGAAATGCAAAACTTTACATGGAAAAAAAAAATAGAAATCCATTCATGACTTGTGAAGAAATACCTTACTCTTCTTTGAAAATCTTAATTCCTGATTAGAATTCCTTGATTTTGATTAAACATTTAGTCAGAAATACACCTGACTTTACATGTCTTTGACTAGTCCTGAAGCCATAGTTCATACTCCAAGAACCAAAAAAAGGAATGTGGAGAACAACAGATAAAGACTGTAGTTATGTGAATAAAGATACTTCAGTATTTCTACATTTAGAAGACTTGGGTGTATTATAAAAGTTTCTCTTTGTTTATTACACAAGTATTTGTTAAGTCACTAAAGCTCTGTATGGGCAAGTGTTCTGGAACAGAATCTAATATGATATATTTCTGTATCAGTAGTTAGTTCTGGCCTTCTAGTTGCAAGAGAAAGCTGCACTTTCAGAGGAGGTTACAAGTTTACATATGCACATGCACACACAGTGGTTACTTTTTGTTAGGAGTCATTTTAATGCAGAGAGACTGGTATTCCCCTAAAGCTTTGTGAAACTATATTGTGGTGTTGTCGTGTTGTATTCTCAGAAGCTGTGATTTTATTTTTTATTACCTTTTAAAAAAAAAATCAGTTCAAAATTGTTCCCTTGAAAGATTATATTGAAAGTACAGCTTCTGGGAAAGGAATGTGTTATTTCAAACAAGATATACTAACTCCTACCTTTTCATTACCCTACTCTGTTTCTGCACCCTGCTCCACATCTCATCTCCCAAACTAAGCGACGGCATAGGGTTCTAAAAGTACCCAAATCATCTATCAGTGTTTGGGAATAATTTCTCTCCAATCATTAAAGGCATCCAAAGTTCCTTGCAGAAGGGAAAAATCTTAAGAAGACATCTAAGCTGTCCTGAAGTTGCTGAGGTAGTGCTTTGTTAGGGAGCATGTGCTTTAGGTCATTAGGAGTTAAACTAAAACTGATTACAAGAATCAGGTGGTATCTGTTAAGGTCCTCCTTCATGTCAGGAACTGCTGTTGTAGAAGAAACAAATTCCAGTCATGAAAGGCCAGAGCATTAACTGTGCTGCTTAAGTAAAAGAATGACATTGGAACGTTTTTTTGCTTTGTCTTCTAGTCCACTAAATAGGATAAACATGAAATTCTGAGATTGTTAACAGTCCATTCATGTTCTTTGTATTGCTTTTATAGGAAAACGTTATAATATTGCAGATGTGTCTGCTGCCCTGTGCATGAGTCTTGGATTAATATGGTTTACTTTAGCTGACAGCACAGTTGCACCAAACTTCAACTTGACAGGTAAAGATACATTATGTTTTAGAGTTGAACAAAATGCTTGGGTTTTCCTTCAATAAGTATTCCATAGAAGTTCTGAGAGGTCTTCCTAGAGTGCAGTCACATATCATACAGACAACGCAGCTTTCGTTGCAGCATTGTGCTAGCAGAACTGTGTCTGTGGTATAAAAGTCCTTTATTCTAAGTGTTAGTTTTTAGGTTCTTAAAATTTCTGGAAATTCCACTCTTTAGTTTGAAATGTTGCATTCTCAGAAATACTTCTAAAGCTTCAAAAGATTTGTTGTCTTTTCTAGTTAAACTTTTGAGTCTTTTTTCATTTCAGAACCAGTTGTTTTATCTTAATTGATGGTCTCACACAGATTTGCTGTAGTTCTTAGTTGCAGTGCCTGTGCTCTAAAGAAAAGATTTTAACCTGCTTGGGTTTAGTTCAATTTCTTTCTCAAATGACAATGGAGAATTGGTTATTCATAAAATCCATGTCATTTAATTGGCTAGTGTTTGGATTAATACTGCACTTGAAAACCTTTTAATATTCCACTGTTAGTGTATTTTTCTTCTGAGATTCTGACTTGATCCTGTGGTTCTTTTCCAACCTAGTGATTCTATGTGGTTCTGTGAACTGTTGTGACAGATGTTCTCTGTGAAACCTTTGTTTCTTAATAGTGGAGGCACTGATTTAGAAATTTTTTTTCTTAAAATCTTGATTTTAAGGAAAAGACTTCTTATCCTAACAAAGTATTATTTGATTTAGCGTTAACAAGGATCAATAAGTGATGTTCTCTTTACATACCTATTGCCTGGCTCATAAATTAATTCTTATGCCTCTTATGTAATTTTAGTGCTACTATTAGTGGAATAAATTACAAAAAAACCTTCAAATGCACATCTTGCTGTGCATTTAATGAGTTTGTGTGATGTAATTATGTGGCTACTTGAAAAAGAACCCATACATTTTGGGTACAGTGTGACACTGGTATTTATATTCTAGCGTTCCTGCTGTATAGGTATGTGTTACCATTACAGCTGGTTTTGACTATTGCATCTAAGTGCATTCACATGTTAATTTATTCATTCTGTAAAATTTGAATTGTTTAAATATGTGCTGTGACTTAATTCTGAAAGGATTTGTAAAGTTGATTCTTCAACATAATGATCTGGGGTAAAGTGCAACAAATGTAGCAAAGTCCTACCAGCCTCAAAGATCTGCAAATGGCAAGATAAAGAGTTTTAAATATCTTCAGAGAATAAACAGGGTTGTCTTTCATTATTAATTTATTTTTAACATTTCAAACAAGTGTGGATATATTGAAGCTCAGAGCACTACCATTTTGAGTAAGTTAGTTCTGTGAAAATAGAGTACAGAACTAGAAATTAAGAGCCTGTATCTCTGCTGACAAAGGCAACTCAAAATTCTCCTGCTCACCTACTAAGAAGGAGTTTTTTTCTATATTTCTTTATTCCTTCTTACCTGTTTTATTTTATTCCCATGTCACTTAATTTAAGTAGAAGAAACTTTTCATAATGGGAAAGGTGGAGATTTTCCTTCTCTTGGATGAACTATGGATATAGATGGTCCCTTCCTTCAAGAAATGTACTGATTTTCAATATTGTAGAAATATGCAGCTGCCAAAGCGTAAAACCAGTGATAAGAATTATTACAAACTTTGCTTACTCTGCAAAATTATGTATTTGATATAAATCACATAGTAAGAACTGAAAGTGAAGAAGCAGGGTTTAAATTTGTATCCTCATGGAGTATCTTCAAAGAAATAACAAAGGAGATTGAAACTTCGAAAAACTTAAACAGCAAATTCAATTACTGTTTTCTTAAGTCGCAGTTCTGTGTTACTGCTCCCTAAATTCCTGAGTTTGTTCCAGTGATTTATGCACATTTATGTAAAACTGTTTCCATGCAAACCAGTAGGGTTTTAGCATGATTTCATAGAACTACTAACTGAAGAATAAGCTGTTTACATTGCACAGGTCTAAGACCAAAACTACACTGTGAATTTGAACAAAACACATAATCCATGTTCTGATGCAAATATTGTAGATGGAGCATGAACAGACGTAAAATACTACTGGATGAACAATTTTACAAATCCTTTTTGTTGTTTTCTTTTTTTTTTTAATCTTTTCTTTCGTCCTCCTGCCCGCTCCCCCCTGCTCTTGAAATCTAATCTCAGTATTGCTGGGCCAAAAAAGGAATCTACACAGATTTTGTTTACACATGAAAGAAAGAGGTCAG
Source organism: Clamator glandarius (assembly GCA_033459285.1). NCBI lineage: Eukaryota > Metazoa > Chordata > Aves > Cuculiformes > Cuculidae > Clamator > Clamator glandarius. The sequence goes on from JAUNZM010000136.1 coordinate 621,350, forward strand.
CCATGAAAACAGACACTCTCTTCTGCCAGAACAGGTACATATTTGTAACTAAGGAAGAGATATATACTTTTCAAGATGGTGCTGGTGCGAGTTGCTAAAAGCATCTCCTAGTATTGTCAAATTAGAGAGGTATGGGTAGATATCCTAAATAGCTGTGAATAATAGATATAGGACTTCGAAAAGATAAATGAGAAGAGAAGGACGTGTGGAAGGAGAGAGTCTTAAGACATTGCTGCTATGGATACTTCCACTGTTACGGTATTACAGGTATAAGTGGAAATCAACTGCTTTCAGTGAAGAGACAGTAGAAAATATCAATTGCATGAAAATTCCTCCACCGTAGACAGTTTGTACAGGTACAGTTTAGTCCTCAGCAGACTGAGATGTTTTGTCCTTAGCTTCAGTGTTCTTAAGATGATTTTACTTGGTTAGCTACCTCTACTGTGTCTTCTAATCTTATGTATGACAGGCTTCTAAAATGTGAAGTATTAAAGAGTCTTAATGGGCAGGTAAACTCCAAACAATTCAGTAGTCTTAACACATTTCTGCGGTGGGGCTTGCAGGTGTGAGAAAATATTGTTTGAGGAACAAAATTAAATATCTAATAGTTTGTATAAGCAGTGTTAGTATTTTAACAACTTCAAGTATCGCATTAATAGTGTAAAATACAATTCAGTGTAGTGTTTTGATCAAGTCTGTTGGTGCAAGCCTCCAGATTTAATTTCTTTAAGAACTAATTTAGGACCAAGTCTTCCAATCGTTTTTGCTTGTGCTTTACATAATATATAATGTTACTCATCTTGTTCATGGCTTTGTTGCTGCTGCTCAGCAGGTGCAATACTGTCACAGTGAGTGGAACAATTCTTCACAATTCTTCTCTTCACACACCAAACTGTGCGTGTTTTCCCTCTATTCCTCCTTTTCATGCACGCTTGGCCTTCAGATTCCAAGTAACCTTTTCGTCTCAGTGCAGTACTGAACCCGAATTTTTGTTCAGTGATGTGCCTGGACCATTAAGCACTGCTGGAACCAGCATGATGGAGAACACATGAAGACATGGGCTCAGTCACTTTACAGAAGTGATCTGCAACAAGGCTGTTACTGAGCTGGATGTATTGTTATACCTTTAGACCAGAGCTGAGCCCATGGAGTCAATTATCTCTATAGGATAGTCTTTAGCATAACCAGTATTATTCAGGTTACCATGTAATTTCCATTGACACATACCTTTTCCCGTGTCCGTTAACTTTGAGTAATGAAGAGTCTTTTTCTATTGCTTCAGTTGCATAAGTCTAGCCTGGGAAAAGACATGGTTCCAAACTAAAAATTGTAGTTTAGAAGTACCCATATATCCAGAAGTTCACCAAGGTGGTGCCACCTTAAACTGAATTGGACTTTAAATATGTATGATTTTTTCAATTCTGAAAATCTTGGGAGCTAGGACTTTTTTTCTCTGTCAGGAGTTTATATTCCTTGTTGTCCATCATAATGCCTATTTGGAGACCTCTGATAGTAAGAATATTAATATTAAGAAAATATAACGCTGCTTCTTTCTACTCGAATCTTCTACTCGTCATTCTTTCCTGACAAAATATTTTAAGGAACCAAGAAGAGAGTAGACAGTAAATAAGATTTTAATGACTGATATCTTCTGTAATATTATATACTTAGGAAAAGTAGTATTTCAACCTGTGTGCATTGTTAATTTCTAACTTTTGCAACATTAAATACAACAGTTGCTACAATTGTGAAAGAATCAAAGTTTGGAGATTGGGAAATGAACAGTGCCTGGCATGGTTAAATAGTTACTAATTTTCATTGTTGGAAAGTCAGTTACATTATTGACTATGTGGTGACTTTATTGTGAACAAATGTGGTAACCTAAAACCAGGTTTGTACCTGAACTATAGTTTTTTTAAATTAGTAATTCAACAATTAAAGATTTCCTGTGTGAATCCTCTTGCAATTGTTTTATTTGTCTTTGTCGGAAAAAATAATCTAGGGTTAACTACTCAAACCAGTTTTTTTCTAGTTGTTTATCTTCATTAAAAATGCATAAATAAATGCAATTGACATTCTTTCACTCTTGTTACTACAAAAACTACTGCTAGCTTCTTTATTGCAATGTTCAGGTGTTCTATCAAGCTTAGAGAGACACAGTGCTCAGGACTTGACTGGTGGAGGGAATGGGGATGGGAACTGCTTTATACTAGTATAATGAAATATTTTTGCTGACATTTAGAAAAATCTGTATATGGAGGGTGTACTTTTCTATTCCTGAGAGGTTGTTTGTGTTTCGGGTTTTTTTCAGAATAAGTACAGAGTAGTTTTCATCACTACTCTGCTGGGCTGATAATTATTCTGAACAGTTTTTTGTTTGTTTGTTTTTTCTTACATTAGGTGTGGTCCTAATATCCCTTGCCCTCTGCGCAGATGCAGTTATAGGAAATGTACAAGAAAAAGCTATGAAGTTGCACAATGGTTCTAATTCAGAAATGGTAAATACCAGATTTGCGATTTTAAAGTAGCATGTTCTCTCATAGGCAAGGCATACAATGACAAAACATGAAACTTCATCTGCTTTTTCTTTTGCTTATGTCAAGAAGGGGTCTTGGTCTGTTATTCTGGGGGGAGGGGAGTTGTTTGTTTGGGGGCTTTTTGGAGTTTTTTGCTTGTTTAGTTTTCTAGCCTTTCAGGGTGATTCTTTTTGTGTGCAACTTGAAATATATGTAGAAGCTACAAAACCACTTATTTTTAGGCACAATTCCTTTGTCTCCCCTGTGGACCTGAAATCAACTGAGTGTTTTCTGTATGATCACGCACTTAATCTCTGACAAATATAAACTGTTCTTCTGGTATAGATAAACATGTTTACATGAAACACATTGCTTTTCTTACTTCACTAGAATTCAGATTTTGCAGTATGCTAGCATTTGGGAGGTAGCCTTTTTTTAAGCTTTTCATATCAGTAAAACTCTGACATTTTAAATGGGAGAATATGTGTGTTCCTGATTTAATGAAATACATGATTTTGAAAAAGCCTTGTTCAATATTTTTATATACTTATTTGGAATATCTGTTTGCATGGTCTGAATTTTTTTTTTCTTGTTAGACAAAACTTATCTTTAATTTTGCATTTTTTTCTCTAAATTTGAGTAATTACAAGAAAATCTTTTATTTTAACTGATGTGACTATGCCAGAAGTAAAAAAAAAAGAAATTTAATTTGCATATTTGGGATGTAATCGACATGTAGCTAGAAAATGTAGTTTCTTATTTATGATAGTAGTTTCATAAATTGAGAGAAAATTAGTTAGAAGGAAGTTTCATCTATGTCTTTAAGTGGTTTAGGATGGCTTAAGATGGGAAGGGAAAATTCTTCACAGGGGGCCAGTAAGAGTTAGGTTTAGGGCTAAGGCTAGAGTTGTCCCCATGGAGAGTTGTCCTGGACCCAGCTTTAGAAGTTTGAGCTGCAAGTTTCTGGAAAGTGGAACAATATATCTGAAAAGCATCGCTGTGTTCTTGGTTTTTTCACTTCTGTGCTTTTTCATGTATTTACCGTTAACTGCTGACAGATCTTAACTAGATGGACTTCACCTGAGCATAGACTGCCATCTAGAGCTGTAGTCTCTGGAACACAAAACAAAGTACAATCTGTACCTGTTTTCTTGCACACTTAGCATCTAAAAGTTGTTAAGTGAAGGCACCTGCTCCTGTATCTCCAGCACTTCGCTTTTTATTCTACATTAGTCTGACAAATGTTGATCTTCATATTGTATACTTGTACTACTTGTAGAGAATGAATGTAATGATAGCAGATACAAAGGTTTTGTTTGTTTGAGGCCAGGAGATTACACTGCAGAATTTTTTTTTGAGAATTCAATGCAGAAGTACACACAGAATTTCAGAAATAATTTTTCTAGACCTGAGACTGTTGGTGAAAATTTAAGAGTTCTGAATCAGAGATTACTTCTAATGGACAGTGATCTGGAAATAAAATTGAGTAGTAAAGGAACCTGTCATCCACAGGATCTCTGTCTTGTTGCTAAATTTGGAAGTTCACGTGGATTAAGCAGTTAGGAAAAGTAGCTGAAGTAGCAACCACTGCTCAGAAAAGTTATACCTACTTTTGCCTTGTATGTGATTCTAAGGAAGCTACTTGTATCACATCACTTTCTAACAAGGAACTAGCAATGCAGTGCTCATTCCTGGTTGTGAAAATTGAGGTCTTTTCGTAGTTTGGGAGAAAAACTGGATGCAGAGGCAGATTAAGAACTAGAGACTTTTGTGTGCATAAACACTATAAAATAAGAGCTCATTATTTTTTAAGAGGTTGAAAGCATTTCTGTTCCTGAGATGTGTGTTCATTATCCTTTATTATAGAGCAGTGATAAGTGTTCTGTCGTCTCGTGGCATTGTTCCTAATTGTTAATAGATTTATTTTTTGCAAATAATTGAGATAGTATGACACAAAACAAATTGATGAAACCTGCCTCAAAAGAAATAGGCCTGTAATTGCCACCAAGCTCGGAAAGTGCAGTTAATCGGCATGTTCTAGCTTGTAATAGTGGGTAGAATAGTTGTGTCCACCGTCTCCCGTTTTCACAAGAAAAGGTCACTAAACATTGCCCAAACAGCTGCATTCCTCCCACTGCACAGGATAGACACTTTCTACTTTTATTGTTGCCTCTACACAGAAAAAGATAGGATGAAGATTCTTTTGTCACATTTATGAGGTAAATGATGGTACAGAAAAAATGAAGAGCTTAACTGTTTTCTCAGTATAGTCTGTTCTGAGTACTAAATTAGACTGGAGCTGGTCATACATGAAAACCTTGTATCCTGTAACCACAATGCAGGTGTGCCGTGTATGTGAACTGAAGTGATATAGATGAGACACTTTTCTGGCAGTTCATATTTGATTATGTGCTACCCTTTGTACATTTAATGTAACATGGATCTATACAATCATAAAGATTGTTCATGTGAAATCAAATTTGTTTAACATGTTATTCAAACTATTAAGTTATATATCTGTGTGAAGTTTTATTTAGGCTATGAAATCCTGAATTTGAAGGATTTAGCAAAGGCAACATTGACCATCAGTATATTATTAACTGACTAACTTGCAAAGCCTTTTTATGTAGATATGGGTAGGAAGAATGTCTCTAACACTACTTCTTCTTTTTTCCACTGTACATCAGCTATTATGGAAATACTAGTAAAAATACCTTCAAACACAGCAAATTCAACTCTGAGAAGTTGAATATATTAATAGGCTGAAACATTTGGAAGAATTTAATTTTGTCCTTTGGTATAGTATAACCTGGTAATTATTTTCTTTTAAACTATTCTAGGTTTTGTATTCCTATTCAATAGGTTTTGTGTATATTTTATTTGGATTAATATGCACTAGTGGATTAAGCCCTGCAGTAACATTCTGCTCAAAGGTAGGTGTAAAAACTTCCTTTTTTCTATGAACAACCTCACTGGAAAACATTGCTCTGCATGGTTTAGAAAATCTCATCACTTCTCTGAAGTTGTATTTTCATCATGTAAACTGGTTGACTGGTATAATTCATACATTTAGTAAGTAGTTGCAGTCTTTGATGTATACGATAGGGTGATGTTTTAAAAAGCAAAACAAAATCATAGACCAGACTTAGGCACTTAGGATTTCATTATTATTTTTCCATTATTTAGCTAAAATTATATGAAGATCTTTGCATGAATGCGTTATTGAACAGTTTATTGTTGCTTAAGCTGTTGATTAGAGTCTGTAGTTTTATGTAACTTTGCAGTACCTAAAGGTTTGTTTTACATATTCCTAACAGGCTTTTTTTGTTGTTGTTTCAGCATCCAGTTCAGACTTACGGTTATGCATTCCTTTTCTCCTTGACTGGGTATTTTGGCATATCCTTTGTTCTAGCATTGATTAAAATCTTTGGTGCCCTTCTGGCTGTAACAGGTATGAACAGATGATATCTTTACGGCTTTCAGAGAAGGAAGTGTGCTCAGAGCCTGTTGATACTTTGTATGCTCGAGATTGTTAATGGAAGAAGCGGTATAGAAAATTATTAAATCAAAGGAATTGCTAGTAAGACAGATGTGACAAATTGTGGCCTAGAAATTATTTGTACTAGTGTATTGTGGTTTGCATCAGTATTTTAGTATGTGGCATTACCCGACTGTGGCAAAAGTAGCTGCAGCCAGATGACAACTATTATGAGTGAATGCCTTTAACCTCTGTCTTTGTAAGTTTGTGAAACAGTCAAGTGACTGAAGTGTTTATATATTGGAATATCCTCGGCTGTTGAAATAAGGGGAAATGATCCCGCCGTCTTTTAACAGCAGTTAATTGTAATGTTAACATTTGTTACGTATGTACCAGCACTAAAGGAAAAGTCCAACACTGGATCATTTTTCAGCATCTTCCTGTACACCTATTTCTACCCTGTCCCTAAAATTATTATTTTTTACTATACACAACTGCAACTACGTGAAATTGTTAGTAGAAAATTGTTACTTCCAATCTTAAAATGTATTTTTCAAAAATCATTGGTTTCTCATCTGGCTTCTATAATTCATGTAGTCATTACTTCAGTATGTCAAGAACAGTTGCACTAGACTCATTCCTTCAGCAGGTTACCTTTTCTTAAAACTACAAACATTAGTCACAAGGGCCTTGTGGAGGGTACCGTGGAGCTACTTTCCTCTCTTCCCTCTACCCCGAAAAGCTGGTTTCTGTCAGGTGATGCTGCAGTTCCTTTGCAGTAGTGGAGAGGAAAATACAGTTATTTTCTGGCCTGAGGACTGCATGCTTTGCCCTCCTATTAATTGTTACCTCTATGGCACTCCTGTTTCACACTTGTTTTTAGTGAAGTTAAATACATCTTATCACTGGAAATTGGCCCAGATGAGAAGGTTGGTTCATGTATTAGAATAGCCTTATTGTGCAAAAAAGTGTTTAAAAGCCTTCCCAGGTTTTCTTATGCCTGACCTTGACAATCCTACCACTTGAGCCCTTTCCGTCTTGCCTGTAGCAATGTGAAAATGTTTATTGTGCCTTGGAAGAACACCACATTCATTACTGTCCCTCCCACCCCCCATCCACCCTCCCCCTTCTTGGGGGGAGTGGGGTGAAAGAGTTTAATGAAAATTGTATTTCTATTAGCAGAATGAGAAATTATCAGACTTAATTGGGAAAATGAAGAAAAGGCACTTAATTTAGAAGGAAATGGTTACATAAATATTTTAATTAATAACTGATTTGAAAGAACAGAAATAATCGTAATTAGAAAAACTGAAGTAATTCAACCATTTTTTAAATTATTCATCTGTAAACTGTTTTCTAATTAAAACTCAATTTTCTTTTTCATTCTCCTTTTATTTTTCATGTAATAGAAAATTATTTTGATGCACGTGCATTTCTTAAGATATACAGAAAATAGTCACTAAAAAGTTGAGATTGGCAGATAAAGCAATGGTGAAGGGTGTTTCTTCCACAACGAAACATGCTTTTAAGCAAATTGTGGAGGAGGGCTAGAGAGAACAAAACTTGCTTTACTAGCTATAAGAGCATGAAAAAACATCAGTAGTCACTAGTGCCTTTTGTCATAATGTTAGTAAGATTAATGTGGATGTAGCCCTGTAAGTAAGGCTTTCCAGTACGGTATAGTAAAAGCACTTCATGGTAAGCAAAGCATTTTATATTATTAAAAAGGGTGGTTTTCCTCTGGCGCAGGCAATGGTACTGGATTCTTTCTTAAGTAAGAAGCCTGTACTATGGTATAATGCCTTCATAGCTAAACTTCTACTCCTGACCCCATCGTTAGTTGTTTTGGGTTGTTTTTTTTAAATAGATTGTATAATTTTTACTCATTTATTGATTTTCTTTCAGTGATAAACTGTGTAGATTTCCTAGTACACAATTTACTAGCAACACTGTATTGTCTGTGGCAGATACCACTGAAATTGTTCAAATAATTATTTGAGCTTTTGGTAATTTGAGAGTTACCTAGAGAGTTAACTTCCATTTCAGTAACAGAATTGTGTTCTCAACTCTTCTTATAAAATTGATTCTTTCTAGTGACAAGATCACATATAGAAGAAGGTCTCAGTGGCTTTGATGAAAACTTCCTAATGCATAATCATTGAAGTCAGATATCCTTGGCCTGTTAGGTTTCTAACCAAAATTGCATTTGTCTGCACTGCTAGGTAAATTTTCAGTAACTTCAAAAGAATGGCAAGATACTGATCCATTTCACTTAAAAATAAAGCCCAAAACACCACTGAACTGTGGTAATGTGAGATGGACATGGCAAGAAGTTTGACGTATCCAAATTGTCATACCAATTTCTTGGGCTTTAATAGATTAGGTTATACCATCAGTTACTTGCAAGGAATATTTGTTGCATTCAGATACTGTGAACTGATTAGTGTGAAGTTATTAAATATCAAGTCTTGTTCTGGAAGTTTCTCTGCTGCAGATACTGTGACTGGAGGTGATGCTACTCATGCAGTCGTACTTGTTTCAAATTGCATATGATTCTAGGCCTATTTTTTTTCACTAGACTGGTGCATCTGCAGGCTGGTATTGCACCAAGGATGATAATAATTTTAGCCAGACACTTCATTATGTAATGAAGTTATCTAGTAATATTGAAGACCACATTCTTTTGCAGTAACAAAATTCTTAAAATAAATATTTTGTTTTCCTCTGTAGTAACAACAGGAAGAAAAGCAATGACCATTGTGCTTTCTTTTTTGTTCTTTGCAAAGCCATTCACATTCCAGTAAGTATTTATAATTTTAAATAGGCTTTTATATGCTTCATAAAAATTATGTCCTTGATCATATAACAATAGTAATTAATCATATTCAGGATTTAATGTTTTTCATTTAATATATTCTACACCTGTTGGCCATCTGCTGTAAATATTAACTGGCTAATGCTGTTGGAGGAAGTAGTTTTCATTTTTTTAAAGATCTGGAAGACAAGTTATTCCACGTGTTTATATTGTTTGTTTGTTTGCTTGTTTTTTAAAGAAAAATCTTCTGTCTAGTGCTTAGATGCTTATGATGCTTAATAAATTGTTTGGGAACTTCCTCTGTGGAGGAAGATTTTGCTAAAGGAAGGCATTTTCTCCGTTACAGTATTGTTTCCCTTTTATGAGCTCAGGTTTGAGTTCTTAACTAGCACTTTTAAATAACTTCAAGCTTCTATTATCTTGATATATTAAATGGCAAGATTTTTGAGCTTGAGTTTATTCCCTTTTCTTAATTTCAAGAAGGAGCTTACATTGAAAAATGCAGCTAAGTTGCTACATTGATCCTAATTGCTTCTGGTTTGAAGGAAAATAGAATTCGATTTTATTGCTATGTATAAATTTATTGGAGATTGAAGAACAAAGCTTCCAGCCAACTGCCCAAATAGAAATTACTCCAGCTAAAACTCTAAGGACTACTTCATTCATGTGAGGAAGAACAGCTGCTATTTAGTTATTAGTTAAGTATAAGTGCATCTTAATAAGCTCTCCAACCAGGACAGAAAAAGGAAAGGTGGAAGGATAGTAATAATAAAAATTCAAGCAAATTCTTCCTTAGAGTCCACTAATTTGTGGGGATTTTGTTCCCTTAAACTCTTCTCTCCTTAATGTAAGGGCTTTATTTTTGCTTAATCCACAAATATTGGTATGTAATTGCTATGGGTAGGTGTTAATGGTAACTTTTTTTTCCCCTCTCTTCTCCTTTCCCTTTAGGTACGTGTGGTCAGGCTTACTGGTTGTCCTTGGTATATTTCTTAATGTTTACAGTAAGAATATGGATAAAATCAAAATCCCTTCACTGCACGGTCTTTGGAAGAAAAGTGTGGAAGAGAGAAAAACAAGGACATTGTCACAAACTGTATAGACAGTGGTTTATGCCTTGTCTAGGCTATGACTTACTGTTACTGTATTATTGGAACAGTCTTCAACTGATTCACTTTCCAAAGGGAACATTATTAAAACCAAAGGAGCTGAAGGCATATCGTCTGCTTGCAGATTGCTAAAAATGCACATTTTTGTGAGCCCTTTCTTCAGAGCACTTGAATTCATCGTAGAAGATGGTGTGGGCGATTGTCAGATGGCATTATCGAGCAATGAAGGACCGCAGCTCCTGGCAGACTGCTGAGAAGCTGCACTCCAAGTGAAATGGAGTAGAAGACTAATTTGGGCATTTTAATAATATTGGCCATGTGGCTGATCTAGTGTTAGTGGTTCTTTGTCTTTGTTAATCGCCTAGGCAGGGTAATTTAAATGTAGTACTGTGTTAACATTTAATGGAACCTAATCAGCCACTAATTGACCAAATTGCAATTTTAAAGGTGAAAGGATTAGAATATGCTATGTTGTCACTTTTTTCATTTTAAATAAAAATGTTGAGGTTTTTTTTTAAGTTATTGATTTGATCTTCACAGAACTTGGTATTTATTTTAATAATCAAAATTGTTACGGAATTTTTACAGTGTTATTCTTTCTGATTATTGTTTGCAAGTGAAAAAAAAATGAGATGGAATTCGTGCAGTCAATACCCGTGCTTTTACAAGGGGGCAAAGAGCTTTCAGGCTTGAACAGGGTGAGAACACAGAATGAAAACGTCGTGGTGGAAATAGTGGTGTAAGAAGCTGTTATTTGCTTATTTTGTGGTGAAGTACAAAATTTCTGCTGGCCTGTGGCCCTCCATACCATAATAGTATAAAAAGACATTGAAGTCCTCTAAATTAGTATCATTGAATCAAAACTCTTCATTTTCAGTATTGGAGTAAAGAATAACAGCATCTACTGATGTTTTTGGAATATATATTGTGTCAGTCTTTGTGTGGTCCTGTGATGAACGTAAGAGGATTAGGGTACAGATTACAATTTTCTTTATTTAATGACAGGAGGAGACAATGTACTACCAGTCTTTTTCATCTGAATTTAGGAAGACTAAGTCCATTTATCTCTCTTACTTTCATATTCAACTTGCTTTTGAATCGCTCACCGTCTCTTTCATTTTATATATTTAACAATAGCAGTTTAAAAATACTAATCACCTTGCAGTTTATTGTTCTCATGTGGTCATGATTTTTTTGTTGTTCTGTCCCATCAGTGCATCTTGGTGTGTGTTCTTTCAACTTAGACAGAAGAATTATAAATTGGATAATAGACTTATAGTCAGGGACAGTGTACAAAGAATTAAAATATCTCACAGGATTGCCTTCTGCCAAAAACACTAGCTTATGAAAGTATTCAGAATGTGCAAAATTATTTTCAGACATTTAGAAAGAATTGCTGTTCTACAAGATTGTGATCAAAGCACAGACACAAAATGTGCCTTAAGTTTTGCTTATTGAGTTAATAGCTAGTATATGTCATATTAAGTATGTTATAAAATAGCCCATGGAATAACATAGCCATCTTAGTGCCATGGGTCAGTTAGATGGAGTGGAGAGCTGCACTAACGTAACTGCACAGTTTCTAGCACTCAGGCTACTCTGGTGTGTCAGCAAAGCCTTTGCACCCATATACACCCAGTGTTGCCAAGTTACAAGGATTTATTGTGTGTCACAACTTTGTTTTTTAAATTCACAGCTGCTGCATGATTAATTGTGTCCTGGATAAAGCAGAGAGGTGTGAACTTGACAGATGCTTTGTAAGTGAAGGATTGCCTGCCATGGCTATACATTTTCATGTTGCAGCTAAAGTTTTATGATAAGATACGAAAAAGACTTAATATTTCAAATTTGATGCATGAATGCTTTTGAGCAAGTCAAGGGGATTGATACACATTTCTTTCCCCATAATGTTTATCAACTCTTACATTCCCTTGTGTTCTTTTCAGTAAATGAAGTTGCTCTTTCCAGTAGGTTTAAATTGCTTATCGAGCTTAAAAAGAGGGACAGTTTTTGAACCATTGAAAATACAATAATTACAGAACATTTACTGCTCTGTTCATTAGGTTGGTGGAACTTGGAAATTAACATAATTTTGACAATTTTTCAGTCTCTGTTTTGCCATCTGCTAAACTCCATTGCTAAACTTTATTGAACTTGAGGAAACCTAATTATGTGATAGCTACCATTCATGTAGAAAGTAATACTAAATGTAATTTGTTTGGCATCTGGTTTGTATAAATAGATGAGAAGTCAATTCCAATGTTTCTGACCAGAGTTCAAATGTAGTACGTAGGTTGCCAAACAGTTTGTATAATCCAGTTTTGTGTCTATCTTCTCTCTTTGGAGAGCATAGTATTCACAGTATTTACTTTTTAATTTATTTTCTATTGTATATGAGAATGAATTTAACAAAGCACATGTTAGGGAAGTTTTGATTTATTTTTTTATTAATTTTTTTCTTAACTACAAAAATATATGTTTTGTTTTACAGGCATGCTTTTAAAAATTATTTTTCTAGGCAAATTAATATTGTAAGTTTAGTGTCAGTGGCATAAATTGACAATTCATATTTTTATTTTCATAGGCATAAGCCTAATATTTGATAATCAACAGTATGTAAGCATGTTAATGTAAGTGCACACAGAAGTGAGAGCAGCTCATAATTTGCTACCTGTCATGGTCTGTGCAGTTTCACATTTTCATTGAGAAGTTATTGTTTGTGGATGTTTTGTTGTTTGGGGTTTTTTTTAAGAAGCTTATAGCACATGCAAGTAAGAGAACATTACAGACTTCCAAGTGTTCTTATTACAAAACTTTGTTGTAGTATCTTCTGTACTGTAGATGTTTGTTGGTGTTGTCTATGACATATTAATAAGGGCTTGCCCACAAAGTATATGTAAATTCTTTATTTTTCATGTAAGAGCACTTATACTGGGGTGTTGGTTAACCTTTCCTAATGTTGCTACGTTTACATTTAATACTGATTGACTCCTGGACTCTTTACAGTAGGCATTATAAAACTTCAGAAAGAAAATATTGATTCTGTCACCATAAATTTTATTATCTAAATTTAATATGAATTATTTGCTTCTTATTCTTATCCTACACAACTTTCTCCTTTCTGCAGGAAAACTGTGGTATAAAAATTATTTACAATGGGGTTGAAGTTCACTCTTAAATTTTAGGCTGCACAAAGTATCTTTTGATGTCATCAACCTAAACTCTGCGACACCCTCTATTTCTGCCTCCTTTGGAAGACTTAGGGAGCTCCATTTTCTCAAATTTGGATGCCTGTATGTAAATACAAGCGTGGAAGAACTAATGCTCTCAACCCTGCCCCTAAACCTACAGTGTTTCCCAATAATGCATTAAGTTGTTTTTCTTAATTTTTTTTTTTACTGCTCTTGTACTTTGAACTTACCAAGCATTTTAAGCTAAAACTTAGGCATATATCTTTCCTCCTTTTCTTCCTTATTTCTTATTCGTCTTTCTTACTCTTGGATGCTGACTCCCTTTTTAACATACTCTGTTGATACACTATGGATTGTTTCAGGTTTTTATTCCTGTATTTAAAGGCTCACATACTATTACAGGTTAGTCACATTCCGTATTTTCGGTTTCATATCAGGTATGAGTGACTGAATGATCCATGAAAAAAGCTTTCCTTTTATGCTTTGTTATTTTTTGAAAAGTCTTGATGAGAACGTGTATGAGTTAACTCCTTGACCTCATTCCATCTTCCAGAAAATCCCTCTTCTCCCTTGCCTTTGAGAACTAAAGGAAGAGGAAATAAATTATTGCAAGTGTTCCGTTTTCTTTAATAAGTGCCTTCCTTAGTAACCTGGTTTATCTTAATTAATTGTTCCTTTTCTTTCTGCCTCCCATGCTCCCAGGCACAAACAAGCCCTTCTCTCATGTTTGACCAGTGCTTGTTCAGTCATGGAGACTTTTTGAGCTGTTTACTCTTCTGGAAAGGTGTATAGAATTGCATGTATACTCTGGAGGGCAGGAAATAATAAGTAAACTTCACAAGTTAAGGAAGTAATTAAATGGATTCATGCTTTCTTTCTAGAGGGATTTTATATATAGTTTAGGTAATAGCTCAGAATTTGTTGGTGGAAGGGGTTCTTTTTTCTTTTACATTTTACCTGTTTAAAAATCTTTATGTTAATTTTAATATTTAATATAAAATTCCTGACTATTCAGGCAGTTTATAGACATTAATTCTTGTCTTGCCTATGAGGCAGAAAAATCCCATCTCCATTTCATTGATGAAGCAGAGATGGTAACTTGCCCAAAGTTGCCTTAGTGAGTCTGTGGTAAGCAGGGAATAGATGTTAATACCCTCAATTATTCTATGCCCCAAGTACAACAGAGCCCTTCTGTACCTGAAATAAAACTCATATACTCACCTTTTGTTTACCCCAGTATTAGAAATTTTAAATTTCTTCTGTTATGTGATCTATATTAGTATCATTTAAGTGAAATTCAAGGCAGCCATAGAATAGGCTTCCTGCAGTTTGTTTGAGCTGCTTTGCATTATGTTCATTGTTACTGTCTTTTTGAGTTGTTCTGTTCCCTGTGAATGCTGCAATGGAAACAAGGCAGAGAGAGTAGCAGTCACAGGAGAAACCCATGTCCTTCGCTTTCATGTGACTGGTCCAAATTCAGTCGATGTTCCTACTGGTCAGAAGCTGGTGCCATTGGAAAACTGAGGAATTGTCATAATGCAAGGAACTTAGCTTAATGACATCATGCTGGATCTGTATCTTTGCCATTCACTGTAGAGAAGCAAAGACAATAACACAATAAAGAATATTCATGCACAAGTACTCAGCTTAGAATATAATGCTGGCTTGATGCTTCTTTTATACACCTTGATCAGTTTCTGGTTTTTTGCTGTTTTATCTTGAGGTGTGATAGTAATGTGTTTCTTCTCTACATTTTTGGATATTTAAATGTTTTCTTTGTTAGATTTCTCAGTTTTATTGCTTCCTCATCTCTTGGTCTTTATTTGCAGTGTAAAGCTTTACCTTGTAATCTTCATTAAATCTGGACTGTTCCGTTCTGGGCTCCCCAGCACAAGAGATAGAGGGCTACAGGACAGAGTCCAGCAAAGGAACATGAAGATAATGGTGACACTGTGGAGCATCTCCCCTGTGAAGAAAGGCCGAGAGAGCCAGGAGGGTTCAGCCTGGAGAAGAGAAGGCTCAGGGGTATCTCATCAATATATATACGTACCTGAAGGGAGGGTACAAAGAGGATGAAGACAGGCTTTTTTCAGTGGTGCCCAGTGACAGGACCAGAGGTATTGGGCACAAACTGAAACAAAGGAGGTTCTCTCTGAACATCAGGAGATGCTTTCTTACTGCAAGGGTGTGTGAGCACTTGTATAGGAAGCCCAGGGAGGTTGTGGAGTCTCCATCCATGCAGATATTTGAAAGCCATCTGCGCATAGTCCTGGGCAGCCAGCTGTAGGTGGCCCTGCTTGAGCAGGGGAGGTTGGACCCTATGACCTCCAGAAGTCCCTTCCAGCCTCAGTCATTCTGTGATCATGAATCTTATGATCAGGTTTCTAATACTTCCATTTTCCCATTTCCAAAGCATTAATAAACATCTAAAACAAGTATCTCTGTTTGGATCGGCTACAGTAACCTTACTGAAGCTGAAGAAGCCATGCTGACAATACCCAGTAGTGTGATACTAGCTGAACTGTGAGTAGCTCCAGACCACAGTCCCCTTGAAAGACGGACCTTCATTTAGTAACTGCTGCTCAATGTGAAATGATAGTATGTGAACCTCTTAGAGCAAATGCAAGAAACTGGTAGATTAAATTGATGCTGTCAACACAAAACTATTTGAATGTGTTCATGAAGGTGTCCAAAATTGCATTTGTTTTTTTGCATGTAGCTCTTACCGTGCTCCTGGGTGTTAGCACAGCTTCTGATTGTCAGGTGGCTGTTAGAAGTGTTGCTACACCATTTGCTGCCTGTTAAGTTGTCAGCATTTTGCATAAATATGGTCAGCTGTGATAGATGCCATCCTGTTTGTCCAGGTATAAATACAATTTTGTAGTATCAGGCATATATAGGAGCATATTTATACAAAAATTTCTGTCATATAGCAATCCTAGTTCCCTATAAAACTGAAGAAGATTTGCCGTGTCAGGTTGTACACTTGAACCCCAGCAGCACTGGAACACACAAGAAATGCTGCTGTTAACCATTGTACCATCTGTCGTATGGTAATCAGCTGTTTATATGGAACCACAGCAGTAAAGATAAAATTGATTAAATAAATAACCCCTGGGCTTCTAATTAGTATGGTACATCTGAATGTTGTGTGTTGTAAGTTTGGCTTCTATTGCAAACTGTCTCCTGGAATGGACTTGGTGATATGTTCTGAGTGAAATACTCTGTCAGACACGGGAGAGGAGGGCAGAAGAGCAGGCTTTGGATATGGTCTGTCTGATGGATTCTGTGCCACCAGTACGTCTGCTTTGCTCTCTGTGGAGACAGCAGGTCTATCTGTCCTCAACTTACTGAATTTTCTAGGTAGTGCTGGCAGCAAACTCAATTTACCAAGCCATGTCTTACACGTGGTTTAAGAGCATTTGTGCTTACTTCCTTTGAAGCCTACGTCTCGAGGAGGAAATGTGGACATCCTAGAAGTCTGTCGTACTCCTAAGAAATCGGAAGGTGGGTTTTTTAGGTCAAGGTGGAATAGGATGCTTTCCCTCTTCTCCCTAGAAAGGACAAACACAATGCTATTATAAGAGAAATATTATTGCTTCAGTTATAGTCTGTAAGCAACTAGTGAGTGGTTCAGTAGGCCACTAAAATAATCTTTGGGAATTCAGACACATTTATAGGATCTATTAACTGGTTCCATTTGTAGAAGAATGAATCTTGCCTGACAGACTACAATTTTTTTCACTTTTGCTTCAGAGTTCCTGTACTCCTTTGCGTTTGCACAACACTACAGCAGCTATTGGCACTCAGTACTAACATAAATACGAATATAATCAAAACTCTGAAGAGAAATATATTTTTCATACTATTGTCCGCAACTGAGGAACTGGAATGAGGCAGCAGTGGCATCTCAGTGACAAAGCATTGTGAAAGCTTGGCAGCCTAGTCTTGAGTAGGACATGATATTGTTGGCTGTCAGGGCAATCCACGACACACAGAAGTTGTGGGCCAAAAGACCATCTTTAATGATTTTACAAGACTTTTTATACCCCTTCCCAAGCTGAGCGTCCATGCACAATTGGTTTAGCTAAAGACTGACAGTTCATAATTGGATGACTCCTTCTCAGTTGTAACTTCATAATTGGGTGATTCCACCTGCGGCCTGGCAGCTTCCTAATCTTGTTTACTTGGCTCTTCTTGGCGCCTTCCAGCTTCTCCGAGGATACACGGCCATCTATTAAAGGCCAATGTTTAAGTTCACACACTCTAACTCCTCGGACCAGCCGAGGTTTCCCACAATTCCCCCTTTTTGTATTTGTGCTACAAAAATTGCCCGTGCCTTCTGCTGCAGGGCCTTTGCAACAGAGACACAAGACATGGCAACGTTAACACAAACACAACAATGAACAAAATCAACATTCTAGATCTTACCAAAGATGATAACTACCTTGACAGTCCCCATCCTTTAAGCAATCCATTCAACTAATACCACCCATTGGCTCCTTATCCCGATATAATACATTCCCTCAAAGCCTTCAAATTCATGTCCTATTATGGTTCTATTTTATGATACAGCATACGTAACACTATCAACATCAGTTAACAAACCACTCAGTGAAATCAATGTAGCATTGGTTTGCTTACCTAGCCAACATTCCAAGTTCATTAGCTTTTTAAGGCGGCCACTGTAGCAACCCCAGGTGCCAATACCGTAGGCTGGTAGCTTCCTAATCTTGTCTACTCAGCTCTTCTTGGTGCCTTCCAGCTTCTCCAAGGATACACGGGCATCTATTCAAGGCCAATGTTTAAGTTCACACACACTAACTCCTCAGACCAGCCAAGTTGGATGCATGCTACAGAGGTTCTCCCTCATGGCATGCTTCTTGCTGATTCCAAAAACTGCAACCCCTCATGTGAGTTTATTACATGAGAACTATTGTAGTACTTTGCAGGACTATGCGCTATAAGTAAAGAGGACTGTGCTTAAGAAGTGGAGTATGTCTTATGAGTAGAAAGTAGAGCAACACAAATGTGCAGATAGGTGAGTTACTCAAACCTGTTTCAGACTTTATTTGAATGACCAGGTCCAGCTAAGTAGTTGTGTCTCACAGTCAAAAGAGGGGTAGAAATAAGAATTGGAAATACCCCATGTTGGCTTTCAAAATTACTCGTGGTTTGAAAGTACCACTTCAGAAGTGCATTAAAAAGGAGATGTGGCTCTGAAAAACCTCATAATTCAGTGATAAACAGTGCTGTTTAAAGATAGAAATGGCTTCTCCGCTTGCTGTGTCTTTAATCTGCTGTATTAACACTCTCATGCTTAATCCAGTAAATCTGCTTATGCTTACAAACAGGTAAAGGTATACCTATCTATAGCTTGATGGGTGTTTCAGATTGAGATAGACATTACAGCCACAGGATTTGGACAATCATGGACATGTCCATAAAGAGGATTTGGGGCCCCTGAAAGGCTTTAAGGCATAAAGCAGAGTTCATCTAGGCTTCAGGCAGCGACTAAGCGGAATTTGGGCTCTTCAGGCTTTAACATGTCTTTAATCTTTTGTTATTCTAGCCTAAAGTTAGGATTATTTATTTTATGTACTATCCAAATTTTGGTACTGTAAAATCTTTTTAGTGAGAAATACACTAAAAAATGCCCTTAATAAGCAGTTCAAGTTAACAGTTGGCAGGATTCTATCCCTAGTTTACACTATCCTGTACAGTGCAGCTAATAATAAAATCTGAATGCAGAATGTCAAATGAAGACAGTTTTCTTGCTGCTAGGTAATATTACTGTCCTTGATTTTAACAAAACAAAAGAAAAAAATTCTACATAACCACATAGGTAAGAACTGATTTAAAAGTAGCTAATGCATACTATGAGCCACACCTGATTTCCCTGGCCTCCTTATCCTTAATAAATGACTCATGCCTGGCTGTACAGTCTTGATTTGCAAACCCCATCTTTCTTGGGATTAAAGCAGCCTGGGATTAAGCAAGCATGTTTGCCAGGGATGAGACCAGCTGTTGCCTAGAGCTTTTGGATCCCCATGCACATAGGTAAAGGCAGCTTGATTAGACCAACTTAGACTTGGTAGATTTTGCATTGCAAGAGAGCTTCAATATAACCTGTTCTTTCTCTGAGGAGAGCTCATTTTTCTTTCCAAGAAGGTGGGGCATAAGCTGTGTACAAACAATAAATGTTTGACTTCTAAATAGAAATGTCACTAGTTGGGAGAGCGAGGGTTTTTTTCCTAATGACAGGTAAATTTGTATGGAGAACAGGTGTAGCTGTGTATCGGAAAGGTACAATATGTTGTCTTTTACCAGAATTTATTTCTGCACTGTGAACTTTGGTAGGATGAGGAAAGAACATCAATAAAGGAAAGAAATTAAAATCAAGATGTGTTGGACAGCAACAACGTTGATTCTTGACTATACTCTTTTTCCGTTACATAACGTTGGATGCAGAAGATAGAAAGCAGGTTTTTAGTAACCACACTAAGAATCAGGACAGGGATTTTTCAAAGAAATTGAAGCCTTAACTGCTTCACTATTCTGAAAATACTAAATTCAATCACCACAGAAGAGCTCTAGACTGCCCCTCTCTGTGCAAAGCTTCCTTTGCTATCTGCAGAGATCCACTGTGAAGACAGATTCATCTTAAATGTATACCTGGATTGATCAGCAAAGACATTCATTTTAGCTGTGCTTGGACTTCATGGTTGGAAATAGGATAGCTCCAGTCAGTCATCTTTAGTGCAGACCCTTCAAAGTTGAAAACAGCTGTACTAAACTGAAAATGAGTGAAGCACGTTTGGTAGATATACAGGTGGCTGAAGGGAGCTGTATATGATTTAGTGTGTGATTTCTTCAGTTTGCTAGATTCCTTCTTCCAGAGCTATGGTTGTCAGATCAGCTTAACTATTCTCTTTCTAGTAATGACTTGCAATGTTACAACGTTTGGTTTTGAAAGCGTGGATTCTTGTATTTTGCACATTTGGGGAGAGTTCAGGTTGATTTTTTTTTCTTTGTATTTTTCCTAATTAATATGCTGTGGCACAGGGAATTCTCTGTAAGTATTCAATATTGACCTTTTATCCTTTATGCTTAGTTTATTTATTGAGGCTCACAGTAAGAGCTGTCTGCATCTCATCTTCCCTGTGTTCATTGCTATTATTGTAATGCTTCTTCAACAGTACTGGTAACCTGTGTTATTTTCTCAGCCTCATGTAGTAAATAATGGTACATGTCTGAAGCTTATCACAACAGCAAATAAGATAGTGCATAATGCATCATCCTCTCCAAACTTCCACAGCAGGAAGGTCTGGCAGTACATCCATTACTGCTGTTATTTTTTTACAAAAAGCTTTATTTTTCTACCTGTGTATGTTGTAGGGCAGCAGCAGAAGAGCTGACACAGTTACATGAGGACATGGGCCTTTGGGAGAACATTGTTCCTTTCAGTCAAAGGAGCAACCCACACTGGATTGTTTATGGTTTTTTCTCTGTATTCACTCCCCTGCCCTCACCTTTTTCATTTTTTTCATTCTTGCAGTCTAACTGGAGAACACCACTTAAAACCCTGACATCCTAGTTACTAGTTTTATACTATTAGAGTAATTTTTCTATTATTTTTTATTCCTTTCACCATGGTAACTGTGAAAGGTAACTACGAAACACGTCCTTGAGTGTCCATAGACTTATTCTTGTGTTATCATTCTGATCCAAGGATATATGTACTATTTCTTTATGTAAAGGTCTTGAATTATTGAAAAAATAAGGGCCAGATCCCCACAAATATGTAAACATTTTGCTCCTTCAAATGAGTGATAGACACTGAAGAGTTCGTGTTCACAAATTTCTGTGACAGGAGACTTACAAAGCTGCCACACAGTAAGTTCTGTAGAAACTGCCTGTTTGTGTGCACTTCTCACTGAAAAAAGCATAAATTCTCTCTTATGTGTTGAGCGTATAGGTTATTACTGTGGAACACATTCTTCCCTATCTTGCAGTAACTTTCACGTGTCTGTGAGGTGAACATTTTGCAAGAAGCTGGAGTAAATCTAGGCCTAATCAGAGATATGCAGAGGTACTTTATTGAATACACAAATAGCCTTATGATGTCAGAGCACTCTTTACAAAATTGAGAAAAATCATAGCAAAGTCCCATTGCTTGTAGAGTCTGTTAGGATCCAATTATCATAACAGCAGTACTGGCAGCCTAGAAGTTGCACATTCAGAGAGGGACTGTTATACCCTCTCTCTGCTAAACTAGTTAATATTAAGCATGATTTTATCTTTATATTTTCCTGCTGATGCACAAAACCAGCACATTTGTCTAACATGTAATTTCATCTCAATTAATGTGTGAGCTACATCCTGACCCACCTAACTCTTAACCAATGTGTGAAGTAAATTGATGATTTGTTTTGATTGTGTGCAATAACTGACATTTATGAAACTAACTTAATTTGGTCTCCTTGCCTCTGAAATGCTGGTATCCAAAAGCAAACCAAGTGATTTACTTGGATTTGTTACTCAGAAGTCTGTGGCTGACACCACTGCAGATCACTTTTTAAACAGTGGATTCATAAAGTCCTGTTGAGCCACAACTCCCTGTTTCTCCACAGCTATCTGTAAAAAAATCTATATTGTTACTTTGCAAGAAGTGCATTAACTACAAATTCATACAAATTCTGTTGAATGTAGTGCGTTACGTTACCATAAAGCCTACTGGCACATATGAGCAGCATGGACTGTAGATCTATTGTTTTTTCACTGCAAGATGAAATAACTGCAACTTACACTTCAGAGAACAGAAATTTCAGAAAAACAGAATATCATATCTTGGGGATTCCTTGTTGAAAGAGAGGAGCCAGTGTTTCTGTTCTGGCAAATGCACCTCTTTCCTAAAAACAAGTGTTTAAAAGATCTTTCTTTGAAAATAAAGAACAGGGTACAACTATGACCTTATGTGTTTAACATGCATGGAATCTTTTTTTTTTTTAATGCAGAATAACTAACAGCAATTAATGATTTTAAAGAAACTGTGAGTACAAACAGAGGTTTGCAGAAATTCTTGAAAACTGAGAATGTCCAGATTACTACAGAAGGAGATCAACCAGTTCCACCCTGGAGCCAAGTTTCTGCAGTTTAAATTCATTCAAACTTAACAGCCGAACTGAAACAACTACATGTACAGTATTTGGGCTGAGGGCAGACTTAATGCTTAGGGGAAGTGTAAGGAACATTTTAGTGGTAAGGAAAGCAGAGGTTTCTCCAGGTCAACAAAACCTGTGGAAGAACAGTTTGCACTCAGTACTGTTGCATCTGAGATGGGATGTTACATTTTTAGTCAAAGATAGTGTTTAAAAGCCCTAAGAAACAAAGAGGTGCTTCAACAAAGAAGATTGAAGAAGTGCCAGATCAGGAGTCTTTCATCCAGAGGTCCAGTTACCAGACCAGTCATCTTTGCTGCTGAAGACTCTTTTTGGTTCTCTTTGTCTTGAGAAGGCTGTAATGTTGCCAGAGATGCTAATTTATAGATTAGGTTCCAATATGAGAATGGAAAGATACAGGGACATTAGCCTACTACACTGTACAACACAATCTACTTGAAAATTTTTTTAGCAAGTGGTAGAGAAGTAAAATAAAAAATAGAATTATGTGTTCTACATAGGTTTTCTATAAAAGATGTCTTAAATTTTTGTGGTTTTACGGGATAAAATTTAATCAGCTCATTTACAAATTATTCCATTTATTTTATTCTTTATATTTCCCCAGCATTGTAGCTGGAGCATCAATAGCTGAGAATCTGTTCGTTACACATCTGATACTCCTCCAAAATAATGCTGGGATG
Organism: Clamator glandarius; assembly: GCA_033459285.1. Taxonomy (NCBI): domain Eukaryota; kingdom Metazoa; phylum Chordata; class Aves; order Cuculiformes; family Cuculidae; genus Clamator; species Clamator glandarius. Next base: position 644,321 of record JAUNZM010000136.1, read on the forward strand.
GCAATTTAGCGGGAGGTGGAGAGAGCATTCTCAATGTGGAGCATTATGTGGTCCCATTTAACCTGTGCCTTAGAGATCTGGCCACTTTGAGATTTTTCTAAAACAGTGAGTAATATGGGGGGAAAAAGTCAACATACTAAGTTCTTTTTCTTTGCTCTTGCTCTAGACATTTTTAAAGTAGGGAATTGTGTGAGTGTAGTGCATTTTCTAGTGGTGCCTTCCATTAAATATATTGCATGCTAGGTTTTGGAGTTTTTTAATTGGCATTTATGTAACAGATTTTTAATAGTTTATCCTAAGGAAAGTCATGAGCTAAATTAAAATTAAGTTCAGATTTTGATAATGTAATGCACAGATCATAAATTTTATGGGGGAGTTGTAACTATCCCCAGCCAAAACATTGTAGTTAGTCACTTTATACTTTCCACTCCACTCCCCAAAAATCTCACATCTTTTCTCTGCAAAGGATAAAACATTGGAGGGAAAATGTATTGCATTGTCTTCAAAGTGCTTAATTTGAGGAGTAAAAATGCCTCTCTGTCACTGAATAGTTAAAGCTTTGTGCTACTTCACAGCTGAGGTGAGGCTAAGAGCTTTGGTTACATTCTCTCCTTTGTTCTATGTTTTCTTCTGTAACCTTAACTGAATTTTCTGGATTTAGAGCACTTGCTTTACAGAGGGTATTTGAAGCCCCTTGTTATTGCTGTTTCTGTTGGGGTAACATGTACCCACCTCTGCCCCACCACTTCCCAAGCAGCCCTGCATTTCAAAGTTGTCCTCATTGTAGAAGCAAAATCAACAGGCGGTCAGACATAGAGGAAAACTACAGAGCAGTTGTCCCCTTTTCACAAATAAAGAAGCTGACACAGGAATGCTGTGCAGGGTAGTTCTAATGTGCGCCTGCCAGATCCCAGACTGGTGCCTTTATACTATAACTGCTGAATTTCTCTTGCTTTGTTTTATAGGTTGCATTTGAAGCTGGTTGTTTTACGCAGCTGCTTTAGGAAATGGTCCTGCATGGCTTTATTCCCATCAGCTGACAGAGATGTAAGAATTTCATTAGCTTGATAAGTGTTCTCATTCTGGCTGATAAAACATGAAAAATACCTTCAAGGGCTGCTGTGGTGGCCCAGATAGGGCTGTGTCAGAGACCCCAATTCATTTCACAGTCTTTCGGTCCTCTGGATGCCATATTTACTAAATAGATTCCCCTAGGTTTCTCCACAGCAGGCAGAAAGGCAGCTGAATAAAAGGCTTGGTCAATACTTTACCAACTCTTTGGATACTTGCTGGAGATTCATCAGGAAATGCTTCTGATGCAGTAACTTCCTAAGGCTGCCTTAATGAGCAAACGGGTTTACAGCCTCATCCATGCCAGGATGCTGTCTCACAGTGGCAAGCTAGAAGTAGGTCCCTTTCCCACCTGGATGCCAAGGGAGCTAAAAGTCTTTTGTGAGACACAACCCCAAAGCAACGAAAACCCATCCTCACCTGTGAATACTGGGTTAAAATGTTCACGTGCTCAAATTTGTTTAGGGGAAGTAGTGTTTAAATCTTGGAAGCCTTGAGTGTTCACCTCATAAAATTGATCCATATATCCCATTCTCTAGATAGGGAATGCAATTATGCCATGTGACTTCTGCGTCCACTCAGAATGCCTTCACTAGCTACCACTGAGCACTCAGCTCCTCCAGGATAAACAACAGGCTACAAATTCATAAAAACAATTGGCAAATAATGGTGAATAATAAATATATTTGATAAAATTGCAGTGTTGGCTGACAGTTCATTAAAAAAGAGGAGCTGAAATTGATCAAATGAATTGTTTATTACTAATTATTTGCCTAGTGCTGGCTGTGATGCGAGACCTTGAGGGTGGGAATAAATTATCTTAATGAGGAATTAGGCTAAGTCATGTTATAAATTCTCATTTCAAGAGCTAACCCCACCATTAATATATTTGCCTGGAACTGCGAATCTTCTTTAACAGCTGCCTGTCTTCTTTGGACTGCATAAAACATTTCTCCTTTTTAAGACTATTCTGAAAAGGAAGTATGTGGCCTCTCAGATTTTCTCTTTGCTAGAAACATCAAAGAATTACCAACGAGGAAATAACAGTAATGGAGACTCTAAGTTACATTTCATTATGGAGAAAGAAATGTTCACATTCCAAGGACAGATGAAGTACCAGATACCTTTTACTGTGACCTCAACACATCCCTGCTTTTGAAAAAACTCATTTGTATAGTGTATATTCTGTAATCGTATTACAGATATGATTTTCCAAGTGAAATAAGAATGGAGAAATGGGGATAAGCTGCCTTATGCAACTTGGAAGGGAAAGGAGTAACAAGGATGTGTGTATTGTTTTGCTTGTAATAGAGTCAAGAGTTGCCTATTATGAACTGAGCACTGTACAATCTTACGATCATAACATTTGCCTCAGAGAGTCCGTGTAGCAAGGATTTAAAATCTGCTCTTCCTTCATTATGTTTTTCTAGATACATTAGGTGAAGAGGCTGAGGACCATCAGGGAGTGTGAGAGGGAGATAGACCAGTGGAGTAGTGCCCTCTCACTAACTCAGCAGCCTGCTGGAGCTGGTACTTCCAAACAGCATCCACCTGCTAACTGCAAGGTTGGAGTTACAAGAGACAGGGAATGGCAGCAAGTTCCTGCTTCCAGATGAAGGAAACCTGCTCCCCTCAACCAGACAGCAAAACGCGAGACCCCCTTGGTGAACAAGTACCATGTGCTGCAGGTGGAATCCAATCCTGAGGATGATGGCTCCCACAGCCTAGAACCTTTCCCTAGGCCGCATCATCCTCAGAAAAAGATAAAAACATCCTCCATTAAGAAGAAGAGGAGAGTGATTGTTGTAGGGGACTCCTTCCTAAAAGGAACGGAGGGACCCACTTGCAGACCGGACTCACTCCACAGAGAGGTCTGAGGCTTACCAGGAGCATCAGTGAAGAAGATAGCTAGAAAACTTCCTTCCCTGGTCCAAGAGACAGACTACTATCCTCTGATAGTAGTCCAAACTGGTAATGATGATTTAGTAAGCAGAAAAACCAAAGCCATCAGGAAAGACTTCAGGGCCATTGGGAAAATGATGGAGGACTCTGGGGCACAAATAGTATTCTGCTCGATTCCAAGGCTAAATAGAGAGTACCTGGAAGTTAGGAAGAAGAACTCGATTAATGCCTGGCTCCGAGCCTGGTGTGAGGAGAGGGGCTTTGGCTTCTTTGATAATGGGGTGGCTCACATACCCCCAGACTTTGTTGCTAAGGATGGGACACGTGGGTCTCCTAGGGGGACTAAAGCCCTTGATAAAAACCTAGCTAAGCTCATAAATCAAGCTATAAACCAGATGTGAAGGGGGAGGGGATTGAGACCAGGCTAGACGGGAGCAAGCCTGGATGTGGGGCACTAGTGATTCAGAGAGGGTGTGCTGGAGAGGACCACCAGTACATCACCACACAGAAAGTGGGGGTGGTAAGGGAAATTCGGGCACTCTGGTACAAGCTACTCCAGTTACCAGACAATTGGGAATGAACTCTATTCCCTCTAAGAGGGCTGAAGGCTCGGCAGCTCAGCTGAAGTGCATTTACACCAATGCACGCAGCATGGGTAATAAGAAGGAAGAGCTGGAAGCTGTTGTAGGGCAAGGAGCCTATGATGTCGTTGCCATCATGGAAACGTGGTGGGGTGACTCATAAAACTGGAGTACAGATATGGTGGGGTACAAACTCTTCAGGAGGGACAGGAAGGGAAGGAGAGGAGGTGGGGTACCCCTCTTTGTAAGGGAGGACTTGGACACTGTTGGGATGGATTGTGGCGATGAGGAGATTGAGTGCCTGTGGGTTAAAATCAGAGAAGCCCATAAGAAGGTAGATTTTGTGATGGGAGTCTGTTACAGAACACCCAGCCAAGGAGAAGCAGTTGATGAGCTCTTCCATAAACAACTGGGGTTAATCGCCAGATCGATGCCTCTCGTTCTTGTGGGAGACTTCAATCTTCCTGATATCTGTTGGAAGTACAATAAAGCAGAAAGGAAGCAGTCTAGGAGGTTCCTGGAGTGTGTGGAAGACACACTTCCTTGCACAGCTGGTGAATGAACCGACAAGGGAAGGTGCCCTCCTGGACCTGCTGTTTGTGAACAGAGAAGGCCTTGTGGGGGATGTGGCAGTAGGAGGACGCCTAGGACTAAGGGATCATGAGATGATAGGGATTTCTGTTCTAGGTGAAGTGAAGAGGGTGGTTAGCAGGACAGTAGCATTAAATTTCCGGAGGGCAGACTTTGAATTCTTCAGAAGGCTGGTTGGCAAAGTCTCATGGGAGACAGCGCTTAAGGGCAAGGGAGCTCTTCAGAAAGGAAATTCTAGCAACTCAGGAGAAAGCCATCCCCATGTTCTGGAAAAATAGCCGGCAGGGGCAAAAACCAGCTTGGTTGAACAATGAGATCTTGAGTGATATCAAGAAGAAGAGGAATGTTTATGGGCTCTGGAAGAGGGGACAGGCCTCTTGGGTGGAGTACAGGAGGGAAGTGAGATTGTGTAGAGAAAAAATCAGAAGGGCCAAGGCTCAACTAGAAATCAGATTGGCAAAGTCTGTGAAAGATAACAAAAAATCTTTCTATAAATATATAATAATAAAAGCAGGACTAGGGGGACTATACAGTCCCTATTGGATGCAGAAGGAACAACAGTGACAGGGGATGAGGAAAAGGCTGAGGTACTTAATCCCTTCTTTGCCTCAGTCTTTAATTGTAAAGAAAATTGTTCCCTCTGTGTACAAACCCAGGAGCTAGAAGAGCAAAATGAGGCTCCCATGGTCCAAGAGGAGGTGATCAGGGCCTTACTAGCCCAACTAGACACCCACAAGTCTATGGGGCCAGATGGGATTCACCAGAGGGTATTGAAGGAGCTGGCGGATGTGCTGGCCAAACCCCTTTCCATCATCTTCCAACAGTCCTGGATGACTGGGGAAGTTCCACTGGACTGGAGGCTGGCTGATGTTGTGCTCATCTACAAGAAGGGTCGCAGGGAGGATCCAGGGAACTTCAGGCCTATCCGTCTGAGCTCAGTACCGGGGAAAGTCATGGAGTGAGTAATTCGCTCCATGCTATCATGGAGCGAGTGCTATCATGAAGCACATGCAAGAGAACCGGGTGATCAGGCCCAGTCAAGACGGGTTCATGAAAGGCAGGTCTTGCCAGAGTAATCTGATCACCTTCTATGACCAAGTGACTAGACTCTTGGATGAGGGAAAGGCTGTGGATGTAGTTTTCCTGCACTTTAGTAAAGCCTTTGATACAGTTTCTCATAGTGTTCTGCTTCAGAAACTGTCGGCCTCTGGCCTGGACAGGCACAGACTCTCCTGGGTGGAAAACTGGTTGAATGACCAGAGAGTGGTAGTAAATGGAGTTAAATCCAGCTGGAGGCCAGTTACAAGTAGGGTTCCTCAGGGCTCAGTCCTGGGTCTAGTCCTGTTCAATGTCTTTATCAATGACCTGAACGAAGGCATCGAGTGCTCCCTTAGCAAGTTTGCAGATGACACTAAGCTGGGTGGAAGTGTGGATCTGCTGGAGGGTTGGGAGGCTCTGCAAAGGGACCTGAACAGGCTGGACCACTGGGCAGAGTCCAATGGCAGGAGGTTTAACAAGGCCAAATGCCGGGTCCTGCACTTGGGGCACCACAACCCTATGCAGTGCTACAGACTAGGAGAAGTCTGTCTAGAAAGCTGCCTGGAGGAGAGGGACCTGGGGGTGTTGGTTGACAGCCGACTGAACATGAGCCAGTAGTGTGCCCAGGTGGCCAAGAAGGCCAATGGCATCTTGGCTTGTATCAGAAAAGGCGTGACCAGCAGGTCCAGGGAGATTATTCTCCCTCTGTACTCGGCACTAGTGAGACCGCATCTTGAGTACTGTGTTCAGTTCTGGGCCTGTCACCACAAGAAGGATGTTGAGGCTCTGGAGCGAGTCCAGAGAAGAGCAACAAAGCTAGTGAAGGGGCTGGAGAACGGGCTTTATGAAGAATGACTGAGCGAGCTGGGGTGTTCAGCCTGGAGAAGAGGAGGCTGAGAGGAGACCTCATTTCTCTCTGTAACTACCTGAGGGGAGGTTGTAGAGAGGAGGGAGCTGGCCTCTTCTGCCAAGTGACAGGGGACAGGACGAGAGGAAATGGCCTCAAGCTTATTCAGCTACATCCAGCGACAAGACAGTGAGTTCTGTGCTGGGGTGGCCATTAAAAAGGCGGCTGGGTGCTTCCCTGAGCGGGGTAAAACCTAAAAAACTCGATCAGGAGGTCGGCGCTGGGCTCCTGGGCAGCGGCCGTTCCCGCTTGGCACCTGACGGGAGGGGGCGGTCTCGGAAGCTTCTGCAGGGGATTTAAACGGGCCTTAGGGGGCACAGCGACCGGAGCACAGGTGAAGAGGAGCAGGGCACATTAAACAAGGCAGTTTGAGCGGCAGTTCGAGCGGGAGGGGCTGGAGCACGGTTGGAAGAGACTGAGGAAAATGGTGGATACCCGATGAAAGACTAAGGCCACACCAAACGTGAAGGAGGCCACCACCCAGATGGAGCCGCGGTGGGCACATGCAGCTACTTAGACCCTGGGCTGCAGACAGTGCCCCCCTCCCACAGCGGCTCACGCCTCTGGCACTGGCTCTACCTGTGGAAGCTGTGCTCAGGTGGGGGAACTGCTTCATATGGTGGAAGAGCTGAGGAAAGAAGTGGAAAGGCTGAGGACCATCAGGGAATGTGAGAGGGAGATAGATGCGTCGAGCAGGCTGCCGGAGCTAGTGAAGCTGAGCACCACCCACCGATAAGCTGCAAGGCTAGGAGAGACAGAGATGGGGGATGGCAGCAGGTTCCTGTCCGGAGAAGGAAACCTGCTCCCCCCACCCAGGCTATAAACCCCCAGATTTCTCTGGGGAACAAATATGAGGTGCTGAGGGTGCATCCAATCCGTAAAGATGAAGAGGGCTGAACCCACAGCCTGGAAACTTTTCCAAAACTCCATCATCCTGCTACAGCCTTAAAAACATCCTCAGTTAAAAAGAAGAGGAGGGTGATTGTCTTGGGGGATTCTCTTCTTAAAGGAATGGAGGATCCCATCTGTAGGCCGAACCTGCTCCATAGGGAGGTCTGCTGCTTGCTGGGAGCATCAGTGAGGGACGTTACTAGAAAGCTCCCTTCCCTGGTCAAGGACACGGACTACTACCCGCTCTTAGTTTTTCAAGTTGGTAATGAAGAAATAGAACGTAGAAGGCCTAAAGCCATTAAAAGGGACTTCAAGGCTCTTGGGAGAATGATCGAGGGCTCTGGGGCACAGGTAATATTTAACTCCATCCCAATAATAAGGAATCAGGAGCAGGAAACGAGGAAAAAGAAACTGACTAATGAATGGCTTAGGGACTGGTGTGAGAAGAGGGGTTTTGGGTTCTTTAATCATGGGGAGGCCCACGCACCCCCAGGCTTTCTTACTAGGGATGGGACACGCCTGTCTCCTAGGGGGACAAAAGCCCTCACTAAAAACCTAGTTAAGCTCATAAATCGAGCTTTAAACTAGGTGTGAGGGAGGAGGGCATGGAGGCCAGGCAGGATGGGAGTGAGCCTGGAGGTGAGACTTCAGTGGCAAAGGGGTGGTGTGCTGGCGATGCCTGCCAGTATATCACCACTAAGCAAGAGGGGGTGAGTGCAGCTGAGGATGGTAGGCAGCAAACTGGCACTGTGGCCTTAGTTAACTCAAGGACCGCTCAGTTGGGAAGAAGCTCTATTACAAAGGCTGTAGCTACGCCTGTCCAGCTGAAGTGCATTTACACCAATGCACGCAGCATGGGAAATAAGAAGGAGGAGCTGGAAGCTGTGGTAGGGCAAGGAGACTATGATGTCGTTGCCATTGCAGAGATGTGGTGGGATGACTCGTACAACTGGAGCGTACCCATGGTGGGGTATAAACTCTTCAGGAAGGACAGGAAGGGCAGAAGAGGAGGCGGGGTAGCCCTCTATGTTAGAGAGGGCTTTGATACCCTCAAACTGGACTACGGTCAGGATGGGACTGAGTGCCTGTGGGTGAAAATCAGAGGAGCCCAAGGGCAGGCAGGTATTGTGATGGGAGTCTGCTATAGACCACCCAGCCAAGAAGAAGCAGCTGATGAGCTCTTCTACAAACAACTGAGTGTAGTCTCAAGATCGCTACCTCTAGTCCTTGTAGGAGACTTCAATTTCCCGGATATAGGCTAAGGAGTATAATCCAGCAGAAAGGAAGCAGTACCGGAGGTTCCTGGAGTGTGTGGAAGGCAACTTCCTCACACAGCTGGTGAGCGAACCAACAAGGGACGGCGCCCTCCTGGACCTGCTGTTTGTGAAGAGAGAAGGACTGGTGGGGGATGTGAGAGTTGGAGGACACTTGGGGCAAAGCGATCATGAGATGATAGAGTTCTCGGTGCAGGGTGAGATGAAGAAGGTGGAGGTTAGCAGAACAGTCGCGCTTAACTTTCAGAGAGCAGACTTTGGACTGTTCAGAAGGCTGGTCAGAAAAGTCCCATGGGAGGTGCTCCTTGAGGGCAAAGGTGTCCATGAGGGCTGGGCGCTCTTCAAGAAGGAACTCCTAGCAGCTCAGGAGAAAACCGTCCCCAAGTTCCGGAAAAGTAGCCGGCGGGGTAAGAAACCAGCATGATTGAGTAGGGAGGTCCTGAGAGACATCAATAGGAAGAGGAGGGCCTACGACCTCTGGAGGAAGGGGCAGGCATCCTGGGTGGACTATAGGGAGGAAGTGAGAACGTGCAGGGAAAAAGTCAGGAGGGCTAAGGCCCAACTAGAAATGCGATTGGCCATGACTGTGAAAGACAACAAAAAGTCTTTCTACAAATACATCAACAGTAAAAGGAGGACTAGGGAGAATCTCCAGTCCCTAGTAGATGCAGAGGGAACAAGAGTAACAGGGGTTGAAGACAAGGCTGAAGGACTCAATGCCTACTTTGCCTCAGTCTTTAATAGTAAGGAAAATCGTTCCCTCTGTGCACAACCCCAGGGGTTGGAAGAGAAGTATGAGATGATTCCATCATCTTCCAACAGTCCTGGATGACTTGGGAGGTTCCACTGGACTGGAGGCTGGCTGATGCCGTGCCCATCTATAAGAAGGGTCACAGGGAGGATCCAGGGAACTACAGGCCTATCCGTCTGAGCTCAGTACCGGGGAAAGTCATGGAGTGAGTGATCTTGAGTGCTATCAAGAAGCACTTGCAAGAGAATCAGGTGATGAACCCAGTCAAGACGGGTTCATGAAAGACAGGTCTTTCCAGAGTAATCTGATCACCTTCTATGACCAAGTGACTAGACTCTTGGACGAGGGAAAGGCTGTGGATGTAGTTTTCCTGCACTTTAGTAAAGCCTTTGATACAGTTTCTCATAGTGTTCTGCTTCAGAAACTGTCGGCCTCTGGCCTGGACAGGCACAAACTCTCCTGGGTGGAAAACTGGTTGAATGACTGGGCCCAGAGAGTGGTAGTAAATGGAGTTAAATCCAGCTGGAGGCCAGTTACAAGTAGGGTTCCTCAGGGCTCAGTCCTGGTGAAGGAGCTGGAGAACAAGTCTTATGAGGAGCGGCTGAGAGAGCTGGGGTTGTTTAGCCTGGAGAAGAGGAGGCTGAGGGGAGACTTTATTACTCTCTACAACTACCTGAAGGGAGGTTGTAGAGAGGAGGGAGCTGGCCTCTTCCGCCAAGTGACAGGGGACAAGCTCCACCAGGGGAGATTTAGGCTGGACATTAGGAAAAAAATTTTCACAGAAAGGGTCATTGGGCACTGGAACAGGCTGTTCAGGGAGGTGATTGAGTCACCTTCCCTGGAGGTGTTTAAGGTTAGGGTGGATGCACAGGTGGACGAGGTGCTAAGGGGCATGATTTAGTGTTTGATAGGAATGGTTGGACTTGATGATCCGATGGGTCTCTTCCAACCTGGTTATTCTGTGATTCTATAATTTTCATACTTAATTACAGTAACTGCTATTAATAATTTATAGCAAAATCTGAGACAGGTAAATCATAGTCCAATTTAAATAGAGAGCATTTCTCTTTACATACTTTGCTATGTCTCATAACTCTAGATGCTGCTGCAGTATAATGACCATCTAATAGTAAAACATCATGGTTTTCGCTCTCAACATATTATTATTTATATTTCTACAGGCAGGTCAGCACCCAGAGTCACCCAGCAGTCAGTGTGGTTACCAGTGTGTGTACACAAACAGCTCCCCATGCCATGCCTCATGTGTACCAGTCCTATGCGTGTTCTTTCCCTTAGATATTGCTTCCTCAAAAGATCAGCGGTTTCGTAAGATAAGGGTGGAGAAGGATGCAATAGGTGATCTTACCTTTTTGTGAACTCATTTTTTTTCAGAATTGATTTAACTTCCTCTGTATTTTTAAGGCATGACATAATGCCTCAGTTTGCTGAGAGCTTTAGAGCACTTTTTAAAATGATAATTTACTTGCCTTCTATTTGGTTCATCAAAGATACACTGCTGGTTTTTACTAGTTACCTGTCTCCTCCTTTCTGCAGCATTTGGCATGTAGTTGGTTAAGCTCTGGCTGGGAGGACACAGATGACAACCTGCTATCCATGCAAATTATCAGAGCTCTTCAAGACATGCTGTTCATCTCACTGGAAAACATGAGCCCTTTTTGCTTCCGGAGAAACTTATCTCTGAGCACCATCAAGCCCCTTGCTATTGAAATTCAGAACAGCAACAAACTTCCCAGCATTTATTATCCTATTCTGTATCAATTCAGAGGCAGCACTTGTGCGTTTGTGTTTGTGCAGGAAAGATTCATCACATTTTTGGGTCAGCCACCTTGTCAGCTCCACAAAAACACACACAGAGGGAAGAAAAAATGAGCTTCATATGCTTCATTCATGTCAGAACTCAACAACTTTAGGAGTGCAAATATTCTGCAGTCACTCATGAAAAGAAATTTTTAATAATAAATATCTAACAATTAATGGGCTGGTAGCTGCAGTTGTCTTCAGGGCATAATATCTAATTTCCTTGCAATGTTTCATATCCTTACTTTTCACGCTGCAACAGTCTATCATTAAAACCAAATGCAGGTTTCTATCACTTTTATTTATTTTTCAAATCAACTTATAAATCAGTGCCAGGCCTTGTTACAGATGAGTTCCAATAAATTATCAGCTGTGGACAAATTCTGAATGTTAAACATTCTCTGTTTCTCCCTTTTTTTTCCCAGTTACTGTGCTCCTTACTGTCGCCATCTGAGCCTAGAGCACATGAGAGGCAGGGTTTTTGGGAGAGTTTTTTCCCCATTTAAACAAGATAAGAACCTGGCTATTTAATTATGTGCCATTTAAATAATGCAAAGAAGAATTTGTTTTTCAGGGAAAAATAAAAAATACCTAGGGAAATAATTCCACACAACCCACAACAAAGATTACATCTCTGGATTTTAGTAAGATAGACATCATCTCTTTTACTTCTAGCTGACAGGTAATTCCCAGAGTGACTTGCAACCCTAACCTAACTTGTATTAATTCTTTACCAAAAGGCTGTGTTGATGCCCTTTGAAAGCAGGTCATAAGAGCTTTTGTGAGCTGATGCTAAGTTCTCCTTTGCTGACCTGTCCCATCTAAATTAGGTTATTGAAATTAGCAGTGTATTGATGATTTTGGCATGACTTCATCATTTAAGTAAATTCTCATCATTTAAGTAAATTACCACTAGGCTGAGATACATCAAATGGCCTAAACTGAAGTAGCCTTGTGTAGCTGGTGGGAAACTCTGACTATTGTAATTAGTAAAATGACCTTTAAAAATATTCTGGTTTCCAATCCATACAGATGGAGTAGGGTTTGGTCAATGTTGCATTCTTGAATTTAAGTAAACTACAACCCACTCCTTGAACCATAAGGGGAACCAAGTAAAAATTGCTGAGTGTTCCTTCTATTCTTCTCTTTTTTTTTTTTTTTTTAGCATAAAGCTCCCTACTATTAGACTCACTGACAATTTATCAAGTCGTATTTCTGAGCATTGCCTAACATTTAACCCACTGAATAAATATGTAATCTGATAGATTTTTGAGTGACAGACAACATTTAACGTAAAATAGGAAATCCTTGAAGAAAAACAGGAAGAATTTCTACACAGCATGGTTAAACCATGGTTTGGATGAGAGCCAGAAGTGTGGAGTGTGCACCAGCTGTAGACACTTATTTTTTTTCCATCTGAATTTTTTAAAAACCCATCTCGTAACAATAAAGTGCCAACTTGGCTTCATCCAAATGCCATGAGAAAATCCTTGTTGTGTGTTTGAGGTCTCTTCTGATTCCTTTCTAATGAATCATTTTTAGCTTTTTTATGCATTTCTTCCCAAGTACCTGCCATTATTTCAGTAAAGAAATTGCTTTTTTTCCCCTAAATTCTTACTTTAAATTAGTGTCCTTGTAATCGGCCAGATGAAACTGCCTTATTCGTATGGCAGAGTAATTACATACATGGTTTGTTGTTTCTCTTTGCTCCTCAGATTAAATGCTCTTCATGGCAAAGATACTGTTGGTTTCATGGTCTGCTCTACATCCACTGTGAGCCCAACAACAAATGCACAAATAAGCACAGGTATAGAGTTGAGCCACATATTAGTCCCTCTAATTGAAGATGTAACTTTCTACTACACACATGCACCTACTTTGCTCTGTTGATCGATTCACATGAACAACCGACAATAAGAATTAAAGATAACTTGAGCTGCAAAACCTGCAGATCTGGGGACAAAGCAAAACTACAAGTTGAATGTTGCTGTCCTGCCCTGCCTTACTAAATTTAATTCAGCCCATTTACACTGTTTTTGTGACACAAAAAAGCTGCATAGAACAAGTACTGAGTGATGAAGCTGCAATTCAAGGTTTTCCTGGAGACTTGTATTTTAAATCTGGACCAGGTCATAGTCATAAAAAGCAATTGATTTTCGCATCCTTCCTTTTGATTCTACCTAGATGAGAAGGAAATTGTGATAAGAGGCAGAGACAACCTCTCCAGCAAACCTTTTGAATTTCTTTCAAAAGTATTTAGTAGAGCTGATAGGAGCATACTCAGACATCCACTTAAGTCCTGAAGCTGCAAAGCTAGATGAGAGAGATGTTTCTAACACACACTATGGGGATGAACCTGTGCTTACAGAAAGATTTTGTTCCTGGGTCAGTGCAAGGAAAACTTCCCAGTACTTCTGCAGATCTTTGTCAATCCTGTACTCTGGTAACGCCTCTCAAGCTGCATAGAATTAGGAGCTCATCAGTCTGTCTCTCTGTCAGCAGTAAATTCTTGCAATATAATATGCTCCTATGAGATCATTCTATGATTCTAACACAGATATCTAACAAACAGATCAGCTGTAGACCAAATAACAGCCAGGTGCAGGGTTTCAATTACCTGTGATGCTGAATTGAAAACAGTTTAAAACCCAGATACCTAAATTCATACTGAGATGCCTAGATTTAAGCCGAGATTCACCCATGTGCTCAGTCTCATTGAGAAACAGGGCACTTTTATTCCTGTGTTTAAATAGAATCTGAATTCAGGAACCCAAGCTGAAAAACAGTGACTGATATACATATTGTATTACTAAGAAATTTCTTTTTTGATCTTCTAAACACACTGTGTTTCTTTGCACTGTATATAATGATGTTGCCTTATAACCAGCCTGCAGGGAAGTATGAATTAGGTCTCCAACTTCTATCCACAGTTCACCCATTGACTTCACATTAAGTCTAGGGCAAATCTTGCTTTTCCTCATCCATGTACTTTGAGTTCCTATGACAGATTCACTGGGGATACTACTTCCCAGAACTGCTGTGATGCCTAATTAATTTGCATGGTGCTTGTAGTTGTTTGAACAAAAGGTGCTACAGAAGTTGAAAGGTGGTGGTGGTTGTTGTTATTGTTGTTGTTGTTGTTGTTGTTTCTTTACAGGATTCCTTTGCATTGTTCTCAGGAGCAGCCTCTACCTAGTCGAAGACTGCCTTCCAGTCTTTCTAGACAAAAGCTCTATTAACATGCAAACGAACTGGTCACACTATTCTTGGAGCAGAACTCTTTAGCATGCTAATGACAGATTCACACTAGTGGCCCCTGAGTGCTCTGGAGAAATACAGGTTTTGCTTAGTACTTAATAAAAAAAGGCCATCATAAAATATGCCACTTGGGACTGATTAATACTGTCATGAGAAAGAAAATGGAAGAGGAAAATGACACAAATTTATCTTTCCATGGGTGCCAAATGTGGCTTCAACATGTACTGAAATTTCACTGTTAATGTAATAATAGTTCACCACTACTTGGCATCTATGGGGTCAAATTTTCAAGTGAACGCTCTCAAAAAAGGCTGAGCTTCTGTTTATAGGCAACTGAAATGACCATCATTTGCTGTGGCTTAGAAAAGAGCCCAGAGTCCATACAGACTAATATGGTAATGGCCACAAGAAGTCACAGGATGGGACCGCAGCAACTGCATCCTGCCCTAACACCACCAGAGGACTACTATGATTCACATCATCTGAGGTCTCATGTCACGGCTCAGGCTACTTAATTTGGTCCTTCTGTGCGAAATGTGCATTTCTGAAAAATCTGTCCCTACATAGAAACTGCTAAACTCTTTTTACACTTATGGCTGCAGTGACATACATTCCTTCACAGCTTCATGTGTCTTTTAGATACGAAATCTAAAATAACAGGAAAAAAATATGCTCCTAATTTCCAACAAAGCACAGTTAAGGAACATTTTTTTAATCAGGGATTCCATGGGCCACTTACATGAGTTATGGATGGAGAAGAAAATTTTGCTCAAAGGACTTTATCCATAGCCCCAAGAAGTAAGCAGAAACCATTCTACTTGATTCTATTGGGCCTTGGACCAAGCCCTCAGTTAGGAAATGACATTTTATTCTTGAAGAACATTGTTTAGTGGCAAAGTTTGCGTGCATGCCTTTAAAACAGTCTTCATAGAATCATAGAATGATAGAATAACCAGGTTGGAAGAGACCCACTGGATTATCGAGTCCAACCATTCCTATCAAACACTAAATCATGCCCCTCAGCACCTCATCCACCCATGCCTTAAACACCTCCAGGGAAGGTGACTCAACCACCTCCCTGAGTAGCCTGTTCCAGTGCCCAATGACCCTTTCTGTGAAAATTTTTTCCTAATGTCCAGCCTAAATCTCCCCTGGTGAGTAGCCTGTGGCCATTCCCTCTCATCCTGTCCCCTGTCACTTGGCAGAAGAGGCCATTACCCTCCTCTCTACAACCTCCCTTCAGGTCATTATAGAAAGCAATGAGGTCTCCTCTCAGCCTCCTCTTCTCCAGGCTAAACAACCCCAGCTGTCTCAGCCGCTCCTCATAAGGTCTTTCATTCATACATCATTAATTTTCTTCTGTCATTTTTAGCTTAGAAGACAAAAGCTGCAGCAGGGCCAGGAGTGTACAGTGGCGTTACCCATATTCAATGCTGGCTGCTTGTTGCATCGTCCATGACAGCCAAGGTGAGTTATTCCATAAGGAAAAAACACTCTAGGGCACATACAACAGCCAAGTGCAGTGATCAAGCAGAGCTCTGCAGAAGCCAGAGGCCGTTCACCTGCTGCTCCAGCCAGAAATGCTCTGTACACACACTAAAAGTCATGGCAGGGATTTGAAGATGCCATGCTGACACTGATGTTGCCATTTTAAATTCAATCAATTAATGTTATGAAGAGGTAAAACCATTACCATAGTCGATACGCTGCTGTTGCCCTCATGGAGCTAAACATTATACCAAGTGGTGATACTAAGTGGTTTTCTGAGTCCTATAAAGGTTAGATTGTATCTTAGAGAATTTCATGCATTTCTTCTTTTTTCTGATTAGGTTTTTTTCTGATTAATTCTTTTTTTTAATAGGTATAGTGAGCAAATTTGTAGAGGCGCAAATGACAAAATGAAACTGAAAAGCAGTGTAATTGGTATTTTAATTGCACAAATACTGGCTTCAGAATTCCAATAGGAAAACAAAGTTACAATTTGTACAGGAAAAAGAGCAACATAGATATTTCTTCACAGGCTTTTAATTGGAATCCTAATTAAATCACCTTGTGAAGGTGTGGGGTGCCTGAAGCGTGCACATGATGGCAAAGAAGGTGACTGTGCATTAGCATTCAGAAAGAGTACAGCCTGTGACATGGTTTAGGCAGTGTCCACTCAAGGCTTCCCAGCTGTGAGGAAAGCAAATTTTGCCAGGAGCAGGAAGCTAGGCTTTCCAGTATATCTTTCCAGGCTCCTGTTGCAGTCGATGAGGAGAAAGAGATTCTTCCATGGGGCAGTGGTAGCTACATGTAAGGACATCTGTTTGATATGAGAGGACTCTTGTTGCCTTCGTTCCTGTGTTATCCTTTTAGCAAAACTGAAGCACCATGCAGGGTCATGCAGCTGATTCTCATCCAGCTTGAAGTTAAGAGCTGGCATGGAGCATTGCCTTTACCCACCTCAGGATGTTTTCCATGGATCCAAAGGATGACCTAGACCCAGATCAGGCCTCTCCTCCAAACCACCTTCCTGTCACTCTTCATCAATCAAATAGGAAGAAGGGTCTCAACAGACTAATGTTAATCAGTGTGGCTTGAGTACTCCAGAAAGTGTGTTACAATGATAGTAGCCAGCACGTTATATTTCCTAAGGACAGACAAGTCCAGGGTATGTACATGTTCTTAGTCTGCTACATCTTTAGAAATGGTGAAGGTAAATAGGCAGAGGGAACTGTCCTGACTCCTATGAAATTACTCTTATTTCCGTAAATGTAAGTGTACTGGTAATAATACTAGTGTACTTAAAGAAGTAAAACAGCAGCAGCCTAAAGTATTAATGTTTGAAAACCTGGGCCTGGAATAAGGAGCATTTGTGTCACATGAGTTTCTGCCTCTGAAGGAAGAGTCGTATTTTGGTCAGCATTTTCGGGTGGTCATATTTTAGCACTTACAGAAACTATCTGGTATTCAAAGGTGTTACCTGCCTAGCAGGTTACATAAGACTAAGCAGAACTGCTTTAATGAACATTTTGGTAAGATAGGGAGCTGTTTAAAAGCACTAAATAAGGCTCTGGAATCCTACCTGAAAGCTGTCTTTTTATCTGATTTTATCTGTGTTATAGTGCACTGCTACATCACAGCAGTTTTCCATTCCTTTTACACAGAGAGTAAAGAAGGAAGAACTTACCAACCAGACTGAAGATGGACATGACCTCATTCATCAAATAGACTCAAAATCAATACTGGAGTGCCAGTAGATCCCATTTAGTGATATCTCCACAAAGAATCTTTATATATCATAGATTCATAAAATTATTTGAGTTGGAAGGGATTTAAACATCATCTAGTTCTGTCCCCACACCCCACCACGGGCAGGGACACCTCCCACTAGACCAGGCTGCTCAAGGCCCCATCCATCCTGGTACTGAACACCACCAGGGATGGGGCAGCCACAGCTTCCCTGGGCAACCTGTGCCAGTGCCTCACCACCCTCATCATGAAGGATTTCTTCCTAATGTCTAGAGATAATATAAGGAGATCCATTATTATTTTACCTCTTTGAAATATAACTCACTATACAGTAAATGCTCAATAATCCACATAGGCAGGAATCATTTTTAAGACAACTTTATGTTTACTAAAACCACTGAAACAGTCACAGAATCACAGAATGACTAGGTTGGAAGAGACCCACTGGATCGTCGAGTCCAACCATTCCCACCAATCCCTAAACCATGCTCCTAAGCACCTCATCTACCCTAACCTTAAACACCTCCAGGGACAGTGACTCAACCACCTCCCTTGGCAGACCATTCCAATGCCTAACCACCCTCTCCATGAAGAACTTTTTCCTAATCTCAAGCCTAAATCTCCCCTGGCGGAGCTTGAGGCCATTCCCTCTCATCCTGTCCCCTGTCACTTGGGAGAAGAGGCCAGCTCCCTCCTCTCTACAACCTCCCTTCAGGTAGTTGTAGAGAGTAATAAAGTCTCCCCTCAGCCTCCTCTTCTCCAGGCTGAACAACCCCAGCTCTCTCAGCTGCTCCTCATAAGATTTGTTCTCCAGCCCCTTCACCAGCTTTGTTGCCCTTCTCTGGACTCGCTCCAGAGCCTCAACATCCTTCTTGTGGTGAGGGGCCCAGAACTGAACACAGTACTCGAGGTGTGGTCTCACCAGTGCCGAGTACAGGGGGAGAATAACCTCCCTGGACCTGCTGGTCACACCGTTCCTGATACAGTCCAGAGCTCCTAAGACTAATTATAGTAGCTAGCCTAAAGGTTCCTCTAATCTTCTGGTTTCTGATGGAAGGGCTCTATCAAGATTTCCTTTGGTGGGGCAAGTTAAGATGTGGCACTATCCAGACATATCCTGTGTTTCTAGAGTAGAAAAACAAAATCCTAATCTGGGCAAGATTTTTATTTCATAAGAAAGGGTAAATTCAGTCTTTCAGAATAAAATGCCAGTTGCTATTAGATCATCTTAAGTCTTGAATCTTATCCCCTGTATTGTTGTCTTTTCTTGCAAAATTCTGCTGACTTGGGTTCTAAAAAAATGCAGTTAGGCTTTAGCTCGCATCACAAACATGCCAACACATATGATAGTCGAGTCAATGCCATCAACTGGATTGTGCCTATCCCTGCCCTCACTGAAGAAGTTAGGGAGAGCAGAGTATTGAGTTGATGGACACCAGCAAAGATGGTAAAGCTCTTTGGAATTTGTAGCAGTACAAGTCATGCCCATGTAAGACATGATTCCACTGTGAAAAGTAGCAGAATGGAAAGAAAGTTAGAATATTTATAGGAATTACTGAGTGACATTTTGTGACGAATTTTACTTGAGATCATTCTCCTCCATGCTAGTCTTAAAATCTATCATCTAGAATAACAGTCATTTCTTCTCTCTCTTCCTCCATGTATACATATGGCTCACTTATATGGTGTCTGGATTCACCAAATAAGCAAAATATGTACAAAAAGTGAGACCATTGAGATTAATTATAGATTTAATAATACTAACTTTCAGACAGAGATTAATTATAATTTAGAATGGCTAAGTAACCTTTTGAAGCATCAATACCTATCTACTCATTGGTGAATTCTCTTCTGCATAAAACTTACACATTTTCATTTGAAAAAAATCCAGTATGTACTTCAGACATTTATTTGTAAGAATTCCAGAAAATCTTTCTGGAGGCCAGTAAAGAAAACTCAGACCCTTGTATATGACCATAAAGTAGCATTTGCCTGACTAGACTAAGTTGGAGGTTCCACAATCAACATGATACTATACTTAGTGAAAATTTCTCATTTTTATTTGTTGGGACAGATCCAAAACACAGTAATGCAAGTAAAATGTCCATAAACTTCAGTGAGCTATGGATGAAGCTTCCAGTCTAGGAAGAAGGATGTTGCTGTGCACTTCAACAGCAGCAGTAGTCCTAGCAGCTATCTTCCCCCCTACACATACCCAAAAAGCAATTTAACGCACCAGCAGCAGTTGCCTATTAATTGGGCTAGAAAAAAGGTAGCCTGGGAGGGTGGGTTTAAAAGTGGAATGTGGCATGATTATGTATTGCTTGCAAAGTAAACAAGCAACATCAGTATAGTCATTTCCTAATTACGAGCTGTTTCATAAACTGTAAATGCTAACATGGGAGAAGTAAATCATAGCAATTTAATTAATAAAACACTTTAGACAATTAAATCCATATGTGCATGTCCTGGGGCACAGCATCAATAATAGAAGCTTGCAGGCATATTTCAGAAATTTTATGCAATCATTTGCAGATCTTGTAGTCAATAATTGGTACAAACTGTTTTAACTCTTCCGTGCCTGGCCTGGAAAAGTGAAAGGAATCTATTATTATTATTATTGATTTCATTACTCTTATTATGTTGTCCAATTTTCCTTCTTATGTGTGTATCTGAAAATTATTACTGTGCAGGTTACAAAATGAGTCTGGTTTCTTCCTTAGATTTATGTGAATTCCATGTGTAGTACAATGAATGGACTTCATCCTAGAAAGGTAATAGACTAGTTTTCCTAGTCCACAGAGCTAGACTGAGTTGCACATATGCTATAACTTCAGACTCTAAAGTTCTGAGTTCGAGCTCTGAAGTACATGACCAAAGATATCTTAAAAGATTTTGGAGATCCTACACAAAGAACTGAATAGACACTTGAACAAGTGCACAACTGATGTATGTGCAGAGATGCCGCCTCAAACGTACAGAGAGTCAGACTTGTGCAGTGGTTATTATCCTGATACAGTCCAGAAAAGCAACAGGTAATCACAACAAAAACATTTCAAGAAGAACTGTGTGCTATACAGCTTTCCTGTGGGACACAGAGCTTGACAGTATAATATAAACCTTTGTAATATGGGATACCTAGCACTGCCTTTTAAGCTTGGGAGTCTGTTAGACCACAAGAGCAGCCACGCACCCTGGTAAACAGACCACATGTGATTTTTCCACAAATAAACTGCTAACAATGCCCAAGCCTAGCATTTATAAAATGTCTGAACATCTTCAAGGAGCTAGCTCTGGGTAGAAGCAGCTTAGGCAACACGTAAAGCACTGGCCAAAGCATGTGCCCTCACCTGCCAAAACCAAACTCCTGCATACCAAGGAATTGTTGCAGTTTTTTTAAGACTCATTAAGTTTGGAGAAGAAAATAGCATGGATCACATCCCTGCACTGGCTACCAGCTCATTTCCAGTGTCCATGTAAAGCTTTGTTCTTACAGTTTCAATAATGAATTCAGCCCTGGCAATGTCTTTGAACCACTATAACTGCATGTCCTCTGGGACAATGCAAATCACAAAGATTTTTAAAACAATTTACATCAAAGTTCCAGTTCTGATTTATGTATTGCCATGATAGCAGTGCTCCCTGGGGACAAGGCAGTTCACAAAGTCCCAGAAGTAGCATGTAAATGCTTGGGGACATCTTCAGTTTAGGAGCTCTCACAGTGGGGCAGTCTTCCAGTAGAGATCAAACAGATGTTAAGTCTCCAGGGAAATGCTCAAGCCTTCTGAGAAACTCCACTTTGAGTCATACACATAGTTTAAGCCTCTGAACTTTAACTGTCTACCCATCCTGAAACTTAAACGTCCACCTACTTCCCAAGAAGGAATAAAGAATAGATTTAATCGTAAAAAGGAAAGAATTACCAAAGACTTAATGAAATCCTACAGGGCTTTCATAATTTCTGTTGCTTTCATATAAAAAAACAATGAATGATCATTTAAAACTGTTGAACAGATGAGTAGAGAGATGAATTAGCCAGTAAAGTGATGCCACTCTTTACTTATAAAAATACTACGGGGAAAAAAATCATTCTCTGAGAGCACACTACCACTTCCCTTGAATTCTTACTTTTCTTGTATTTTTGTTGCCTCAAGTTAAGTGAGGCATTGCTGTGATCTTTCTCATAGTAGGAGACCAAGGATTAAGCATGTGTCCCTCCTGATCTTTAGGAACAGAGTTTCCACTGTCTATTGTTATTTGTAGGATGAGGATTTCACACACAACAATCTACAGAGCATTTGAGATCTTCTGAGAGAGTAAAGTATGAATCACGCTGTTACTGATAATGATGAAAAAATGTTAATCTATTGGTAGGGAGATAAATCAGGAACTTTCTGGAAACGTGGATTACAGAGTTAGAAATATTTTAAAATCTCTGTGTTTTATTGAAAATCTTTGTAAACTGAAGCTTAAATTTTTCAAATTCATTTTAATTATTATTATTATTTAGATATTTGGTAATTCAATGCAGCATACCCCAGTAGTTCTATTTTAAACTGTGAAGGCACTTGTAGCATGAAATTCTAACATGAGAGATTATGTTTGTAACTGTGGGCCATTATCAAGTGAATTGCCAATATATAATAATGAGTATTTGATTTTTATTTATAATTATTATTTTCTACCCTGTAGAACACAGTAAAACTCTCCTGGTTCTTGTATGTTTTCACAGCATGGGGTGATATTAAAATGAATAACACTGAGCTGGCTATCGGCAAAGCATTATGGAGAATCAGCTTATATGTGTCGTTTATATGTAAATCCTGCTCCAGTTCATCAGGATGTTAAGCAATTTCAAAGTCACCATGCACTGCCTTGCTACACACTTGGAGGTGTTTCTTCTTTTATACTACTTTGATTCCTGATATGGACCAGCCTGCCTTTTCCAATGAGAGGTGTGCAAATAACCTCACTACATCTCACGTCCCATCACACAGCCATGCTGGCAACCTTGCCTCTGACAAAGCTGCTAGCTCCGAGATTGTCTTGATATCTGAGACTCATTGTCCCTTATGTGGTTCAGTGGCTTAATATTTCTTCACTGCAGAAATTCTTAGTTGAAAGGGCAGAACAGGCATGCAATATTCAGAACTGGCACCTTTGTGAGCTGCATTCTTTCCCCAGCTCGGACCTGTCGGAGAGCCGAGATGTGACCTTGAGTAACAAAAAGGGCTTAAAAACACAACTATTAGTTATTCCAGCTAAGCAGTGTATATCACACCTCCATAATTAACCAGGATCATCAGCTCACAGGACCTCACTCAAAGTCCTCTGGAGCCAATAGAAAAGACATGGTAGAACAATAACCCACCAAGTCATTCATCATTCAGTCGCTACTCAGCTTCACCTGCATGACTGTCATGGAATATGAAATACTGTTTTAATTTGACTACCCATTCAGAAGATTACAAAAATTAACATATTTTTGACAACATCACACTGTCTCTTTAAAAGCATCACAGGCTTCTGCCAGGACAATGATTACCACATGCAAGCTGGGTTCTGTGGGTTTCAGTGAAAGCAAAAATCATACAGCAATATTGGTTAATCTAAAGTTCTCTTCCTAATAATGCCTGAACGTGTCTCTTGAGGTGAGTCCTGTTCATCGTGCTTTTAAAGTCAACTTTTCTGTTCTAAATGGGTGAAAAACTCATTAAAAAACTAATTTGTTTAAAATGTTAAAATGCATTCTCTAGGAATGTGCATATATTCTATATTTATACTGTAATTATAAATCGTTTTTTATCAATAAAATATATCACTTTTTGTGATATATTTTAAAGGCTTCAAGAGTTCTTCAAGACTGGAGATAAAATTTGTCCTTGCTGTACTTTTAGTTTAAATCAACAAAGAGTGAGATCAATTCCCTGCTTCCAGATGAAGGAAACCTGCTCCCCTCAACCAGACAGCAAAACGCGAGACCCCCCTGGTGAACAAGTACCATGTGCTGCAGGTGGAATCCAGTCCTGAGGGTGATGGTTCCCACAGCCTAGAATCTTTCCCTAGGCCGCATCATCCTCAGAAAAAGATAAAAACATCCTCCATTAAGAAGAAGAGGAGAGTGATTGTTGTAGGGGACTCCTTCCTAAAAGGAACGGAGGGACCCACTTGCAGACCGGACCGGCTCCACAGAGAGGTCTGCAGCTTACCGGGGGCATCAGTGAAGGAGATAGCTAGAAAACTTCCTTCCCTGGTCCATGAGACAGACTACTATCCTCTGATAGTTATCCAAACTGGTAATGATGATTTAGTAAGCAGAAAGACCAAAGCCATCAGGAAAGACTTCAGGCTCATTGGGAAAATGATGGAGGGCTCTGGGGCACAAATAGTATTCTGCTCATGAGATGATAGGGTTTTCTGTTCTAGGCAAAGTGAAAAGGGTGGTTAGCAGGACAGTAGCATTAAATTTCCAGAGGGCAGACTTTGAACTCTTCAGAAGGCTGGTTGGCAAAGTCTCATGGGAGACAGCGCTTAAGGGCAAGGGAGCTCTTTAGAAAGGAAATTCTAGCAACTCAGGAGAAAGCCATCCCCATGTTCTGGAAAAATAGCCAGCAGGGGCAAAAACCAGCTTGGTTGAACAATGAGATCTTGAGTGATATCAAGAAGAAGAGGAATGTTTATGGGCTCTGGAAGAGGGGACAGGCCTCTTGGGTGGAGTACAGGAGGGAAGTGAGATTGTGTAGAGAAAAAATCAGAAGGGCCAAGGCTCAACTAGAAATCAGATTGGCAAAGTCTGTGAAAGATAACAAAAAATCTTTCTATAAATATATAATAATAAAAGGAGGACTAGGGGGACCATACAGTCCCTATTGGATGCAGAAGGAACAACAGTGACAGGGGATGAGGAAAAGGCTGAGGTACTTAATCCCTTCTTTGCCTCAGTCTTTAATTGTAAAGAAAATTGTTCCCTCTGTGTACAAACCCAGGAGCTAGAAGAGCAAAATGAGGCTCCCATGGTCCAAGAGGAGGTGATCAGGGCCTTACTAGCCCAACTAGACACCCACAAGTCTATGGGGCCAGATGGGATTCACCAGAGGGTATTGAAGGAGCTGGCGGATGTGCTGGCCAAACCCCTTTCCATCATCTTCCAACAGTCCTGGATGACTGGGGAAGTTCCACTGGACTGGAGGCTGGCTGATGTTGTGCTCATCTACAAGAAGGGTCGCAGGGAGGATCCAGGGAACTTCAGGCCTATCCGTCTGAGCTCAGTACCGGGGAAAGTCATGGAGTGAGTAATTCGCTCCATGCTATCATGGAGCGAGTGCTATCATGAAGCACATGCAAGAGAACCGGGTGATCAGGCCCAGTCAAGACGGGTTCATGAAAGGCAGGTCTTGCCAGAGTAATCTGATCACCTTCTATGACCAAGTGACTAGACTCTTGGACGAGGGAAAGGCTGTGGATGTGGTCTTTCTGGACCTCAGTAAAGCCTTTGACACAGTTTCTCACAGCATTCTGCTTCGGAAACTGTCAGCCTCTTTCCTGGACAGGCGCACACTCTCCTGGGTGGAAAACTGTTTGGATGGCCGGGCCCAGAGAGTAGTGGGAAATGGTGTTAAATCCAGCTGGAGGCCAGTGACAAGTGGGGTTCCTTAGGGCTCAGTCCTGGGTCTAGTCCTGTTCAATGTCTTTATCAACAACCTGGATGAAGGCATCAAGTGCTCCCTTAGCAAGTTTGCAGGTGACACTAAGCTGGGTGGAAGTGTGGATCTGCTGGAGGGTCGGGAGGCTCTGCAAAGGGATCTGAACAGGCTGGACCACTGGGCAGAGTCCAATGGCAGGAGGTTTAACACGGCCAAATACCAGGTCCTGCACTTGGGGCACAACAACCCTAAGCAGAGCTACAGACTAGGAGAAGTCTGGCTAGAAAGCTGCCTGGAGGAGAGGGACCTCAGATGTTGATTGACAGCGACAGAACATGAGGCAGCAGTGTGCCCAGGTGGCCAAGAAGGCCAATGGCATCTTGGCTTGTATCCAAAACGGTGTGACCAGCAGGTCCAGGGAGGTTATTCTCCCCCTGTACTCGGCACTGGTGAGACTGCACCTTGAATCCTGTGTTCAGTTCTGGACCCCTCACCACAAGAAGGATGTTGTGGCTCTGGAGCGAGTCCAGAGAAGAGCAATGAAGCTGGTGAAGGGGCTGGAGAACAGGCCTTATGAGGAGCAGCTGAGCGAGGTGGGGTTCTTCAGCCTGGAAAAGAGGAGGCTGAGAGAAGACCTCATTGCTCTTTATAACAACCTGAAAGGAGGTTGTAGAGAGGAGGGTGCTGGCCTCTTCTGCCAAGTGACAGGGGACAGGACAAGAGGAAATGGCCTCAAGCTCCGCCAGGGGAGATTTAGGCTGGACATTAGGAAAAAAGTTTTCACAGAAAGGGACATTGGGCACTGGAACAGGCTGCCCAGGGAGGTGGTTGACTGACCTTCCCTGGAGGTGTTTAAGGCCCAGGTGGATGAGGTGCTGAGGGGCATGGTTTATTGTTTGATAGAAATGGTTGGACTCGATGATCTGGTGGGTCTCTTCCAACCTGGTTATTCTGTGATTCTGTGATTCTGTAATTGTAGATTGGAAGATCGTGATGAAGATTGTTCTAATAACAGAAAAAAACTACTCTCACTCTGTTAACTGATCTGGTTTTTTAGGATTTTTTACAGATTTTGCTACAAAATTTAATGGAATGTAGTGTAAATTTGTCTAGGATTTAATAGTTAAGATATTATTTAAACTTTTATTATTTAAACTATTTTCTAAAATTTTTTTAAACTTAGATTTTTTTTAATTTTTCTCAATTTCACCGTGATCTTTCAGAATTAAAGTTGTATGCAAAAAAGAGCCACTTATTTAAAGTAAATGTACATATAACCTGAGAGAAAAAGTAATTTTAGTTTGAAATTCAGTTACTCTCACATTTCCAGTTAAAATGATCACTCTTTTACTAATCTTATGTAGCGAGACATGTATATCCAGGATAGCTGCTTTTTTATTTTCTTAATTGTTCCTGTTAGTTTTTGATTATCGGTGCTGGAAGCTAACTTTAGATGTAG
Organism: Clamator glandarius; assembly: GCA_033459285.1. Classification (NCBI taxonomy): domain Eukaryota; kingdom Metazoa; phylum Chordata; class Aves; order Cuculiformes; family Cuculidae; genus Clamator; species Clamator glandarius. The sequence continues at coordinate 670,736 of JAUNZM010000136.1, forward strand.
GCTTTGATATCTCTGACAGTATATGGTCTTCTGCAGTTGTAGTTAACAGCTGAAATTACACCCAAAACCCCAAAAATTATTTACAGAAGATGACTACAGAATGGTTGTTATGTTCAATCAAATTTGTTAATGCATTTGGATTTTTAAATCCATCCCATCAGTGTGTTTGTGCATTTGATTTTAAATTTAAATTGATGTGTAGCAGAAAACTATCCTATATGGTTTAAATTAGTGATAAGCCAACACTGTGAAACAGAGGGCTGAACGTAAGACGCAGGCTACAAAATGCTGCTGCCAAGGTGGCACATTGCTATGTACTTACAATAAGCAAGCAGCTCTTAAGAACAGTACTTGTCTTTTTACACTGCATGAGCCTGCCTTCATATTATCTAGAAAAGATATCCAGCATTTGCAATTGGCAGCCATATATTCTCATTGTTAATGAACAGAAGCGTTGTGGCCTTGGGTGGATGTGGGAGAAAGCATTGGAGAGGTTAGACAGCCTTCCCTCAGGCCCTTGAGAAGTTGAAGGGAGCCCACATGCAAAGGAAGTGGTGAGAGGTTACTTCAGGCATGGAATATTATCCTTATAAACTGGATTACCTCTTGTCATCACTAGGCTAAATTAAGATCTTGATGGGTGGCTGCAGACCAGAGGTCATTTAATGAGCAGCCCAAGCACTGAGGAACTCATGCTAAGTAAAGTTAAAAAGCCTTAGCGTGAGTCCTCAAGGTTATAAAAGGTTACAACGACTCTGTTGTGTTATGCAAATGAGGAAGCTGGCTGTTGAAGGCGGGAAATGTGCCCTGGCAGCATGGTTGTGTGGTTGGGCTGTGACCAACGAATGCTTGTTACTAGGGCGGAATGCTCCAAGCAATGTTTGACGCGATTGGTGGCTGGGGCTTGGCAATGTGTGAAAGCCAACAACAAACCCTGAATAAATGGCTTCACTTGGATCACGTTGATCGTTGTGTGTTGTCCCATTTCTTCCATCGTCACATCTGGTGCCCTAACAGGGACCCTTAGATTCGGCTTGAAGGCTGCTGGAGATTGGATTGAGGGAACGAAAAAGCCGACCGGAGAAGGTGAGTGCTGCCCCGGCACTCATGTAAAAGTTTTTTGTATAGCTGCAGCTTAAAGACTTTGGCAGGAAACTCGCTTTTGGCCAGGCGAGCAGTTGGGGAGGAGCTGGGGTCCACGCATTCATCTGAAGACAAGTCTCGGTTTGAAGCTGCAGTGAAGATCCTCCAATATATTCTCTCAGTGAGAGGAATTGTTTACCAAAAAAAACTGCATTGCAGTCTATGTTAAGATGGGCTAATCAAAGCGATATTATTCCGACTACCGCTGCCCTATTTGAAAGAGAGACTTGGGAGAAAATGGGACAAAGGTTGTTTGATGAATGTACTAAAGGAAATAAGAGCCTTTGGCAATATCTCACCGTCTGGCAATTAGTTAAAGAAACTTTATTGGAAATGAAAGCGGAAAGAGAGGTTGCAGCGTAGGCTTATGCCACTATGAACGAGAATCAGGACAACACTGGCAGTACCTCCGTCTCTACATTATCATGTCATATGTCTAATATGCCTACACGGGGACTGCTTCCCAAAGACTGGCCTTCCCCACCATTTCCCCTGCTAGAGGAGTGTGAAGAGGCTCTGGATAAAGAAGACAAGAGGGAAAGAGACCCTCCTCACCAGACCTTATATCCCCCTCTCCAAAAGAGCCCCTCGGCTGTATCACTGTATGATTCGTTCAGTGAAAATTCCAAGCACTCAACACCGTGTGAGCATTCCACATTTAGACAAGATTTTGAAAAGATGATGACCAAAAAACTGGAAAAAATTCTTATTCATCAGGAGAAGGGAAGTTGCCCACCAGAACTGCCTCCACCGGACTATCCTGGCATGTATTCACGCCCCAAACTGACTGCTCCGCTCCAAGCGCCAACAGGGTTTGATAGTGTGGGAACTATTGGGGGGGCGAGGTGTTGGGGGCCAGGAGCACTCTGGCAGGTGGTAATAAGGGATGCAGTTTTAGAAGGGGTAACCATGGAAGCTTATCCTGTCTTACTTAATAAACAAACGGAAGGGAGTAAGTGGGATCCGTTTGATTGGAAATTGTTAAAGGAAGTTAAAGCTGCTTGTACGCAGCATGGTTTGCAATAGTCGTTTACAAGAAGTCTCTTAGATTTTATATTTACAGGTCATACCCTTTGTCCTGCAGATATTCAACAGCTAGTCATGTTAATATTGTCTCCCTCCCAACGTCTTGCTTTTTATCAGACTTGGTAACATTTGTGTGATCAGGAAGCAGCTAAAGTGTGTCAACAGGGGGATCCCCTTTATGGGATACAATCCCAAATGTTAATAGGTGCAGGACCATACAGTAGAGCGGATTGGCAGGCTAATTTTAGTAAGGAGATTTTAGAGATTGTTGCTGCGTTAGGTCAAAAAGCGATTTGGAGTGTAAAAGGTGAAAAGCCGAGCCTGCCATATACATTAATCCAACAAGTACCAGCTGAGCCATTTTCGCAGTTTGTAGATCAACTGCATGTTGCTATACACAATAATCTGAAATTATCAGAGGAAATGAAGCCCAAAATGCTAGACATGTTGGCTTTTGATAGTGCTAATGAAAAGACTAAACAGGTTTTGGCAACTTTACTGAAGTGAGCAACTACCGCACAGTTTTTAGATGCCATGGATAGGGTGGCTGAGCAAAATCAGGCTGCAGTTATGGCTGCGGCTATTGGGGCCACACTTAAAGGAAAAAACGGTAGAAAAGATAAGATATGTTTCAATTGCGGTAAAGCTGGTCATTTCCAAAAGTAATGTCAAGCTCCATGCCGACAAGCCAGAGTCAATAAGAAGTGGTGCAGTAATTGTCAAAGTCCTACACATACTACTGTGGCTTGTAGAAACTCAGGAAACTAGTCAATGAGTGCATCCCCCTGCACGCCCACACAAATGCAAGGGACACCTCAGGGTGTTTGGACCGCTGCACTGCCGACACAACCGGCAGCACAGGAGTGGACTTGGCAACAGCAATAGATAATGTGCTAACCACTTCAGACGTAGTATTGATAGATTCAACAGAAAAGGGACCATTGGGACACAGACTAAGTGCTTTATTAATTGGGTGATCTTCCATATCTCAGAGGGGAAATTTTGTTGTTCCTGGGTTGGTCGACATAGATTATACAGGGACGATAAAAATTATGGTTTATATATTAACACCTCCAGTGACAGGGTGCAAAGATAGTTGAATTAATTCCGTTTCAAGCTCAGGTGCAGAATATCATGCCAAATAAGAGAGGAGATAAGGGATTTGGTTCTACAGGAATCCCTCAAGTATTATTGGCAATAGATATTTCAAAAGGAAAGTCAGAAGAAAAGGTGTTGCTTAAACACCCTAATGGGTACTATTCTAAAAAAATCGGGGAAATGGCATTTGTTACACAACCTTAGGGCAATTAATGCTGTTATGCAGGATATGGGGGCATTACAACCTGGCCTACCATCTCCAGTAATGATATCCAAGGATTGGAATTTGTTTATAGTGGACATGAAAGATTGTTTTTTTCACAATCTCATTGCATCCAGAAGATTCGGAAAAGTTTGCTTTCTCGGTTCCAGCTATTAATAAGCAGGAACCTGCAAAGCACTTTCAATGGGTAATATTACCCCAAGGCATGAAAAATTCTCCGACAATATGTCAAAATTTTCTTGCGTGGGCATTGCAACTTTTTAGACAAAAATATCCCTTTTTGTTGGTGTATCATTACATGCATGCTATATTAGCGGCTGGAGAGCATTTGGAAGTTAATCAGGTATTAACAGACTTGAAATATATGCTAGAACAAAAGGGTTTGAAAATAGCTCAAGAAAAAGTACAAAAATCATCTCCGTGGAATTATTAGGGGTGGCAAATAACCAATAACATAGTGAAGCCCCAGAAGGTGACTATACATACTAACATAAAAACGTTGACTGATGTCCAAAAGTTAATAGGAGATATCCAGTGGGTCCGACCACTGACAGAAATTACAAATGATGATCTTCAGCCGTTAATGGAGTTGTTAGGATACACTTGTTTAACAAATGATAAACAATAGTCAAAAAGAGGCATTGGATAAGATAGTGGAGAAAATCTTAATGGCTAATGTAACTCGTTATGTGGCAGATAAGCCCTTGGAGCTAGTATTCGTTAACTCTGGTCAAGACCAAAAACATCCTTTGGATCTGTTGGGACAGGCAGAACAAAAGTTTCAGGTTTTAAAATGGATATTTTTACTGTGTCAGCCGAAAAATACCATGGTCACTAGACTGGAAATTTTCATCCAATTGATAATGAAGGGTAGGAAGAGGTATCTAGAATTATCTGGAAATGAGTCTTTTCACATTTATTTACCAGTTAACAAAGGATATTTAGAGTGGCTTATGGAACATTCATATGACATAGCAATTGCATTAGCAGGCTTTACGGGAGATATTACTAACGCATTTCATCTAGTAAAATTTTACCTTTAATACAGAATCAAACCTTTGAACAGGTACCAATGTGCTCTGAAACATTGGTGAGGGGTGTAATATTTTTCACAGATGCTGGCAAAAAGTTGAGTAGGGCTGCCATCACATGGCAAACACAAGAAAAATGGAATCATAAGTTACTGTTCAAACAACCAGGTGACTCATTGCAAACGATGGAATTACGAGCACTGGTATCGGTATTTCAACAATATACTTCACAGCCTCTCAATATAGTTTCTGACTCACTATATGTTGTGGGCTCAGTTTGTAGAATAGAACGAGCCATGATAAGACTATTGCAATTGCTATACCTGTTGGAGCAAAGAGAGACTCATATACGTAGTCATCAGCCTAATTTTGGTTTGGCGATAGGGAATAATTGTGCCGATCACCTTGTTGCCGCTGTTTGGAATGATCCCTGAACAAATCTCTTTTTGCAAGCCAAAGCCTCGCACGAATTTTTTCACCAAAGTGCTAAGGTACTTAAACGTCAATTTAATATTCCTCTGTCTGATGCACAAGGTATAATTGACTCTTGTCCAGACTGCCAAAAATAGGGTATGGGCTTAAGGTTTGGACTAAACCCTGGGGGACTTCAAGCCTTACAATTATGGCAAACTGACGTGACCCATATTCCAGAGTTTGGGCAATTGAAGTGTGTACATGTTTCTGTGGATACGTTTTCTGTGGCTTTATGGGCCACAGCACAGACCGGGGAATCTGCAAAACATGTGGTTAAACATACATATGCAGTAATAATGGCTTTGGGGATACCTCAGGCAATCAAAATGGATAATGGTCCGGCTTATGTTTCTCACAAATTTAAGCACTTTTGTGTTCAATGGGAAACCATCATCATACATTCCCCAACAGGTCAAGCAATAATAGAAAGCTCTTATGCAACCTTAAAGTCACTTTTGCAAAAATAAAAAGGGGGAGAAGTGTTACCTCCCAGTGAGAGGATTGCAAAAGCGACTTATGTGTTGAATTTCTTGCGTTTAACTGGAACTAGGACTAACCCTCCTATTGTATTAAATCATCGTTTGCTGGAGTCAGGATTGAATAACCAAGACCAGCAAGGTATCAAGGTACAATACAAAGACTGGGACTCAGGTGAATGGAAAGGACCTGTTGAACTAAAAATGACAGGAAGAGGTTATGCTTGTGTCTTAACAGATACTGGACCTCACTGGGTGCCACAAAAGTGGATCAAGCCCTGGAAAGAATGGAAGACGACAGAGCAAGAGGACCTCACATGGGAAGAACCATCTGAGAAGTGAACCAATGAGAGATAGTTTGTGATGCCTGTTTTGATTGTGAACTATGGGTAGAAGTATTGTGTAAGGACTGTCAACTGAGGTATTATTCAAAGAGCCTTGTTATTAGTTCATCCATGAGGTTTGAGGGTTGGCAGAATGTTACGACCCTCATCCCAATTTATCACAATAAAGCAGCATTTTGTAGAAGAACCTTGGGGGGGGGGGGTCTTTTGACAGAAAAGGGAATTTGGAATAACAGTTCTGAAAAGGCTCTCCCACACGGATATTTTCTAATCTGTGGTGACAGAGCATGGGGCGGAATACCTAGCAGACCAGTTGGCGGACCTTGTTATTTGGGAAAGTTAACGTTTTTTACACCAAGTATCAATCTGTTAAGTAACAGGACCTCACATAGATACAAGAGATCATTAGCATATTTTGATTCTGATTGTGAGGATATAATACGTTTTTGGAGTTTTGAGGAAAATTTTTAACCAGTTTATTAGCCCCAAGAGCTGAGGCTCTTGAAGCTGTGTCACAAGTCAAGAAAATGCCTTGTTGGAGCATTAAAGCAAGGATTGTTTATCTTGATTGCCATTATTGTAGGTTTAAGTGTTTTGCCATGTATCTTATCTTGTGTGAGACGAAGGACTGATGCAGCCATAAAGAATGATTTAATGGTGCTTGGGTTGCTCAAAAAGAAAACGGGGGAATTGATGGGTGGCTATAGACCAGAGGTCATTTAATGAACAGCCCAAGCACTGAGGAACTCATGCTAAGTGAGGTTAAAAAGCCTTAGAGTGGGGCCTCAAGGTTATAGAAGGTTATAAGGATTTTGTTGTGTTATGCAAATGAGGAAGCTGGCTGTTGAAGGTGGGAAATGTGCCCTGGCAACATGGGTGTGTGGTTGGGCTGTGACCAACGAATGCTTGTTACTAGGAAGGAATGCTCCAAGCAATGTTTGACACGATTGGTGGTTGGGGCTTGGCAATGTGTGAAAGCCAACAACAAACCCTGAATAAATGGCTTCACTTGGATCACGTTGATCGTTGTGTGTTGTCCCATTTCTTCCGTCATCACAAGATCTTATGGATGTTATGGATGCTAAATATTTTCTACAGAGGCTGTCAAGAAACGGGGACTTCTTCATCACCACCATCATCCTCATCTTGTTATTCTTATTAAAATATCATTATAGTAATAACTATTATATTAGTGATAAAAACAACCATAAAAATAACAAAATACTCTCACTGCTTCTTTACAACAAAATTATATGGCCAGAACATACAGATTTAGAGACCACTGAAAGTGTTTAGCACAGATACTCAGAGGTGACAAATCCAATTTTTTGAAAAGAAGAAATCCTGCTGTCATTAGAGAGGGAACTCCTGATATATCCAAAAGTGAATGCAATAAAAAATTAAACACGGACAACTTCTCACTGTAAGAACAACGGCTTTATTTAAAAAAATTATAATTTAAAGCCATGAAAGTCCTTTTACTGTGAGAATTCAATGCTTTTTCTATCTTCAGTGCATTTGACTATAAAAAAAATATATTTTCAGTAAATTGTATGATCTCATAGTTGGTTTTTTTGTAATAACAGCTACATGGTTTTAGATATCTCCCCAGTAAATTATAATTTAATTTTCAGCTATTTAGAGGTCACTCTGAATAATATATATGCTGCTTAATAATCAGTTAAAATAATGGCACCTTTCAAGAGTTTAGGCTAATGACAGTATTGCCTTTGTGCAGGCCTTTGCTGTTTTCATTTGTTGTGTGACTGGTGAAGCAAGAGAGAAGTTCCTCTCATATGCTTGAGCCAGATCTTCAGTCTCTCTTTCCTTCTCTTTTTAATGGGAGGAACAGAAACCTTTTCGCAATCAGCAGTAATCTCTCCAAAGGTCTTTTAATTTAAAAAGTCATAAGTGTTAATTAGCTATTATTAAGTGCCCCCTGTATAAATTAACGTGATTGATGAAAAAATTAAGGGTAATGAAAAATGTAGCAATGCATGTATTTTTAAGAGTCTATAATAAAGACGAAAGTCCCCAAAGACAGAAACTAAGGCCTGCTGAACCCATGTCCTGCCTTTATTAGTACTACTAATAAAAAATACATAGATATATATCTCAGGAATGCACATGGACACATTGGTTATACCGATTGTAATGTATTTCTCACTTGATTGTGCTTTGAACATCTCTTTGTGTCAAAGTCTTATTCCCATGTGGTGTAATTTTTCCAATTTACTTTTTGGTTTTTGGACCAAAAGGATGTTCTTTGAGAATGGAAACTGGGATCCAGAGGTAGAGAGGAAAGAGAGCTACACTAACTTAATGACTGGTTTTCTCATTAATTTTATGGGTAACATGGCAAGACACTACTTTGGTTTATAAAATCAGTTCTTATTTTATCAGTTATCAGAAACAAAACCCAAAGTACATAGAAGAAAAATATTCAGTTCACAACACAGCTGATTTTCTTCTGTGTGATAAGCAGTTAGTTTATGATTTCTGCAACCTGTTTGACTGTATGAACCAGATTGGCCCACTGTTCTTCAAATAGTATTTCATAAAGAACAGATCAGATTAGGCCACAGTGACTGCACATCAAGAGATATCTCCCAGTAGAAAATATTTGAATAAATATTATCAGATCTGAAGATTTTATTTGATGACTTCTCACCTACTCAAAACCTATTACTTGTATCATATAGTCACTCATTTACTTGGATTTTTTCTTTCTGTAAAGGCCTTATATGAAATCATAATCATGATGTGATATACTCTACATGAATATCCATTGAGAAAGAGTTCCCATTAAAAACTGGATTGGCAATATAAAAAGAAGGACTAAGAGAAATTTATTATTAGCATTCTTGCAAAATATAATTGCAGGATTCCTTTCAAAGGGCCACGGGTGGTTGATCCTAGACACCAGGACCTCACTGAGATGCTCCAGCAACAAGTTGTTTCAAAATTCACAGCTGTAACAAAGCCTGGTTTCCCATGATGCTGTGTCATACCACGTAGGCACGAGAACTGCAGCCTTTGCCTGTTGATGCACTTCCCATTTCTTAGCCAGCAGGACAGAATATAACTTATTTTTCTATGAGGAGTGTGAACCTGATGGGTACAAACTGGCTGGCTGATCAGATCAGCTTTGCTGAGTGGCACGTTTCTTAGTATTTGCTGGCTCTGGGCTAGCCTACAAAGCATTCAGCCTCTCAACAGCCAGTAGTCCCAAAAAATGACTTCAGAGAGTTTATGAAGTCTCTTTTCCTCCTCTCAACCCCAGCCCCCAAGCAGTTACGACGTAGTATTAACACATTCTGAGTGTACCTCTGCCTGGTGTATCTGAAACTGACCAAGATTAAAGTTTTTGGATAGTCACCAAAAGCATAACCTGATAAGCTCCTTTTCCTCATTTTTCTTCTTTCTTCCTCCATAGCTTCTTCTACCCACTGCCCCCATGCAGTTCTGTATCTTGCTTAATAAACTAAATGGGACTTGAACTGCATGGTTTAACAGTCTGTGGGCTCTGGAATTCCACACGAACTTGTCTGGTTTAGAAGACAGCAGAATTTAGAGTGATGCTACTTAAACAACTGAGACAACTGAGGACTTAGATAGTTGTCACAAAAATAACTAACATTAAACTTGCCCAACAACTTTGACAGGAAACCTTCTTTTACCCATTTGTTTATCGCTTTTAAAATTAATGAAGTAACCAATTGGAGTGAAATAATTTTTCAGGGCAAGCATTTGCATATCACTGCTTGTTTTAAAGCCAAAAGAACTACACAATTTTGAGTGAAAATGTACTATTCTAGTTCTAATAAAAGAAAAGTGCAGGTATTCCTTGACAATATGTCTGACATTTTATGCTCCAGTGCACCAGTGCAAAAGATAGGAAGTGGGAAGAAGGTACTAGATGTATGCCTTTAGCATAAATATGATTGAATCTCAAATCTTTATAAACTCTCTGTGAAGTCTGCTGTCAAGAATTGGTAAGATTTTGACAACTGAGGCCTCTGAAGGGCCTGACTGCACTGCGTGGCCCTACACATTGACCAAGGCACATGTGCACCACTCCCAGAGGGCTGGGCATCATCTAGCCAAGAGCTCCAAGGGAGGAGAAAAATATCTCTATACTGGAAAAAGTAGAAAAGATGAAAAAAACAGCTATACTGAGTCAGATCAAAAGCTGATCTAACCCTACAGTCTATTTCTTACGGTGGCAAATAGTAGACATGTAAGGAGAAGTATAAGAAAAAATTAAGTATAAAGCAACAATAACCTTTGTACTTCAGGAGGGGACTGTCCTGAGCTTAAACAGAGCTCCTGGATCAGTGATCCTAGTACACATACCCTAGCTGCTGCAATGAAAGGTCATACACAGCAAGTTATTTATTATATCTACCAGAAATATGTAAACATGTTGGATTTTCAGAGATATTTCAACTGCTGCTGGATACTTTTGTGTAGGCAAATGAACCCAGCCTTTAACGTTCCTTGTACAGCCCTTCCATCCCATAAGTGGTCACCATTGTTGTCTTCCTCATTGTTGCTCAAGGATATGGTTTAGTAGTGAACGGGTATGGTTGGACTCAATGATCTTAAAACTCTTTTCCAACCAAGTGATTCTATGATTCTCCTCTGAAAACTTATTCAGTTTTATTGTGTGCTTTTGAAAGTAGAGACAGTAGAGAAAAGATCTGCACATAGTATTCAAGATACAAACCTTTAGAGGTCTACTGACATTTCCTGATTGTATATCTACTTTTTTCTACTGCTATTTGGGTTTTTTTCTTGACCATTTGGGAACTGTTTTGTTGTTTTATGTAAACACTGATTTTGTTGTCGTATCTGGTTTCTGCAAGGTAATGAGCAACCTTGAGCACATCATTTTATACACAAATCTAGGACCATTTTTTTCTCCATGTGCCAGTGACCTGCAGCTGCAATGAATTTCATCTGCCTTTCTCATGAACCTGACCATGGTCTTAATTTCCATTCTGCACAACCCGTATTGTCTCTGTTGTTTCCAACTCCAGAGCACTTCATTCCATAGCCTTAACTTTTAGCATTTCCTTGTTTTGCATAATGCATAACATAGCCTTGTATTTGCACTATATGTGCTTTTTGAATTACTTTTGTTGTGCACAAGAAAAATACACAACAGTCAGCAATGTATATCTTATACTCTCAATAATTTATTCTTTGAAAACTTTATTGCTTATAACACATACCAAATGTATACAATATAGCAACATTTAATTACAACACCAACTACTGTTGAGAAGAAAATACAGTAAAGAATAGTTAAACAGAACCTGAATCTTGTGAAAACCTACCATATGAACATCTGTTGTTATTCCAATGCATGATAATACATGGAAAAGGTGTGACAAATTCAATTGTAGCAAATCTTTTCTTGTAAGATGAAAGGTACTTACACAGAATCATAGAATAATTAAGATTGAAAGAGACTTCTGGGGTAAGATGGTTCAACCCCAGCACAAAGCAGGTCAAACTAGTTGCTTAGAGCCTTGGCCTGATAAGTTTGGAAGCTTTTCAAGGATGGAGAGTATGCAGCCTCTCTGGCAACGTGTTGCAGTATTTGACTGCTTTCCTTGGGAAAACTTGTTTCCTAATATCAGTTTTCTCATTAAAGCTTGGGCCCACTGCCCATCATAGTTTCACTACAACCTTTGAAATGAGACTGGCTCCTGCTGTCCTTATGGTCTCTGGAGTGGTAGAAGACAGCAACAAGATCTTCCCTAGAAACCTGCTCTTTCCAAGGGAATTGACCCACTTTCCTCAGCCACTCCTTATATATCGTGTGCTTCGATCTCTGACTATCTTGTTGGTCCTCCATTGGACTTGTGTCAGTATATCAATGTCTTTCTTGTAGTGGGAAGACAAAAACTGGACACAGTGCTCAAGGTGCAGTCTCGTGGATAATTACAAGGCCATGTTAATTATTTATACGTAAGAGTATAAATGATCCATAGTCCCCTAGTCAAAGGTTTCATGCTTGTTGTCAGTGAACAGGCATTGAATAAAAGCATTGGGAAAAAAGTTTGTGGGTCATTGGTAGAAGTAACAGTGGAGGCTGTTTTCCACAAATACAGTATACCTCAATCCTCATCTGGTATTAATCATCACAGCTACATTCAAGACTATGGGAGTACCTAAATTTCTATTAGCTGAGAAGATGACTTGCTGCACAAATCACAAGAGCATAGTATAGCCAGTCACAGAAGGCACATAAAGCAGCTCTGTTGCTTATTCTCAGCCATCCCACAAGAGAGTATATCCTGATTATTTTACTTTTAAATGTGGAAGAAGAGTGTTCTGTAAAGAGAGAATACTGCTCTAAAGTCTACAACTTCAGCAGAAAGATTCATCAAGATGAACTATATTCGATATTTCATTAAATGCATGGTCAGTTAACAGGCACTATTATTCTTTACAGTCTATAGCCCAAGGAATAACTGACATAGATCTTATACCACCTATCTGTATGGAACCCCTCAATTATTCAAGAGTAAAGTATTTTTTTGCTTTTTGTTTCATATGTAAAAGAATCCACCAAACAACCCAACATTTACAAGTTAAAAAAGGTGGGGTTTTTGACTAAAAAACAATAGAAGAACCTATCCCCTTAAGAAAAATTAATGAATGCTTTTAATTGCACATGAATATACTCTTTGAAAAAAATATCCTTGGATACTGTTCAAACATGTACAAAAAAATCTGAAAATTTTGTGCCACTCTATATCATAAATCACTCTTCCATAATAATGTCTTCCTGTCCAAGCACACTAATCAAATCTCTTCCCTGTCAGTGGAATTATTACATTTTAACAACCACAGGATTTAATCATCAGTGCTAGCTTTTCACACATTTACTTCGTTCAGGCCTTGACAGCAAATCTGTACTTGCAAGTTCTCCTTACAGTGGCGGTTTGATTACTATTTTGACTACTCATGTGTAATACTTTCCTCTTTCAAGCCTTTAATTAGCTGAATGCTTTCAGAGATATGCCTATACACTGCATTTTCTCTGTGCATTAACCATGATATCCTTCCTCCCTCATGTTAATGACTTGGGCAGGTATGTATTTGTCTAAGGTATCAATCACTTTTTCCTCACTTTATACTCATCTAAAGTCTTTCTGATTGTTTCTCATGAATTTTAAGAAGCTCTTCTGACAGAAAAGACTTCGACATCTGTATTGAACATCAGGTGGGATTTAATCTTTTATGATTGAAATAAAGGGCACTGCCCAGCTTAAAAAACAGCCCATGTTGTTTTCAAACTTACCAGCTCCTTTGCTTCATTGTCTTTTTGATGCTCTATCAAGTCTTCTGCAGCTTGGAGGTCATTAGTGCATATTCACAGGTCTTCATCAGCATCCAGCAGTGACTACAGATGTTGCTAAGGTGATTTCTGTAATTAGTTAGTTAGCGGTTCATTGGCAGAATATTCTGCACCTGGGACTAGCAATGACTTTATGAAATATATTAACTTATTCCTGTTACGGACAAAAGTGAAAGGAGAAGGAATTAACAAAACTTGACAAATCGTCTAAATTAACTTGCTATTCAAAAATTCTCCCTTTTCAGTATAAAGTCTGATAGAGTCTATCAAAAGTCAAAACTCATCTGGAATACAGAGGCTCACCTGCAGCCAAAAGTTTACTTCAAGTCTTTTTCCTGTGTCATATATTGAAGGAAACCCAAACTAATAAGGATTTATAGGGAAGTTATGTTAGGATAAAAAATCCATATAATGAGCAAACCTAGCCTCTGCAAGGTTACTTGGGGTTTTATTCATTTTGTTTTGGTTTATTTTTCTTTTATTATTATGGTCCAAAACCCATATGTGGTTCTATGTAGACTATCCTTTTCACTGATTTCAAGGGAAGTCTGTCCAGGTATTGTGGTCTACCTGATTGATGGGACTTAGGCTAATGTTGCCTGGGATTTAGCCAAAAGGGCTTTACATAACTTTGTTTAGCAGATAGCTAGAGCAATTTAAGATGCTGCTACACCCAGCTGTTTATTACACCAGAGATGACAGGTCCCACAGCAGAGCCAGAAGAATGGTCAACCTACAGCTTCTTTCCCACAAAGACCAGTAATTTAGTTCAATGGTCTTTGCAGAAAAGCAACTGAGTGAAGCATAAGCACATGAAATCCTGCTGTTTGTGATAACACTAAAATCTGTAGAAGGTTGAAGTGGACGGCTGGGGATGTAGCTTATTAGGCCCAGCTAGAGATTAGTCAGGGTTTGCCTGTCATCATGTTCAAGTTACAGGCTGGAATGGCAACTAAAAGGAAGAAAGTTTGACACAGAAATTCCCATTGTGCTCTGCTCCATTTCTCATTGACCCCCAGTGATACATCATTTTATAACAAATTCTGACACATGATGAATCTGAGTTCTCAAGCCCATCCAGGGACCGCTCCCCATTCTCCACCTTCAGAAAAAATTAATTTGTTTGCATATAAAATATTCCATTTTTATTCCAGTGTTATTCACAATTTTAGATCAAAAACATTTATTCAATTTGGAGGGAAGAGAAAAGGGATCCAGTTTTTCTTATCCAGATATGACCTTGTGGTTTTTTCTCTACTGGAACAAGTTTCAGAAAGGTTTTTTTTGAAAAGTCAATAGATTTTTCTTTTTACAATGAGATTATGTCCAAAAAAGTAGAAACTTTTCAAAAAAACCTTGAGATCACATGACTCAAATTTGCTCTTGGGTCATTTCTATATTGCCTACCAGGTTTCACCTTCTTGATTGAGAAAAAACTACACAATTTCTGTAAGATCCACAAATAACAAGGCAAATGTGGACTCCTTTTTCTGACATGAAAAAGACCAAAGAAAATAAGGGGGAAAGGCACTGTAAATGAGAATTTTCAGAACTGTATGCAAACTCTAGATAATGCAAGGACAGTATCTAAGTGATGAAATTGATTTTCCAATGCATCTATTTCTATTTTACTACTTCCACTGTTCCTAGTGAAGATTTGAGGTCATCTCAAGCAGACTGGTCAGTCCACACCCTCAGATCAGAAACAACTTCATCAAATTCCAAATCCACCCTTGGGTATTGCAGATCATATGGGAAACAAGATAATTGAATGTTCTGAGAACCCTAGAAGCTGATTCAAGCAACTGCCCCAGATAAGACTGATAGTTAAAACAAGGAGAGAGCTTTAGCCTTAACTCTGAATATCCTGGCTTTCACCATTCGTACAGGCAATACTATACCAGGCAGCTGCACCCTTGGGAATGCAGCAAGCAGTCTCAATAAATATTATGGGCTCTATGATATTAAGAAATCTCCACCAGCCTTGATGACTTCAGGTGTATCACTTTATAAGAATCCTCAGTAGCACTAGGGGTTTGTTTTCCCTCTGAAAATACCAGCAATTATGAGATAGCAAAAATTTAAATATTTTACTTCTGTTGTTATTTCCATTTCACATATGCATATCATTCTACTACTTTTTTCAGTTATATTATAGCACAGAATTACATCCCTAAAACAGCAAACATACAAATGTGGTATCTGCATCCGACAGTGAAGAGTCTGTAGAGCTGACTTTTACTTTTGTCAAGTTCAATTTCATCAATCCTCAGAAATTCTTGAGACAATGATGCATCCTCCCACTTTAGGTCTTCTTATAAGACATTGGAAAGCACAGCTGCATGAGGGAAAACATTAACAACTGTCTTGTTAAAGGATAAAAACAGAGCAAACCACATTGGCACTGAAAGCCCCTCCCTGTCACTGAAGAGATTTTACAGCAAAAACATTTAATTTTATTCTGGTTTTAATCTGTTGCTACCAAGTGCTAGCTGTCTTCAGGAAAAGAATGAATTTGCCAGTTTTGTATTGACTCTTACATTTTCTATTACTGACTCTTTTCATCTCTGTCCCGAAGCAAAAATAAATTTCCCTTTTTAAGCTTTTGATGATAAAAATCTCATCTGTAGCCTCATAAATGATCCTTTATTATCTATATTAATAATGAATAAATGTCTGTTGAATACCCCTGATCCTTTGCATTAATAGTGCCAGATGTATTATAGATAACCTTTTGATTTAACAGCACAAACTGTGAAACAATATTAAACCAGTAAAGGACTGATCTTACTAGAGTCACTAAGGTCAAAATTATAAACATCTCTTTCATTTCTATTTGTAAATTGTCCCATTATGCAGCATCAGTCACCATCATTTATTTTTGAGATAGGTACCAGACTAGCTGCAGTCCTAGAAATAGAACTCATAAATAATACCTTGAATAATTTTTTTAAATATTTCCGGCTCTTCCACTTCTCCTTCCTAATGCCTCCTGATGATCTTAATTAATTGAGCATTACTACATGAGCAGGTCCACTTCCGCTTACTGTACTATCATTTAAAAATATGTTGCTTGCCTCTTTTCCCATTATCCTGTCATAATCAGGCACAAACTTCATTCAATCATGTTCCGACATGACACTGAGAACTGCAGTTACTCCTGAACAAAGAGATGAAGTTCTCTTTAGATCACCAGAACTACACCTCTTAAGTATGACTCTTGCACACCCGACATCTCTTCCCTTATGGTGACTCTCAAATGGGTTGCTGCTTTACTGTGGTGTCCATAACAACGGAAAATCCATTTGCCTGTAAATCAGTATAGCACCTTTCATAAATGTTCCCTTCCACCTGCTGTCCTGTGACTTCTATCCGAACTTTCAATGCCTCTAACAAAAGTGTATCTCCTTTTTCATTATTAGGTAACAAAATACAGTATGTCTTTTTTCAAGGTAAAAGGTTTCCACTGAAGTCAAGTGGGAAATATCCTGATTGTGTGATTTTTTTAAGTATATCTTCTGAAATGAATGGCTTGATGCTGCTGAGCCTAAAGGACAAAAATTCTGCCCATCCACTTACCTGTAGCAGTAACAACAGTTATGTTGTTATCGGGCTAATTTAAAAAAAAAACAAAACCAAAACTAAAAAGCTCAGATTGCCTATGCAGCACTTGAATGGACACCCTGATAAAGTTACTTTACAAATGTTAGCATACCTGAAAAGGTGGATGAGATATAAAGTGGCAAGTGGAGCTCAGTAGCCATAGCGCTGCCTAGCTTTTACTCCCAGCTTCATGCTACCAAATTTGCCTAATGACTGTCTTTAGAAATATTAATGTATCTAAACAGCTAGGACACAGTTTATGCCTAAATATCTGACACTTTTGTAGAAGCAGTAAAATCACAGAATCATAGAATTATAGGATGGTTTAGGTTGGAAGGGATCATGAAGGTCACCCAGTCCAACCCCTCAGCAGTAAGCAGGGATATCTTCAACTACATCCAACCTCACCCGGAACGTTTCCAGGGACGGGGCATCTACCATCTGTCTGGGCAATCCTTTCCAGTATTTCACCACACTCAGTGTAAAACATTTCTTCCTAATATAGAGTCTAAACCTCTCCTATTTTAGTTGGAAACCATTACTCCTTGTCCTATTGCTACAGTCCCTAATAAAATGTTTTTCCCCACATTTCTTATAAGCCCCCTTTAAGTATTGAAAGGCTGTAATCAGGTCTCCTCGAACCATTTTTTCCTCCAAGTTGAACAACCCCAACTCTCTGAAACTTTCTTCATAAAGGAGGATTCCAGGCCTTTGAATAACATTCAGCATTACATAATATTCAAAGTAACATTCTTCAGCAATAAATGGACTACAAGCAGGGTTCAATATCTAGTAATTCAGTATCTAAACCAAATGCCTAGTTCAGTGACTCCTTAGGTTCTGCTCAGGACCTTGCTGTGGCTGGATTTTGCTGCTAATTTAACTGTCAGGAAAATAATTCAATACTTGGACAGGTAAAATATAAAATAAGGCTTTGGAATTAATATTAAAGTGAGTTGTAACAGTTTGCTAAGAACTTAAGAGAGAAAACTTTTTTTTGATACAGAAACAATGTATCATGTTTGAATGATCAAGTATGATGATAAACTAGAGAAGAAAAAATTATTGACCTTTACTGTTAGGTACTTTTTGTCGATCCACTACTAAAACACTATTCAAGGCTGTGTCTTGAAATTATATATGTTGAAACTTCATGCAATGACTGTTCCTAGATTCTGTCACTGATAGTATTACCCAAGCACAATGAAGTTCCCAAACATTTCTACAGACATGTTTTATGTTAGGAAGTATCACCCTTTTGGCAGTTTAGTAACCCATAGGATGAAAAAAATCCTTTTGCTGTCATCTTATAGCAAATTTGGATTTATGTGTCAGTTCAAACCATGCCAGTAACTGAATGAAAAACTGATACCATTGAAGCCAACAGCAGTTTTGCGGCAGTTTCACATAGGCCAGCTGACAGTTCACCAGATCTGGCTATTTGAAAGAAAGTCAAAGGTTGTTCCTGAGAAATTACAAAAAAGGAAACAATTTTAAATAAACCTAAATTTCTGGGACACTAATAGCAAACATTGACATTGAAATTTATGTTTGTCATTACTCAGAGGCAAAATAAAGTACCTCTACCCAGCACTGTAACATTATTGTACATCAACTAATTCCATTTGATTCATGACTTACACCCACAGTAGTTACGGCTCTTTAAAGGTCTAATCCAACAAACACCTCCATACTTAATCACTTCAGTCACAAGCACAAGTGTTTTCTGTCTTGCAGACTTACTTTCAATACTACATGCACACAGCTGTCAGGAAAGTCATACAAGACACGTTTGACCAAGTACCTAGCTAATCTGATCTGGAAAATGCCATGGCATTCTGACACTACATATCATCTCAGGGCATCACAGAAGGAATCTTCTTATAGTCGTACCAGTGAAAATCCAAAGAGACACAGAATTAAGTGAACACATTTGCAAATGCTGGAATGAACATGCGTGTAAAATCTTGATTCAGTGGGTCCAATAGTGGTTTTGCTGCTGACTTGGAGTGGACAGTGTTTAATTCAATAACATCAGCTATTAGCATTTGTTATACATAATGTATGCATTTGAGTAATATCTATTTTAACACTCCCTGTAGACTCAAACCAAAGAAACATGGATTTTCCAGTCTACATGGGTAATTAAAGAAGTGTTCAAAATACACCTATTTTACTTAGGCTAAGCTCTGACAGAAGGATATGTACCAAAATGCATATTTTTTCTACATTCTTTCTTAACTGCATGACAAACCACTGTGTAGTTCATCATTTTCTTTTTTGCTGAGTGATAAGTAAAACCTCAAATTAAACATGTTCCCTGTGAAACTAAACCACAGCTTCTAAAAGGCAGTGATGGCATTTCCTCTTTGTATTCCTCTTCTCCCCTTTTACTCTTGATGAAAGCCACTCTCTGTATTGCCAAGTTTTAGTATTTCAGTTGGACTGATAGTATCAAAGATATTTCTGGCCTTGATCCTTTCTTTTGTCACCACCTCATATGAATGTTCTACATAATAAATACTCCCATGTCTGTTTCACAGCATCTCTGACTTTATTCTATTTCTCTAAATTAACATGCATTTCCATTTAATGACTCAGGCACATAGGAGGTTAGAATACCTTCAAATCTGTTCCCTTTGTCTTTCTTACTTGCTACATTTACACTTTTACAAACATTAACAAATGTTAGTCTA
This sequence comes from Clamator glandarius, assembly GCA_033459285.1. Lineage (NCBI taxonomy): Eukaryota > Metazoa > Chordata > Aves > Cuculiformes > Cuculidae > Clamator > Clamator glandarius. The sequence continues at coordinate 690,225 of JAUNZM010000136.1, forward strand.
AGTCTTCCTCATATTCAATAACAACAGTCCATAAAGGAGTCTTGCTGAAGTCACCTAGGAACATTCTCCAGATTTATTTTGTAACAAACTCGTGCTCCATTGCAGAATTGTTACTGACCACTAACAGAATCCTCATCATATCATTGGATTCTAGAATAATGAAGAAAAATTATAGTCTAAAACCATAACTATTTTTTTTCTTGTTCATGGACATCTGTATATTCTAGTTTCAATTAAAAGCAGAAATACTGATATGTAGTGGAAAAGGTGTTTCTGCTTCCAGAATCTGGATTACTTAGGATACATTAAATAGTCACTATTTTCTGCAGAGATACTGCCACAGTGCAAGCAATGTAATAAAATAACAAAAATTAAATAGCAGATATTGAAAGAGGTAGAGTTCTAGTTCAGATGTTCTTAATGTTGGGAGAGCTTTAATTCTTTTTGAGGATCCCAATAAAATAGTCTTGCATGAGAGATATACAAGTGTGACTAAGCATGAAACTCCAATATAACCACTACTAAAATTCATAGACTTGTAGCTGATTTATGAGGACAACAATAACTTCCATCATGCAGAGATTTAAGCAACTAGATGTAGAATTCCCTGACTCATTTTCCATCAGCATTTGATAGATTTTTTTACTATTTTTACTATCGCTAAACATTATTTGAGGTTCCATTTAAATTAAATTGCCAAAGCCTGTCTTAAGTGGCAGTTTATATTAAAATGAAATTCCATAATTGACAATAAATAAATCATAAAAACAGGATTTTTCTCTTCCTGATGTATTAAATTGTCACACAAAGGATAACCTATAATGCTTTTGCCAGAGTTAGTAGAAGCAAGATGACATTGCCTCCCAAACCTGAGACAATTTAAGACAGCACACTTTTAATGGCAACTGATAATGAAATGTTTTAGGCCCTTTTTCTCTGTGTTTTGTGGAACCTAATCTTCCTGCAGTGAACATGGACATTTTCAGTCTGCATTCATACGAACACAATGAGTTTCCTTTTTAGCCCCTTCCACAGCCCTCACCTTTTCCACTTCTTCTTTCAGGCTGGGATATTATTTTAACAATCTTCAGAGAGGTTACCATGGCAGAAGAAGTCAAGGGCAAAATGCAGGGGAGGGAGGAGAAACAATGAAATAAGTGAGTGCAATAATTGTTCTTCGATGAAGAAAAAGGTAGAATAAAAAATACCCAGGTTCATCAGTAATGCAGGCCCTGTCATCCCCAGATGTTACAGAAGCATTATAATTGCTCCCTGCAAGAAAAATTGGATTAGTCACAATCTTGTCGACTAATGGGCACACTCTGTGATCTTTAGAGCTTCATTTACTGGGTTAATAGTGCTTTGCCTGAGTTGCTTTGCAATAGGGAAAAAAAAAACCCTGTAAGAAGGAATCTGGGTGCAGTCCACAGCCACTGACACGAGTAATATCATATTCATCACAGACAGACCTCGTATCTCATTACTACTGAAGAGTTTGCCCCCAAGGCATTTGAGCTCAGTCAGGCCAGGCCCCTCATGTGGAACTGTTCAGGTATATTGTGAAATGATTTAATGTGATAATAATGTCCACTTTGTGAGATAGATTATGTTTTTTATAGTGTCTGATGGTTAATGAATGATACATTAGCAAACAGCACTAAAACATTATTGAGAAAATGCAGATAAGAGATAGTAACTCCATCATTCCCCACCCCCACTCTCTCCCAGATGCATAAAAATGGAAAGCAGAAGAACTTACAGAAAAAAGAAAACTTGACATTTTTGTGATGCTACCAGCTTGCATACTGTCTCAATTGTTTGTTCTCTAGAGAATGGGGAAGAGAGATATTTAAAAATGTTGTAAACACAAACTGAAATATCTCTTCTTAAATCAAATGAGAATCAATGAAAGTGCAAACCTGAACAAATACATTATATGTTGACCCAGTTTATTAGATGAAGCAGTTTACCCTGATTTGATTTATCTGGCAATACACTGCTCAGCTGTGAAATGAGATAAGAAGAGCTTATTCACCTTATTTAAAATATTATAGTGACTCCTGCTAGCAGCACTATAGTTAAGGATCTATCAACAATTCCATTACAAATACCAGGGTTTTTTAGAGTTTGTAACATGGCTGTAGATTCATGCTTAGTTTGAACATGGCAGTCCAAAACTGATAGATTCAATAAAAATTTCCTATTAAGTTCAATGGATTTTGGATTAATGCAGCAGAATCTTAAAAATGTGAAAATCTCTAAGCAATTTTCTACATTTTTACTAGTTAGTGCTATGCCATGTGAAGAAATACAGAGGATCTTATCCCCTGATAATGCAACTTTAAGGAAGTCAATAGAGTTACAACCCCTTCTATCAGGGTTACACTTGTCAAAGGTGATTCACACAAAGGGCTTTTTTTTTGTCTTTCTGTATTACTTTGATTTGCTGTGTTATTGGGCTTACATGCATTTCTAAAATCTCTTAATTTCCTTAATAAGCAAGGAGTAGTCCTACACACTTTCAATGGGAGTTAAGGTACTCTGCAGCCTAGAATTCATATTGCTACGTTTTCCTATAAACCCATTGAAATTGTTTCTAACCAGGGGTTTTCTCTACTAAAAGATCTTCCCTGGTCTCAGCATTTTTTGTGTTTTGTTTGTTTTAAAACTGAAGCCTCCAAAGAAAAGTTCTGTTCTTATTTCCTTCATCTTAATTTGTAAATGTCTTAACAGCTCAAACTGAAAAGAATTTTCATCTCTACCAAAAGGTTAAATGCATTTCTGTAGAATTTCTGCAAGGCACAAACTGTTTGGTTACATTTTTGAAGTGGAGAATTCTCAGCTTTTTCTCTGCTGTATGCATACACCTATATATTTCTTGATTCTCAGCCAGTGTAAATCAGCATAGGTCCATTGGCTTTAGCATGGTTAACTGATTCATTGTAGCTGAAGATCTAGTCCACAACGTGCATAGCCCACATATAACTTTTTCCCAGTGCTAATATCTGATAAGCTCACAAATACTAGGTGTGTGGATGCCATATCAATGTAATTTTTCTATTTCTGTATTTCTAACACTGAATATATAAATTAATCCTTTCCATTAATCTTTGTTAGTTTACGTTCCTCTTACACTGTGAGGTGCATGCATTTGAAAGAAGCTAGCACAAATGGCAAAGGAAAGGTTTCCCTTATCATGGGTATTTTACCTCTCATATAACCTCTTCAGTCCCATTCTTCCAGATTTTCTGGTTGTGTAGAAAGTGAGAAAATTCTAAATGTGATCAAGAAGAAAAAGAGATAGAGAAGGCTAGTGAGATAATGCCTACCAAGGTCAAACAGTACACGATGAATGCAATTATACAGATACAAAGTTGATTTTATCCATTACACAGGCGGTAGATAAACACTTATCACTGGCACTGTCTAATGATTCCTAATTAGACAAAGCAAAGGCCTCTGCTGCTCTGGATTTTTGATTTGCACCTGTGCAACTGAAGAGACTGGATCACACTGGTTAGGATGCTTTTTCCTTAAACTGTAACACAAAGCAAACTGTATTTCAAAATAGGTGTAGTTGTCTATAAAATAATAATATTCCTTCCACCTCATTTGTTCTGCACAGAAGTTTGAGGAAAAAAAGAGGAAATTTGAATAAGGGAAGAATGTAACAAAGGGACCTTGAACATTAGTAAGACCTTGAACTTTAGCATTTCCCATTTAGTGATGAATCTCCTACTTCACTGCAGACAGAAATGGTAAAATCCTCAAGATCCAGGGCTGTCCAGCCCCTATCTGCTGCCCTCCCACTGGAGAGGCTTGTGGGAGGAGATAGCAGTGCTGCTGGGCTGCCATCCCTTCTGGGCCAGTTGCCTCAGAGCATTGTCCAGAACATGGCCTCATAAACCTACTCACGAGGTTTTCACAAGATCGCAAGGAAATGGATAACAGCAGGCACACATGGCTATGCTGGGGGAAGCAACAAGGCAGCAGGTCAGGGAGGGAAAGCTGTTCCCTCCATCTGAGGGCTGCAGCCCACCCACATCTCTCTGGCTTCCACAGCAGTTTATGAGGGGTAAATATTGATACTGAAAATGCCAGCAAAGAAACTCTCTAAAAGTAATTTTGGAGTTTTAGAGTACAAGCATGCTTCATCAGGCCTGGGCAACATGAGAGGGTGATCCATCAATCGTGTGCAGCGAGACAAGAGCTGGGGGCAGAATATATTTCCCACTTACATTCATATATATAATTTTCCCCAGAAATCTTATGTATATTCTATTACTCTCTAAGGACTAATTTTAATGTTATTATGAAATTCACAACAGTCAAAACTCCTGCTAATTTGGAGTTGGCTCTCAGCTCTCCTTGCATTTGAGATGGGGAAAAGCTGCAAACAGAGGTGGCTACAGAAGAAGAAACCTCTGTTCAGCACAGATCATACTTCACACAATACGTTATCATCTTCAAAGAATGAAGTGTCTGAAAAAACGTCTGAGAAAACGTGATATCAGAGGGACATTTTATCTAACTTTCAACAAATACTTATGTGAAACTTAACTCTGCTTGAACTTAAATAAAAAATATTCCACTTTTTGTAACAGTGACTACTTCTTGTGTCAGTAGGGTGGCATCTGGGAGTCCCACCACTTGTCCCAGCCCAGGGAAAGGATTTGGCCATGAACTTTGTCAACACCAGGCACAGCCTGCAGAGTAGGCCTGTGGAGGATTCGGCAGCAGCAAGAGGGGCAGCTCTCTGAGGAGAAAAGAGAGAGGGTCCATGATGGCTGTAGCAGAAGGCCTGGTGCTTAAATCTCACCCTACTTAAATTGTTTCCTAACAAAAAAAAAAAAAAAAAAAGCAATGGGATGAGAATGGGATGAGGTTTAACAAGGCCGAAACAGGTGAAAGGGCTGGAACACAAGTCATACAAGGAGCATATGAGGGAACTGGGGTTGTTTAGCCTGGAGAAAAGGTGGCTGAGGGGAGACCTTATTGCTCTCTATAACTACCTGAAAGGAGGTTGCAGAAAGGTGGGTGTTGGTCTCTTCTCCCAAGTGACAGGTGATAGGATGACAGGGAGTGGCCTCAAGCTGTGTCATGGGTAGTTTAGATTGGACATTAGGAAAAATTTCTTCACAGAAAGAGTTACCAAGCACTGGCAGAGGCTGCCCAGGGAGGTGGTTGAGTCACCATCCCTGGAGGTGTTTAAAAGGCGGGCAGATGAAGTACTTGGGGACACAACTTAGTAGCAGACAGGTACTGTTGGAGTTGATGATCTCTAAGGTCTTTTCCACCCTGTAAGTATTATGGCAGGAGGGTGGCACAGTGGTGTGGTTCCCTGCTTTTGGTACTAGTGCTGGCAGGGCTCTACTGCCACAACAGCCCCCTTAGAAACCTGGAGGCAGCACACGGCCAGTGCTTGGGGCTAGCTTCAGCCTTCAGGGTAGATCCATGGGGGCCAAGGATGCCTTGGGGAAAATAAACCTGTAAGATGAAATTTTCTAATTGCAGTCACAGGTCCCTGAGTGATGGCACCTGTTCCTTGCAGATGTCTGAGGGGAGAGATGTCTCCCACATGGCTGTGAGGAACACGACAGTCACCCTGGGGTGTCCTCTCCATCTTGAGAGTGCCCTTAGGAGCCACAGTGGGGGAACAGCCCCAGGGGTCAGTGGGAAACACAAAGTGTTGGACCTTTTCTCTCTTCTGAGGGGTGTCTGGATTTAGACTCCCAAGATGAGATAGCTTAAGGGCATAGGGCAAGGTTTCTTTTTTAAAAGTGGGCTCTGGCAGGCAAATACTCAGGATCTGCCAGGGTATAGCCCCATGGCAAGATGCACTTTGCTCTCCTAGGTGGGACCTGCCTCAGTGGGGACTGCAGCAGGAATCAGCCTCGACACTGGCCATGATCTGCAACCAGGCATCAAGCTGCAGCTTTCTTGGTTTGGTAAGATTTTAAACTTTGTTTTCTTGCCTAATAGAAGGTTTAGTAGGTTTTCTTTCTTGGTTGTCTGCATTTGTAATGGTCTGAAACTCAGTATGAGGATTATCTATGCTACTTAAATGCTTCTGCTATGTAGGCTCCAGCATATGTGAACTGTGTGTAATTTGAAAAAAAAAGCAGAATATCATGATTGTATGCTTAGGCAGAAAATAATAATATTTTCTACTTGTACTTAGCATCTCATTAATCATTGCCACAGTCATGATGTCTTATTTGTGATGCGTTTGTTGCCTCAGTCTTGCATGAAAAGTTCAGAGATAATATATAGAGTGCTTATATATATTCTGTTCTTTTTTTGCGCTGCCTACTATGGTCAGAATCAGAGGGAAACACAGTGCTTCTATTTGAAATCTTCCCTTGGTCCCACCAGCACACAGCAGCAAAGTTGTACTCTGTCTTTGCAAACTGCAGATTAAACTTGCAAGGCATGTTAAATTTAAGGGAGATGTGACTCATCTATGTTACCTTATTTTCATGGATAGAGACTAACTGGTTGATGATTTGTGAAAAACAAAACCATTTGCACTCCTTGCATTTTATTGGAGGCCTGGAATTCACATAAGCCAAGTTTTTTAAAATTCTAAGTTTGTACATGTGGGAAATATGCCATTTGAAAACTCATAAATGTGTGGGCTTTTCCGCTGTGGCAGGAAGCTCAGACTACCCATTTCATCATAAGACAATAGCGACTGAAATTAGACAAAAAGTATCCAAAATTAGTTTCTTGAAATTATAGATAGACAGAAAACATGGGAAATTTTTTATTTATCCTCTCAGTGTATGGCACTACCAGAAATAGGAATATTTTTTTTTTATATGGACATCATGAGAAGAGCTTTGAAATGAGACAAGGATGTCTATTAGTGACAGGATGTGGTGTACAGATAGCAGAGGCCAGAAAGTCATTAAATGAGATGGTCTTTCATAGTCAAGTTAGAAATGAAGTCATTGTTCCTCATCAAGGATGGGCACTGATTTCTGTCAGTCTGTTCACTACAACTGTGCATCATTAATCATTTGAATCAGATATTCCCTAATTTTTAGGCTGAGCTGCAGATTTGCCTTAGTTAATGGTGTAAGAACCTATTTTTTAAGTCTGACAATAATATTTGCCTTCTTCAAGTGAAATTCTATGATAAATGAATTGCATATCTACATGTTGAATTCAAGCACTTTTATGAGCATTCCAGAGCATTTCTGGCACTTTCTTTTCTGTGGCTGTTATTCTAGCAAGTATATTTTGTGGAGCATGAATATTATTTTACTTCATTTCCCCAAAGATAGTGATAAGTATGTGCAGAGAAGTGCAATTGCAACTGGGGTCACCAATGGAAACAATAACATGTTTATAAACAATCTGAGCACTTAGAGAACTTTCTCAACTCAAGAGGTTGGATTACTTTTAAAATCTGAGTCCTGTACATATTTTCTAATAATACCTAGGAGTCCATATCATGGAGTAATATCATAATGTGCTAGAGACTGAATGCACATAGAGTAGAAAAGCCTCTGCCTCAATTTGTAAAATGAATATAAAGCAAGAATGGAGAAAAAGGCAGATTAAGGAACATAAGAAAATATTGGATAGCATAACAGTAATCTCTTCTGTTTCCTGGTGGTACAGATATAAGAATGGCATTCTGATATCTATAAATTCAGTATCATTACAACGGGAAGTGTGTCTGCACACTCCACAAGCTGGAGGAAACTTCAGGATGAATTTGTAACTCAACATACATGATGTTTGCATTGTACAGAGGCTGTGTGAAGGTTTTAGTTTGCCATTTTTCCCAAATTTGCTATTAAATAATTCATTCTTAGAAATCCCCTGCCTATTTAGAATAAACACAAAGAGAAATGAGAAACTGATTTATTCTCAGTTTTTCAAGTAATGATATGGACAAGTCAGTGAAGCATTATCTCTCCTATAAAGTTATAAAAGTTGAGATGTTTTTTCTATCTTTTGTTTGTTTGTTTGCCCATGTCAGTTGTCTCCAGGTGTTTGGTGTTACTCTGTGTTTTTCAAGAGGAGAGGAAGGGGAGGTTGCTTCTAAATAATATGTTGCCCTGACTTCATAAGGCTTGTTTTGTCTGGCAAATGAATTATGTAAACCTTCTCCACCCGAAACTGTTTCAAGTCAATTAATTGTTGTAATTACTTAAGATTTCTTTTTAATGAATATGACTCTCCAGGGATTTGATGATATCCTGTCATCTGTAGGCCTGATAAATGAAATGTGATTTGTGGCTTGCTGCAAACTGAACCTTGTACTTGAACAATGTCTCTTTTTCCTATATACTCATTAAATGGAAGAAATGCCCTTGATGGAATTAGGAACACTTGTCTTAGTTGGTTCCTGGTAAGAACGGAGAGTATAGGCAGATAAATTTTGGCTTTTACTCCTCTCGTTCTCTCTTCATTTACAGATGGGCCTTGCTAACACATTGACAATTACTCAGACCAAACACATGACACCAGTGAGGTTACCTATTGTAATTGAGACTGTCTTAGTGGTTCCACCTCTCATCTCCAACAGATGCACCAAAATGTGAAAGACTAGCAATCAGTTGGTACAGAAAGAGACCAACAATGTAGGAGGGGGGGGGGGGTTGTCTTACCTTTTTTTACAACCTTCTTTTGCCCTGCCAACATTTTGCAATCAGAACAGCCAAATTTGACAAGCAGAGCATCATCCCTTTGGTTTTGTGCAATGCCTAAGTTCCAGTGCTTCTCAAGAAGAACAGGGCTGCCCAGTGCTGCAGATAAAGACAAGCAATCTGAGACAGCAGGAGAAAGAGCCATGAGTTCCTGCAAACTCTGACTACTTATATATCAGTTCCAACTAGCCTATTTTCCCCTACACTGTCATGGTCATGTGCGTAATGTAATTTAATCATCAATGATAGGAAAGTATAAAGCAGGTGGGTTTTCATGTTTTAAATTCCATTGGTAAAACGAGGATTACTGCTTTTCTTTCAAGACCTTTCTTGAAGGAATGGTCTGCCAAGGGAGGTGGTTGAGTCACCGTCTCTGGAGGTGTTTAAGGTTAGGGTAGACGAGGTGCTTAGGAGCATGATTTAGGGATTGGTGGGAATGGTTGGACTCGACGATCCAGTGGGTCTCTTCCAACCTGGTTATTCTGTGATTCTGTGACTATCACATGGGTACATTAAACATATAATACATAATAAAATGTAGTGTCTTTGTTGTAATTTGGAATGTAAGGATAATGAATTATTGTGTATCACAAGAAAAGATCACTTTGACCTTTTTCCAGTCAAGAGAGGGTGCCTCAGACATGTGTAACTGTCTAAATCTGGCAGTCATGAGTATTGTAAGTGGGCAGAAGAGAGAGCATCCCTGATAATGGAAACGAATTAACAAACAGAAGAAACTGCCACATGTATGAGTTATTTAAGAGGAACAGGGGGTTGATAATGGTGAGGAAAGAGTGACAAGGAAGAACCAGAACAATGTATGGGAAGAAGATATTATGGAAAAAGAGAAAACATTGGATTTTCACAGAAAGGGATTCTGGACTTTGGTCTTCAAGTTCCAGGGATTGTTGTAGTGATTTGAACAAAATGATGTCAAACCCTGAATCTTTTCTAAATTCTAAACTCACTTCTTTCTGCTGTTATGAAAGATATTGCTCTACTCTTCCACTTCCTCCTAGCCTGTCCTTTTTCTTTCTGGGTTGGCAGGAGCTACGCACAATGATGCAGATGTACAATAAAGTGCAAAGAACTGTTTTTCCTGGCTTGATGGGCCTGGCTTAAAAAGAAGCACCTGGAAGTACTGTGAAACTGATTGTCTTTGGTGTGGTAATTGGATGGAAGACATTAAGATCACCTTTAATTTGATGAACTTTTGGAACTACTGAGATTTATCAGTGCATAGGTCTTATTCTCAGAGGACTCAAGAGAAAGTGTCCCGTTAACTTAATGAATCAGGCCGCAAGAGAACGACAGTTCTTGAAGTCAGAATGAGAGATTTCCCATCAGTGGCACAAATTCTGCCAATAAAGGCAACAGGATTTCTCAAGTGAAATGAGATTAGAGTGTCTCTCCCCTGATTTTCAGTAGTTAGATGATTGACTGTCTTGTAATAGGCTAATTATTAGATTTCTCTTCAATTTTTGTGTTGTAAGAAGTTTTCTTTCTCTACCTAGATTGTGTTGCAGCTATGACAGCATTTCATTGATGCCATTAGATTGTCTTGACCTTTGAGAGGTAGCATGGTGCATTCATCTTTCCCAACCTTATCTGCCTTCAGCAAGGTGTCCTCAGCTCTGGAACTTCTGGCAATTTTGACAAAGGCATCTTCCTGCATGTCAGTTCTTGTTATCCACTCTGTCTTCTTGACATATGACACACGTGTCAGGTCTCATTTTTTCACTGCTTGCTTTGTTTGCCCCTTCACAGGTGGGAGATTCCACATCCTCATTTTTCAGCTATTTCCAAGGTGCTGCTTATTTTCCTGTTATTGCTTTATGGTCTTTCTTGACAACTGAAAAGATCATTTTTATCACTGATGGTCTCTGGTTCTTCACAAAGAAAAACAGCTTTTAAGAGTCCTCATTAGCTAACCACAATAAACTATTTCGATGTCTTCCTTGCAAAAGATATGCTTCCAGTTCCCATAGATAAATTGTTGCTAAATACATTTGACATAATGCTCATGGAAGTTGCTTACATCAGAGCTTGTCTAGTAACAGCAATAAGTACTATTATAGCCTCTTTATCTCTTTTAAAAACATCTCAAATACTGTTTGTTTCATCATTATAAAATTTTGTTATTGCTATATATTAGCATTCTATTTTACGGATGGCAAAACTAGCATGTAACTCCCACGTGCTTTAGATTAGGTTGCTTGACTGCAGTAGTTTAACTATGTGGCGTTTTAGTGATGGGGCATTGACAGGAAGGCTAAACAAATCATTGATCACTTCCTCTCCTCTCATCTGGAAGTAAAACAGCGGGATGAAGAGATTATAGAAACATGTTCTTGTCAGTCTGTCCTTCATAAAGGCAAGGAGCCTCTGACTGCTCCCTGGTAGCTGCTCAGCAGTCTTGAAAGCTGGTTCTAAGGAAAAACACCTAAAAAGTTAATTTTCAAGGAATAAATGTTGCCAGGCAAGTGGTCCTAAAGGCTAAAAGGAATTAAAAAAAACACCATTCCTGACCCTGTTACTTGCATGCTCAATTTTGATAACAACTGTTACGATGGGCAGGTACCAAATTGCATATGGTACCTGCGCACAATTAACCACCTGAGGTAATGAAATTTAGACAGAAAAATAGTAACTTAAATAACTTTTAAGCTATATTACTCCTTTCATATGTGGCTTTTTGCACTACTTTACCTTTTTAAAGGTAACTTACATTAATTTGATGTAAAAATGACATCATAAATTAAAGCAGATACTTATAATAAATGTAAACCTTGAGAATACCAAGTTGCTCTCATCTAATCTAGCTTGATTTTTCCTATATTGGACTAGACTACATCAGAACACATGAATACAAGTGTCATTTCTAAATAGTTTGAAATTTTTCTTGCAAATGTAGTAGTTTTTGTTTTCTTTTGGTTTTGTTTCTGGTGCACTGCATAAGTTGGTAGCACAAAGCTGTGTGAATACTCATGTTTGTCTCACCTTTCACAGTTAGGGTTAACATTAGCCTTAAACCTTTTAATGCTGTCCACAGAGATGATTCAGTCAAATCAAATACATTACTTTGTTTTTACATGAAGTTTAAAGGAATAATTTGTGTTCTGAACATTAGGAAGGCTTTTTAATAACTGGCTTAATGGCAAATAAGAGATGTCTAAAATTGTAGCATTCATCTATATCACAATATTCTTACTGGTTTTTTCCTCAAAATGGAGTTGCCAAACAGGCAAAACTGTCACACAGAATTACAACATGGTTCATATGAAAAATGCCAAAGCATGTAGAACCCCAACTTAAAAGACAGTTAGATGACATTAGCAAAGAAGAGGTATAAGAAGTCTTGAAAATGTTCTTCTTGATATCGGACAGTTTCCAGTAATAAAATGAAGATTGTAATATTTTATTATTATTATAAGAAGAACGCATGCTTTCAGAAATTGCCTGTAGGCACATACTTTTATGCTATACAGTAAACACTTTAAACTGTGTGTCTCTAAAAAAATACGAAGAAGTTCTCATTTACATTTGACAAGCTACTCTCTGTTATTTATGGATCTTGAGTGTAATAAAAATGCCTGCTTCAGAGAGGACATGTGGGTACTTATCAACTGATGTTTTATCAAGTTTTCACAGTTCTTAAATCAAACTGTTTATGTATGTATGTGTGTATGTGTGTATATATAAATACATACATATATATATGCACAGAATTATGTGAATGCATCTTTCTGGCTGTTCTAAATCTTTCTTCACTTTTTGCTCCCCTGCATAAAAATCTTATTTTAAACATCATTGGTACTGAAAGTGTGAACTACAGTCAATTATTTGAATATCTATAAATCAGCCATCTGTGATACGCACTGTAAAAAGGAAAAAGGAATCAAGTTTGCCAGTAAATGCTACTCTAACAAATCCAATTTTAAATATAATGTGTTGCTAAGGGTATGCTATAACAAGTTTCATGACTCTAAAAGGGCAAATATGTTATTTCTCTCTTTACTAATTGCACTGTATGTGATGATTTAGTACAATTTGAATTTAGATTTTGACTTCTGCAGTTATTACGTTCGCCTCAAAGAAACTCATTCTGGGCTTTTGGGGATGTTAATTGTAATCACACACTACTGTAATCAACAAACAGCCAGAGCACTTGAAGGGATAAAGGACAATGCTTCTCTCAGCTAGTGTTGTAACCTTCACACCAATTTATCTGGAAACAGGTTTTAAGAAAAAGCATGGCAGAGATCTTGAGGAGCGTGTGTGCTTCTAAACAGGTTTTTTCTTGCTATTTTGATCTTTCTTTTATTTATTTTAGGTTATCTTTGTCCTTTGCAAAATCTCAGGATTTTGTTAAGGACAGCCAAGTAGGTGGTTGCGAATATTAAATATACTACCCTGACAGTACACTCTGGAGGTTAGATGTACACATCAAGATAAGAGTTGGTGTAATATAGGAAACACTTCTCCATCTTGACCCACCCAACTTACTACACTAAGGGCAGCTTTCCAAAAGATGCCACAAAGTCAGTAAAAGAGAGCCAATAGGAATGGAGAAATCGTGTTAGGCATAGCCATAAAAATATATACAGAAAAAGTGTGGAGCCAAGATGGAGTACAACACACACATAGTCTTCACACAGACCATAATTTAGACTCATGAAGCAGGAAGGGCGTAAGGGTACTGTAATGCACCATTGTGTATACCTTCATGTTGAAAGGTTCTTCCAAAATGTGAGACAGCGCCATAGGATGTGTCCTGCTACAGTGGATGTGTGCAGCAGTTGCAAATGTGAGCTTTATTTAGTGAAATACAGTCTCCAAATTGTCAGAAAGTACATGATGAAAGATCCCCCAGAAGCAAGGTGAAAGGAAGTTGAACATTATAATTGCTCTCTATGGATGAATCTCCTTAACTTTTAGTTAGTTCATACCCACACATAACAGTTCCATTTTATCTCTGGATGTTCCTAGACTGTAAGTCATGAATTTGTTTTGAGTATGGGCATAGCTAATGCACATCAGCAGGCACTTGAGTATGTAGATATGCCTTTATTTAACTCAAATTAGAACACACATTATCCTGTTGGGTTTTTTTAGTGAATGTAAATTCTTCATGAGTATCTTTATATCAGCTTCATTTTTTAATGAAGCTTACCTTTGCGTGCACCCAGATGAAACGTAAGAAACACAAAGTGAGTTAGAGGGAAATTAAGTAAAATTATGTCACGTAATATCAAATGCAAGGAACAAAAAATGTTTCCCTCAGTTTTGCTTTCAATTAGAGTGTATTGTCTTAGTACAATTCTTTCTCACATTTACCACAACCATTTCCAAAGGCAGAGGGAGCAGGATACACAGAAGAAAATTTATTTACGCCATTGGATTTTTTCTAAAACTTGATAAAGAATTTAAATGGCCATGTTACTGAAGTGCAGTGGGGTCTTGCTTGGCATAGCTGGATTGGCTAAAGACAAGATTGATTTTTTTACTTAAAATGTCTCCTTTATTGGTTTATGATCTGCAACAGTGAATTATATATCATTATCAGATGTACAATAAATAATATTTTCATATGGGGTTACATGAAGAAATGTGCTTACCCTGATTTAAAGTGCATTTAGTGTTTCCACAGGGAAACCTTTCAAAGGTGAATGTTTTGGAAGGGAAGCTTTTGTATCTGGCAAAAGAAGTCATCCAGAAGAATGTAGATATTGGTAAAGTATTTTATGGGGAAACCATGATTGAAACAACTGCACAGTTGAGGTAAATTATTTTTAAGCAGTCTAATGCCATAAAGGGCTGATTCCAGAGGACTAGCAAGGAGTAAGGATACATGACAATAACGCTGCCAATGGTGTTGGAAGAGGGCTCCTAACACAATTCAAATGTCCTAAAAGTCATGCAGCTTAATAATTAATTTTTAGGTAATTTTTATTAGTGTTTTAGGGTACAAGCCTGAAGGAATGAAGTCATTTTTTCAGGAGGTGCTTTGTATCTGCAAAGAAACTTTTAAGAAAAGCTATTGAATGGAAGCTCAGTTTTTTACTATATCTATATGACTGTCAGAGCTTGCTCAAGGAATCTGTCAAATATCATGGTAAAATAATGTCTTGGCAAGACTGTATACTCACACATATTTATAAAACATACATAACACACAAACATGTTAACTTCTGTCTTTGCACTGAAACAAAAAAAAAAAAAGAAAGGGCTTTCCAGAAATCTGTAATTTTTCTTCATGCAGCAAGCACAGGAATTTTCTAGTTCTACCAGGCTTTCAAGGGTAGTCAATCTTCAAGAGAGAAGTAAACCATTCCTGTGCTATGAGCTTTGTGTGGAATACATATATAAGAAGCAGAAAGGTGACCTTCTAACTCTGCAGTATTAGAATCTTTAACCAAAAAAAAAAAAAATGAGGAGAGATGGAGAGAAAGTTTGACTGATGCATTACTTAAACATGCTCCTTGAGAATTTCCTTGTGCTCCTGAGTTCTTTCTCATCACAATAAGCTCTCTGCTATGTGTGAAACCATAGGCATATGAAAGCTTGTCATGCAGGTGTATTTTGCATACCTGCCACACTGTGAACTCACCATGTCTCTGGCCCTGAGGAGAAGTTCTCTTTGCTTGCAGCAAGATTATGTTTTAAAAAGCTGACTTTTAAACCTCTTACTGAATTTTTTAATGGATTAAATTCATCATGTCACCAGCTGCTGTGCAGCTAATAGAGCCATAAAACACTGTATTAAAGGATTACCCATGCAAAATTTCCTCTTGTGCTAATGTGAATTTTAATACTTTTAACATTTAGTTGAGATGGGAATGTCCAAGAACAGCTTGTTCAATAGGTTGTTCTATAAAATTAAGTTCCTCAGCTCATCACAAATGCCAGGACTCCATTAAGCTAAAATTTTACAGAGAGGCTAAGATGATTCACTGTATAGCATTTTCAAGGAGGAAGGCAACATCTGCTTCTCCATTAATCCTATAAAACAAGGAAGTAAAACACACATGAGCATCGTAACTGCAGGGGAACTAGACTGAACAGCTGAGAGTCCTCGCTCCAAATTAGTTGGAGGTCAGTTTATGTCATTATGTACATGGGGTATAAGAACAGAGGGAATATGAAATCGCACTCCCTGAAGCAGCGAGACAATTGTAGGCCTTGAGTCTGGTCCCATATTAATGTAAAGTCAGAAGGAATTTTATGAGAGAAAATTATTTAACTTGGGTTGGAGGTGTGAGGAAGAAAAGGGATAGTCGTGCTTTTAAAACAGGGAGTGAGACCTTTAGTTTTATTCTTATCAATAAACAGTAATTAACGAGGTAGCATTTATGTACCCAAAATCATAAAGTGACTGCAAATGAGATATACCAGGCTGCAGTTTGAATTTCTTTCATCTGACAGCAACAAAACAGCTTTCTAGAAGCTGCCTCTCTGGAGTAGCTATAGGGTTAGGAGCAGGGTGCCTTTTCTGGCTTTTAACTCTTTTTTTTCTGCAGAACAGGATAGTTTGAAAGGATGCTAGCAGGTGTTACAAAGAGCCTCAGCAAGCCTCTCCCCACTATCTCAATCATAAGGATCACTCATGGAAACCACCGTCATTATCTGGGTGCAGTCCTTGTTTACTGCTAGAATTAATACATAATTAAGAACTTGGACCTCACTCAGACCTTTTTGTCCTGCCACAGGCCAGAAGATAAACTTGAAGTAAGGGGAAAGAGCAAGCAAGACATGGCATTCCCAGCCCATCAACATCTTCACAGAGCATCACTCTTGACAGTGCAGTGTTTGGGTAGACAAGACTGTAAAAAACAGGAAGACTAAGCTCTTTTGTTACCCCAATAGAACTTGGAAAAGAAGAATGATCAGTAATGAAGGCAAAACACTCTCTATTTTAAAATCACCATGTAAAAATCAGTTTCTCCTTCTAACAGTTCATCTTAGCACTGATTGTCCCAGTGACAGCTAATGAATTGTAGCACAACTCCACATACTTTGCCTTGCTGTCAGTGTCTTCATCATGCAGAGGGTGCTGTCAGATTAGACGCTACCAATTCCAGAGGCAGCCAGAGTGTTTCTTCAGTCCCTCTCTGAGTATCTGGGAAAGGAAGAGGCCCCTGCTGATGCTAGCCCTGACACTATGCACCCTGGAAGAGAGGCAGACTACTGGCTTTACCACCCATTGATCCTAAAATGATCAATCAAAGCCACTACTAGCAACCTCCGCCTTAGAAGTCCATGCAGCTGTTTACCTTTGATAATTTCCTGACAGGGAAATCATCTCGCTCAGGAGACTAATCTGCTGAGAACAGTAGGAAGAGTCAATGGATTTTAGGTTGCATCACTAAATTTTTTAAAAATCCAGTGATGAGCTGTTGGCTGCCTTTTAATGGTATTTCCAACACTTTCCATAGAGCAAGTAGTTCATACTGCTAAATTACTTGACAAAATTTTCTTGTTGTGGTGGTAGTAGTAGTAGTAGTAGTAGTAGTAGTAGTAGCAGCAGCAGCAGCAGCACCACTAGCAGAGGTTTCTGATGCTCACTTTGGAATTAAAAAAAGACAGTTATTTAAAATCCAACAAGAGATTGGTGAGGAAGTTTTAATAGGAATATGCTCAAGCTGCTGTTCCTTATCCCAACTGAATTTTCACCACAGCTCCATATTTTGTTCTCCATGTGTATTACTGTTCTGAGAGCCTGTCATTTCTTATCAGAATGAGAAAGGCTAAAGAGATAATATTTCAATAACATACTGGCCTGATCATAAAATAACTCAATGGAAATGTGTAACTGCCTCCGGCAGCACAGCAGGATAGTCAGCAGTCAGATGATTTCTATTCTGGGTTTCTTTTTTTTTATGGTTACATTTTCTGTTATATCAGACATACCCTCAAGTCTTAGTTATGCTTTTATTCAAAAGGAGAACTGCACTATAAAGATCTACAAAACTTATTATGATATATTACTGTAAAGAAACAAAAGTTGGTGCCACAGGAGCATATTGACAAGGACAGGCCTGCCACATTAATTGACTTTTTTTTCATCTCAACCACCAGGGCTGATGCTTAAGCATCTCAGTTGCTTAGCAACAGGGTCAATGCTTTCAGGCCTTAAATGCACCAAAAAAAAAATAGTTAAGAAAAATCAGAAGATGTGATCTTATGAAAGTAGCAAATATTTGGCAGAAGAAAGTTTTTTTTTCTATCCTTTTTTACCCTGTGCTGTTGATCGTAATGCATAGAAGGCAAAAGGGAAACCAGGGTCTGAAGTTTTACCAATCTAAACACACCAGCAAATAACTACTGAAGCCACAGGCACAGGTTCACCTTGATACCTGTCCTGATGAGATGCTTTTGAGTTTTATAATATTCATAAATTATAAATAATCTGTATGATTCTTCTATGTACATAAAGTATATGCATACATGAGAAATAAAAAGTGAACCTGGGTATATTTTTAAGACAGAAGGGCACAGCAGGAAAGTAAAAAGGGGTTCCTGTTGTCTAGATCCTTTTTTAGCATTCTATCATAAACATTAGTGCTTGTTGCTATGTTTAATGACAGGGCTTGAGGCAACACAACATCTCCTAAAGGTCAGTTCAGAAAGAAGTTTGTTTCTTCTCGTGAAATACAAGAAAAAGTCAACGCTTGTTTTAAACTTTAATAAAGGCCATGAAACAAGAGTGTGCTTCTCTGCCAGAAATCAGCATCGTTGTACCTGAGAGTAGCCAAATATTCACTGCAGGTTTCTCCTGGAGAGGAATTCTATTGCTGGAGTCAAGAAATCTGTGTTTATTCCAAATAATTGTCAACAAAATGACAAATGGCCTCAGGAATGCCACTATGACTTAAAACTAATCTTTTCCTAGCTTAGGTGTAATTTGGGAGGCTTTTGTCAGTGGTAATGTGAATAACTGCGTAGTTTTCAGTAAATACAATATATAATGTAAAACAAGAGTCAGCATTTTCCTCTCACAAAAATCAATTGTGGTTAAATTTAATATCAAATGTGGGACACAATAAGGAGAGGCTTTGAATTTTCTTTATTTGCAGTGTTACTTTAAATAGTTCTCTGGACCTTCCTTGCTATATCTTCCTCTTCTTCCACTGTTACTGCTTGGCAACAGAAGCATTTGTATTGAAGCTCTTCACAGAATCGTAGAATCACTGAGATTGGAAGAGGCCTCTGAAAATCATCTCGTCCAAGTTTCCCAGATAAGATTGCTTTGTATCTGCATTTCTTGAGGTTGAACAGTCCCAGCTCTCTCAATCTTTCCTAATATGACAGATGCTCTAGTCCCTTAATCTTCCTGGTGGCCCTACATTGGACTTCCTCCCAGGTTTCTTGCACTGAGAAGCCCAGAACTGCACCCAGCACTTTAACCAGCACTGAGCAAAGGGGAAAGATCACATCCTTCAGCCTGCTGGTAATGCTGTGCTTAATGCAGCCCACAAGGTTTTTGACCTTCTTTGCTGTAAGAGTACACTGCTGACTCATGGTCAACCCAGCGTCCACCAGGGCCTACAGGTCATTTTCTGCCAAGTTGCTTTCCAGCTGCTCAAAGTCTAGTGTGTACAGGTAACTGGGATTGTTCCCTCCAAGGTTCAAGACTTTGCAATTCTCTTTGTTGAACTTCATAAGATTCCTGCTGATTCCTTCCAACTCAGGTCATTCTGTGATTCTATAATTCTGTCTTGTACCTTCTGAATGGCAGCACACGTATCTGGTGTGTCAGCCCCTCCTAGTTTTGTATCATCTGCACACTTGCAGAGGGTGCACTGAATCCCATTATTTAAGCTGTTAATGAAGAAGTTAAACAGTATTAGCCTCAGTATTGATCTCTGGGATACCCACTTAGGACTAGCCCCCAACTCAACTTTGTACCACTGATCCAAATCCTTCAAGACTTACATTTCAGCCAGTTGTGAGGCCATCCGCTGCCCACTGATCTAATCTGTACTTCAGCAATTTGTCTATGAACATGTGATGGAAGACAATGTCAAAAGCCTCATTAAAGCCAAGATAAAGAACAACCACTGCTCTTTCCTCAACCACCAAGCTAGTCAACTCATCACAGAAGGCAATCAAGTTGGTGAAGTATGATTTCCCCTTCATAAATGCAGGCTTCTTTTCCTCCACATTTTCAGAAATGGTTTCCAGGAAGATTTGCTCCTTCACATTCCCAGGTATTGAGGTGAGGCTGATCAGCCTTACAGATGCATCCCAACAGATCTCATGGCTTTGCATATGTCCATTTTTTAAAATGTTTGTTACCCCATTCCTCTTCCACCAAGAGTAAGTCTTCCTCGCTCTGTGACTTTCCCACTGGTCTGAGGAACATGGGATTCCTTAAGGTCTGTCTTACCTTTACAGGTAAGACCAAGGTGAAAAAGGCATTGAGCACCTTGGCCTATTCCCTGTTCTTTGTCACCAGATCAACTGTCCGATTCATCAGAAGGTTTGCATTTTCCATAGTCTTTCTTTTACTGGTGATGCACTAGCAGAAGATCATCTTGCTGCCCTTCACATCCCTCACAAGCTTCAATTCAATGGGATTTGTTTTTTCTTACCTAACCTTTCCATACTCAGATAGTGTCAATATATTCCTCCTGAGTCACCTGCCCCTGCTTCCACCTTTTTTACATTTCCTTTTTATGTTTGAATTTTGTCAGCGTGTCCTTGTTTGTCTGTGTAGGTCTCTTGCGCATTAGGATGGATCATGCTTGAGCTTGGAGAAGATGATCCTGGAAAAACAACCAACTCTCCTGGGTCCATCTTCTCTCCAGTACCATTTTTCCAAGCAGATCTCTGAAGAGGCCAAAGTCTGTTCTAAAAGCCAGGACTGTAATCCTGATTTTAACCTTCTGTTGACCTTACCCTTTTGCCTTCTCTGCCTTTTCCCAATCAATGGTGTCTTAATGTGAGGAAAAATGGGACAATGAACTAATTTAGGTTATAGCTAGAAACAGCAGAAGAGTTGTTGTGATTGCAAACTGTCTAGGATATGAGAGGAATTCAAGAACACATTCTAGGCAGTAATGCCCCAGCAAATTCCCACCATATTAATATTCATATATAATGCCTTCTCTTTCTCATCAGTTATGTTTTTAATAAAATGAACACTATGTCCACACTCTGTTGTTGTCCAGATCAGCAGATAAAATGGAAATCGCTATACTGCTCTCTAATCTTAGTACTCAGATGGGAGATTTGAATGCACTATTTTAGTCCTCACAGTTCTGTGCTAATTTCCAAAACTGAGTTATCATCAATTGGGGAAAACTATGCTTCATGTGGGGACTGTAGAGAACTTAGTGACCAAACACTAGTCTTTGCCTGTGATATGAAGATGAAGCATATTGTCTACACAGTACATTCAATAAGTAAAATAAATTTAACCAGGAAAATCCATTTGGCAACTGTGATAAAGAATGTCGTAGACATTAGTAATAGTGTCCTGAAAACAGCTCCACTTGTATTAAAATCTAAATGTCTATACGCATTGTGCCTAGCAATGCATTTGGTTTGATAATATTTAACAATTGTATGCAGGGAACTTAGGGATTTGCACAGATGTTGTTTGATCTTACTGTTGATTTTAAATAAGATCA
Organism: Clamator glandarius; assembly: GCA_033459285.1. Taxonomy (NCBI): domain Eukaryota; kingdom Metazoa; phylum Chordata; class Aves; order Cuculiformes; family Cuculidae; genus Clamator; species Clamator glandarius. Next base: position 711,523 of record JAUNZM010000136.1, read on the forward strand.
GCAGGATGTTTACCATGAACAAAAGATCAGCCTTAGTAGAATTCCTTCTGGCTAATTAAGTTTAGCCTTCTGATATCTTCCTGAACATCAAAATGTTAATCAGTTGTAACAGGTAAATCACCATGTCAGTCTCTGTCTCTACACCAAGGTGGGGTATTAAATGTCCATTAGCCTTCAAAGTTAACTGCTTTTGGCATTCATTCATACCAAAGATAAACAAATACTTTTGATGAATCTAAAACTGGCCTACACTTAAAACTTTTGTGAAACTGTGACTCTCAATGGTAACAGTATGGAAGTGACACAGCTAGGTGGGTAGAAGCATTAATGTAAATAGCCTTCCTGCTGCTTCTTTCATCCAGATTTCCTGTGTAAAACTTCTAAGTAAAACTACTGTTTTACTAGTGTAGGTAGATTAGGCGTACACCACTTCACAAAATGTGACTTCTAATACAAAACCCAAGTATGTTTCCAGCTCAGACAGAGAAAGAACAGTGGTTACCTGTAGCATAAATATGTCAAAACATATATGATTGTACCATTAAATGGTGAATAATGACCCCATGAATTGTTGTCGTGCTAAGCCTAGATTTCAGTTCAGGCTGCTTCTAGAGTGGGGTGCTTCCTTTTCAGTCTCAGTAATAAAGTCCTATGAGGTTCTGCAGGCTATTTGGCTATGTGGATGTTATTTACCATGATACTGAAATTCAAATCTGAGAAGCTAGGAAGTATCACAGATGAGTGTCCTGCTCAGCTATACATTCATTTTTCCTACTGTGTTAAATCAATTTTGTGTGTTCACAAGTGCTGGCTGACCTTTACAAAAGTAGTTTTCAGATGATCTCACACAGGAGTGCTACATTTTATTCCCCTTTTATTCTGAAATAAGATAAAATATTTTCTCAGTTCGGGTACAGATACAGGGCAGCAGACTATTGCTACTAATGATGTGTTAGAAACTCACATGATTTTATAAAGAGGGGAAAGGTGCTTTCCACCCCCGCACACACACACACACACACACCCAGTTCAGAAAGAGGAATTGCACCATGCCTGCTGCATATTGTCTGTTGCAGAAGTCTCACAGAAAACCCTTAGAGATCTATTTCTCTTAAATCAGTCCTTGGTTTTGATCATTACCCCAAGATGTCTTCCAGGATTCTATAGTACCACTGATAGTTTTGTTTTGACTGGGAGAACTAAATTTAAGAATTCATTCCAAATATTTATTTAAGCCAATATTTTTTCATCATTTTTATGCTTTCATTCTTTTATATGTTCCATTTCTTAAGACTGCCATGGAATGTTTTCATGGACATATACAGAGTAATGCAGAGCACAGGGAGATTCTACAAACATATTTGTAAAGTTGTAGCAAAAAAAATATCTGCCATCTGGCTATATTAGCATCTGAAAAATAATATGCAATTAAACAACTGAAAAATTATTGAAAGTGCACAAAAGTACAAACAAAGATACAAAACAAAAGGAAATATCCTTATGAAAACCACAGTCAGTAATGTTGGACTTCCAGTCTAGTCAATAGGAAAGTCAGTACATACACAAAATCAGGTTCACTTTGTATAGCAGTGGATAGCACTTTTCATGCATTAATTCAAGGTTGAAACTGCTCAAGAGAAATGTTGTCTTCTGCCCAGTCCCTTTGAGCCACTTTTTCTCTGGTAACCTTGCAGAAGTAGCTGTGGTCACCCTTTTGTGCAGAGACAAAGCTGGCTGAACTTTTTACCTTTTGGTTAATACTTTTCATCTGCAGCCCACATGATCTCATTACGACCATATTATTTAGCTTAAACTTCAAATTCTTGACCATTTCTCACAGTAGCCTCAGGCTGGGCGGAGAGTAATATTGTTCATGGCGGCTTCCTGGCATGGCAACATGTCATAAAGTATCTGCTGGGATATGACTGAAGAGGTAGGTTGGGGGATGGAAGGTGGAATAAAGAGGCTCAGGCACTTAAGAAAGCTTTCAATGAGAGGTCATTGCCTATCAGCCAGTAGGATACTGAATCCCAATTACTCAGGAATGCTCAGCATAGGCTGCCTGATGCAGACTGTAATAAATCTTACGGCAGGCATTAGGAACACCTGGTTTCAGATGAGAACACCTTTCTGAGGTTCTTCTAAATCAATCCTCTTTCTTCCCCTTGCCTGCACTGATCTCTATCTAGTAGGGGGAGGAAGGGGAAGAAAAGCAGGCAGGTGATGGGTCTTGTCAGATTCACTAATGCAAAACAGGTAGCTGCCAGAGGAGAAAAAAAGGAGAGGGTTTAACCAGTGCAGTAGCTCCTGTCATCTGCCTCACAATTTTAGAGGAGCTTCTTTAACAACTACCTTCAAATTGGCACATGTCACAACACTGGATTCTATCCAGCCCACACTCAGATGTCAGATGAGGTTGGTGGTCATGAGTCCGTCCATTAAATGCTTTTAATGTTGCTGACCTCCTGTGTATCTTGGGTCCATTGTTCTACCTGGAGAAGAAGGGGTAAGGTAAAGACAGTCCATCTATTGTCAGTTTTGCTGATCTAAATGAAAAAAATTGTGGTAGTTATTTCAGGGAGCAGAGTCTGGCCACACTTACTGTGGTCCTACACTTCTTTTAAAGGACAAAAAGATAGTTCTCAGATAAAAAAAAATTAATAAAGCCATGAGCACTACAATTCACTGTTTAGAGATTTGTATATTTTAGCTTTGCTGTCTGAGAAGGTATAAGCTCTGATTTAAGCATTTTCCCTGAACTGGATTATCAGCAGGATCTTTCTCCTGCAGCCTACCTTCATAAAGGGTACTTAATGCCTCAGAGATCTTTACTGTTCCGTGAAATTCTGCTGATATTGGTCAATAGACTAAAAATTTAACAAGAAGTCAGAGATACATACACATGCACACAAAGAGACAGAAAATTATTCCTTGAGATTATTCCTTGAGACACAGCCTGAAAATCAGTGGCAGCTGGAGCTTTAGTTCAGTATGTTGCTCCTTTTTACTTCCCAAGTCTTCTTTTATCCCTCTTCTTTTATTCGCCTCTTCCCCAATTATTCTTCTTTTCTTTCACTCAAAATGTGCTCTTCTTCTTTGAATAACTCCCATGAACTCCTCTGACAGATTTTCCCATGTAGGAGATAAATACGTGACCCAGTTACAAATGGAAGATGTATTCAAAGCCCCCATGGTGGCCTATAGATAAGTGACCTAGCATTGTTGTCTATCAGAATCCATTGCAAACAGAAATACAGTTCTGACCCTGGCAAACATATCTGCAAATTATCCTGACCAGAAAGACCAATTCAAGATCTTGTGCAAGGAAATAAACAGAACAAAGTATTCATGCTTGCACTCAGTGGCGTTTTGGAGCTTACTGGCTTATCTGTTGCACCTTATGAGTAGAGCCTATATTCCCAAGAGCTCCAGGCACAGGGCCCTTCATATGCCAGCCTGAAGCAGCATTGCTACCCACACTGTTGACCATGTCTAAAAGGCACTGGAAAGCCTGCTACGTAGGATCATTTCAGTAATGGTTCTCACTGAGCTACCTAACTGATAATCTTGGTAGACACAGCATCACCACAACTCAGTGCATTCAAAGCTACAGGAGCCACTGTAAAACTTCACAGTAAATTAAGTACAATTAGCAGAGCAAACACCACCACTGCTAGACTCATAGTCTTGTAATTATTCTGACAGCACTTATTATTTGGGCCATTTCTCAAATCAGTAGTCTTTGTAAATGAATACAATGGTAATAAAATCCCTTTCAAATAGAGTACCCCAAGGTTCAGTGGAGACTTCAGGAAAAAGAGGTTAGATCTTCTAATTGAAGTAAACATTGCAGTCCCACTTTGGAGAGAGTGTACCTGCTAGACTCTGTCAAGTAAATGCCAGAATGACAGCTACAAAAAGAACCCATGACCTGGTTCTTCCTAACAGGAATTTCTCAGTCATGTCCAGATGGCACTGCAATACAGACTGCAGGAGAAATTCTAGCTAGTGATGCAAATAGGCATGTGTCAGACTGCCCACGTCCAGCAGGATATCTCTCATATTTGCTTGTCTTCAGCATGTCTGTGAAACCCACTGCCACTACGGGATGATGTAACTGAAGTGTACAACCTTTCCTACACAGCTCAAGACAGATTTTCTCACTGCTTGGCAGCCCCTGTTCGTTATCCATTGTTGCTTATAAAAGCACTATGCCCTTAGCCTAAGGCTTGCATGTAATGTCCCTCACCTAAAGAGTGTAACCAACTAGGAAAGAGCCCGGCTAGACTGAACACTGGGTTTTAGTGCCTTAGCTGTAGCAGTGAGACAACAGACATGACACATCTTCAGGACCATCACAACAGTTATCTTGAGATCAGATGTGGGATGCACTAACATTTGCAGCATCTCAAATTCCTTCTGAAACCAATGGTGTCTGTTCACCTTTGTAGTCCCTGGGAACCTGTTAACTCTATTACTGTTTTGGTGCCTAAATATAAATGCAGGTGACTGATTTCAGACTGCAAGGGTCAGAAAACTGTGACTAGTAGAGCTAACAGTATAACTATATGGAAAGATTCATCACCTTTCCTACTATATACTGACTTATCTTTCCTGAGTGACAGTGGCAACTTGTTCCATTTTCTAGAATAGAATAAGGGCAAATTGAGGGCTCATCTGTTAACATCAAAATATCTTGCTGAAAAGTGACTAGAATTACAAGATCTCACCCCATAAATAAACTGCAGTAATGAAAATGTTAACATTCGTGAAAATCCTGTCTACATAGCAGAGATCAGACATGGACAAGTGCGTGGAGAGATATAGTAAAGGGTAGGGGTTTCTGACTCCTTAACTTACAATTTACTACTACTGAAGGTTTCCTACATTCTTAAAGACCTGAGGCATACAAACAAGGGAATTCCAGACAAATTTCTTATTTAGAGAGGAAGGGCCACTAGGCGGCAGAAAGTTTGCCTAATTTCAGCAAATTATCTGGTTTTGAGACTGGAAAATGACATTCCAAGGGGTGGACTATGGCTTTATAATTACAACATTGTGTTGCAACCAGCAAAGGAAATACGTAGATGTTTAGAGTGTTGAGATCCTTTAAGTTCATCCTGTACGACTTCATTGCAGGATCAGTGTGGTTCTGTTATTGTTGTCCCCTCTCCCCAAAACAGTTGGTTTGTTTTTTAAAGAAATTATTGATTTAGTCTCATTGAAAGAATAGAATATCTTCAAAATAAGAAGAGAAGAAAATAATAAAACCAACACAACGCATAACCAGAAAGAGTTGACAGATTAATTGTACTAAAACATGGAAGTAAGTATAATGTGCCAAACAAAGAATATTTTGCACTGCTGTGTAGTACAGTCTACAGAAATCCTCATTGGCAAGACACTCTGAGCTCAAGGATGTAGGATTATTTTTGAAAGAAGTGAGAATGACATAAGGAAAAAAGATAGCAAGAAGAAAAATATATATAGTGGAAGAGGTTATAGTAGTGGTATTAATAACCTGGGAGCCTGCCAGCCAATACAGAAGTTATTCTTACCAATGATATCTCAGAGGCACTTAAATATAATGCTTATTAATTAATAAATCAGAAACAACTGAATACCAATCCCCCTGGCCCCAGAGGACATGCAAGGAACATCCCATGAAGAATTCCTCTAACCTTCTGGACGTACAGAATGTTGCACAATTTGCTGCTTGGGCTACGAACTGTCTGAGCAATGCCTTACACAATACATGAACATATACAGAGTCATTCTGGTCAAGGAGAGTCAACTTACAATCTGAATTCAGTTTTAATGAGAAGGCTTTGATGGGCATCATGTCAGCTTCTTTCAACCTTGAGGTTTTGATTGACTGCTAAGGACTGTCCTTTAGATGATAACAAGGATGCTGTCAGTCCTGCACAGATAGCTCACACCAAGCTAGAATGCAGAAGTGAGTACCGGGTATATCATACATGAATGAATTTCAGCTTGAATTAATTTCACTGTAGGTAGTATTTAAAAATGAATTGTGCATGATGCAACTTAAAAGTGAGTTGTTCCTGCTGAGATAAACCATGGGCCTGATCATCACAGTGGAGCTCCAGAGATCAGCGGTGTGTTATGCAGATCCCAGTATGATCCAGTTGCAACCAGTAGTGTTGATAACAGTAGTTTATGAATGAATAATCTAAAATAATGGAGAGAAGGCTGATTTCCTGCATTGCTTATGCAATTTTAAGGAATTATTTTCAGAAGCACTTGAGTGCTCTGTCTTTGTTTCTTTAAATTCAGTAGTAAATTCTGTGTTTAAAGGGGAACTGCATTAGACAAGTGCTATGTGTTAAAACCCTATGGCTTATGCTTTCCAGTTGAGAAGGGGATAAAAACAATACAATGAGGAGAGGAGAGGAGAGGAGAGGAGAGGAGAGGAGAGGAGAGGAGAGGAGAGGAGAGGAGAGGAGAGGAGAGGAGAGGAGAGGAGAGGAGAGGAGAGGAGAGGAGAGGAGAGGAGAGGAGAGGAGAGGAGAGGAGAGGAGAGGAGAGGAGAGGAGAGGAGAGGAGAGGAGAGGAGAGGAGAGGAGAGGAGAGGAGAGGAGAGGAGAGGAGAGGAGAGGAGAGGAGAGGAGAGGAGAGGAGAGGAGAGGAGAGGAGAGGAGAGGAGAGGAGAGGAGAGGAGAGGAGAGGAGAGGAGAGGAGAGGAGAGGAGAGGAGAGGAGAGGAGAGGAGAGGAGAGGAGAGGAGAGGAGAGGAGAGGAGAGGAGAGGAGAGGAGAGGAGAGGAGAGGAGAGGAGAGGAGAGGAGAGGAGAGGAGAGGAGAGGAGAGGAGAGGAGAGGAGAGGAGAGGAGAGGCGAGGCTATTGAAAAAACTTTTTTTACTTTCAGTCCTGCTACTGCAGAAATAGTAAAGCAAGATGTACCTTAAAGAAGTCATCAATGATATTTAGTTTTCCTCTAGTCCACTTCCTGCTTTCTCACAACTAATCACAATCTGCTAACACCCCTATGGTGCAAAAATCCCTAGATAGATAAATAAAAAGAAAAAAAATAAAAAGAGGAACATATTTGTCAATGATGGCATTTTCAGAGCAAATAGAGCTTTGTATTGAATATTCAGAGTTCTGTAAGCTTTGTAACCCATTGGAAAGAAGTATCATTTTTATTAAAGGATTCGTTTGAATAGGGTTTTGAATTCTCTGGCAGCATCTCTAAGTACAAAATGGCTACACTCCCCAAGCCCATGTCTTTAAATGAAGCTATGAGTAAGACATGTAGTAATCTGGGACTTAAATTTTTTCCTGCGATGTATGAAAAAACATAGATCCTCTCTGTACTCTTGTCCACAAGATACAGAGTTGTCAAATGATCAGACTGAAAACACCACTTATCTGCTGGGAAAAATTATCCTTGGTTCTCACAAGATTGTACTCGATATTAGCATTGCACTTTTAAGTGGTTTATGCAGGGTTAATAAATAATTTATGGCTGTTATAAGCACATTTCAGATATGATCAGTATATGCAGTAGATGCATATCAGTATGTGGAATAGTAGTTGGTGTGCTATTGGGCCGTTATAGTCCATTTATTAACAGAGCTGCAAATAATTTAGTAACCCTTTCTGCACTTCTCATAATCAGAAGAATAACATGAAGTGTGACTATAAAAGGAAGAAATCTTCCTGTCAAAATAAAATCCCTGACTTCCTCAGCAGTACAAGTCAGTTTAGTCTGGCCTTGGGTTGATCCTAACTAATCATTTGGCTTTATCATTGTTGACTTATCTCCAGAATTATTAAAATAGATATTAATCTGAAAGATTTAAAAATTTTAACGTGGGAGAGGAATAAGCCCCTGAAACAACAGGGTAGATTAGCATTTGGTTACAAATCTTAAGGAATTACATACTGTAAACACAAACATATGTGAGAAAGATTTGCGGTATAATGCATCTTTTCCCTTTCCCATCATGCAATTAACTGGGAAACTAAAACATACAGGAATTCCTGGGAGCTGCTGAGCACCATGTAGCATCAGGAACAAAATTTTTTGTCCATTTTAGATAGGACCAAAATAGATTATTGGGACTATCTTTTAAGAAAATAAATTTTGAGCCAAGAATCTAAGTAGATGGTAGCAAGTAAAAGGGGATATACATCTCTCTAGCAGTCAAACTTATCAACTCTGTCTAATTCAACCTAAAAGTGGATTAAATCCTTCTACTTGAATTGGCTGGTGGCTTCAGTGCTGCTCTGCCAAAGGACTCTCATAGATAGATGGAGTTACTGGACTGTAAGGCATCTCTGCACTTTGCCACGCATGCTGTCCTTCTGCCAGAAGCTGCTGCCCCATACCTGTGGCTGGAGGACAGAACATGTAAGTGTCTGCATCAGCACCCCCTTCAATGGTCCTTGATTAACCTTGAGGTGGAGGTTGATGTCATTCTCTCAATTACGTGACAGGGTGACTACCTAAGGCATAAAGTGGAAGAAAGAAGCACTAGTCTGTTTGGACAGCAAGATTTGCAAACTACTTCTGTAACTCTCTCACAGGAAATCAGCAAGTTTGCAACATCATGTGTCTTGTGTTTCCATTTCTAGCCTAATCCTTCACTTTGATTTTTCCTTTAGTCTGTCATCATATTTGGAATCCTAGTCCCATGAAGAACTCTAGATTGAGAGGAATGTCTGAACTTCTTTTCAATTAAACTCTTCCTGGAAGATCAAGAGGTCTGTCCAATGTATTTCTCTGAAATGGGGACCAAGTCTCTCTTAAGACTTTTGCCAAAACATTATCAGGAGGATTTATTGCTTTTCAGATATATTTATTCACGTAACAATCAAGAGCAACAACAGTAGCAGTAGTAGTAGAAGCAGCAGCAGTATCATTGCTAGTACTAGTAGTAAAATAAATGTACTTTGTCCATGCCTAAAGGTTAAAATGGTTTATTGGGTTTTTTGTTTTTAGAAAATGGCAAAAACTGGTTAGTTGAATAGTAAACAAGGAGATGGTAACAATGAACTTATTGGAGTTTTCTGCTTACTTCAATTTGCTCAATTATCACCCACCAATAATTGGTAATTTGTTCCACAGTAAATTAGGGGCTCATTAAGATTTTATTTTTGAGGAATAAAGCCCATATTGCTTGCTCTTGCACTTTCTCTAATTTATGTTGTTGGAAACCTCAAGTCCCAGCACTTCCCTGGGGATTTCTGAGATCCTGTAACACTCTCTGTCTCTGCCAGAAGGACTAAGGGGAAAATTCTGGCCCCTGAAACCAACAACAAAACTGATATTAGCACAGTGAAATCAGAACTTGAGTCACACACTGTCTCTCTCAGATTATTATCTCTATTTCTTCCTCATTTCCCAGATTTATTGCACTTCTAAAGGACGCTGTGTTAATTAGCTAATCAATGCATAGCATTTTCTTTTTAGCATAAAAAGCTATTTTCTTTTTGCTTAATCATTCACCGTGTCAAGAAGCTGAAAAAAAATATGTTGAAGGGTTTGCCCTTGATTAACACATAAAATGTGGCAATAAATATTTTTTATTGGTTATAATACCTTTACTTTACTAGGAAGATAACATACTGCTGGTTAACTGATCATGAAATATTAATTAAAAAGAAAAATAAATGATAGGGAGTTACTTCTGTTGTGCCTGCCTGTTTTTTATGACTTTGTATCTTCCTATAAAAATTCAAGCTTTTTTATTTTATTTGTTATTAACTACATGATATGATATAATTCAAGTCTGCGTAGAGAAGCAGCAGATTTTGAAATAATGGTAGCACTTCTTTTACTTGCTATTCCATCATCCTCTCTCTGGCATATAGATTTAAGCAGAATGAAAAAGAAAAAAACAACTTTTAGCACTGATTTCAGAAAACATCTTAAAGTATGTGAAAAGTATATATGCATATGAGTTTAGTGTTTATAAGGGTGAACTGAAGGATGTGTAGAAATGCTTCATTTCAAAGATCAGTTACAATATATCCAAAACTTCATAGCAAGTTCTACATTTTGAGAAAATCTTAGTTCTCTAAGTGCTTGATTGTATGTTAACAGCACATTATAATATTTAGAAAATAAAACAAATGTTTATTTTACAGGTATGTTTTTACAAGGTCTTTATTTCTGACTCCACTAATGTTACGTGATTGGGTATCTTACATGTCTGCTTTCCATTTAATAAAAAAAAACCTTATTACCGTAAAATTCCATTACTCTCATGCCTCCCTATGTAGTACAATGTTAAGTACACTACAAGACTGAGTCCCAGATGGAATACAATGCTGTAATTCAATCGAGAGATCCTGCTAATGTCCCACACTGAAGAATATAGCTTAAGGGTTTGGGTATGGTAGCAAACCTCTCAGCCTAGAGACTGAATTACAACCTGACTATTCAGTCTGGGCCTCTGTGCAGTTGTTTGTAATGTACAGGACCTTGATTATTTGTAATACATCTATAAAGCAATTATTACAATGAAAAAGAGAAAGTAAGAGCACAGTAAATTAAAATTTGTCCAGAAGAATTACACTACTATAGGAGAGCATGGAATAGAAAGAGAAGACTTGTAAAATACGCTAAAAATTGCACGGAAGTTCTACTGAATAAGGGTTCAATCCTGCCATCCCCATTTCCATTAGAAAGGATTACTGGTTAACTTCTCAATGAAGATAAACTAAATGCTCTGGGTAGGTTTGGATCTTGATTTAGTCGTGGAGATAGTCATGAGCAGTACGATTTCTTCAGTTTAGATGCCTAATATCATGTTTGATCATGAAAATACCTGCCAAGCTTCCAGCTTTCTCTTGTAGCACCCAGTCCCATATTTTTCAACAGTACAGCTTACCCTCTGCCAACAGGCAAGACCAGAAGCGCTTCTGTCATGACAGACTTGTACAGCTCATGTTGAAACCGTTTCTGGATCAGCAGACAGCAAATTCTTCCCCATCACCTCTAAGGGCTCTGACAAGAGTAAGACAATGATCAGGCTTCACACAAAGCCAACCTCTATTCTCTGGAGGTTTTTCGTAGTAGCTCTCTAGGTAGGATGGAAACATGGGTGCAGCTCCATCTGTCCGCAAGGTGACTTGTGGACAGCTCTGAAGGGACTGCCCTAGTCATGAGGCTGCGGGAGACCAGGCTTGTGGGGTACACGACTGCAGCTCCAAGAGTGATGGAGCTGATCTATCACCTTGCTGCTGCCAGTGGAGGCAAATGTGGGTCCCTTTTCTCCCTGCTCTGCCAGCCACCTGTTCTTGCCTCCTCTCTTGTACTGCTCCTGGCACAGATCTGATCCTGTGACAAGTCAATTGAAGGAGCTAAGCCAATCAAAACTTAGCCACACAAAACCAAAGTAACTGGATTTCTGCTGATTCAGATGGGGATGTGCTTTTGAGGCTTTAGGAAGTCAAAGTACTGACCTGGTTCAGTGTATGGTGTCATTGTGCTGCAGCTCCAGTTGCTTTTTTTTAGCTGCTGCTCTGTTTTTAGTGGAATATTAAAAGACCAATGGAGCCAACCAAAGAAAAAGTAAGCACAACTCTCCAGCTTAGTCATTATAGCACTTTGGCCAGGTTTTATTTTAAATTGGAGAAATTTAAGTTGGAAAAATAAAATTTGAGTACTGCTTTAGCATAACACTTTGACAGACCTGTGGCAGAGTTTGCCAAAACATTTTGGTCCCTCAAACGGTGTTTTTGAATAGGAGACTTGGTTTTCAAACCATGAATACAGGCTGAACACAGAACTTGGTTTTGCCAAATCCATGCCAATCTGTTAACCTTTCAGCACAGAATACATTCTTACTAGATCAATACATCAGAGTTATGTGGACACCAAGAAAAAAGTGTGATTGTAATTAATTTCCCTCACTGTCACAGCAGAGGAGAATGAGACCTGAAAGGAGGCTTGTTACGGTGCACTCATGTAAGCTGAGATGTACTGGATGTGCTGTGCTGGAGTGCTCAGGCTTTGGGGTGTCACCAAATTGTGGAGAGGTACCTCTCTCATGTTCCCCTTGTTGTCAAGCAATCTCTAACTTCAGATTTTGTAGGCGCAGATTAGGTTGTAAAATCTACCTAATGTAGCATGAAATTTAGACTGTATGCTCCAGCGATCAGGGCTGCAGTGTTGACCCGTTATGCTCTGCAGTCACATTCTTCCATTTTCACCCTTTGAAGGCATAAGGGGAGGAGGAACAAATAACACACATGCTTAAAACCATTTTCTCTTCTGTTTTTTTAAAGCATAACTGCAGCCTGTGCTGCCTGTGAGGATTTGCTTGGAGCTTTGTTAACTTTTCTTAAAGGACTTAAAATTTATTGTCAGCGTACCTGATGGATGTTTGTTGCACTTTGTGAGAAAGCAGGATTGGGTTTTCAGACCCATGGAAAAGCACCTTAATTCTTTAAGGGGGCTCTGCAAAACTGGGCTGTCAGCCTGTGTGAATTAAGAACAATTTACATCTTATCCTTTAGCATACAGTGAAATGTACTTCATTGAAAGTCAGGAAGGCAGAAGACAGTGTGATAGCTATAGCTTGTGTTATAAGTCAGAAAGCTACAGCTGTATTTAGAAGTTATATTAAGATATTCTGTATTGCTTTAGCAATTAGACTGTGTTATTAAATGTGAAGTATTTTTTACACATTCATTTTCTTCTCTGGATTGATAAGAAACAACACAAACTCAGTAGTCAAAAAAGTTCAACAACACTGTTTACCTATATGAGCTCTCCTTTTAATCTCTGACCGAATATACCTAGTTATTCTAGCAGCTACCATAATTTTGCATTCCTAAACCTGGACTGAGTTGTCATTACAAGGAAACTTACAGCATGTCTTAGTTGCAGTAATATTTCTTAGGTGAAAAGGAGCAGAGATCAATTTATGTGAATATTACAAAATAACTACATGGTTACATACATGGTCCTAATTGCAAAATCTACATCCTAATATGACTCAATGAGACTTGGATCCTGTAACATGATAGAGTCTGATTTGGATCAAACTGTGGCAGAATAAGATTCCCAATTTTCCTTCTGCCAGAGCTTGCTGAAAGGTTTTTGGAGAGATCTGTCCTACTGTGTCAAGCCATGTTTCATCTCCCTGGAAGTATCCTCAGTGTGCAAATTGAGTATCAATTTCCGTGTAGCACTTGTAGAAACTGAATTGTCATCATGATTTTGATTAGAAAAGACCAAAGACATGCAAATGTGCCTAAAGAAATTTCACTTTCACAGTGAAATAAAGACTTCTGAAGGAGGGAGCAATCTTCAATCTTTGCCTAGTAGACTGTTTTTTTCTACTTTATGTAATATATTCTAAAGCAAATATATTTCCCTATTCTCTGTATATTTAGTAAAAACCTAGACTGTCTGTACAAGCATCTTGTAAAACTCTTATTCCCACACAGAGACACCCTGAAAAATCAAGTATATCCCTTTCACATTACTGTAGAGCACATCAACTTGTGCTATTTGAGGCCTGCTACCATGTATTGAGGCTTTCAACAAAGACAAAATAGCACTAAGAATAAATAGTGCTCAAAAGTGATTGCATCCTGTTGCATGATGTTACAGCTCATTACAGAGACTGTAAAGACTGTTGCAAACGAATAAGGTTACCAGTGTTTAGCAGTTCCATCATGTCTGATGAAAAAATGAAAATGCACCTGTTAGCCTTTCCAAGGGGTTTTAGAAGACCCAGAACTATGAACATACACATTTCAACTGCTTCTGAGCTATTGTTTCCTGCATTTGGTAGCCCTTTCTTACCATTAAATGATTTTCCTCCATACCTTCAGCTGTGAGAGTACTATCAAAGGATGTCATGACAGTGATGTCATTTCCCAGACTCCACCACCATCAGTGAAACAGCTCAGGGGGTACAGAGGTGTAACCATGATCAGAATCTGGCCTTGCCCACTGAAGTGAGGAGGGAACTCAAAAATACATGTTTACCAGTACCTGGTCCCAGGCTTTGTGGTAAAAGGAGAGGGAGGAGTTAGAAGAACTCTTAACACTTCCATTTGAACCCCTTGCTATTACACATGCACTCTGGATTCCAGGATACTGAAATGCTCACACAGCTGGGAGCCCTTCTCTTCACACCATAGTGGCTGTGAGCCATTAATGGTCCTCACAGCTCTTGCATTATCTAATGTTTTTCTTTACATACCCCCAAGTCTTTAAAAGGACAAGTTTGGGTATCAGTTCAAATAAAAGATTTCCAGCCCTTCTGATTCAGAAACCAGAGGAAAAAAATGAAACCTGAAAGGGGTGTTAAATCTCTTGATTTTTAAGACAATCAAATGATTTTGTGGATCCTGGTTCATGATTCTTCAGTGCTTGGGTGTGTGTTTTCTTTTTAAACACTGTCAGTAAAATTACACAATAGAAGCTGGTTGCATCTCTATTGGGAAACTGCAATTTTCCCCTGTGTAACAAGCTTGGGGTTCTGTGGGGCTAGGTATATATGCTCAACGATTTCTGCATTACAGCATTGGGTTATCATAACCTATCTCCCCCTCCTTCCTACCCCCAGAACTCATCTATATGCTAATTTAACATGACTAATGCCGCCCTACAATATAATGGCTCTAATGTTTTCAGGGGAGGAAAGAAAGTGGAAAGAAGCTGATGCTCCTATTTGATTAGCACAATGTCTTCTGACAAAAATCCCACATTTTCTGATTATAAGGTCTGATTGCATCTGCACCTAGGCTACATCTGGTTCAACTTTTGACCACGCTTGCAGTTAAGTTTGAGTTTATGGTCCTGTAAGTTAAGTACAAGTGAATTAAGCAGATGTAAAATATATTTTTCCCCCTTTGTTTTTGTGGAAATTACTCTAACCAAGCTCAATTGTTTGTTTAAAGGGAGAGACATGGCAGACTCATATTGTCAGGGGTTAACAACTACTGTATCTGCATCTCACAGAGCTGCCTGCTGAGTTACACGATACCTGAACTAGCTGGGATTCGGCTCTTAGGCCTTTCTGGTTTGCTCATACAGCCTGGGGAGCTTTTGGGTTTTCCACAAACATGTGCATTGATAGTCCCTCTGTCCCTTTCCCCCTTCCTCCCTCACACTCACTGTAACACTATTAAGATATCAAAGGCAACAATTACAAGAAAACCCTAATTAGGCAGCAGCAGCTTCTCTAATAAAGGAATCAAAGAAATCTGAAGAAAGAGCTAAGAGGAAAGACAACAGAGGCTTTTAAATCACAGACTTCTCATTCTTAAAGGACTGCTCAATGCCAGTAGTCCTCCATGAATTTCATTTCACCAGCTTTCTCTGTACTTTTCTAGGACAAAAGAAGTAATACTAACATAGAGTCCTGTGGCCATAATCAAATAATAATTGGCCTAGAAGATAGCTTATGACAATCAGGGAACTAATAAGCTTTCTGAATAATTATGAATAATTAGGCACATTTATGAATAATTACACTGTTAATAACTACCTAACACATTCAGTTTTTAAACTGTAACTCAGTCATTATTGATTGGTTAGCCATCATCTTCACTGCTGTTTCCCTAATCGTTAACATCCTGATTCAGCCAGGAGCCCTGCATGTATTCTTTTGGCATGTCAGTAAAGAGGTTTTGTTGCTGTAAATTCTGAATCCCAAGAAAGCAGGAAAATCTGTTTCACAGGTTTCCCTGAACATAGATGATGAACACATATGGATAGAAAATGCCCTGGCACTTTCTAAAGGCAATATTAAGACAGTATAAAGGCACTATGACAATGAGTAGCACAGAAAATGGGACTATGATGCAGTGTCTGTAGCTTCTGACTATTTAATTCCCTGTCTTTGGATGCTGAAGTTTTTGAGGTATGGACCATCTCTTATGAAATGAACTTAGCAGAGCTGACTCAAGATGCCACCAGCAGCACAGGTAGAAGTAAAAGTTATTTCTTTAAGAAAGAGGGATCTGAGACCTTTAATTCCTGCCCTGGAAAAGAAAGGGACAGGGAGTGAGGCAGAGTCACTGTTGTCATCCCAAAGCGGATCTCAAGTACAGAGGAAGCCTTTCCTGCTGCTGCAGAGAGAGATCATATGTATCTGCCCTTCAGCAATACAGCTGCCACCACCTCCATCAGCACTTTTCTGTGCTCTGCCAGCTCTCCCATGGTTCAACTGGAGCCAAAGCCAGCAGGATTTCCAGGGCTCTGGCTTTGCCCAATACAACATTGCAAGGGGAGACGGCTGCTTCTGATGCTCTCCCATCCTCAGCTGACATCTGTTTTGCCTATGTCTAAAGCTACACCTGGTTACAAAAATTAGGCAGTTAAGCAGGTGCCAGAGTTGCTGCCAAGGCTAATAATAAAAGGTAATATCTAGAATATCTCTATGCTCAAGGACATTGTATCAATTTTACACAAATAGGAAAGACTGAGGCCATTCACTCAGAAAAAGTACATGAAGCACTGTAGCTTTTAAACAAGGAATACTTTCAACGTTGTTTTTGCTTCTCTACCTCTTATTTATACAGGACATTTCATCCAGAAAACTGGGTCCAATATAGAGAAAATATGAGTCATGGTCTTGTATGATTTCAAGACACTTACTTATAGAAAAGTGTTCATGAGAGTAAAAGGTACAGAGCAGATTCCATGAAGTAAGTCCCAGATGGAAAATGAAGTAACACTGCAGGATGGACATTTCAATCCAGAACACTTTACATCACACAGAAAGAAAAAAGAAAAAAAGAAAAAAGAGAAAAGAGAAAAGAGAAAAGAAAAAAGAAAAAAAGAAAAAAACTCAACACTTGCAAATTCTTTTTAAAATTTTTTTAGTGTTTACCAGTTCTGCCATACAGAATAGCAAATTACATTGTGGATATAAAACCAATTGCTTAAGCCACTCCAAGCATTGTTTTAAAGAAGAGCATTAACAAAAATGAAATACTGTAGATGAGTACTCTATCTCAATGTTTCTTTGCATGTCTATTCATTTCCCCAGAAAAAATGCTAATTGATTTTCCCTTTGGAGGAATTTACTTGCTGCATTTTCTCCATACCTTTAGAGTTCATTTCTGTGCCACATTGCACTATTTTGTATTTCAGAGTAGAGAAAAGGCAGGGGAAAAAATATTAACAAAACCACCAATTGCTAAGGTTGTGGTTCAACTGCCAGATTCGAAGCATCCATGATAACCTGTGTTATCTCTTTCATGATCATCTTCAAACACAGTCTTTCTAATCATCTCCTCCTAAAGTCTTGGAAAGGAGAAGAAAATAGACCAAGCCACTTAGCAGAAAAAGTGAGCGACCAATTGTTGAATGTTTGTTAAGCTGGAAATAACCACTTCTAAAAAGCGGAAAAAAGGTCCCAACCTATAATTCTGAGAAGGCAGCCATGGAAGACTGGTTCTTCTACTTTGGTTTTGATACACTTAGAAATAGCATGAAAAATGCCTAAGAAAAGCTACGCACTTCTCACTTTCAGGAGGGAAGAAACAAGAAATGTCCATCAAAGATCTAGAAAAAAATCCATTGTTTACTTTTCATATAATATGTCATTAAACTGTTGAAATGATTGCCATCAAATGTTGTGTAGGCTAACTTGTTAGATAGATTCAAAAAACTTTAGAGAAGTCTATGTGGGTAAGGTCCATTAGTGGACCAGATGTGACCTTTAGATCACATGCTGTAAACTCGAGGAGATCATAAGTATCTTGAGTTATATATATGTTAATAATTTCCCTAAAAAGGCAAATCAAGAAAATCTAGTTTTCTGAAGAGGCACAGATTTTAGTCACTATGCCAGCAGCAGCAGTTCATCTTCCCTTTCTTTCTCTATAGCTGTTGGCAAATAGCTCAGGAACTCCTTGGTAGGACATCTGCCTCTGTCCGCTGGTGCAGTAGATGCATTAAAGGCCAGAACCTCCTGTGTTTTAATCAGAGACAATCATTGCTACTGTGATTTCTGTGGGGACCATATTCACCTCCTCTGTGATGTGTTTCCCTGATTATGTCAGCTCCATCCTCTGGGTGCACAACAAACTAAGTTCATCATATTTGGGGAAAAGGAGAAGGGTGCACTGTTAGAAAAAGAAAGCTTTTGTTGGGGCTATTTATTTATGTATTGGTGTGCTTTGAAGTGTTAAGTAGCATTCAGAAACCTGTGAGTATTCTTTCTGATATTTGTCACTACCAATTGAATTTTGAGTGTGGTAAATATTAATGCTTGAGTAAAAGTTTGTAGACCAGCATGGACACACTAGGAAAAATAACAAGTAGATGAATAGATGAATGGTTGTTCATTTCCATCTTGTACTGTTTGTTTCAAGAAGACTGCTTTTCACTGTGTATTGATTTTTGACTTTGTGGTCTCCCTGAGACTTTTCTTTTTTAATTTGTCCCAACTCTGGGCTATCATTTTATCAAACTCATTTTTCTTAGAGTTCTAACAAGGGCAACCCACAGTGGTATGTCTAACATTTGACTGAATGCTGCACTAGCCTGCCTATTCCCAGATCTAGCACACATCAGCAACCATGATTTCACTGAGCTATAAAGCACCCCTAAAAAACATTTGTTTCCCTGAGCATGAATCTCTATGGGATCTGTGTCCCCAGCATTAGAGTCTACAAGGCTTTTTGTAGATTCCCATTTTTATGTCACAGAGAGATACCATGTAGCAGTTGGCTTCTGTACTGGGGGGGCAAAGAAATGTGAAAGATCAATCTTCTTTCTCTTGAAGTGAAAAAGTCGCCTAGCGCATAGGCACCTGGGGCTGCCCCAGACCCCACACCCTCCTCGCTTCTCCCCAGCTGTGTACAGCACTGTGCCCCAGGCCATGCTAACTTCCCCCTGCCCCCATCCCAGCCCACCCTTTCATCTTCAATTTGCTCATCTCCACTCCGGGGATGTCAGTGAAAGCAAGGGCCAATTAGCTGGATGTAGTCAGGGCATAGTGATTTGGATCCTGTTTTTTCAAAAAATAGATCCAAAAGAGTGCATTCAAAGTGTTTTCTGACTGCAAACATCAGTGGTGGTGAAATGCTGGCAACCTGGGGCAGTGAAAGGCAGCGCAGCAAGAGGACAGGTGGACGGAAACCAGATTCTCAGTCTAGTGATGTGGGGCACAGTTTTGAGACCACAGTGGCTTCCAGTGGGTTCTTTGGCTTCCATTAAACATCATTAATGTTTTCAAAGAAACATGCTTATGCTTCCTCTGTTCCCCCTCCCCCGTCTCTGTCCCTCCTGCAACACAAAGGGGACTTTCTTTTGTTATATTTGGATAATTATTCTGTTGCCTTTTCTCCTGCTGCCTGCTAAACATCCATGACTGATGAAGGGAACACATTGAGAATTTGAGATGAAAAAGTGAAGAGAGAGCAAGGCTGGGCAAATGAGCCAGTGGATTGAAGCACTTGGGACATTAGAGGGTGTCAAGGATGGCAAATGACTTCATTGAAGTAATGATGATAAACATTTTATCCCAGTGCATATATGTGCATTACACCTAACGATCTCAAGCATAAGTAAGTGAAGAAAGGCACTAAATAAATCATACGAACAGTCACTAAATGGGAATCCCTAAGGAATGGGATCTGAATTGTAAATGCACGCCTGAATTTCACACATCAAATTACAATAAGGAGACTGATATTTTAAACAGCTCTGTACTTAAAGGTTATTGTATCTAGGCCTGAGGATTTTTCTTTTCCTTAG
Source organism: Clamator glandarius (assembly GCA_033459285.1). Lineage (NCBI taxonomy): Eukaryota > Metazoa > Chordata > Aves > Cuculiformes > Cuculidae > Clamator > Clamator glandarius. The sequence continues at coordinate 731,227 of JAUNZM010000136.1, forward strand.
ATTTTTTTTCAGTTACACCCTGTGTACACACACAGACAGACACACACAGACACGTGTGAGAATGTGTGTGTAAATTCATTAAATGAGGTATTTGCACATCAGTGGGTTACTCTGAGCATCATTAGCATCTCTGAGACTGGCTAAGAAGTGGTTTCTGCCTGACTGAGATCTTCGAAAGACATAAATGTACAGGGTCAAAATCTTTTCTGCTACAACAAAGAAAATATTAAAGCTTTAAAATTAACTGACTCCAGACTTAGTCTGGTGTAACTGAAAATGCAGTGTGACACTTACTGTTATAATTCTCTTATCTCTGTTTTTCCCTCCCTCAAACTGTGGAGCCAAACTCTTTAGCTGGTGTCAGCCAGCAGTTTCATGAGCAGTAAGTAGAGCATGCCTGTCAGCACGAGCTGACTTGGTCCAGTACTACAGAAGTAGCAAATGGTCTTGGGTATTAAAGGAAAGAGGTTTTATGCAGAGCAAATTATACTGCAAATGTCACCTATTTCCTTCCAGCCTCAGACATCTTAAAATCATCAAAGTACAACTTACACACAGTAAGAAATCTAAGATATGGGAAAGCAAGCTGAAAGAAATGAAATAATACTCCTCTCATAAGAGGGAGTAGCTGTAGGTTCTCACAGACAGCCTTCTGCCCACAGATATCACAACCATCCCAAGAATCTCCACATCTTTCATGCACCAGTTGCAGGAAGGCTGGCTGAAGGCAAAGAGTCTGCATGAGAGTTGAAGGGCTTTTTGCACCACACTCCTTGACAGGCAGGAGCACTCTGGAGCAGAGCTTTGGTGGTGCTGCACCGACTTTCTCATACAACATTTCCAGACCAGGGAGAACCAGTAATTTAACCCATCTCTTGATTAAATCTCATCCACTATGAGGAATCTGGAAAACAAGCACATGAAGCATGCTTTTTTTTTCATTTAAATAAATCCCTCCTGCTACAGATACTTATAAAAAATAAAATCCATTTATTGATTCGCAAGCAATTTCCATGCACTCAGTGTTGCATAAAGCATAGTAAAAGGTAAAGGTCATGGAGCAGCCTAACGTATTAGGGCTAGATCCAGAGATCACTTAAGTCCTTCTCTGAAACCAGTTCCAGTCTTACTCCAGAACACACCAAGCTTTGACTGTTGGGAATGGACTACTTCAATTTTTATTTTCCAAACTGAATATATTTTAGAGTTGTTTTAAGTTATATGTAAGTTTTCCCAGCAGCACTTCTACCATTTTCATTTTTATTTTCACTGGAAAAACAGAATGACTTTTTGAAATATAAAAAGACTTGCCAACTTAGTCTTTCTATTAGCAAACTATATTTTCCATAAACTGTTGAAAAAAACCAAAATAGGTATAATATTCTGTAGTCCCTGCTGGAATGCTCAGTCTGTCAGTAGAGTTTTTTGACAAACCTTTCTGTGAAAAAGTCTGTTCCCTTCTCTTCCATTCCTGAACTGGCATGCCACATTTTTGCCTTATTTGCATGATTACTGCTGCTTTGAAAGCTTCAAGAATCAATAAAAATACTCTGAACCAGATACGTCTGTATTTCAAATGTGTTCTATTGTCTTCTTTTCCTAGTCAATCTGCAAAAAAATGTTTCCCATTGGACTTAATAGGTGTGTGAGCTATGTGGCTAGTGAAGGTCTTCTGATCTGACTGGGTCCTTGCCATGAAACCAGATCCTACTGGCAGATCCAGAAATGTAGTGTATCTGGTAAGACTTCCCTCTAGGACTCCAGGAAGAGTGTTTTTTATTTGACCTTCTTTACTTTTTTTCTTTTTTTTGAAGGACCACTATTTTGTCTAGCCATCTTGGAAATATTTCTCATGATATTGCACAAGACATAGCCAGTGCAACATATCTCCTCTTCATATTTTTAGCCAGAAGATGATAGTCTTACACTCTCAAATTCTTCTGGCTTCCTTAACTGTTCAGTGTATTACAGGTTGAAACCTTCAGTGGGTACCCCTTGGGAAATCAAAAGAAAGATTCCTTCAAGCCAGCTAGCATCATATATATTCATTGAACACAAAGGAGATGAGACTGAGTGTATTCCAGCATATGAGAGATTTTACTGGCATGATATTATAAGGATCATGTTAGTCCATGCTGAGAAACACTGCAGGATTTGTGAGGGATAAATGTGCATTCTCTCTCCATGTAGCAAACTGCCCTTTAAGTGGTCACAGTACTCAGTTTCTTAACTCAGAATCAGCAACTGATTGTCGAACTGAATGAGCCTGGCCTGTACTAATCCTTCAACATGCTGCAGTCTGGAGGAGATGACAGAAATATTTTTACGGGCAGGATCCTTTTTTCTCTTCAACAGCACTGATACTACATGCTTGATATGTTGCAGAAACATGGAATATCAGTCTCAGTCCCAGAAAATTGGACCATTGGATGGGAATATGTCATAAACTGTAAATTCCATTTATAAATGTTGTCAGTGACTTATATGACATCCATGGTGACTCTGCGTACTCTCATACTGTTCTGAAAGCTATTGCATACCTGTGTGAGACTCTGTGTGCCTTTGTGGTCTAAGCCATTACTAGAAAATACATCACAGTAAATGCAGAATTTAACCCTAGGAGCTGCAATCCATTCCAGGAGAAAGAAAGGCAGATGGGTAGGAGAGAAACCTGCTGAAAAGCACAGTTAAACCCTTTATGCTGTGGAAATGAATCTGGTTTTGGTGCTGGGGGCTGAGTGTGTGTTGATGCACAGAAGTAAAACAAGAGTATTCAGACAAGTGGAACATGATCTGATAAGCCTGGAAATGACTCTGCCAGGTTATCCAGCCTGAATGACATCCATGTCTGTGTCCTTTCAACACATTTGATTTGAGCACAAGCTTCCCAGAGAAAGGCTTTTCCTGTGCTCTCTGTCCAGCTTTACTTCTTCACAAACTCCCTGACAGCAAAAGCAGTGCAGGTTTATATGAGAGGAGATCTATACACTTTTATTGAAGGGACAATATTTCTTCTGGGTTTGTTGTTGTTGTTTTTTTTGTTTCCCCCTAGCATTGTAACCTGCTGCCTGTCTTTCAATATGGTTCAAATCAAGTCTTTTCCTTATTCTGCCAGCTTAATATGGTAATGAAGTCATGCCTTTCATTTATTAGGTGCTTGAACTCTGTATGCGTACTCTTTATCTGTATATGAACAGATAAAACTAGAAATGGATCTACTCAGGTTTTCCAATATGACAAAGATGAAACAATTTTTATAGACTTCGCAGAATACAATTTCATTAAGGCTGATATCCATTGAATTAAACTTTTGCAAAAGGTATATCCATATTGCATGAATAAAATGCAACAAGATTTGTGCCTGAAGTTTCATAGATATAAAAAACATTCACACAATACCAAAACTCACTCAACAGAATATAAAGATTTATATTAGAACTATAGTCTTCAGTTTGCACAATTTATGCCCTAGCAGTGGCATGACTACATTTATCAGAAAGAGGCTGTTCTTCTCCGAAGGTAATTCTACTAAAGCTTCTTATTATTTGGTTTTGTTCAGAGAAATGAACTGAATTTCATTTTATGTGTCTACCTGATCATGTTTTCCACCCTCATATGTTTTATCTCTGGCAAGAAGCATACATATTTCAAATCGGGATATGAATCACCTGTCCACGAATCAGCCAAATATATGATCTGCACCTGGCACAATCCTTAGCATTTCTCCTAGACATGATAGTTGTCTCATCCACGATACGTATGGCTTTTAAAGATCTTAAATGGTTTTACATGGAAAAGTAAATACTTCCAAATCTTGTTCTTTAGGCTTCATAGTGTATCAGGTTGTGTCAGTCTCCTCTTCTGAGCATTAAGGCACATCATAAGTGTGTGGGAGGTCAGCAATCCTTACATAGTCTTCAGACTCCTACAGATACCTTCAAATCTCCTATTGAGTACCCATTAGCACTGATTAAATAATATTGCCTTTGAAAGGGGGGAACTTGACTCCAGCCTAGAAACAGATGAAGCTAGGCAGAATTTTAGTCAAGATGAAAATGTGAACAAGTTGACTCTTTTGGGCTATGCCAAATAATGATGATCTGCAGTACAGTCTTATTAATGTGACTGCTTATCCCTCAAAGAAACCTTATTGACTGCTGCAATATCAGTCACATTAATCACTTAACAAATAGTGCTTTCATCTTAGTAAGGAAGAACAGTATAGTCCCAAGTAGAAAGAGCAAGCTAGAATAGAAATAACCGGACAATCATCTTTTTGTTAAAATAAAACAGGGTAGAGCTCTCCATTCTTTTCCTAAAAATATTATTTTGGTTTAAAATAACAAAAATGAAAATTAAAGGGAAAGGGTAACTGAAAGAACCTTTTTTTTCGTGACTGATGCCTCTTTCTGCAGCTGCAAGCACATTTATTTCTCCATAATCTCTGGCACTACAGAAGAAAGAGAGCCTTCAGGTGAAAGGTTACCTACATTTATAATGTCAGGCACTGAGACTGGTGAGGTAAAAGGTAAATGGTAATTTTATCATTAGCATGCCTGACCCTTTGCCCCCACCATATCTCATAGGAGACATTAAGAACGGCTCACCTGTCAAGATGCAAACACTTAAAGGTCAATGCGCGCAGAAATCTTCAAGAGCTTACAACTGAATTGCTGACACCTTTTATTATCACCGCTTAAATAAATGATTCAAGTGGCAAGACAAGGGTAAGATTGGTTTAATGTCAAGATTTACACGAGGAATTCATAGAGCATTATTATCTAAACTCTGACTACATAGATATAATTTTTTAATTCTAGAAGTGTGTGAACAATGAAGTGGATTTCACATCATTTAAAGGAGTTTAAATATATATTCCTCTTTAGCAAGGCTTTCCAGCACTGCACAACGAGGAAGTTTTGTTTTGATTAGAGCAGTGAACACAGATTCCTGGATCCACTATCATCCTAGTGTACAACAGCAGAAAACTCATTTGATCTCTGTACAGAAGTGGACAGTTACGATTTAAGAGAATGGGAGGGTATCTTGCAACTTAATCACATTGTTTCTAAACACTTGCTATGCTTTATCATTACTTCATGAAGGAACTCAGTAAAGACCATTCCCTTTTTTTACCAAGTTGTTTTCACATTGAAGAGCTGTGAAGTGTGGACAGCACCAGGGATTGTAAGAGCACTGGGATTCAGCCTTGCATGCGATATCTACAGGATCAACAAGTGTAATTCCAAGGGCTGAACACAATTTACACTTGACGGGATGTACCACACCTCCTGTTGTTACTAAGAGGGCTAGTCAGGTATACAGGAACCCTGAGAGTGACCCTTTTAGAGCAGATGCTCCATGAAACAAAAGCAATACTTCTGTGTTACTACTGTAATGGGCAATGAGATAGCAGTGGTATTTGTTGATCAGGGCAGAGAAATTCATATCTCTGATTCTACTGCTCATCAGATGCTGAGTAAGTCAGTAATTTCTGAGAGAGGGCACTTCAGTTTTAGGAAGCTCTCACAGCAATACAAAGAAAAAGTGTTAAGCAGAGTAGAGGAATGTTACCTGAAAAGTAGACCTCACTCCTTCATGCTGAACAGGTTCACTATCTCACAGATGTGTAGCATTTCCTGCAGTAAATCCCTTTTTCTTGATATTTCCAGTGAGACCATATCTTGTGCAAGAGACTTGCCATGAAGGAAGAAGTTATGTTCTTTTGGTGGGGGCTGTCAAAGGTGAAGTAAGAGGGAGAAGAGTCAGTTTGGCACTGATACATATTTGAATGGTGAATGGTTTGGGATTAGTGTACATGTTAAAGCTGTCTTACCTGGAGGGTTATAATTCTTGATCAGTAGAGAATACCCTGAGTATCCATCCCTATAAAGTAGCAATATCTTTAGTCTGACAGCTAAAAATCATGTTATGCAAGCCCTCCTGCACCTATATCTCTTTTGTCCTCCCCACACAATGATCACTGTTCTCATTAACCCGCTGTCCTCTGCCTTGTCTCTATCTACTCCATCTCTCCTCAGAAACAGTATATTCACTTCCTTTGACTTAGTGACCTTCAAATTTACTTCTCCAGGTAATGTTCCACATATTTTTCCCATATATTTCATTAAACCTCTTCCTGGAACTGTTGCATACCACTGAAGCTATCAAATGAAAAGCTTAAATTCTCCTTCCAGTGTATCACCTATGTTACCAGTACACATTATGTGTTTCTGGCATCTTGTTTCTGTGCTGCATAAAGAAGTAATGTAGTAATAAAAGAAGGTTAAATGAGCAACGATTAAAAAATGGTGCCCAAAGAATGCTTAGTTCCCTTTCATATTTAAAGAAACAGTAATTAAAACCAGGGACTGGAGTGAAAGTACTAACATCGTTTATGAAAAAATAGATTTTTCATATTCTCCCCTGTCATTCAAGTGCTTTGCTAGGAAAAACAACAGCTGAGCCACACAATCCTTGCTATTAGCACCACAGTGACACAGAGAATTAAGTCATCACTACAAAAAGGTACAACTACTAAGTGTGAAACTCAGGACAGACATCTCTTCCACATCTGTTTTTGAGAAAATCTCTTACCTTTTTACCCCCTACTTGTCCTACAGTAAGAGATCCAGTAATCAGTTACTCTATTTAGTTTCATTTTTGTAATGTAATTCTATTCAGAAACATATCAGTAAATGTTATTACAAGGCTGCAATCTCAATTTGGCTTTAACATTTATAAAACGAGAGACAACACTGCACCTGCCGAGGGCTGCTAGGTACACAGCCGAAATGTAGTTGAAGAAAGTTTTTATATTATTTATTAATATTCACTCTTTAGTAATAATAATTATTAGTTAAAATTTCATTCTTATTAACTATGAAGCTTAATGACACCTGAGATTACAAAGTTTTTAATTTCTAGTGAAATGCAGTATTGCGTATTTATTTGCCATCCTCTTCTGAAACTGTTTACTATTTGAAGACAGATATTTTGAGAAGAGTAATGAGCATTTATCAAAGTATTTGGAATCATGAAGTTCTTAACAGAAATGGATATAGATGTTAAATCACTTAACAATATAGAAAGGTGCAACTAAAGGTTGAACGATCTTGAGCACAGGATAGGTTTGTCAGCTTCTTGTTAAAGTACTTGCTTTCCCATTAATTCTAGAGTCCCTGCTAGGGTATTTTCCATCATTGCTACCTACATGGCAAGTCCAACAGTGGAAAAATAAAAAGCAATGGGAGCAGTAGTTTCACACGGCCCTGGTGTATTTAGTGCCATGGCATGTAATATTATTAGTGTTCTGTATGAGAAGATGCCTAAAACCGCAGTGACTGGTGGCACCTTCTCCACAGGACACTTGACTGCATAGGCAGAGCACAAGTAGACATGCACATGTTAGGAGTATCAGAGATTTCATTGGAGCAGACCTTGACTGAACCACAGATTTAACTATGACTAACTTTACTCAAGCAACTTATCTCAGTGGGACTTAAACTTAGCCTGATGCTTAAGCACTTAGCTTAGTCAGGGATATGAAGTGATGGAATTACAGTTGGCATTTCATAAAAGAACCATGTCGAATATATACTTTTGAAAGCAACTGCAGCTTTCTACCTGCAGAGCTGCTTTTATGGAATATAATACATACAACAAAACTGCATAAAACACAATCTTTTCTTGCCTTGCATTGGCCTTGTGCATCAAAAACTTCTGTACTGCCTCAATTTTAACCATGCATGATTAAGATACTATAAAATGGTTTATAACCTTTATAAAAATATTTTCACATTTTTACCTGACTACCTGAGGACGACACCTGGTAGTAATAAAATAATTTTTACTACATGCCTTTCAGGACATAAGAGAAATAAAACACTTTCTTTTTTATGCAAGTATTATACAGCTGTGCTTAAGCAAAACATCTGTTATGCCTCACCAACATCAAACAGCCACCTTTTTATGTTGCTTGGTTGTTTTTCTTGTTTGTTTGTCTTGAATTATTTATTTTACCTACCATCAGAAGCATGTAAAGAGGAAACAACAGGTGAGATCAGCCTAGCAAACGTTTTGAAAGCTCAAAGAAATATAGGCTTCCTTGTTTTCTTATCATGCAAAGTTATTTCTCCTTGGATCACAGTCATCCCTATTTGAAATATGATTTTGAACATGTGCAGAACATGCCAATGCTTCTAACACTAGCTGTTTTCTTGCACATGTAGAAATAAGCTCCACTAAATATGGAAAGTAAGCATCACATTGCTGCTCCTGTCTGGATGCTGACATGTTAGGTAATAAAGACAGAGATTTTTATTTGTAATATGGTACTGTTGATAGTAGACCACCTCCTTACAGGTAGAATGTGACAAAGTGTATTCCAATTCATCACCTTTTCCCTGCAGAGAAGGACAACAGAACTATTTGTACCTCTCCACAAAGCTGGAAGATGCCACTTTGACCATTTCCAAGCATGGAAGAAGGCAGAGCTGCCTATGGGCATTCTCACTTTTATATCTGTTGATGTATGTTGCCACAAACTCCACCACGCTGTAAAGTTCATCTCACACTGTATGTGCAAGGAAGTAAAACCAAGAAAACCTTGGACTGAGTATTCTGAAACATTCTTGTCTTGAGGGACTTGATATTCCATTTCAGGACCAGGCCCATCTATCTTTCTTTGTGTCCATTTAGACCAATACATAGAGGGTACACTTCACAAGTATCTTGATGTGGAAGTATCTGATGTTTGGCATTTCCTCAATCGAAATGCCAAAACAACAGTGCAAACAAATGGAGCATTTGGTTCTAGCACTTCAAGATAAGGGTTGTCTTAAATGTAGTTGCAAAGCTTTCAAGAATCTCTGTTCTCCATGCTTCTGCTTCCCCACAACACATTCCTCATGCACATTTGTGGAATCAGACCTCAGTGCAGTGGAGGAGACAGACAGTCAAGCTAATACATTCTAATACCTCCTAACATACACCAATTTTTCTTTGTTGTTTTGTTTCTTAATAATCTCCAAGTGCAAAATATGTAGGAAGCCACGCGTGAATTCTGGTTATAGCATCATCTCCTAAGAGACAAATACAGGCAAAAGCATTTTTATGGGAGAAAAAAAAAAGAAGATCCAATTTTCCACTACAGAACAGGTGCACTCAGATTTTCAAAGTACATCACACTTGTCTCTCTTGTTTATTTAATCCTAATTTATTGGATCAAGAAAAAGAATAGTACAGTTTGGTTTTCTGCCATGTTCATGTCCACAGCAGAAAGAAGGTCATTGCATTTGGGTACTAATCTACCAGTGCAGTAAGCCGTGATTAAAATGTCTCGGTAATGTTCTCAAAAAAGCATTACAACTGCTTGAATCCATATCCATCCATGGCTAGAGAAGACAGGATGCTAGTCGGGTTTGGTTAAATAGATATAAACTTATTCCCCAGTCAGTCAGCTAGAGCAGCAGCCCTGCATTTCAGTGAGCTAAATAAAAAGATTGCCTGGGGTCAGGATAAAAGCAAAGGTATCCAGGGCCATGAAATAGTTTTCACTGTTATCACTTCACTTCAGAGAACTCAATAGAGCTCTCACCGGGGATCATGAGTGACCTCAGTTCTCCCTATACGTTTCTTATGCCTCTAAATTTATTATAATGTTCACCAAGGAAGCGGAGGGTTAAACAAGGAGGATAACCGGGGAGTTAGGTGTTTTGGCTTTGCTTATGCTCTAATTCTGTCAAGGAGCCTAAGCTTTGAGCAGATAAGCAGGGAGGGATGGAGTTCTTAGAATAAAGTAAAGTGAAGGTACAATGCAAAACAAAGATATCTTTGTTCAACTTCTGGGTGAAGTTCTGTATGCCAGAGCCATGCTTCTCCTGCTGCCACTGCTGCAGCTTCTCCTCTTTTTTTTTTTCATAATCATCCCCGTTATGAATCTTTGTTCACAAAGGTGGAAAGCACGGAAGGATAATGATGCTTTATCACAGGTCAGAGAATGAACCGCATAAATCTCCCTGGCATTCATCTCAACACAATACCTCTAAAAGGACAGCAGCATTTCTTGAAGATGCAGCTTCTCCCCAGTCAGAGACAGCTCAACAAGGCAATGTACCTGTGGGCTTTTGCCAGAATAATCACCTTGTCCTCTCACCGCTCCTTGGACTGTTCCGACCCTGTCTGCTTTTCTTCAGTCTGCTGTGTTTTCTGTAATGAAGACTAGAATTCAATTGTACATCTGGGACTAATAGCTTTTAAACCTAAATTATTTCTCAGCTGCAATTACAGTCAGGTTGTCATAAACATGCAAGCACTGCAGTACAGAGAGGAGAGATGCCTTCACTGTAAAAGCTATTTTGAAAGCAAAACTTCAGTCTAATTTAAAAGATGTTTTTGTTGTTATAGTCAGAGACTAATGGAGCTGTTTTGAAGACCATGTCAGTTCTGCAATTGACTTAGTTTAAATCAACAGAAAAGAAACCTGGATTGTACATAGAAGTGAGAGTAAGACTACGTATAAAATGTCAGTAATCTATGGCAGTTGTATTATTGTCATGGCAGTATGATGGCAGTTCAGTGAAGCAATTATGAATTTTTCATAATACCAATGACAGTAAAGACTTTCAAAGAAATAATAAGGTTTACTATCTATTACACAAACCATTACCGAGGATAGGATAGGATAGCTATACATCAAGAAGAATCTACTTTTTTAAACAAAGACCCCTGTATAGGTTTTCTTCTGTTGTAAATGGAATAGCAACACCACTGAAGTCAATGCACTATTTTAGACCAGCTGAGTATTAGGAATTTGCAGCTCAGTTTATGACTTGCTTCACATGATGACATTACACATTCAGATTTTCCTTGCATCCTCCACTGGAATTACAGGCTGCACATGGGAAGATAATGGTGAATTAAGCACAAGAAGAATACTTGTGATATTGCCAAAATACTGGCAGTTGTTCTTAAGGCACCACTGGCCATATGGAACCAAGTGCAATATTGGCAGTTCCGAGTGGCTTTGCATCATCCATTTTTACAGGTATATACTGTAATACATAACCAAATGTAGTTTAACTGGAAGCCCATTCCCTTACAAAGCAGAAAGTCAATGCAGGCAGTGACGGTCCTGTTGTTATAACTGGACACATAAGAGACCCAGACTGTATATTTAAGGAATGTGGCTTGCGCAGACTTTCTTCCTCTCCACCCTAACAAGTATCCTACAGTCTTTATGGGTATTCTGGCAGACCTTAACAAAATCATTTTCCTACTCTCCTTTTCTTTCTGAGTATTTGACTACTTAACTATGGAAAGATTAGTAAATGTGAGCCTATGGCCACAGAAAGTAGTAAACTGGCAGGCAAAGATTGCTCTAGATATGCTGGTGTGTGTGTCATGCAGATGTTAATTTAACCATAAGACACAAAACCATAGTGGAAATGAGTGTCATTCTTTCTACTGTTCTTAGGACTTTTTTTTCAGAATGAAATCCCATTTATTTTGCACAATGCTCATGTATTTATTTCTCTTTTGCTTAATTTGTGCTTCACACTGCTTCCTGCATTCTTTTTACCCTCGTCATCATATTCTTACCAAGTTCATCAAAGCTATGGCATAACCAACCAACCTTCTACCCAGAAAAACAAAAGTGTTGACCACAAAAGTGTTTTCTGTGAGTCTAGGTACAGCTGATAATAAAACAGTGCTTTGTACAATAAAGGCAGCACTAGGCATTTCATTATTGACCTATCAATAACTGTGCCTATAAATAACTGTAAGATTAATGTAATACAAAATATGCACCTAGGCCACTTTCTTTTACTTAACAGGACTTATGCTTAGTTCAGCTGTCTCTGAAGTGTGTGCCTCTCAAAGAGTGAAACTCATCTCATTCAAGTTCATAGAGCCCCTCATCTGTTCAAGGACTTTTGCAAAATGGGGGCTTGAATATAGAAGCCTGTCTTTTTAGGCAAAATGAAGAAAGAGTTAACTACGGTTTAGGGAGTTGTTATGCTGCCATTCCTACAAACTAATATCGTAACATTACTTTGACCATTTACCATCCCTTCTTTTGTATTAATTAGCTTATAGACCTGTTGATTTTGCCAACTCCTTGGAATTGTTAAGGCATATGTAAGAGTAAATAGAATGGAAATATTACTTAAAGGTGAAAGATTGAAGACAGAAGCTTTTACTTCCTGTTTGATAGCAAGCTTGAGAAACATTGTGTTATTTTTTTGATAAATAAGAAATTTATGCCATAAACACTGAAGCTGTCTTCAAAGAGTGAAGAGTCATCCTTGGTATGCAGCATAAAATATCAGTACAGTTCAACAAGTTGCAACGGTGCCTCTTTGATTCATGTATCTCCACAAAATATATCTGTGTGTCTCTCTTGTTTGTGCAATGCAAATGGAGCCACTTCAGTGTGCAGCTATCAAATGCAATTTCTTTTAACTGGAACAGGACTGCATCATGAGTAATTGTGCCACATATTAGATGAAGTCCTGAAAGCGAATAGTTCAGCTTTTAGATAAGCATATGTGATGAATGAACAGTAGAATCAGCTGAGTCAGTAATCAATGGTTGACTACAAAATACGTATGTCTAGGAATCCAATAAATGGATTTATTTTCAGAAATCAGATCTTATGTTGAATGTAGTGTTTATCAGCATTAATCTTCAATACTGACTGCCAGTGGGGCTGTGTTATTCATTTGTGCTAGCTCCCTGATTGATACTGTTCACACAAACTTCTGTTCTCAAAACAATATCTACATGGAGAAAAATTCACCACAATTAAGAGAATTATTGATGTTTTCATTGTTAGACAGTAACATCTTGTCTAGGATTCACATTTAGTAGTAGATTCTGTAGATTCTAATTTTAGATATTTTTGGCAGTACTTTGGGTTCAAATCACAGGATGAGACTCGAGGCAAAGCATGAAGCTTTGCAGCACAAAGAGGCAGGATATTCAGAATGCATTAATACAACTTTATGCCTTTACAGTTCTGCTTAGGGTCAAATCCTTGACACTGGATGGTGTGAAATCCAAGCTGAGGTATTGAGAAATGCTGTCCACACTCAGGGAAACATTCACATAGAAGAACAGCCACCTCTGACCTGCTCACCCTGTCCTCCTCTATTGTATCATCCATGCCCCCACCTCAAACCTCTAGAAAGAGTGGAGGGGATCTCCTTGGAGTGTTTTGATTCTTACATTACTTACATCTCCATATGCCAAATAAGAGCTTTTTATGTCTCTCTCATCTAAAGAAAATTAATCAAAGAGGGCATTCCTATTTTTTTCACTGTCTTCACATCTGCTTTCATATCCTAACCATTTTCTTATGCTGCTTATTTTTCTAGCCATTTTTTCATTTCAGTTACAATATTTTAGCTTTCTTTCTTACAAATAAGCTTTAATTCTGTATCTTCTTTATCTGTATCTATATTTTCATCATTATTTAGCAGTAGACACACATTACTGAAGGAAGTCTGTTGTTGGTTTTAAGGGATGTTTCAGTGACTATTGCTTTTTATTGGATGTCAAGAGGAGGGAAACTAGGGAGGTTTTTTTCTCTTATGGTGTGGACTCAAGTGTGAGGTCTGACTGACCTGTTCCAATATTAGCATCCATGGGAATTTCAAAATAATATAAATCACATATTCCTCCTTTTAGTCAGATAATGCACCTCTGAGTCACATATTTTACCCTTTCAAGGGTTAATTATTTTAGCTTGGTAGTCTAACTCTGAATACCAGCCCCAGGTTTAAACCCCAGAGTGTGGATCTGAGAAATTGTCTTCTGCTAATCCAACTCCCCAGAGGCATTTTAGGTGATTACAGTCATTCTTGCTGTAATTTATATAATTATAGAAAATATGATTTTTCTTGGTTATCTTTTTCCCCCATTTGTCTCCTGTTGCCTGGCCCAAAATAGAAAGTAGATGTTTCATTTACACTGCTAGACATGTAAGTGTATGTATTTTCCCCAAGCTGTTGTATTAATCATGGAATGCTGATTTACCAAGTGATATATTTAGAAGAATACATCTGTGCTGAACTACCTATGCAGAGGTGCGTGAGAGTCAAGATAAGGAAATGAAACAGCATAACATGTATCTTCACCCCATAAAAGTGTGGCAAATTAAAGGATACCACCACATGAAGGCTACAGTCTGTGTATGTATTGCAATAAACCAGTCCAGTGAATAGGACTGGAGCTTGTAGGTGGCTTAATAGTGGATTAACAGTGCAGTACAAAAAACCTTTCCGCTCCAAGGGAAACAAGCATTATGAGGACTTGAGGAGAGGTCATATTTGGTATTTTGCCAACTGATAAAGTTAAAAAGAGTACAAGCTTTCAGGATTTGAATTGTCACATTAACTTATATCCTCAGAACAACCCTATTTCAAAATGCTTAGTAAGTAATTTCTGAACCTCAGTAGAGGGAAAGGCTTTAAACCTTTTTCTGAGATGAAAGGTAAGAAGAGTGAAGTGTTTACAGATCCTTGCTTGCTCACATAACTCCTGGAACACGTCATTGTGCAGGGGGAGTTATTTGTAACAAGGTCATAGGGCATTAACAAGCCCCAATAGTCTTGACCAGCCTCACTGGGTGCTCCCAACTCGCAAACTGTCCAGATCACAAAGGAGCTTCCTCTGCCATCTTTCTTCCTTTCTTGGAACTGTGTAGGAGCAGGGTAATACTTTCCTCACGTAACTCCAGAAAGCACCAATCTTAATGTATGCCCATGGGCCAACAGATGAAGGACAGAAGTCTGATTCCTACACCCTCCCTGATTCTAGAATAAGTAGCATGGGTGTCTGGAAGGACTAGACACAATAGCACAGGAGAGCAGAAAAGCATTTCATTCCTAATGAAAGAAAACTTGGGTCTTGGATGTCTCTGACATTTCTCTCTTCTAATAAGAATATTTTTTTCTGTCTGTTTCCAGAAAATGCTGTCTTGCACTACCCAAGCTGCCATGAGTTGTCTAGCCTCTTCTCACAGCCCTGCATTCTCATCTCAGACCATCTTTCTCTTGCAAGGCAGTGCATGTAAGCAACTAATGTGCTCAGATTTCTAGGAGATGTACAATTCCACATCCAAGCTATGCCAAGACATGAAGAAGTTATATATAAACCAAATGCAAATCCACTCCTTTTTAATAACCTTAGCAAAGAGATAATACAGCATAACCATGAAGTCTGTTTTATACTCCCTTGTTATGATCCATGCTATAGAGGAAGGAGCATTACGGCAACATACATACATACATAGATGCATTCTAGTGTCTGCTGTGCTGTTCTGCTCCAATGAAGAAGGTGGAACTTCAGTCCCCAGCTCTGAAAGCACAGGATCTGAGAGAAGGGCAAGAGAAAAGCTACTTCACAAAAATTTCTTTTGCTCTCCATCTGAATATGCATCTACCTGAAATCCTTCTTAAGAAAAGAGATGAGATTTTTAATGGAAGCTAGATCAAATTTTCAGAAATGAATACTTGGCAGAACTGGGAATTTTGCCCTGGGAGGGAACTCAAGGCTGTAATTGTCCCTCGCACTCAGCTTCACAGTAGTGTAACACCAACCACAATAGCCCTTTGTTAGCTTACCACATAAATGAGTCCTGCGGTGGTTTAGATGCCCAAAAGAATCAAGATTCAACAAAAAATAGTAGTGCTTCCTTTAGTGTTAGATTACATGGTGTTGGATTCACAGTGGTTTTGTATTTATCAATAATTAATTAATATCACAGTGCACTAATAACTCATGTAGCTTTAAACCACTAGATTCTTTTCAGTTCATCTCACTTTTCCATTGCAACAAAGAACAGGTGAATGAGATATTAAATACGGTTTTGTTCATCAGGAAATATTATTCCTTAGCAATTCATTTGTATTAAGAGAAGCCGATAATACACTATGTTCAGAATAATATTTATTTGTAAATAGCTTCATTTACATGATTTCTTATACTTCTTGCCTTTTGCAAGCTCTTCCTCCTCTACAAATTGATTTTTATAGCAAGTTTTTATATCTGTCGTTAGTAGTAAAATACTATTAAGCAGATATTTAGTTGATGTCAGCTGGATCTGGCCTTATAAGCTCTATTTGTCCCAGTGAAAAACAGGCAGTGTGTGACTGAAAAGCAGATGAGAAGTAATCACTGTTAAATCATCAAGTAAGTTATTGCTTTTCTCATTCCACCTCACCCCAACATACTAAAAAAAAAAAATCAAGAGAAGCAAGGTTTTCAAATCATATATTCCTTCAGCAATAATAAGCTGGTTGATTCTTAAAGCCTTTCACCAACCTTAATCCCCTAAATCCCTTGCATGCCATAGCAAATTGAAATTCAGCTGGGGCTGTCCAGCCTCGTAAAGACAAACCATCCTTCATCAAAGAGGTGTCTGTATTGATAAATTGCTCCCTTCATACGCATGACACTATCTCTAAAAGTGATTTGTGTACATTAAGACAGCAGAAAAAGATGAAACGAAAAACCCTTAAGAGTAAACTAAGATGAAGAATAAAAAAGATTACTTGGAGCAGCCAGGTAGCTTTTTACAGAATCAAATTTCGGGAAGAATCATTCATTGCATTCTCTGTAAAACACAAGTCCTGCATGTAGGCACAGCAGATATGACTTACCATGGATGTAAAACCCACTGTGGAATTGCTCAGATGTGCTTACAAAGCTATTGTGGGAATGGAGTTCAGGAGGGCAAAATACTGAGTGAATGAAACGAATTCTTCAGTTATCTGATTGAAGCAAACATATTACAGCATTAACAAGTATTTTGATTCCTGCTGTTCTAGTGCAACTGGGATGAAATCCTAAGATGCTGCTGGGGTTTATCCAATGCATAAGCTCATTTTTCTCCTAGGAAAGCACAACCCTGGCTGCTGCTGTTGTTGCCGCTGTCTTCCAATTTGATCTTGCCTGTCCTGAGAAGATACTCTTCATCAATTTTTGAAGTGCTTCTAATATAACATAGTTTGAACAAGTTTTGTTCCTGTTATATTTTTGCAGCAACTGCTGCTTGGGATGCAGAATGCTGTGCTGCTCCTGGTACTTCAAGTATCTCTAGGTTTTCATGATTAGGAAATCTAAAGAAATAAAAGCTAAGTGAATAAACAGTGAATCATAGAATCATAGAATGGTGTTTGTGTTGGAGGGAGCTTAAATATCATCCACTTCCAACCCTCCTGCCATGGGCTACCTGCCTTTGCTTCCATCTTCTGTAAACTTTTCTTGTTTTTAATTCCAGTTTGTCCAGGAGTTCCTTGTTCATCCATGCAGGTCTCCTGGCATTCTTCCCTGACTTCCTCCTTGTTGAGATGTATTGCTGCTGAGCTTGGAGGAGGTGATTCTTGAACCAGCTTTCTTGGGCCTTCTTCATTGCACACCTCAGCTGTTTCACTGAGCATTATTGAAACTAGAAGCAACCAGGTGAATTCACTACTTTAAAAAGGGATTTTCTTAAATGTCTATTTTTGGGTTTGTGTGGGATATTCAGACCCCAGAAATGGATTCAGGATTCCTAAGAATTTAGGCATGTAGTTTGTACTTTGGTTTTGGTTTATATAATCTCTTTTAATAACATGGTACCAGAAAAGAACCAAATTGTGTTGCTGTGTAGAATTGTCTGTGGCAGGTTCTGCCCTGTTTATATTGCAAGTGTAAAATAGATTTGAAGCACATCTTTATCTAAACTGAATTCAATGGAATTGAAAGGTGACAGCTTGACAGTGTCTGCTTTAATAACATTATTCTGTGTTGTAATGATTAGCAGGTGAATGTCTATTTTGCACCAATTAGGAGAAAAGAACTTTCTCTGTAAATTCCAGTCTTAAGTCAAAAGGAGCTAAAGAGTAGTAACAGCTTTCCTACGCAGAAAGCCGTCTTTTCTCTCCTGCCACAAAAGCCTCCCAGACCTCAGGTTCTGTAACAAAGAATACTGACGAGTTATGTTGGACCAAATTTTGCAGCTGTGTTTTGAACCTATTTCCAATCCTTCTCTCCTGCTTTCCTCAGCCTTCCCAGGGGTTTTGTGGGCACTTCGCAAGACTGGCATTTGCTTCCTAAAATGGTTTCCTGAAGAGCAGTAACAACAAAAAACACCAAAAATAAATCCAAATGAGAAAAGAAAGATGATTCCAGAAACAGGAACCAGTTTAGAAATATGGGGCGAGTCTACATGTGTATTCGTGAAGGTAATCAGAGCAGACATGAGAATTATGCTGATCCCTACAAGCATCCTTTGTCTCTCCTTAAGGTTGGTGACTCATATCACAAAGGACCTTGACAAACAGAAGTGATTGACACTCTCCTCATTCAAACCTGATGTGCCTCAATCATTTTTCCAAGATTCAATTTTGTATGCACGATCTGAGTTCTTCTACAATGTGTTGTTCAGAGAATTCAAATGGATTTGCACACCTGATTAATTGCTTAACTAGTCCAGCAGGCTTTTCTTTCTTCTTTGCAAATCAAGAAAATTAGGATATTTTTCTGCCATTTCTATAATCTCTCATATTTGTATCTTTAGTTTAGAATTTAAGTCTGATATTCAAATGAGTTCAGTCCTCCCACAGGGTTTCTTAAAGAACTTGAGAAAATTAATTAGTTGAAATGTTGATCCTACTGGCAGATGTTGATTTATTTTGTGTCATGCATTAGTAGCATTGTTCTACAGTAGCACGGAGAGATTTGTTAGGCCAGATCCTCCAGATATACCTGATTTGGCCTGCAATGGTCTGTAGCCTGAAGATTTTGTACTTTAAATAATCAAAATATGTGGAGGGTGGCAGAGAAGCACAGGAAGCTTTCCCAGTTTACAAACACATGTAGAGAGATGGAGGGATGGATTCAGAGCACAGGTGAACCAGGGAAGTTTTCTGGGGCTGGGGGGCTGGAGGAAAGATTTCTTTAGATCTACCTGATCAGTGAAAGATGCTGATAGCTTCCCACAGGAGGATTCTATAGAACCCTAATTCTCACTGACATTAAGTAGCTATGTGTCTCCAAAAGTCAGGTCCATCACTTCACCTTTCAACTACATCTTATTTCCATGTTTACGGCAAAAACATTTGCCCAGTCCCTCACCCATTTCCCCTTGACTTTGTCAGACTCACTTTAACTCCATTGCTCTCATATTTACCCAGCCTTTCTCATCCAGACTGAGGGTGCAGGAGAAGAGCTGATCAGGGTCCAGGTAGACAGCTGGTGGACCAGCACCCCTGGCAGCAGCCAGCAGGATGCATCAAGCAGCTTGCAGCTTTTGTGCTCCCAGCAGCCAAACCCATTTCCCATGCAACACCTGCAGCCTCTTCAGGCCCAGGGATCAACAGTTCTTTCTCATCATCAAGCGTTAGCCATGCCAGCCTCGTGCAGTACAAATGCTTCCTCAGTCATAAGTAAAAATCCCCACTGAAGTCTGATATTCACAGCCACCCCACACACAGAACTCCCTCCAACTCCTCTTCTGTCTTGGAGTAGTAAACCGTTTATTTAATCTCTTTGCTTTTCCCTGACTGCCAGTAATGAAACGCTGCTCTTTCTGAAATAATTTCCTGACTATTTGCTAAGATTCATCTCCGACATTTCATTAAATATGATCATTTAACTGTACAAGTACAAATGTATTTTTAATTTAGCTTACTGCAGATATTATAGATGTGGGGAAATGAATTCGCATTGCTCTAGGACAAATATATCATTCACATATGAATGCCACAAAAGAACAAATTATTAAAAATTACTGAAACTTCCACAAAGATTTATACTTAACATTTCCATTTTCAATCTCAGTGCCAGGGAAATGTATAGCTTGTCACTATATCACAGATGATATTATGAAGAATGTTTGGAAGATTTCACGGGGAATCTTTATCAGCATTTCAGTCTTGGTTTTCATGCCAAAGAGCAACTGCAGTTTCAGGAAGAAAGGTGAATTCAGCTGGGGTTTGTTTGGGAAAGCTTGACTTATCAAACAGGCTTTCATGCAAAGAGTTCCCTGACCGCACATAAAAAGATCTACTACTTTAATGACAATAAGCCCAAAAGAATAGAAATAAATTAAATATTGATTAATTTCTCCAATGTATCTTCTATCCATAATGTTTTGTAAACCATATGTTTATAAACCATCAGCCAATAATTAAATGAATAACCTCAAGGTGGTCACAAAGAGAAATTACTTAGACCCCAATATACATTTCAGATAGGTTTTAATTTTACGAAAAGCTGGAAGTAAACTGTTTTAGTTTGGATTGCTTAGGGGTTTTCCTTTTTCAGGACTAAATAACACTGTCATTGAAACAGAATTCAAAACAGGTACTGTAAATATATTTAGTGGTTTAATATTAAAAGTGTATTTTTATATTAGCAAAATTTTCAAACATCAAGTTTGGAAGGGACTATAGAGGAGATATTGTGTTAATCTCTATATAAAGAAGAGAAAAAGAAGACTCTGTCTGCTGCTATAGATCACAACTTACCTTTAGAAGGTAAACAACTTAGGAACCTAATGGACAGTCTGATAAATAGCAGCAGTTCACTTAACACTTCGAAGTGGTGCAGTGAAATTTTAAAGATATATTTCAGTCTTTCCTGACCTTCATGACATATCTTCAGAACTACTTGTATCTTGAGCCATCATTATGCTCTACTTTTGTACCATATAGGGAGGTCTGGGTTACAATTCTTGTGCTTGTATATAATTTTTTTTTTTTTGCTGTACATATATTAGAAATTTATTAGTATTTTCAACATGATTTTCCTACTTTCTCAAGGCACAACTTTGGTGCTTTTTCTAAACTTAAATTGTACTATTTAATTGCAGGTGGTGCTCCCTCTTTGATCCTGAGCTTCTAGATTTCCTCTTTACAAACTAAAGGCCATCTTTTCAGTGAAAATCTGCTCTGCTTGGGTTACAGCTCTGTGTGATGGGTGTCTCTGAAACTGATTTTGAAAAATTAGTTTAAGGTTTTAAAATCAGGAACCTGAAGCCAGGCTGTGTGACATACTCATGTTCAGGCACTTAAATAACTCTTCTTGCTTTCAAATATTACTGAAAAATATTACAGAGAGAAAAGAACACAGTTTCCCTCTGTATGATGTTGCTCATATAAACAATGTGCCACGCCACACCACTCCACTGTATCAAGTAAAATAATGAGGGAGAGAGTAACTGAGAAATAGTGCCAAAAGTTAAAAAACGTTCTGCAATCACCCTGTCAAATTATTATTGCAAGCTGACTTAAGCAATGTGTCTTTTTTTCCAGTTAATTATGCAGCCAGCTCATAATGAAGTGGGTTTAGGATGCTACACACATTATCTATTTTATTTCAGTGCATATGATAGTCCATGAGGAGACCAGAGGTAAAAGCTGATCTGAATTCATGTCTATCTGATTTAGCATATTTGAAATGAATTTGTTCAGCTCTCCATAATTTCCCAGTGGGCACTCATTTGTGTCCCACAGCAGGGCACTTTGTTAACTTATGTGTGGGAAAGGCCAAAGATTAGAACAGCTGAGGGGCGGCATCACTTAAGTACTGAGGAAAACTTGGCAGAGCTGGAAAACAGACCTTCTTTTCAGATGCTGAGCTGACACATAAGGAGATCCAGGGGTTTTGTTTCTTGACAAATAGCAACTTTGGAAACAGTTTCCACTTCTAAACATCTGATCTCACGACACTTAGGTCCCTCATGAAAACTTCTTCTTCCAGGCCTGCATGCTAGTGGATGGGATGGGATGGGATGGGATGGGATGGGATGAGATGCTGAGCTTGACTGTGGATGTAACCAGTCTGTGAGTACGACTTTTACCTCTGCACTTGATCCGCTGGGTGAGCCTGATCAAATTCCCCTAACCTCCCTCTGCTCATGTTTCTGTCTTGTCCCCTAGGTTGTCAGCTCTTCCTAGCAAAAGACCTGGTCTTATACCAGCACAACAGAATGACACATGGAAGGTAAGTGATCACATCAATCCTGAAGCTGAAGATCATGCAGGACACATAGTTTCAGCCTTTGCTATGACACAGATATTTTTCTAAAATTTACCAGTTCTGTTTAGCAGACTGCGCTGTCAGCTCTAGAATCTCAGTGATGTTTATTGTATAGATTAAAATAAATTTTAAAATTTTAAATGCAATAAAACAACCTCTTGGAACAGTGTCCTCATCTTCTGATGAAGAAAACACTGCAATGGAACTACAAGAAAGCTTTCCAAAGTACCTTAAATGCTCAGCCATCATCACATTGAGAGAAAAGTATCTGAGAACAAAGCTATCAGAAGATCATAGTATGTAAATAGGAGTAAAACCATGAAAAAAAAAAAGACAATGTAAAAAACGGCAGGATTGCTGAGTTCTTTTGGCACTTTTTCCTAGTTTTTCTGGTTTTTTTATAGTCTGTGCATTTATAGCCCAGCTGAATTCTACTTTGACTTTTCAAACACATTTAGAAGTCTGGCTTTTGGTGTTTACAAAGCAAACTCCTGTTGAGTTCAGTCATAACTTCACTCAAAAAAACACAGAAAGGAAAATTAGTAGGCAATTTAGGATTCAGCTCAACTTTATTTTACGATATTTCTTCTCTGAGAAATAATCAGTCATAAAACTGATATCTTGCTGGAGAGTCCTCCCAACTTTACTTGATAATGGAAAGTAGATAGTTTATCCAACATAATAAAGTGATGCATGAAGAGACCTACCATGTAGAACTGGATCTCATTGACTGTACATGTGTGTAGGTATCAGTTGGAGTGAGAAACACAGTTGCCCAACTGATTGCATTGTGAAGTCAAATACCAATAACTTTGGCAGGGATTAAATGTAATGGCTAATGAAGACAGGATCCTTAACCTCTTCCAGGTGTTAACAGCCAGAGTCACCACTTCTGTGTGTAGCTGAGAGAATAAACAAGGTAGCTAGGTAGCAAATGTATACACTAACATAAGTAAGTGCTTGTATTAAATCAGTGGATGGTTCTGGCCAGCTATGGCTTCATGTTTTGAAGTTCAAAAAATTATCTGAAGAAGACACCTGAATAAAGATAATGTGATAAATTGGATTTGTGATCAGAAAAAACTGTAATTCCCAGATGGTGGGAATAGCAGATGCTTGAGGAAAAGCCAAAGTGAGGAAGTTAAGTATCAAATCCCATTGAATTTTGAATTTCTACTGCTGTGTTAGTTATCTAATTGTACTGCAATAAGAAAGCTGCTTTTTAAAGGCCTCACAAAATATTTATTTCTGCATCAGTAACTTTTGACCAAGTTTAATTGGACTTTTTTTTTTCTTTTTTTGCCCCAAATATGATCTTTTCTGAGCAATGAAGGAGAAGTCCTCATGCCTAAAGTTTGTCATGGCCTCTGTGACTTGCTAATGTTACACTTTGTACCAGTTTATTTTCAATTCCAGCAAGTATTTTGCAGTCTTTGAACCTGTTCAGGGCACATAGACTAGAAGAAATCAGAGGCTGGTTTTAAAGTTGGGATTTTTTTTTCTTAGGATGGAGCTAGTGGAAGAATTGTCTTGATATTTGACCAAGCAAATTACGCCAGCTAGTAGGTGCTTTAATTTGTATGCCTGAGGCTTAAACAATGCCACATCCACTTAGGGACCTGAGCATTACTGTTCTGCTCCTGCTACAGTTAGTGATATTGAATCGTGTTGCTGTGGATATGTGTCTGTAAGTCCTACTGGCTACATGTGTGCTTATGTTTATATTTCTAGCATAGGGATGAAGGATGAAAAATGAATTTGTAGTTGATGGGGAAGAAATTAATTTCTTACTTTAAATAAAATGATCCTTTGGTACATACTTGTGAATGAAATGAACAAAGGTGCCACAAGTAATCAAAAGTTTAGGATCCAGAATCCCTACTAATCCAAAGTGATCTTGAATGCAGGATGTCAAAAGCTTTAGAATTGATAAGAGAACAGTCCTAGATCAGCATGACATAGCAAACAACCAGTTGAAGTGCTGAGCTAAATAAGCCACACTAACATGCAGGAGACCTTATTTATTTATTTTAAAATGAATAACTATCTGTCTATAGGCTTTCCCATCAGGATATGTCTCCCAAAATGCTGTGGTTTGGTTTATAGATGTGTATCATGCAAGCATATATTAATGAGATAAAGGTCATCTAATTACATGCCTGTTTCAAGCATATCGTGCATGTTCTGTATATTCTGATCACCAACTGCAGTATCAAACCCGTGCATAAACTACCCCTAGTGCTCAGTCATCTTCTACAATAAGTTTTCACCACATGCTGTCTTACCTACTAAGGGTTGTACTAACTGTATATCTCATCTACAATTAATGCCCTTCTCCGATACTGCTGCTGTTATTACAATGTGACTACAGATTTACAACGAATTGACAAAGAGCCCCACTAATAACAGGACTGTGAAATAAGCAGCAAGCAAGGTCAATTTATCAAGGTCAAGTATTTTCACTCTGCTTGTCCAATGTAACTTGTCCAAATTATCCTCTAGAATGTCTGTTTTCTACTTGATAGAAAATACTAAAAGAAACCTATTATGGAGCTATAGCCTACAAGTGCCATGGTGTTTCACATGATCAAATTCCAGAATGCTGGTTGTACAGAAATGAGGAAATATTTTGACAAATGAAAAACAGGACTGAATGCAGGAGATCAGAGTTCTGTTAGTACCTGTGCTGCAGATCTCTATCACAGATATTTGACTCAGTCACTGTTTGAACACAGACATGTCCTTCTGTAAAACAGGAAGATTGCCTTTTGCAGTTGTAGGTGTTTTCTGCCACCCATCCTGGAGAAGCTATTTGACTAGGGTTCTGCGAGGCTCCATGCACTGAGATATTTTAAGTCTCCTGACATTTAAAAATGTGCAGGTGAAGCTTCTGTGAAAATCTTATTTACAGAATAGAATCACAGAATCACAGAATAAAAAGGTTGGAAGAGACCCACTGGATCGTTGAGTCCAACCATTCCCACCAATCCCTAAATCATGCCCCTAAGCACCTTGTCTACCCTAACCTTAAACACCTCCAGGGACGGTGACTCAACCACCTCCCTTGGCAGACCGTTCCAATGCCTAACCACCCTCTCCGTGAAGAACTTTTTCCTAATCTCAAGACTAAATCTCCCCTGGCAGAGCTTGAGGCCATTCCCTCTCGTCCTGTCCCCTGCCACTGGGGAGAAGAGGCCAGCACCCTACTCTCTACAACCTCCTTCAGGCAGTTGTAGAGAGTAATAAGGTCTCTCTTCAGCCTCCTCTTCTCCAGGCTAAACAACCCCAGCTCGCTCAGCCGCTCCTCGTAAGATTTGTTCTCCAGCCCCTTCACCAGCTTCGTTGCTCTTCTCTGGACTCGCTCCAGAGCCACAACATCCTTCTTGTGGTGAGGGGCCCAGAACTGAACACAGGATTCAAGGAGCAGTCTCACCAGTGCCGAGTACAGAGGGAGAATAACCTCCCTGGACCTGCTGGTCACGCCGTTCCTGATACAAGCCAAGATGCCATTGGCCTTCTTGGCCACCTGGGCACACTGCTGGCTCATGTTCAGTTGGTTATCAACCAGCACCCCCAGGTCCCTCTCCTCCTGGCAGCTTTCCAGCCAGGTTTCTCCTAGTTTGTACCTCTGCTTAGGGTTGTTGTGCCCCAAGTGCAGGACCCGGCATTTGGCCTTGTTAAACCTCATGCCGTTGGTCTCAGCCCAGCAGTCCAGCCTGTTCAGGTCCCTTTGCAGAGCCTCCCGACGCTCCAGCAGATCGACACTTCCACCCAGCTTGGTGTCATCTGCAAACTTGCTAAGGGAGGACTCGATGCCTTCATCCAGGTCGTTGATAAAGACATTAAATAGGACTGGACCCAGGACTGAGCCCTGGGGAACCCCACTTGTAACTGGCCTCCAGCTGGATTTAACTCCATGGATTTAAATTCATGTCAAGCAAAATTTTTTTAGAGACAGTGTTGATTTTCAATTTCAGGCCATGTGTATGACTACTCTTCATAATGGCCTTTAATAATGGTTGCAGTTACACCAGAGATAACAGCATAGTGACAATATCAGAAATAGTTTACCTTACTTTGCAGTAACATGTAAAATACTGTCAGGCTCAGAGAATTGGACTCCATTGCCCTTTTCAGTTACAAAATGCACTGTCACAGAGACGTGACTTGCATAGTGTACTTCTAAATGATCTGTTAATTCATGTAGCTTCATTTGAGAAGCAGAAGCCTAATGATGATGGTAAGAATGAAAACAGCAAGAAGAGGATCAAAAGAGGACAGACTTGCTTGCCACAAAGAAATCCATATGCATTGCTCACAGTCAACAATATCAACCGAAGAAAGAAGTCAATATTTTAATTAACTCTACCTTAAGTGGAACTGAAAAATTTTCTGACTCCCACCATCCAAGGTACCATGCGGTTAAAGCCAAAAGTATCTATAAAGACACTGTACTGTCAAGTTGTTGGCACAGTGTTTTTCATCAGGGTCCTTGTCCCCTGACTGCCAGCAATGCACACCCAAGCTTTGAGGATCTCAGGCAAAGAGGAGAGGACAGACTCTAGCAGAACCAGAATATCCTGCTTGGCCACAAGCCCTCATCTTTTGTGAATGACAGAGACATCTAAATGTGACTTATATGATGATAAATCAAGAGGGGTTTAGGCTGATATATCTTTAATTTCATGACGAAATTGGTGAGAAGGAATACCTTATGCTAAGAACAACTGTAGTCTAAATATTAGCAAGGAGTGCTGCATCACCTCAAATGCAAATATAAATATATCAAAATGCAATCCATTTTGTCTGGGAAAAATACCTTATGCTAAGAACAACTGTAGTCTAAATATTAGCAAGGAGTGCTGCATCACCTCAAATGCAAATATAAATATATCAAAATGCAATCCATTTTGTCTGGGAAAAATACCTTATGCTAAGAACAACTGTAGTCTAAATATTAGCAAGGAGTGCTGCATCACCTCAAATGCAAATATAAATATATCAAAATGCAATCCATTTTGTCTGGGAAAATGACTGGTATATTTTGCCGCAGAACCAACTGCACCAAGAAGCAAGTAATCATCAGTTAAAGTGAAAGTTTTAAACCATCATCAGAGGTCTGAACATTCAGTTGTCTTGTATTTTAGAAGGACCTGAAATGAAACTCTGAGTAAAAACACCTTACCTTTGTGAACAGCCTCTGGTAAAGCAACAAAGAAGATACTTTAAAATCTATTTAACTTCCATGTTAACTTGCAAGTGCCCCTCAGGTCCTGCATATCGAGTCAACAGGTAAATTGTAATGACAGAGTCATTTTTAAGGGGCACTTTTTTACATACTCACTTTGGTACAATTTTCTCCTTGACATTTTTTGAAAAGTCTATTACTCACCATTAAAGTTTTTCAGTCTTTTATTTACAGTGATGCAAGCAAATACTTTCCGCACATATCCTGCTCTTGCATAAGACCTGAGCAGGTTTTCTAATATGCCTTTCTTGGAATAACACCACAATAGTTAAAATATTGTTTTAAAAAATCACTCAGTCTCACCCAGGGATGCAGTAGCTTTATTGTGTTGACTCAGCTGCATGTTCCTTGCAGCAATCTTTTTAAAATGAGAGCTGGAACTCTATATTAATTGGTTACTATGTTTTGCTGAAACAACAGTCTCACCTAAATTTGCTCAACTGCTACTGGAGAAGCAGATAAGTAAGCCATAGCAGCCAAAATGGGAGAGTGGGGCTCAGAAGACGATTCTACCCCAGTGTTTCTGTGCTTTGCCTCAGTGACTTCAGGCAAGTTACATAAGCCCTTTTTCCCTCTTTCTAAACATCTTCAAACCTTTAATTCAAATTGATGCTTAGCATCATTACTGAGAAGATGTTAAATATATTAGAACCCCCGAGCACCGCCTCTCAACTGTCTTTGCTTTGTAAAGCAAAATTGTGATACATTGGGGAATCTGTCTATCTGCAGCTCATGAATTCTAATTTTAATGTGAAATGACACCATCATCAAACGTATTAGAGGAAGTAGAATCTACCATACTCTACCTGTGCTGTACCATACATTGACCCACCCTGAGAAAATATGGCCCTTTTGAATATCAGTGGTCTCCTATGGAAAATGCATACAGGCAGAGGTCTCAAATGCAAACCCTATGTAACAATAATAGGTTTAAGTGAGGAAAGTAATCAATTTTTCTGAATGAGGAGGAATTACAGAATACAAAACCTCTTGTAGAAAACAAAATAGGGTGCAAAACTCACATAACAAGACTGGAAGCACAGGACAAGTGGGAGGATGAAAGGAATCTATCACTGTTGTAGGGGAAGACTTTTCTAATCAGGCAGCACTAGGTGCAGAGCAAGTTTACTTAGAACTGAGAGATAAAGGCAGAGACTCAATGGTCCCAACAGAAAGCTGTGTTGTAAAAGAGATTCAGTACTCATCTGAACCAAAAGATCTTTGTGGAGTAATGCAAAAACTGAGGCATGAAATGTGTACAGGGTTTATTGCTGTATCCAGATCTGAACTCTTTATGCCATGCACCAACAGAATATTTGGTTTTAAGATCATATGCAAAGCGTTTATGTGCGTTACGTCATTTACTATTGCATATCTTTGAAGGGTTACATTATAAATGTAGAGGGTGTGCTGTGTAAACACTCCAAGGAAAAGTGTAATTAAGCTGCTGGAAAAATAACACCTGTCTGGAAGACCTGAATCAGTGAAGGTCAAGGTCCCAATCTGCCAAGGAATAGCAGAACTATGTGCTGGAACTACTATGCAAAGGCAAAAGGGAGTGTTTACAACATAATAACCCAGCCTAAAATAAGAAGCCTAAAACAGCAGTATTTGCTTATATAGCTACAACTTTGATGGGTTTTGCACATGTGAAAAAAGTATAAATCCTCAAATTAGAATATTTAAAGAGAAAAGTTATGGAAGAAGTAAATGCTGCTTGTAGAAATCTTAATTTTTTTATTGCATCTCACCTTGTTCTAGTTCCATAATGTGTTCAGTTATATTGTTCTTTTCTTTCACTGTGTTTTGTTCTATCCAAAGCAGCATAAATGAAGCAAAGAGGAAAAAACTTTTTTCTCCAACAAAAAGTAAAGAAAAGTCTATTTCATATTAAACCAATATTATTTCCTTGGTTTTACTACCAGGCTAAACATTTATCATTTTCTTCATTCTGTTTTAGTCTTCCTAGACAGACAATCTGCACTTGATACACACATACTTCCAGAAGCTGAATGTACAGCAAGGGGAATAACACGAGTAGACATTGTAGACCTGGATTGGTTACAGCTACTTTATCACAGGTGGACTGGGGAATCCGAATGCAGCAGCAGCAGCAGATATAAAGGAACCCATCTCCCATAACCATGGGCATAGACTAGTAATACATAATTAAAATTATATGGAGCAGGTACACAGCATGAAATTTCACAGAAACCTCAGCAGCACAAATTGCTATATTCAAATATTTAGACCCTATTTAAATTCCTGGAGTGAGCTTATCTTGGCTTGGTGTTTTATATCCTTAAAAAAAAAAAAAAGCCTAATTTTTTTTTATCTGTACTTAGTGCTTTATTGTTAGATTTATTGTGACAACAAATTTATTCAACTAGCAACTTTTCTTTTCTGTGCTGCTGCCTCAGTGTAGAGATGGAGGGTGATCACCCCAGCACATGTACGAACATTGAAGTCTCTCCTGCAAGGCAACCAATGATTTTGGAGGGGTTTTTTTTTTTCAGAGGAGCCTTTTGGTTGTCTTGGCTTATCATGAGGGTTCGCTGAATCTCATGCTGCTGATATTCCTGCTCATATATGAAGAGGGGAAGAATACTGACATGTAATAATAAAGCAACAATTTTGTGCTGTTAATCAGATTGAGTGTTGCTTTGTGTAAGTGCAATTCACTTCCATAAAAGTTTTAATCTTCTGCTTCTGAGCAGAATTACTCACTCAAGTGGGGTCCACAGCTAACACCTTAGGCCATTTGAAACTAACCTGGGTAGTCCCACATGTTTGCCCATACCACTAATGTTCCCCAAGGTGTTTCAAAAGCACAGTTAGAAAAGCATAGACTTTCCACAAAGTTTGGAAAAAGTTAGTTACTTATTTGCTAGGTATCTTTTTAGGTAAATCTTTCTTCCAGATGGTTAAGTACCATCACTGTCTCAAGAGTGGTTGTGCTGTAGTTAAAACTTCTATGTTTTTACCATAAATTTGTCGATAAAAGAGTCTATTTTAGTTTTGTACAACACTGGGCATATATTGAAATAGAAGGTAATAACAGTAATGATGATCCAGCTGCATGGAGAGAAGTTAATTACTACCAGAGAGAAGTCAGGAAAGCAGGAAAGAGAAAGCTGATATTTGAATTTATTAATTCCATTCAGATTTAATGGATACAAAAAGATGCAGCCTTTTACTGTACTCAGACAGCTACCAACTCAGGTGGAGAAGGACTGCCAGATGCAATCAGCTGCACTGGAATCAGATCCAACAACTTGACTTTTCTTTTTTTTTTTTTTGCCTTCTCCTCAGTATTTTCAAAACTTTTCAGAATTGCTAAGATTTGCCATTCTTTCCCTGTACCAGTTTTGGCAAGATTTCAGTCAGTGATAGCTTTACTAACAATTAATTTGAGAAGAGTGCCATATCATTAGTTCAGTCAAGTAGTGAACTAATTTCACTTAAAAAATTCTTTATTTTAAGAGATATTGACTTTGTATTCTTAGGGATTTTTATTTGTAAAAAGCATCTTTTATTGAACTTAATAGCCATTTCACAGAAGGAGGTCTGCCAATGTGAGAGACAAATTATTACGATCTCAGAACATTTTAGGAAAATATTAGGACACACAAGTGATTACAGTTTAGTTACTGTTTGACATGGATAAGTTATCTTGTGGAGTTAAGGACTTTGAAAAATCTACCAAGTTGATGGCCTGGCTGTACCTTCCATGTATATGTAACCCTTCCACTGACTTCACCAGACTACTGTTTCCTTGAGTTTCGCAAGTAGAGTTTATACCAAGAAATCTTTCACCAATAAGAGAAACATGTCTCATCTCCAAACTTGAGGACAGTGAAACAGTGAGAAAGAGCATTTGCCTATTTCTTAACTTTCACTAAGGCTGTGGTTCTGCAGTGTGTTCACCCACATGGAGAATCATCAGATTCAGTGGGTTCTCTAAGGATATCAGCACATACTCTCAAACCACTTCTTACAAGGGGAAAAGTTGCAGCAAAAGTGGCAATGCCGCTGTAGCAACCTGTTGGCTGCACGGTAGAGAAAAAGTTAATTGACTAAAAAACATTTTGCAGCCATGTAATTAAATCAGTTCTTAGAGTCAAGAATACTCATATTCAAGTCTTCAAACTTTTGAATTACTTTAGTTATTTTGTATGCCGTACTGCCTTAATGACCATGTATTTTCTAGTAATAAATTGTAAGAACATTTAAGTAACTCTGTACCAACATTCTCTTTTTTCCTATATCAGACTAAAGAAATGTCACAACAGTTGATGCAAATGGTCAGCATGAGACTGAGTCAGATAACACAGTTTTGAAGTGGTTCTGGTTTCCCTGAGAATGTCCAGCTTTGCCTTCTAAGCTCAGTGTGAAAGGACGCTACCTTAACTGACAGCAAGTATGTGGATATTACCAAATCAAAACAATCTAAATTCTTTTTCACGATGAGGGTGGTGAGGCACTGGCACAGGTTGCCCAGGGAAGCTGTGGCTGTCCCATACCTGGAGGTGACCAAGGCCAAGTTGGATGGGGCCTTG
This sequence comes from Clamator glandarius, assembly GCA_033459285.1. Classification (NCBI taxonomy): domain Eukaryota; kingdom Metazoa; phylum Chordata; class Aves; order Cuculiformes; family Cuculidae; genus Clamator; species Clamator glandarius. The sequence continues at coordinate 763,066 of JAUNZM010000136.1, forward strand.
AGCAGCCTGATCTAGTGGGAGGTGCCCCTGCCATGGGGTTGGAACTGGATGATCTTTACAGTCCCTTCCAACCCAAACCATTCTATGATTCTATAATTCTATGATTATATGATTCTAAATCAAGGTTTCATCCTTCATTTTTAATTAGAACCCAAAGGTTGATGTTAAAAGGCTGATTACATTTACATTTAATAAAATTCATCTACTGACAATTGTTGTAAGATTTATAAAGCTTTGCTATTGTGTCCTAGATCACAAGAACAGACAGATTAAAGATGAAGCCAGGAATTTGCCAGTGTAAGATAAGCAACGGGTAACCTTAAGGAACAGGTAAAAGAATTGATCCCCTGCATTACCCTCTTACTGTCAATGAAAGTGTGAACAGGTAAAGACAATTACTCTTTTCTGAGCTGCAGAAGAAACAGATTGTGCAGAGCAGGTGTACTGGATGGCCTTGGCAGCCACCTTTACTAGTGAGAAAAAAGATATACCTTTAAGATTTTGCCAGAGTACACCAGCCCTGGGGTATGTTGTAAAGGCTAATCAGCCAGTCTGGCATGCAGCTGAGATGCTAAATAACCTAAGAAGGATACTTATTGAGTATAATCTCAGTAATACATTTTCTTACCTCATCTATTTGTAATTTTATTGTATTATTGCAAATGTGTATTATTTTCTAGCTAACTAGGTTTTGATCCTTAAACCTTTTCAAAGGATTTAAGGATCTGACAACTACAAAGCATTCCAGTTTTTATCCCTGAAGTCAGAGAGCTAAAATATTCTTTGTTGTGCCCCACATCCCAATACCCTTATCCATGGTATCCAAACAGTATCAGAGTGCTGTACTTCTGCTTCAGCTAAGCTGAAAAAAGATAGTTTAAAGGGACTGTGAAAGAAACATCATCAGTGGCCTGTGTAAATCAGATGTTTCTTAATTCTAGCAAAGCATTTGGGATATTGTCTAAACATCAGGGTCCTCAGACCATCATAGAGCATGCAGCACATTATAAGATTTGTAATATGTAGCTACTTCCTGGAAAAATAATTACAAAGCACTTTGTGTTTAATACTGTATTGCTAGCTGATTGCTTTGAACAACTGTTTAAAAGTAATACTGAAATTACTGTACTAATGTGACAAATTTGCTGCTGGGATTGTTTGTGATCAGAGGGTCCTTTATTCCTTCATTACCTCTAATAGCTGCTAGTAACAAAGTAGGCATTTTTCTTACTGACAATAATCACAACAATGCACATTTAAGATCTCAACTCTTAATGAGATTTGAAGTCTTCTTGTTAACACACACATTGTTGTCATGAGCTTTTCATTTTCCTCACCAACAGCTGATAGAATCAGTGTAGGAACCTCTGCTGACATGACCTGCATGAAACTGTCACGTCGTCTCCCCTGCACATCTGCATGCAAGGTATTTCTATCAGAGTGTTGTTGAATAGTACTAGGCAGCCCCAAGTTTCCTCACTCATTCATCCGTCCAAAGTTATATCACTGTGGCATCTCATTCTCCTCGAACATACATCTCTATGCCTTCTGGCTCTTTTTGGTAATACATAGGGGAAAAAAAAAATAAAGAGGAGATAATGTGGCAGTTCAGAGGTGCAGCACAGCTGGATACTTTTGTCCATGTGGGAAAAGCAGAAGTGTAGAGAGCAGAGAGCAGAGATGTTCTTGTCTGTGCTTTCCTGCAGACCTCAGGCAAAGCTTGCTGAAAGCTTGCTAAAAAATGAAATTATGAGCAAGAGCAGGAGTGAGAACAGGTAGGCATGTACAGGTGCCAGGCAACTTGAGTCAGGGGGTTCAAGCATAATTCTACTTAACTATCCTAATTCCAGCTACACAAAAACAAGTCACAGAACTTTCTTTACATGAATTTGAGCAACACATTTTTATCTGCACTTTTTTCATCTCAATAAGCAGTCTACTGTGAAATATTTATACTAAGTTGCATTTGCCATAGAAAGTGTTGTGAAAGAGATGTACAGAGGTCTGGAATTACTGAGACCAGGGCTTCTCTCATGTCTTCCTTTAGGTCCCAATGAGCAGCCCTTCTGGTTCATACTACACAACAGAGAAGGGGTGACATTAGAAAATCCCGAGTAGCTTTTGCTAATTAACCAGCTGGCAAAAAACCACAATACATATCTGCAGGAACACAGACAAAAAGACAAAAGGGGATGAAGGCATGCACCAGATGACTGGAGAGGCCCATCAAAGAGAGAAACAAAAGAGAAATAATTGCTAGGAAGTTTTCTTAGTGCATTTCCAACTTAGGCACATGCATAGAGCTACTGAAGACAAAGATGACAACCAACAATAATGCTTTGCTAGAGAGGCAGGTCTAGGTCACGGCTGCATTCGTGCTGGTCAGATGTGATTGACTGTGACAAACAGTGCTGAGTAATTGCTCTAATCACTCTGGTAGGCATTGTACCTAGGCCCAGCAAAAGAATGATGCAATAGCAGCTTCAGAAGCCTGCCGCCCCTTCAACCTGACATCTCTGACAGCAGCGCATTCGTTTTAATGGGAGGGTTATTTGGAGTCGCTGCTTTTCAACAGGGAAGAGCCCAATGAGTATTTCTAAGTTGGCCAGAGATAAGGGCCTCATTAAAGTGCTCGGGAGTACTTATTTGCAGGTTGAGTTGCTGTGATGATCAGTTGGTGGAAAACTATAACAACGAGAAGCACAAAAACATGTCATTGAGCATTGGCTGCAGGTTTGTGCTTCTCTAGAGCAGCGAACAATTAGGGTGGTGTGTCATCAAAACTTTCACGTCAATAAAGCAACAAATTCACTTTAAATGAGACGAAGTCAAATCTGCTTAAAGGAAATCAAAACTGAAACATTCTTCTAAAGTGTATGCTGCTTCGGGACTCCAGACTGTTTTAGAAGAGTGTGAGGTGAACGACTCCATAAGGAATCTGTAATTCCCTCCTGTAATTCCCTGTTTTTTTCCTTCCCTAATGTTTACATGCTCTCTACTTAGAGCAACAAGGCCGTATGAAGTCTGCTCTCCCTTCTAAAACAGATGAAGCAGCCTGAAATATTTCCATTTTTCTGTTACAGGATGCCTTCAGAATGACTGTTGTGTTGAGAGGAGCAGTTTGTTTGCCTAACTGTAAAGGGATGCTATATTTCTGTAGCTCTCCAGCCAGTCCACTCTCTTAAGTACTTGATGGCTCTGGAAACCAGGTGCTTCCAGGGCTCTCCATAACTGGTCAAGGCTGCTGCACACATAAAGTGCCTGAGATGAACTTGAGTATCTAGTTTGCTGGCTGCTACAAGATGCATCTGTCTCACAAACAGTATGTGCTACATGATTTTATTGCCCACTCTCTCAATATCAAAAGCAAACAGAGCTTGCTAGGATGCCCTCCCAAGTATCTAATCTGTAAACACTAAGTGAATTGTCATTGAAATATAGAGAACAGCCTTCTGTTATGAGAGCTAAAATATTTAACACATGGGTGAGTCCCCTCTGGGGCACTAACACTTGGCAGAGCTGGCCTCAGTAACAATGTTCTCCAATGGAATGACTACAATAGATAATACTAAGTGGATGCAACTGAAAGGCATGCTGGCAAATAATTCATTTATTTTTACATACTTCTCTGTGTATTTGTGTGTGCGTGTGCACACATGCAGCAGTATATGTCTGTAAAGAGGCCAGGCTGCTTGACCTTCAGAAAATAGGTGAAGCTGCAAATACAGGAGCACTGTTGTTTGCACTGCTTTAAACACCTATGCCCCTCTAACAGAAGAAAACCAGAGCTGCCCTTTGGGCAAGTTTATAGTTGGTTTTATGTCACCTAACTGCTGCCAGGCAGTGGGAGCTATGATTCAGCTTTATATTTAAAATACATTTTCTCTTAACTATTTACTGTTAACTTAGGTTCTCAGCATTTTGCAGGAGCTCATGGATGTGTACATGTGCATATGTTAGTGTATGCGTACAAGGGAAAAGAGGGAAACTCAAAGCATGTGAATGAACATCAGTTCAACTGAAGGAAAGTTGTGGCTTCCTTGTCAGCGACCAGAGCTCGGGAAAGGCATGATGTACTTGGGAAGGCAACCATATTTGCCTTCTCTCAGGCGTTTTATACAGGAAAGGTGAATTTTAACAAACTGGGACAGCCTTACTAGGGCTATAAATGATTACTGGAATTCTGGAGAATGACCCTCAGGATCATTTTAGTAATACCACAACATGCTTTGCATCACTTTGCCAGGTTTGATTTTAATTTCTATTTTGCAGATATTCAAGGACAGGTTATTTAAGGGGAACTTCATCAGCAATCCTGAAAATATCTCCTTGAATTAAAGTCCATTCAGTTGGGACTTTTTTTTTTAGAGGAAGATAAAGGAAGAAGAAAAGCCTCCAAAGGTGAAGGTAACAATGGAGGGGAAGAAACTTAGGGAAGATTAAAGTCCTAGAAAAGGTGATCTTAAATATTTTGGGGCTTGTTGTTTGGGTTTGAGTTGGTTTGGTTTTCCAAAAGTGACTATTACCTAGATCTTGTTTTCCATATCCCATGTAAGCAGACATGGCAGCTTAATCACAGAATTTCAGAAGGAACTCATGGACTTGCTGAGGAGGTAGCAAAGGCAGCACTTGAGAGTCACACATATAAAGGGACACAACATTAGCCCATGCGTTCTTCAATACTAATCTAAATGTCTTCATTAAATTGCAAGGCTGTTCACTCACGATACAGCTTGTTGAACTAGTGCACTCTTACCATGGCTTGGTATGGGAATTCTTCAGCAACTGAAGCCTCTCCTGAGCTAACTCTTGAAACATTGCTATCCTTGTATGAGCTCCCACTTAATTTTATTTAGAGTTAGATGAGGGAATGTTTGGAATACTGGAAAATTTTTAAAATTATGTAGTTGCTGGCATTGACTGATGTGAAAGAGAATTTATTTTGACTTATTGGTCCAATATTCTCTTTTTGCCATACCAGTATTAATGAATGTCTTTCTTCATTTCATTGAAAATTGGTATTTGTATCCACAGTTGATATCCACAGATAGGGCTTCAGTGACTTTGATTTGCACAAGCTGTATATTTAGCCAATGTTCTCAGTGGACCTATTCCAGATACATGTGAAGATTAGAATCCAACCCAACAGGTATCCAGAACGGTTACAGTTTTAATTGTGGGAATTACTTGTGTAGGGACATTACACTGAAATTCGATTATAGCTGCTTCGACAAGTGTAACACTCTGTAGGAAAATCAATCCTGTTTCTGTAATGAAGAAAAACAAGTCATTTTCAAAAGGAAATATGATTATACATTCAGAGCTTAGGTTGAAGAAACAGAAGGCAGCTTAATACAGTGCAGGCTTGCTCAGAGGGAATATCCACTCGCTGAGGCCAGCATAACAAGATTGGATTCCAGTTTAATGTGGTTGTGCCTCAAATCCCTTTGGAGAGTTTGTTTGACAATCTGACAAAGTTATCTCAAGAAAAATAGGTTAAAAAACATAAACTTGACTTCAGTAACTGCATTTCCTCTTCAGCATGTAGAGTATTTTGCCTGGAGGCCCCTGCAGCCTGAAGCCCCATAGGTAATACCACTTTGTGCCTTTACATAAACCAAAATGTTTTAGCAGGCATTTTGCTCCAAGAAAAGGCTTGCCATGTGATCTTAATACAGTGAAATAAGGTCTTTATGATCTCTTTATATGAAAAAGAGAATATGAAGGCAATGAAGTGTAACTGTTCTTACGGCAAGGATGTGGGCTCATCTCCTGTAATTTTGAACTACCATTTTAGTTATATTTCAATAGATGCTTAGTTCCCTCTTGATGCATTTGAGAAATTTCTGTTTAATGTTGAATCCTCACACTTAGTGTCAAAGTAGAATGTGCTAAGTGAAACTGAATGCACAGCACTGTTCTGCTTCTGCAGACGGGAAATGGTGGCACAGAGAAATATGCCATGTTGCCTTTGGGGCTAATTGCTTAGTCACTGGCAAAGTCGAGTCACTCCCACACTGTCTTCATGCACAGTCAGAGTTGCAATGGTAGTAATTGGAGCCTTCAAGACATTATAACCTCTAACTATCCGTTACTGCCCTCAGTTGTCATTTATCATCTTTCAGCTAGTGGTGATCAACCCACAATTGAGCCACAAGAGCAGATTATGTAAGTCTTAATAGATTCAATGCCTAATCAGCCAGGGCTTTTCAAGTCACCTTTATCTCCTATGAGGAAAGGCTGAGAGAGTTGGAGTTGTTCAGCCTGGAGAAGAGAAACCTCCAGGAAGACCTTTCAATACTTAAAGAGGGCTTATAAGAAAGATGAGGTTAGACTTTTCATAGGGCCTTTTGTGACAGGACAAGGGGTAATGGTTTCAAACTAAAAGAGGGCAGATTCAGACTAGATAGAAGGAATATTTTTTTTATCATGAGGGTGATGAATCACTGGAACAGGTTGCCCAGAGAGGTGGTAGGTGCCTCATCCCTAGAAATATTCAAGGTCAAATTGGGTGGGACTCTGAGCAACCTGATCTAGATGAAGATGTCCCTCTTCAGTATGGGGTTGGCAGGACTTGATGACCTTTATAGGTTTCCCTTTCAACCCAAACTATTTAGGTTGAGCTGGATGAACTGAAACAGAATTGTGCTGGCAGCTTTCTCACAGAATTAAGAAACAGCCGCAAAGGTCTGGGAGAGTTAATTTCTAAAGATTCTCTAGGTGCATTTGCAGTAGTAAATCTGACTACACCATTATTTACCAACCAAAAGCTCGTCTCATGTGTTGGATTGCTAATTCATGGAGATTATACTCTTCTGCACCTATTCCAGTGTTTCAGTCACGATTGCATTCTAGAAATCAACTACATGTGCACCTCATAAACATGGGTACTAATGCTTTGCTAAGTAAAGAATGTTTTGATGGATCTAGATACATAACTTAGGCTTTTCCTACGTACATAACCACTCAGGATATCATAAGGAATCATTTAAGGTACAATTGCATCATGCTGTGTTTAAATGTGTTGCAATAATCTCAGTTAGTCTGAACTTGGGAGAGTACGTATGACACAGCTGTGTAAAGAAGCCAAAACAGAAAGAAGATGGCCAAGAGTGAAAATCATTGGCATTTATTTAAAAAAAAAAAAGTGGAAATTTCATTTATCAGAATATATGTTTTAATTTAGTATTAGTTGATCACCTTACTTCATTAGCAGATCACTCTATCATCTCTTAGCCAGTAACAGGTCTACATTGCCATCTACTGCATCCTGGTAACTGTGATGTCATGGCACATGGTGACATGCAAACAGCACCTTACTTGTGGCACGGTGACTTTCTAGAGGTGTTCCTGTGGTAATAGCTTCATAAGCAGGAGCTAACTTCCCTACCAGAGTGCAACAGGTCATCATCCCAAAATGCACTAGAAAGATGAATATGAATGGCATCTGGGATTCATTGTACTTTGGGCTATCTCATGCCACTAGCTGATATAAGCACTATCTGATGAGATGTGAATAATTCAACAGGAATGTGTGCCTGTCTGCACCAAATTTGTACTGCCAGGTGATCCAGTAATGCATAAATCCAATCTTAGTGATCATCTGACTGCAACCTAAATGTTTGATGCTTGGGTTTACCATTAATCTCACTGTGTGATTTTAGACAACTCATTTTCTCTTCCCCAAGAATCACTTTCCCACAGATGGAAAATGGGACATAACAGGTTTCTGTAAATTCAAACCTCTTGGGGGCTTACTGTCCCATTGAAAGATATAAGTAAATCCTGGTAGGATAAAATGAGTGTTTGCAAACAAAAATATATAACAATAATTTTTTAAAAAATGAGAGATAAGAGAATGGAGAACAGCTGTGTTTTTAATGCTGGTTGGAGGCTAACTGTTTTTATTCAGAAAACCATTTTTAGAGAAATAAAGTGGTTCTCTATCCATCCTGTAGATTCAGTTAGTCCAGAGGAGCCTTTTCCAAGAATTGTATGCTGGGGCACACAGATCAGCACCAGCATTTGTACATGCTGGCACTGAGAGAATCTTTCTGCTTCTGCAGTTAATTAGATGAAACTGAAATAATATTTGCAGTTTTGTCCATATGCTCGTTTTTCTGTTTTCTAATGGGAACTTCTCTCTTCGTTATTATTGGACTGAAATAATTCTGTGAAAAATATTAGGTGATTTCACAGAATGATAGTCATATAATAGTTTGGGTTGTAAGGGACCTCAAAAATTATCCAGCTCCAACGCCCCCACCATGGTCATGGGCATGTTCCACTAGATCAGGCTGCTCAAAGTTCCATCCAACCTGGCCTTTAATATTTGGTTGGATGGCTGGGCCCAGAGAGTGGTGGTAAATGGTGTTAAATCCAGCTGGAGGCCAGCTACAAGTGGGGTTCCCCAGGGCTCAGTCCTGGGTCCAGCCCTGTTCTTTATCAATGACCTAGATGAAGGCATCGAGTGCACCCTTAGCAAGTTTGCAGACAACACTAAGATGAGTGGAAGTGTGGATCTGCTGGAGGGTAGGGAGGCTCTGCAAAGGGATCTGAACAGGCTGGACTGCTGGGCAGAGTCCAGTGGCATGAGGTTTAACACAGCCAACCCTATGCAGCTACAGACTAGGAGAAGTCTGGCTAGAAAGCTGCCTGGAAGAGAGGGACCTGGGGGTGTTGGTTGACAGCCGACTGAACATGAGCCAGCAGTGTGCCCAGGTGGCCAAGAAGGCCAATGGCATCTTGGCTTGTATCAGAAATAGCGTGACCAGCAGGTCCAGGAAGGTTATTTTCCCTCTGTACTCAGCACTGGTGAGACCGCACGTCGAATACTGTGTTCAGTTCTGGGCCCCTCACCACAAGAAGGATGTTGAGGCTCTGGAGCGAGTCCAGAGAAGAGTAATGAAGCTGGTGAAGGGGCTGGAGAACAGGCCTTATGAGGAACGGCTGAGAGAGATGGGGGTGTTTAGCCTGGAGAAGAGGAGGCTGAGGGGAGACCTGCAACTACCTGATAGGAGGTTGTAGAGAGGAGGGTCATGGCCTCTTCTCCCAAGTGACAGGGGACAGGACAAGTGGAAATGGCCTCAAGCTCCACCAGGGGAGTTTAGGCTGGACATTAGGAAAAAAATTTTCACAGAAAGGGTCATTGGGCACTGGCAGAGGCTGCCCAGGGAGGTGGTTGAGTCACCTTCCCTGGAGGTGTTTAAGGCCCAGGTGGATGAGGTGCTGAGGGGCATGGTTTAGTGTTTGATAGGAATGGTTGGACTCGATGATCCAGTGGGTCTCTTCCAACCTGGTTATTCTATGATTCTATGATTTCCAGGGAGGGAGCATCCACAGCTTCTCTGGGCAACTTGTTCTAGCACCTCACCTTCCTCATTGTGATGAATTTCTTCCTACTGTCTAATCTAAATACTCCCCCTTCCAATTTAAAGCCATTCTCCATCATCCTATCACTATGCACCCTTGTAAACAGTCCCTCCTCAGCTTTCCTGTAGCCCCTTTAGGTACTGGAAGGTCTCTATGAGGTCTTCCTGGAGCCTTCTCTTCTTCAGGCTGAACAATCAGAACTCTCTCAGCCTGTCCCCATAACAGAGGTGCTTCATTCCTCTTACTATCTTTGTGGCCCTCCTCTGGACCAGTTCCAACAGTTTTATATCCTTCTTATGCTGGGAATTCCAGAACTGGACACATTTCACATGATGTCAACCTGTGACATATCACACAGTTAAAAAATAGATGTGTGGGAATAATGTGATGAAATGTTCAGTCAAACTATGTAAATAAAAATGCTCTGAAATAAAATGGCATAATATGGATCAGAAGTCATTCTATATTCTTCTTACTAGCAGTTCCAAAAATACACCTTTTAACCTACCAAAGCAACAGTTATGTTAAAGTAGTGTTTAATGTTGAATAAAGAATTGCATTTTCATGTCCTATTTTTCTCCCACTACCCTTACTTGTCATATACTGCCACTGTTACTACTGGCCATAGTGATTAATGGTTTAGCCTATGTTTTGGCAGAAAAGCAGTTTTAACTCAAAGCCATAGAAGAAACAAGGCAGAAACATTATGGACTAGTTTCAACAGTCGACTTGAATGACTCTAAACTACCTAGAATCTGGTTTAAGCTCATACATTCTTTTTGGTATGTTCCTTTCTTTCTTTTTAACATATATCCCTACTGCACAAAACTGAGATTGACTGTAGATGAATTAGTTCCCACTTTAGCAAAGCTGTTAAAGTCAAGTACGTGTTTGAGTATGTCAGTAGTCAAGAAGCTCAGCTGCAGGGACATGAAATAAACATGTGAATACACAGCTCCCTGACATGCCTTGGCATGGGTGAGAAAGCAGAACTCCTCCGCATAAAGCTGAACCTGGAGCTGCTGTGAGTGAGGAACTACAAATTAAAGTGGCCACCCATGTGCTGAACAATCTTCTCTCTAACATAACATCCTGACTCTGGATGTCGTGTTTTGCCCACCACCATACCTGAGCGTATTTGGAAAGTTATACTAGATTTTAGGATTAAAAAATGTTTACCCTTAAGCTAACAACCATGGAAATTTACTTATGTTACTTTTTGGCCACAGAGGTAGTTCATATTGCTTTACACAACCACCAAATTTTACTGACGATTTCTAAAATCCCCAGGCCTAGAGAATGTGTAGAAAATGTATTGTTCAAATCAAGGTTAATTTATAATGCGCTTTGATCTTCTACTAAAAAGTAACAAATTAAGAACATTATCCTATGCCTACCAAAGATTTAAAAATATTAAAAATAAAAAAAAATGCTTTTACTCATTAAGATCTAACCTCTTTCACTATTGTGCAGGATTATGTCTCAATTAGTATCACATTTGTTAGCATTTTATCCAGAAAAGGTTTAAATGTCTCAAAAAAGAGAATTTATAGTTTATATTCATACTGTCAATGCTGTGATAATAGTGTTACTGGTGTTGCATAAAAATCACTAAATAAGTATTAAAAGAGGAAAAGTTCTTGTGATTTCCAAAGAGAAACAGTCTGCAGTGGTACCATACACGTGTCTGAATTCGAGCTACTATTTCAGACTGTAAATTTTAGTAAATCCTTCAGGTGAAATGAAAGGCTGAGGCTGTCAAATTACTGAGTCAAAAAACCCCAAAAAAAACAATTACCAGCAGCACCCCAATACCCCTTTCATTTCTGAGTTATAGTTAGAGCAGATATTTTCAGATAACAAACCTAGCACTGCGATCTGTCTAAAGCTTTTCTGTGAAAGGCTGATCTGCTGAAGATTTTTTTTAAAAAGTTAAGCTGGCACTCTTTATATTCTTTTTATTTCTTTATTACAATGAAAAAGGTGAATCTTTTTCTTCTGATTGTTCCCCCTCCCCCCAGACTTCTTTGCTTTAACAATAATGAGTAAAATTCTGCCCCACTTAAGCCCTGGGAGATCTTCCAAGGTATAACTCATCTGGTGCAGCTTTCACACCATAATGTAAGAATTATGGATGCTGAATTTTAAATAAAAACATCCTCTCTCCAAATGCTTTTTAGTAACTAAAATTAAACAAACTGAAAAAAAAATCAAAACAAAAGCTGAAAACACTTTCACTTCTAAACACTTCACATTTTTTCCTCTTGACTCTTCTGATGTTATAATTTAAGTAGATTTTTAGTTCTCACAGGCAGGCAGGCAAGACAGGACTTGACCAGCAACTATAGAATCCCTACTTTCTTCTCATCTTCTCTAAAAAATGCCTACCAGACAGTCTTTATGCATAAAAAAAAAAAAAAGCTAACAATCCTATTATTTTTACGGGTCACGATTAAGACTTCAATTAGTTGGCTTACTCAGTTAATTCAACTTTTAGCTAACATTTCATTTTTGGAGCAAGAGATATTGACTCACTCACTGAAGTTCCTAACAAGCAGTTCCACTCTATTCTTTGGAGCAGAGGTTTTTCACTTTTTTTTTAATTGTACTTTTTTCTCTTTTCGGGGTTTTTCAGCGTTCACATGTGCAAATAGATTATAGACACTGTTGTTTTAGATAATATCTACATGCAAGCACCAAATGATATTTCTTTTTCCATCACACAGCTAGGCATTTCAGGAGCATTAGGGCAAGGCAAATTTAAGTTGCGACATTGTAATAGGAATTCTTGCGAAGCACAAAGTGCTCAATAAATGACAAAGGTATCTCTTGAGGAACAGCTGAAAACCCTTTACACTAAGGCATTTCTACAGCATAAAAAAGAAGCAGAATGAGACAAATCTATTGCTGTTATTTTTATTGATTAAACTTCATGTTAAATTTGAAGTGTGTTCAGTGGCAATACAGTCTCTGGACCCCCTGTCTATTCCAACTAACTTGAGCATAAACTTGCAGTTGTACAGACAAGGTGTTATCAATCAGCTATTAGCTGTGACATATACACAGTGACACAGCATAAGAAAATTTGGGAGGGAGAGAAACTCTTTGTGCTGGAAAGAGGCTCACAGTGTTGCACGAGGGGACATGCAAAATACTCTTCTAATAAACAAAATTAATAATATGCAAGACCTGGATGTATTAGGCAGAGCTGAGATATAAGCAAATGGGTTATAGATCTTTCTCCATCTGCTATATGCCAGGCTTTAAGAATGCAGATTCATGTCAGAACCAATATATATATTGTATTATCATGCATTGATAAAGAAGAAAAAGACTTGTAGATGAAGGAAAGATGGCAAAACATAACATTATCTACATACAGTTATGAGACTGGATTTCAAGAGAGTTGGTCACCTCTTTATTAGGAGACTATAAAAAAGTGTCCTCATTTATAACTTTTTTTTGCAGTTATATAAGTATGTGCACCTTTGCCCCACAGTGAGGCAATACATCACTCACAATGCATCCATATGTTAATCATACTGCAGCTATATTTTTATTTCTTCCATGAGCTCAGCTAGAGCAAGCCCATGCCACAGGCTAGTGTCCTCTACTACTTCCTACAATTGCCTGTGTCCCTGCCGTTAGTGGTTTAAGAGCTTCATTTGCAGACAAATATAGCTGTGAAATACCCAACTCCACCTGATCTTCCTCCTGGAACTGTGAGGAACATCTGTCACTTTGCTTCAAAAAGAGCAGCTCCTAGCTGGGAGTGTAATTCTGATTTCTCCCCAACAGTTCTTGCTCCTTACATTCTCTGGTAGCGTTCACTAGTAACTTCCAGCAAACACAGGGTTGTTTCTACTCTAAAATGCATGTATTATTAGTGCAACATCACACTTCTCTACAATGTTATTTAAGCCACATACTGTGATCAAATTTCTGGTTTCCTTCTTGTGTGCGACCTCAGGTGAAATCATGTTGTCCCTCACCTCTTCAGTGACGGCATCTCTGAGCACTGCTGTCAAGCTCTGGCTAGAAGGCAGAATAAGTATGCTTTTATCAAAAGTTGAATGTCTTTTTTTCTAATACATCTGAGAAGGTTATTTATAGCAGCTGCTCCTAGAAGGGCTGTCTGATCTGGATAGGGCTCTTCTGAACTGGATTTGACCCTGGCCAGAGCTGTGAATTCTGATTCAGTAGTTTAATCCTTATCTTCTACCACCTCACACCCTTCTCTCTGAACTTTGATCCTGACTGATGGGTAAGGTGGAAAGTATTACCTTACAGGCCCTTTGGGTTCCCTATAGGAATGGAAATCTCCTGCATTTCAGGTGGTGGGCTTTGCAGTGTCAGTTTAGGCTGGAAGGCTGCAGGTTTACCAAGCCTGAAGTTCTGACCCACAGGAGGCATTTTTGATGTTTAGTCCCAACTCCTCCTCTCTTCCCCAATCCCCTAAAGATGTTATTAGTACTTTGGAGCACCAGTCGTTAGTATGTGCAATGCTTCCTGTACACTATCTTATCCATCAGACTGTAAGTCATTTAAGTTAAATTTGTGCCATTTGCAGACTTGGTCCAATCAGTAGAGACCTGAATTCAGTCTTGGCCAGCTGTACAATAAAGACAAAGGGTAACATTACCTACTAACTAGTTCAGCTGCCTAGCCCAAATTTATTGTGTATAATTGAGCAGTGATAAACTCAGTTATCTTGTATAGCAGATCCCCTCTTCTTTACCAAGCATCCATCAGTCCTCCCTCATACAATTTTGTATTTATGAGGATTTTAGCTATTCACCTACAGTCACTATACAGCAAGATATAAATGAGGACAAACTGCAAGAGGAAAGACAAACTGATAGATTGTTAGACAGACTGAATCAGTTTGTAGAGTTGACAATTATATTCATTAACTCAATCAGCTTTCTGTTAATAGTGTGGGTTTTATTGCTGTCTTGCCTACAGGTAAATCTCCATCAAAATTACAACCATCAGTTAGTCCCCATTTTTATAAACTATATGTGCTGGGGAGAAAAAAAAAATCAAAAAAATCTGTTGCTGTTTCCTTTCTTCCAGCAGCAAAAAGCTGCTCCAAAAGCAGCGGGAGGCACGGAGCCACAGTGACCTCAGCTGGCACTGGAGAGACCGTGCGGCACCAGCTCCCTAGCAGGGACCACATCCTCAGCTCCACTTTGCCATGCTTCCAAGCTTGAGGGTGCTGAGCTTCTTCCTGCCCTGTGGTACTGCTTCTGCTTGCTGTTACAAATCCAAATGCTATAGTCCATGCTGGACTGAGATTGCTAACTCCCTGTTCTTATTCCCTCTGAGAAACGGGGTTCAGGATGGCCACGTCTCCATTGCCTCTGGGTAAGGATGTGTGAAAGCAACTAGGCAGATGTTAGCTGGTACTGGTGAGAAGGTTTTATTATGTGTTAAAATTAATTTTGGGATATTTTGGAGGCACTTGTAGGGGACATTTTGAAACAGTGTCCCCAGCTTTTAGTAATACAGGATGTATACATCTTATGCTGTATCAGCCTCAAATTTAAAGGGTGTGGTGATTTGAAATAAATAATTCTCAGTGAAATACTCTATGAAGTGAATCCATTTTATAAAAATTGGTATGCTATACAAAATTTTCTGTATTGTGAATTCCCAAGTCACAATCCAGAGTAAGTATAGCTTCACAGAAATATGATGCAGTAAAAAGCATCTACATGCATGTTCCAAGGTGAAAGGTGATAATCTCTGTCAAAGAGTTCATTTTCATATCTCTGCTTACATTTTGTGCTAATTTATCATGTTAAGAACATCATTACATTTACAAATAACGGAACTATCATTTTCACCAGGAAATGGCATCTTTTAGATCCCCTCTTGAAGTTTCCCTCATTTTTAAAATACATCAAGTGTTAATAAAGCCATATAAAAATGAGTGAGTGAATCTTAGTTTCATGGATAAAAGAGACCTATTTTTTCCACTGATAAGCAATAAAACTAAGATCTTTTATTTCTCACCACAGCAAATGAATCCTGTGTAACCCCAGAATCTACAGATTTTACATTCAGCTAAAACAAATTCATTTTCTTCCATTTGTATCCATTAAGCAACTTAGATTTGCACCAAACCAAGAGTCCAGCTTTTTGTGTGTTCAGGGGCAATGACTCCATAGCCTGCAACCCTCTTAAAATCTAGCCAGTCTTTTCCTGGCCCAGGTTCACATGCTGTCAAACAAAAAGCCTGTTGTTGGGCGCTGGAGGAGGTCACAGCACCAAGCTGCACTGCAAGAGAAAGTCACTGGGAGGGCTGAAGACCAAGGGCAGTTCAGTTTAACAAGTGGGAAGAGTGGGCTGGGAATGGGGCACAGCTAGCGTTCACAGTGCAGCGGTTCACGTCAGCTCCGTGACAGAGAAGTTTCCAGGGAGCCTCAACTTCAGCCTTGTGCTGCTTCTCATTGCAAGAAACTTTGAGAGGAAGTGATGCTTTGTCCCTTATTCCAAGGAAATTATCTTAAAACTTATGCTGCTGCAGAGGGATATGTTTTCTTTTTGTCTGATACAGTGTATCTGGGTCCATTATATCTGACCAGTTGAGTCGAGAAGCTTTAAATCTGACCTGAATTTATATTACACAACCATAAGCAAGTAAAACATTTCTCTTCCCTGATTTGAAGTCGGCACGGAATCTATACGTACCCTTGGTTTGTTGTCTTGTTTTTTTCTGCTTGCATTATTTGGAGTAGAAGAAACAATCCAGAGGTTCCTGATGTTTCATTAAAATGTCACTTTTTAGTCAAATCCCACCACTGCTCTGGAGAGGATAGACATTTCCATTCTAGTTGCAGCCTGGAGTCAGTTTTCTTCTGTGTGCTCTAATGTGCTTCAGACCCGGCAATATTTTTCTTTTTGTTGTTGGTTTGGGTTTTTTTCAGCAGGGTGGATGCTGCCTTATTGGTTATGAGAGCCTGTACAATCATTGCAGTGGAAATAAAAAGCCCTGACACTAGAGCAGCAGAAATAACAATGTTCGTTTCTTCTCAGTAAGTGGAAATAACATGCTTTGTTCCACCAATTTGAGGTATGGGATACCTGACATGAGATGGTCTATAACATTTTTTTATTTTTCTGGGAAAATGTTTCAGCATCACTACACCACACTAGAGCAAAACTGCACCAAAAATGGTGAAGTACAAGATCACTGATAACAGGCAAGATTCTAAGGGCTGAGGTAAATTGGAAGCACGAGGCTATTTCCATCAACCAAGTGATGTGGCCTGGAACACTTATTTCACTGGCTAGCTGAAAGTCAATTCTTGGGTATTGTGCCCCAATATCCGTATGTGAAAGACTTTTAGAAGACCATCTCTAACCTCCAATAAATAAATATATAATGAATGATAGGCACTTGCAATAACTGATCATGCATAACTGACAGGAAGAAATGGTGAGCCTAGTTTAATAAATCATGCAGCTTGCTGAACTCAATAGTATCACATATTTTTAAGTTAAATCCTCATAGATTTTTGAATAAAAGGGGAATCACTCAGAAAAAGGCATATTTTTTCTGTTCCTTATGTCACTATAATAAAGTAATAAAAAGCCACTAAGTGGACTGATTCATCTATTTTTTCCACTGGCCCTTTTGCAATGCTGCATGGTCACAGATAGACTGAAAAGGAACTCAGTCTTTCTAGTAATAACTTGTAACATCATTGTTATTACATTCTATATCTTAAAGGACTTAAATATTATCTGTAGTTAAAATGTAATCTTCAGTTTTGGAGGGACTCTAGACATGTACTTCCATTATAGTTTCAAAATCTCTAGGTTTAGGTTAAGTTTAACATAAACACAAGGAAGTACAACTATCTACTTCAGCAGACAGTGAACCAGGACTGACCTCCGAGAGAGATTGAACAGTCAGAAAGTATATTTTCCAAATACATGAATCAGCTGTGTTTTCATGAAGAAATTATGACCAAAAAATGGGTAAAATAAATGCTTCTCTTTAACTAATGTTTTACCTTTCCCATTTCTTCACAAGTACTTTTATATTCCCATTTGGGATGTTTCATACAAAGCTTTTATCCAAGACCTTAGTATGAGCTTCTTTAATTTTCCATTATATTTGGTTGTCAATTTCTAATGAAGGCAAGTGCCATTGGATATAGTTGAACATCTGCCGAGGTCAGCAGTAGCCTGTGTTCAGACCTCGAGACTTGGTCCCAGTTTTTAAAGGACAGATGGGGGCTATATGATGGAGGGAGAGCAAGATTCATAGAATCATAGAATCATAGAATAACCAGGTTGGAAGAGACCCACTGGATCATCCAGTCCAACCATTCCTATCAAACACTAAACCATGCCCCTTAGCACCTCATCCACCTGTGCCTTAAACACCACCTGGGAAGGTGACTCAACCACCTCCCTGGGCAGCCTGTTCCAGTGTTCAATGACCCTTTCTGTGAAAACTTTTTTCCTAATGTCCAGCCTAAATCTCCCCTGGTGGAGCTTGAGACCATTCCCTCTTGTCCTGTCCCCTGTCACTTGGGAGAAGAGGCCAGCACCCTCCTCTCCACAACCTCCTTTTAGGTATTTGTAGAGAGCAATGAGGTCTCCCCTCAGCCTCCTCTTCTCCAGGCTAAACACCCCCAGCTCTCTCAGTCGCTCCTCATAAGGCCTGTTCTCCAGCCCCTTCACCAGCTTTGTTGCTCTTCTCTGGACTCATTCCAGAGCCCCAACATCCTTCTTGTGGTGAGGGGCCCAGAAATGAAAGCAGGATTCAAGGAGTATTCAAGGACTTGACTGTCTCTGTCTTGCATGACACAGAATATAAAGCAGGGTGTTGAGCAGTGCTGGTGGAGCCATTGGGAGCATCTTTGAATCCTCCTAATCACTGGACTGGTCTCCTGTCAGTGGCACGGCAATAGTACATTTAAAATCAATAACCATTGCCCTTACGCAGCACCCTCCATTTGTCAACTCACAAGGCAGACAGACAATTCAACTTCTCTGTGTTGGTTAAGCTGGAGCACAAATAACTGACTTTCCAAAGATTACCAACAGAGTTTATATTAATTAAATAGCAGAAGGCAGGCAGAAGTAGTCCAGTGACTGGAGCATTAGGTCATCATGAAAAAGACTCATACTCTTCTGAGATATATTTCTTCCATAGCCTTAAGCAAACCACTTACCCTGTCGTTTCCTGTTTGACCAAACTGGACAAATAATCCTTCCTTGTTTCATGAGAGTTTGATGTAAGGATAAATACATCAAAGATGAGAAGGGCATACAATCTGTGCAACAGGGGTGATGTATATGTCTTACTGTACAATTACAGTTGTGAGGGTTTTTTGAACTTTACATGGTCTGATCAACTTACACCCTCCCTTGAAATACATTGTTTTTCAGTCACGATTTAATTTTATCCAGTCTTCATAAAAAAACTGATCACTTGCTTGAATTTTTTTATCCAGTCTTCATAAAAAAAATGATCATTTGTTTGAATTTTTCCCAGCATTAGTCTGAAGTAAAAAAGAAATACGTACAGAGGGAAAATGAAGCTATACACTAACTGACTGTTCTAACTGACTGTTACAGTTCTTGGATTAGGTTCTCCACTGAGAGACCTACAGAGTAACTGGATTACAATTAATGTATATCTCCTGATTGACACTAGCTGAGAATCTAGTCCCATCTTCTAATATCAGACACTTTTTCAAAGGACTATGATATCTAGAATGTTTTCTATGGCTGTGTTATGAGATGTAATGGGAAAATAGAATGAACTTTAACAATGAACTTCTGAGCTTTTCTGAATTTAAGTTTACTCTTACTGTAATATCATTTTTTATGTCACAACTAGACTGCAGATTGAAAGGCTGACTGTGTCAAGGGAATTTGGTGTTTTACATTCAGAAGGAACATTTAATGAATTATGCTGCCCCAAGATAACCCCTATTTCATTTGTATATTATGCCCAGGGCTAAGGATTGTCTTCCTGATCCTTCTCAGATGTTAAACTGTATGATTCAAGAGCAGTCACATTAGCGCTCTCATCCTTACTTCAGGCTCAAACCTGCAAGTGCTGAGCGCCTTAACTCCCACTGAGGACACAAAATGGCTTTAATACAACAATAATCTCAAATTTATCAAAGGCATAAAGTTTAGAGTGAAATAAAATGCTTAAATTTTTCTCTATTTGGCTAGTGGGCAAAACATATTATGTAAACATGACCTTTTAGTAATTCAATATTTAGTGCTTTTTATATTAGTACCTAATTGCTAGATTTTTTAAAAATGAAATCTACTGTAAAACATTAGATTGCCTATAAATATCCTGTCCCCTTAATCCCTGGAGTTATTACTGACTCAGCTCCCACTAACCAGGCTTGTCAGTTTGCAATTCTATATCTTCAGAAAGGTAGGTACAGATCTTTAAGTTAGTGTCAGAAATGAACCAAGAAGAATTCACTAGATAGTACATTGGTAAATGAAACGCTATTGGTCTTAGGAAAAAACCATTTTATTGCTTAACAGCCCTGCAACATAAAAAAACCTGAACAATTACTCAGACAACAGGCTTCAAGGTGCAAATTCCTCATGTGGATGCTTTTAGTCATTAAATACATATCTCATTCCATGCCATTCACAAAGAGATGTTCTTAAGACTTTGGGAGATTTTAAAAAGTTATCCCACTTGTGGCACTTGCCCCACTCTTCTGACCCCAGTTTTCTTCCTTTAGCTGGGGCAGTAAACCTCAATGTGGTTCAATAATTCACCCTCCATCAACTGCAACTCAGCTCATTAACACAAATCTGCCTTCACTTGTAATTTCACTGACTGCAGCAGGCTCTGAAGCAGGATGGCAGAAGTGTGGTCATGTGTTCCTTTTTATAACTGCTGGAATAGGGGCCATAATCTCCAGCAAAAGGACAACACAAGTAGCCAGGGACAGTGACCCCTTAAACTACCTCAACGAGTGCTGGAAGAGGCCATCTGAGAGAGCCCTGAGGGCTCACCACTCTCCCTATGAAGAATGAGTGCAGACAGCTACTGTACCATCAGTTTTCATCTTACCTTACCACATGCTGATTTCCCCATATAACAAGCCTTTGGCTGCCTTTAGAGTCTGCTTGCTTCAAAGATATTTATTGGTCAACTTCAAAACTGTGAGGGGTAAGAAATCGTATCAAAGATGCCCCTGTTATGTACAGAGGCTGCTTCTGGACCGTGACCATATTGAAAAAGTAAACAGCACATCTTGCTGACATCTTGCAAACGCCTTTCTCACACTTGCAGGGTTAAATGGGTCACCAGACTCAATACTAAGAGGGTTTGATAACAGCACATTTCAGGACAGAATCTTACTTCAGGAAATTAGCTGGGAATATCCTTCCTTCTCCAGAGCTTGGGACATGCCCTATTGTCCCATGGCTTCCTGGGAAGATTTGGAAACATCACCTAAGAAATTAATGCATCATCCAAAATATTGACCATGGCCTTTATTTCATGTATTCCTTACCTGTGACACAGGTAAGGAATTGAGGTTTAGCATCTTTATAACAGTTGTAATGTCTTGCATTCAAAGGTCTTAGCAGGCGTTTGATAAATTTTGATTAGTTTATATTAAAGGACTGCCTGTGGCAGTAAGAAACTAAATTTCATGACATACGGTTGGTCCCTTTACATTTCTGCTTTCCTAAATGAACATGAGCTCAAAGAACCTGGGAGGTACTTCATCTTTCCCAAACTTAAAGGAGCTTAAGTTCTAGGTTTAGAGTATGTCAGACAAACAGTGCATGTAATTTTATTTACTGTGGCAAATGGACGGTTGATGTTTTACTTCACCAAGTCTTTTCCACTAAAAGATCTCAAAAGAAACAGCCTGTGTTATAAATAGTAGAGAAAAATGATAATTACAAAGTTGTCTCCTGCTTCCAAATGATGATGTGCAAAGCACATACATAACTTCTTGGCAAGGATCCATTTGTCAAAATAAAAGAAGCCAACTGTGTGAGGGAAAGAGACGATAGATCTTGACAAACTCGTAGATGCTAGCGAAAATGTAAACAAAAAGTTGCTGTGACTGATGTATTAATGTAACACTGCCGGAGTACTAGCTTCAGAAATTAGCAACTGTTGATGCTTTTGTGACTAGTCAAAAGAGCAAGTGTCATGATTTCTGCTATGTTTGACATTTGCTATAGTCTCTACTCAATTTTAATCTCTGTGTAATACTCAATACGCAGCTTTCTACAAGAAAGACAGAATAAGTAAGATTCGTACAAATTGGATAATACATTTGAAGACAGCTGACCTAAGAAAAGAGATAGCAAAGATGAAAATTTCTTGACATTTTTATGAACTCATCATTTTTGCCATTTAATATATAAAAAGAAAAACCTATTTCCACTGATTGATTACTTTAATGAATAAATGTACTCAGTGATTTGGTGGCTTGAGTGGATTAAATTTCCCTTGCTGGCAGGAACTGGCCTTAAATTAAAGTGTTTTGAGGGTTTATTCTTTTTTTCCACACAAAAAAAAAGATAGAAGATCAGTCTGAATTTCAAACCGCTTTGATCTCAGTGTATATTTTACAAATTATTGTCTGAATCTCTGTGAGCTCCTGTGGAGTAAAACCCAATTACAGTCCTCCAGATTGTGGGCACAAATAATTCTAAACCAGATTTTTCACAATGCCACTGATGTGTTGAACAACACCCAGCAGCTTATAATCATAACCTTCTTCTTTTGCGTTTTACTTTCTTGTTGTAATCAGTTCAAACATTCATCATCACAAAATCCTCACTCCTCACCTCCACAAAATGCTTTACAAAACACAGCAGCCAATAAACAGTTGATTTAAAAAAAAAAAAAAAAGCAGCATTGCTGGTTACGGTTTTGACAAGTTTTGTGTGGAGACAAGAAGCAAGAAATCAAGACTGAAGATCACTTCAGAGAGCAACGAGGGAAAGAAAAAGAGTTTATGACAAAAGAAAAGGAGTTTATTACAAAAATCTAAATAAATTTTAAAAAACTGGTAAAAAGAGGAACTGTGTGATTTTGCAGAGGTGCTAGAGGACAGTACAATCTTCTGTTCACAGGCCTGATTTCTTCTGGTAGATCTGTTATCAAACTTATGCGTTATGGTACAAAAGAACCTGAAGTTCCCAGACACATAAGCTTGGTGTGAATTCTTCCTGCAGTCCCGGGTCTTAGTAGCAGATAATTATGTGACATATCCATGCTAATATAAATTATTATTTGGGTGATATAAGCGCTAATGTCAAACATACACACTTGCCAAAAGTTAAATGTAAATCTCTCCTCAGAAAGACAGCTTCCCACAGACAGAGTTTGTGTTGGCCTAGGTCTATAACATATAGTCCAAGCATATTTTAGCTCTAAGAAAGTCACTTTAATGGAAAAAAATGCAATTAAAGTTTTAAAAGGTACAGCTTTAATTACAATTTTATATTTTGAATGTTTGTTTTCTTTGCAGATTTATGTCTCTAGCAATTAAAAGCTGAAAGAGACAGAGTAAGGAGAAGCAAAGAAGAAATGCAGGAACATAAGACTTATTTTCACTAGCAATACCAGCTTCAAGAGATTTTGCTGCACATCAGCCTTGCAATTGCATGTACACGGAGGATAACTCAAACTATGGTGAGTCATCTGCTTCATTTTTTCATTTGGTTGTGTCCTGATGTTTGCTCCCACTGCCCTCATGCAACTTGTCTCAAACCGCATTTGGAGGTGAAAGCATTTGTAGGCAAAAGCATTTGTAGGCTTTCCTTGGAGGCTGGATGCTGTCAGTGAAGAATTCCCTTAGTGTTCATGTCTGTATAAGCACACCTGCTTATTCACTGTGTTATGTCTGTATTACTTTTTCCTCATTTCTCTGTTCTGTAACATTTCCTTTTTTTATTGAGTGTCTCCTCATTGACTCAAAAAGTATCAAAGTAAAATGTGTTTGTGTGTAATATTTGATTATTTCTGTCCTATTAGAGAAAATGTACCCATACTCTAAGAAGTGTCAGATGATTAGGTTAGCAACAATGGATGGCCAATCCTTCTTTTTTCGTTACTGATTTAACTAGTGTGTTCTCTAAACACTGCAAGTTGCAATACTGAAAGGCCACAAAGGCTGGGAGAGAAGCATAAAGGGAAAGGCAGGATCCTCTCACAACAATTAATAGCTGCAATGCATCCGACACACAGTGATATAGGCAATACCTGCCCTGAAGAGCCATCAGGGTTGCTTTTTCATGAGGTGTTTCTCTGAACAAGTTTACATAGTAGCATAGTCAGTGCAGATAGATGGAATAAAAGGGGGGGACAAGGAGCCGCTGGGACTGGCAATTAGTTATTCAAAACAGCAGACAGTGCAATAATACAGCATTCAGGTGTGGTTTTAACCCACCTCAGTACAAATCTGTCAGAAACCCAAAGGACAACTGTATTTAGAGCCATTTGCAAACTGAAGTTTAAACTTCCTAGTTTCTAATTATGTCTATTTATTCAAACCAAGATTTTCCCACTGTTCTTCTCAAGAGTGTCAACTATTTTACTACCTGAGTCAGTGAATAAGGCAACTAAAGCTACACAAGCATCTAATTCTCTATAATTCGCAACTGATCCAAAGTCACAAGCTATAGCAGTTTACTTCAGAGAAAATTCTAGGAAAAAAAACCCCAGGTTTCCCACCATTTGTTGTCTAGAGATGTGCCAAGTAGGTTTAGATGAACTGGCAACAAAAAACTATTTTGCTTCTGTGGAAAAGCTCTAGCCCTGCAAAAGATAATGCAACCTCCCTAAAACCCTCTGTATAGACTTGTTTTATCTGTGCTACATTAGCATGAGTCTGGCTGTAGAGTAGTTGTGTCCTTAAAACCTAGAGATTAATTCATAATTAAAATCAGAAGAGGTGCAGCAGTTCAGGAATTTGCATACCAAAGCATCAATCCTAAATATATCTGACTGCAACTCAACGCTGAGGAAACATTTTGTTTGAGGAAAAAAACCCCAAAACAATGACCACTCACGGCATTCCTACAAATAATACTAATGGAAAAATAAAATCTCTTGGAAAGACTATTTTTAAAATATGGTTTACTCTTCGAGATCTGCGAGTCTCACCTACAACATTAGCATAATCTGATAGTGATGTGACATCTCCTTTAAAATACATCTATTCCTCAAGGACATCAGGAGAGTTGAAAGCTGACAGCATTTCTGTTACATTGACAGAGCTGTGGGTCAACCAAGCACCGCACCAGTTTACACGAGGGCTGAATTTGACCTTGTCTCATGAAAGCTCCCCAAAGACCTTACAGTAAGCACTGATGTATTCAAGACTGTACATGCTGGCATCACAATGAGATCTCCACTTTAAGGGCAATGTCGAGGGCATCTTTCATCCTGGGGCAAACACAGAGCATTGGAAAGATGTTCTGCTACAAAAATTTTGCAACAAGCTGCCATCATCTCCTGTAGGGCAAATACAGGAGTCTACGGTTGAAGACAAGCCATCAGAGCCTGCCTTAGGTGCTGACAGCGCTTCTTTAACACATTTGCTTCTCTAACACAAGCCTTATTCTCAACAACAGCTGCTACTGATCGAGCTGTTACTGATCGGGCATCTTCTCCTTGTCAGCTAAAAGGCAAAAGCAAATCTGTCGGAAACAACATGGCCTAGCATCTTGTGGGCAGAGGGCTAGATCAGTTCTAGCCTGCTGACTGCATCCTCATATCCAGTAAAGCGAGCCAAATGTGATTTTGTATAGGCCTGAGGAAGACTAATTGATCTTCTGGAGGCAGGTGCGAAGGCTGTGTGATGAATGGGCAAGGCTCATTTCCAGCCACCTGACCCGCCTGCCATCTAGTGTATGTTCAGGACACATTTTGAGCTTAGCACAGCCATAGCTGCAGAACAAAGAACTAAATTAGTCTGGAATAACGTGGCACGTTACTGATAGCATATGCTGAAACACTTTACCCTTTTCTCTGCATTATGTAAATAGGACATACCTCCCTAAAACAGCTTGCCGGCAGCGATTCAGTTACAATGATCATGTTTTGTTCTCAAAAACACAGCAGACAAAACACAGCACTTACTTAGCTGTAAAAGAAACAGATGACATTTTCAACCACCAAATGTACCACATTTACACACAATGAACTAGGTGTGGTGTTCTAGGTACACTACTTTTAAAATTAGTTATCTGCTTCATCTATTTATCTATCAGGAAAAGAACTGCGTGTGCTAGATAAGCGCAAACACTGAACAAATCAGTGGTGCTCTGCCACACCAAACCATAAAGTCCAGATCAGTATATTAGGCATCAGTTTGTTCCCTTCTGTTCCAAAAAATCAGCTGTTTTCCATAATTCTTCATTTCCATATACCCATCAATTTTGATTGCTTTTCTTTAATGGTATCTTCTAATTTGGAAGGGAAGTGGATAAAGGATAGTCATTCTGACTTAAGAAACAAGGATGAAACTGAGAGTAGACTATGTCTCTACAACTCTCAGTAAATTTTCCATGCAGGTCCATGTTTTTCTTTTCTCATGGATATCATATTTGCGACAACCAGTGCCTAAGATGACTCTTTCCTTATTGAACAATAAAATTACCTAGTTTTCCTGACAAAAATCACTTCAAAGGAACATCAGTGACACATTCTTTATAGATACATATATATGTACACCCATATAAAAATATATACATGCTCTTTGTTGGTCTCCGAACCCATGGAAAACTGTCAAAATTATTTTGGAATTATCAAACCCAAACTCGCACCTGTGTTCAACATTTATTTAATCTCAAAATTGAATCATGATGCTTTTGAGATCCAGGCACAGAGACACCTTTAACAGACAAAGTTCAGGGAACTCTAAGCTATGAAGAGACAAGTCAGCCCTGGGAGAATGCTAAAAACAGGGACATCAGTGTGGAGCTAACTGCCTCCTACCTGGGCCAACTAGCTTTCATGCAGCAGTGCAGTAATGCAGCTGTCCTGCCTATGGATTTGGCACTGCCCTGGCACTACAATGAAGACCTTAAATCACTGTAATGCCTGCGCAGTGCTATGACTTATAGTCATTTTCCATGGAAGAGAAGAAAAAAAAGAATTATGTCAATTTTGTAATGGTCAGTGATTAATCCTGTCAGTACTCTGACTTCAATGAATATAAACATTTGCATATTTTGCCAAATGTACATGAAATCTGTCTCCTCAGGAGTATGACAGGTCTCCCTTGCCCTACTTTTGGTGTTGCACCACCACAGCAGTAATATCACAGCAACTGTCCTTTTCCTATTTCCTTCAATATGCACTTAGGCTAAAATCAGACTCTGGGACAGTAACATCTCTGAGATGCTGCCTGCAGAAAGACTTCTAACTAGAAGTCCTCTTGTCGGTGTAACCTACTGGAAATGAGATAAAAAGATAAAATTATTGTGCCTCTTAGGTTTAACATATTGCTTTTGTGTTGTTTTCTGTCTGACACATACAAGAATGGCTACATTTCATCACAGACCTGGGGCTCATGTTTCTGTTGTACAGCACAGAGTTAAGCAGTAGAAAATGGGAAGCTGAAGCAGAGGAGAGATGGCCATTACAACAGTAATTCTTTTCATGTGTTCAATTTTCTAAGAGATCTTGAAAAAAAAAAGTAAAAAGCCAGTTTCACCTTTACCTCATTCAGCCACAGCAGGGACCAGGAACCACTCAGGATCTTTTAACCTGACTGCACGTTCCCCTCATTTCAGTGAGTGGTGTAACAGCAGCAAGGTCTCAGCTTCTGCTTTTTGCTTTTAAGCTGAAGGAATAGCTCCACTACCACAGGCTGTAGATCAGACAGCATGAAGGGTATCAGTCACAAACATTTAGCCAGTTTGTTACATGCATTTAAAAATTAATCATGAAACTACAGCAATGAAACCATGAGGCAGTGCTCTGCTATTAAGTCTTTGCTTGGGGAATTTTTGTGAAGTTTGGATTATGAAGGTCCTACTGGTCTGATTAGTGGGAAATAATGTGGTTTATTGATGTTTTTATTTAAACAACTGTGGAAATGAGTCCACTGGGCAAACCTGCCTCTTCTGTTTCCCTAGAATAAATAAGCATTAAGGTTAGCATAGTTCAATGTGCAAAGTAGGGACTCAAAATGTGAAAAAAGTGAAGACTTTTCTGCTTCTGTTCTGGGGCAAGGGGAGGAGATAGTCCAAGAAGAGGGTCTCCATGTGTCAAGGCAGTGGGCTGAGGAAGAGTGGAAAATGCAGCTAAAACCTGACCCTGCCTGTGGAAGGGTTCTGCAGGATTACAGCTGCTGCTGCTGAATTTAAGAAGGTAGAAGGAAAACTGGATTCAATTTGTAACTGCAGTGGGTCCAAGGCACAGGGCAGAAAAACACTCCCATTTGTATAAAACATAGATTTATATGTAAATATTCAACAATAATTTCTCTAGTAATGAATAAAAAATAAATTGCTTATTTGATGTATGATAAAAATATTATTTTGCACAGCTGAGGCAGATGACAGTTGATTTATTTCATGCTGCAAAAGCTTCAGACAATTAAGGGGAAAACTGTTCTGAGACTTATTACACTGACAAAACTCTGGTATACCTAACAGCAGTATAATTTGCACAAGGATCGTCTGGCATGTAAAGCTTGTTTTAACAGATACCAATGTGACATACATAAATCTGTCAGGCTTTCTCTAAAGGACAGTCATCCACTTCATGTTTCAAGTGCCAAATTAATTATATTTGACATTTAATTTATAACCTAAGGTACTTTAGGTTTGGAACTTGACTATGATAACAGCAGATTAGAGCAGCGCTCTGTTTGACAGAATCGATTTTTCAAGTTATTTTCCTTGTGTGTGAGGATCTTGATTCAGATTTCTGTGTATTGAGCTTGCATACAGGACATAGATACCTCTAAGCAAAGTAGGCTTCATTCGCCTCCTCCCCCAGCCATTCCTCAGTGAAATATTTTGCAGTTTGAAGCAAGTTTCTTCTGCAGTCTTAATCACAAAGCTCCACCTAATGGAATGAGGGGAGAAGTGTGCACAGGAAAAGAAACGCAGAGATGAGCTAAACTCTGTTACGAAAGGAAAACTGCTACACAACCATAAGCAGTTAATCTCCTCCATCTAATTTATAAAGTTGCCCCTTACAAGGACTTTAAAAGTTTTGAGGTGGGAGGAAAGAAAAAAAACCCCAAAACTTTATCTTTTCATCTGACCGAAATGACTCATTTTATTTTTACTGATAGATACTTCAATCCATCAATAATAACATTTTGCACTGATACGTCTCACCTTCTAGGTTCCAAAGTATTTAAGAAGTACAAATACATAAAATAATCTGTAAGTGTGTATATATATTTACTGATAGATGGCTCTTTCAGTAATGAAACAATCAACAAGCTTTTAAAAACAATTGGCAAAATATTTCTGTCAATTTACCCACAGAAAATCAAGGTTTTCTGTACAATTTCAGATCATTTATGTCACCCTGGAACACAGCAGGAACGCTAGCATTTCAAAATATTGCTGCAGGAAGGGAGCTGAAGAATTTAAAAAAAACAAACTTTGCAAAGAGCAATGCCATTTTTAAAGCACAGCAAATTTTTTTTAATGAAGTGCTTTGCAGATGTTAAATTAAAAAATTGGAAAAAATTCTGCAAAAGCTTAGAAAACTACTCACAATTTCAGAATTGCTCCCTACTTACAGGAAGGTTCTGTGGTCACTTTTAGATTCTTTCCATAACAGAAGGTACAAATCTAAATGTCACCTTGTATCAAGATAAAGTATCTCATTGAAGAACTAGGACATTTGTCAGGATCACCTTGTTTAAGATGACTAACACAGTGATAGCACTGAGTCTGTATTTTGAAATTGTCAGTAGTAGGAAAAGTCTTCTTATTTTTAGTAAAAATGCTAGTTTGGTATTTAACAGTCTACTACCAAGAAGTACACTTTGATATTCTGTACAAATAGATCTGCCAATCTAAAACTGGTTTGACTTCTAACATTTATGAGCACATATAGAGGAATGAAGTTGTTCTGCTATGGATGTCAGTTAGAAAGGTGATTAAATCATGTCTTTAACAAATCTCAAATTCAGTAACATGCAATTAGATTAGGCTATTTTATATCCAGATCAGATTTTGTGTGATTTATCTCTTAACTTCACTCCCACAATTCATCATGGTTTGTTAACATGCCTTTGTTAACCCTGCTTCTATCCTTCCCCTTACTTTGGTGGCCTTTATCAGAACATATAATGGCTTGGATCTATGTAATCGTCCTTCCTTCATTTCACAAAACCTCTAGTAATCATAGAATCATAGAATCAGCAGGTTGGAAAAGACCTCTTGGATCACTGAGTCCAACCATTCCTATCTACCACCAAGCCATGTCCCTGAGCACCTTGTCTACCATCTTTCAAATACCTCCAGGAATGATGACTTAACCACCTCCCCGGACAGCCTGTTCCAGTGCCCGATGACCCTTTCTGTGAAAAAATTCTTTCTGAAATCTAGTCTGAACCTCCCCTGGCGCAGCTTAAGGCCAGCTTGATGTGTGCCTGCCTGTCTCTGTGAGTGTGTCCACATATGTGTCTATATATCTGTGTGTGTCTGTTTGTCTCTGTGGGTGTCACTGTGTGTCTGCCTGTCGGTGTGTCCGTCTGTCTCTGCAGGGGTGTCTCTGTAGGTGTCTGTGTCTGTGCACCTGTCTCTGTTGGTATGTATGCATGTGCCTGTGTCTCCTTGTCTCAGTGTGTGTTTGCACATCTGTCTCTGTGGGTCTGTCTGTGTGTGTTGATGCCATGAATAGGCAGACTCAATAATCAATGCCCATTTGATTACTAAGTAGGGTATTCTTTATTATTCTTTATTTTTCCCGGAACAGGTGTGTACATTATAATCAGTTCTCAGAATTTATTTACCTAAGTTTTATTTACCAAAATTTACTCCCCTTGGTGCAAATGCTCTGCCTTCTCAGGGTCCCCTTTGGGGGTCTCAGGATGAAGCCTGTAGGTCTCACTCACAGCTGAACTTTTCAACTGTCCTTCTTACGCAAGCTCCCTGGGCACCTCTTGAAGGCTGCATCTGGTCCTACCCAGTTCTTCCTTCTCTTATCATTGTGCTGGTCCTCGTTATCTGGCTTAATTAGATACAGCAATACTCTTTCACAAGCTTTTGAACTGCAACTTTGCTAAAATTCAGGCACTGGCTAGCTAAAAGTTATTATTCAAACTAATTCTACATCTTAGTTTTAAAATCACAAAATATAAACACAACATTCAGATACACGATAGGTTAGCATCTTGTAACAAATCATTTATTCCCTCAGTGTATGTGTCTGTGTGGGTGCATGTCTGTTTATATGCATGCACGTCTTTGTCTGTCTGTCTGTCTGCCTGCCCGCTTCATAGGTGTCTCTGTCTGTCTGTGTGTCTGTGTGGTTGTCTCTCTGCCTCTCTGTCTGTCTCCATCTTTCTATCTGTCTGTGGGTGGGAGTGTCTCTGTGTGTCCGTCTGCCTACCTACGTGGGCATCTCTGCCTGTCTGTCCGCGTGCCTGCCTGTCTGCATGGGTGTCTTTGTGTGTCTATCTGTCTGTCTGTATGTCTGTCTGTCTGTGTGGGTGTCTGTGTGTCTCTGTCTGCCTGTCTGTCCATCTGCGTGGGTGTCTCTGAGTGTCTCTGTCTGCCTGTCTGTCCATCTGCGTGGGTGTTTCTGCGTGTCTGTGTGAGTGTCTCTGTCTGCCTGTCTGTCTGTGTGGGTGTCTGTGGGTGTCTGTGTCTGCCTGTCAGCGTGGGTGTCTCTTGTGTCTGTGTCTGCCCGTCTGTCCATCTGTGTGGGTGTCTCTGTGTGTCTGTCTGTCTGTCTGCGTGGGTGTCTCTGTATGTCTGTGTCTGCCCGTCTGTCCATCTGCGTGGGTGTCTCTGAGTGTCTGTGTCTGCCTGTCTGCACATCTGCACAGGTGTCTGTGTCCGTCTGTATGTCAGCCTGTCTGTCCGTCTGCATGGGTATCCATGTGTGTCTGCCTCTCTGTCCATCTGTGTGGGTGTCTCTTGAAACAAAGAAACTTATGTGTTATGCATTAATGACTTATGAGGAGCCAAACCAAATGGACCGATCCCCAAACTCAAGGAAAAAAAATTAATGTGTACCTTTTTCTCTGATGGCCCTTGTCTGTCCCTGCAGAGATCCAGTTGAGAAGAGGAGTCTCTCCGGGAAAATCCCCAGAGGTACCTAAGAGAGTCCCAATCCCAAATGGGTCCTGCAGCCAGTCAGAGAGGGTCCCATCTGGGGTGCCAAATCTGAAACAAAGAAACTTACGCTTAACAGTTTAACTTAACCATTAAGCAGGTGCACTTTATTCAGCGCTGGAGAAGACTCGGGATTTGTCCTCAGAGTGCTTCTGCCGAGCAGTGATTTCACAGAAAATTTATACACAGAATTGTTTTCAAGTTCAAAGTGACAATTATACTTGTTCCGGGAACCTCAAATCAGCTCAGAGTCGTTAAGGTGTGGCCATATCTGAGTGGTCAATCTCAACGACAAAGGATAAGGGTCATTCAGGGTATTTTAGTTAATCTTCTTTCTAACACATTACAGCTGGTGTTCCATCCCACCATTTACAAATCACCATTTCACTCTGTGTGTCTGTCTGTCCATCTGTGTGAGTCTCTCTGTGTGTCTGCCTGCATGTCTGCCTGTCTGTCTGTCCGTCTGCACGGGCGTCTCTGTGTGTCTGTCTGCATGTCTGCCTGTCTGTCCATCTGCGCGGGTGTCTCTGTGTGTCTGTCTGCATGTCTGCCTGTCTGTCCATCTGCGCGGGTGTCTCTGTGTGTCTGTCTGCATGTCTGCCTGTCTGTCCGTCTGCACGGGTGTCTCTGTGTGTCTGTCTGCATGTCTGCCTGTCTGTCCGTCTGCACGGGTGTCTCTGTGTGTCTGTCTGCATGTCTGCCTGTCTGTCCGTCTGCACGGGCGTCTCTGTGTGTCTGTCTGCATGTCTGCCTGTCTGTCCGTCTGCACGGGCGTCTCTGTGTGTCTGTCTGCATGTCTGCCTGTCTGTTCGTCTGCGCGGGTGTCTCTGTGTGTCTGTCTGCATGTCTGCCTGTCTGTCTGTCTGCACGGGCGTCTCTGTGTGTCTGTCTGCATGTCTGCCTGTCTGTCCGTCTGCACGGGCGTCTCTGTGTGTCTGTCTGCATGTCTGCCTGTCTGTCCGTCTGCACGGGTGTCTCTGTGTGTCTGTCTGCATGTCTGCCTGTCTGTCCGTCTGCACGGGCGTCTCTGTGTGTCTGTCTGCATGTCTGCCTGTCTGTCCGTCTGCGCGGGTGTCTCTGTGTGTCTGTCTGCATGTCTGCCTGTCTGTCCGTCTGCGCGGGTGTCTCTGTGTGTCTGTCTGCATGTCTGCCTGTCTGTCCGTCTGCACGGGTGTCTCTGTGTGTCTGTCTGCATGTCTGCCTGTCTGTCCGTCTGCACGGGCGTCTCTGTGTGTCTGTCTGCATGTCTGCCTGTCTGTCCATCTGCGCGGGTGTCTCTGTGTGTCTGTCTGCATGTCTGCCTGTCTGTCCGTCTGCACGGGCGTCTCTGTGTGTCTGTCTGCATGTCTGCCTGTCTGTCCGTCTGCACGGGTGTCTCTGTGTGTCTGTCTGCATGTCTGCCTGTCTGTCCGTCTGCACGGGCGTCTCTGTGTGTCTGTCTGCATGTCTGCCTGTCTGTCCGTCTGCACGGGTGTCTCTGTGTGTCTGTCTGCATGTCTGCCTGTCTGTCCATCTGCGCGGGTGTCTCTGTGTGTCTGTCTGCATGTCTGCCTGCCTGTCCGTCTGCGCGGGTGTCTCTGTGTGTCTGTCTGCATGTCTGCCTGCCTGTCCGTCTGCACGGGCGTCTCTGTGTGTCTGTCTGCATGTCTGCCTGCCTGTCCGTCTGCACGGGCGTCTCTGTGTGTCTGTCTGCATGTCTGCCTGCCTGTCCGTCTGCACGGGCGTCTCTGTGTGTCTGTCTGCATGTCTGCCTGTCTGTCCGTCTGCACGGGCGTCTCTGTGTGTCTGTCTGCATGTCTGCCTGTCTGTCCGTCTGCACGGGCGTCTCTGTGTGTCTGTCTGCATGTCTGCCTGTCTGTTCGTCTGTATGGGCGTCTCTGTGTGTCTGTCTGCATGTCTGCCTGTCTGTTCGTCTGTATGGGCGTCTCTGTGTGTCTGTCTGCATGCCTGCCTGCCTGTCTCGTCTGCCTGTCTGTCCGTCTGCGTGGGCATCTGTCTGTCTGTCTGCCTGCCTGGATGTCTCTATGTGTCTGCCCGCCTGCCTGTCCCTCTGCGCGGGTGTCTCTGTGGGTGTGTCCGTCCTTTCGTCCGTCCCCGAGCTCCCGTACGCACGCGCGCCCGTCCCAGCGCCCGCAGCCGCGCACGCGCCTCCCCGCCCTCCCCAGCTCCTCCCCGCCAGCCCGCGCCCAAACAGTTTCGTCGCCCACCCCGCACTGGGCGCGTGCGCCGGCCGCGCCGAGAGCCTGATTGGCTGCCCGGCCCCTTCCGGCCAATCGCATCGCCGCGGCAGGTCCCGTCTTCCAATGGGATCCGGCGGGCGCCGTCACGTGACGAGACTGCCCTTCTCCCCGCCCCCTCCCCCTGTCTCCGGCCTTTCCCAGGCTCTGCCCGGCCGGACATGGCGGCTGTCGCGCGGCCGGCGCCGGGAGCGGCGGAGCTGGCTTTGCTCGAGAAGCTGCTGGGCCTGCCCAGAGGGAACAAGTACGGCGTCCAGGGGGAGCGGAAGGTGAAGGGAGCGAGGAGGGGCCGGGAGCGGGCGGGCGGGCAGCGGCACCTACTCCAGCGTCTTCTGCCTTCCCCATCCCCGCCCACCCAGCGCCTAGTGGGACTGGGACCCCCGAACGCTGTCCGGGGGGCGGGGGTGTGGGGGGGAGGTTTTTGGCGTGTTGGTGGGTGTGAGGGGAAGAAGGAGGGAGGGGGGACGAGAGTGAGGCCGGGGGTGTGGGGTGGGATGGAGGGGTTCTTGAGGAGGTGGGGGGGAGGCACAGGGGAGTGGTTTGAGGGGTAAGGGGGTGGGGGAGAGGTACAGGGGGTAGGAGGGCAAGTACAGAGGAGTGTTTTGGGGGCTAAGGGGTGGGAGGAGCTGGGGTGTGGGGTAGAGGGGGTGGGGAAGGGACTGGGTGGGGTGGGGGTGGTTTGGGGGTTAAGGATGTGGAGGATGTGTGAGGGGATGTGGTGGGGACGGGTAAGGGGTGTGTAGGAGTGGGGCTGGAGGTTATAGATTGGGGGATGGAAGGTTTGAGGTAGGAGTTAGGGTGGTTTTTGGGGATGAGAGGCTGTGGTAGAGAGGTATGCGGAGTGATGAGGTTAGAGTATGGGGTGGGGGTTGGTAGATGGAGGGTATGAGAAGGGGTGGGCTGCGATGGGGGTGGTTTGGGGGTTAAGGATGTGGAGGATGGGGAAGGGGGTGTGGTGGGGTAGTTTGGGGGGCGAGGGGGTGTGGTGAGAAGGGGTGGAGTAGTGGGGCTGGGGGTATGGGTTGGGGTGCAGGGGGTGGGGTAAGGGTGGGGGTGACTGGAGAGTGAGAGGATTTGTGCAGGGAGTGGAGCTGGGGGTATTGGTTGGGGGTGGAGGGAGTGGGGAAGGGGTATGGTATGGTGGGAGTGGTTTTGGAGTTGGGGATGAGGAGGAGTAGAGCTGGAGGTATGGGTTTGAGGGGTGGAGGGTATGGGGAAGGGGTGGGGATATTTTGGGGGTGAGGGCATGGTGAGAAGGTATTAAAAGTGTGGGGTTGGACTATAGGGTGGGGGTTGAGGAGTGGAGGGTGGGGGGAAGGAGTGTATATTGAGGATGGTTTGTGGTGTGTGAGGGGGTGTAGTGGGGGTTGTGGTGGTGGGTGTGGGGAAGGTGAGGGTGTTATTTGTGCGTGTCACCTTGTCTGCCTCAGCCTCTTCCTTCACCTTAAGTTGTACTGTAAGGCCTACTCGTGGATTCTGGAAACCTCTTCCCTCTGCCTTGAAAGGGTTGTCACGTGCCTTTGGAGGGATATCTGCTTAAAGCACGCTTGTTCTCAAACCACTCCCCTTTACCCTGCGTTTCCATGGTGCCAGTGCAAGTTATATCTGTGCTGCCATGGTTAAATTACATGAAAAAGATACAGTTCTCTTGTAAAAAAAAATAACAGAAATATCTGTTGTGAAGAACCATTACTCTTAAGATATTTTGCTCCTTTAAATGTCTTGACATTTTTAAGTTCATACGGAAACATTAAATTATGTGGTTTAAGAGGCATCTGAGGCATGAAAAATGTAATGTGCAGCTGAGCGTGTCACAAATGTGTAAGGGCATTTACATGATCTAGTAGGTGTCCCTCCCCATGGCGTGAGAGTTGGAACTGGATGATCTTTAAGGTCCCTTCCATCCTAAACCATTCTTTGATTCTTTTGGAGAAGGATAATAGAAAAGAAGCTCTGAAGTTGCCTTATGGGTTTTTTTCCTTGACTCTATTTGCTGTACATGATTATAGAGTCTTGACTATTAATATATGCGTTCTTTGCTAGTGGAAGCTTCTGTAATTATTTAACAGCACAACTGCTATTTGAATGCTATAAAGTCTGAAAAATCAAGGAACCAGATCTGGTTGTAGTTTCTCTTACTGCACATTCAGTGGAAAAATTTAGTAGGCAGGTAGTCTTGGTACAACAGCAGAATTAATGTTTTCAATTTGTACCGTCTATCAATTAAATCTGGACATAGATGAGCACCTCTATGTGTTCAGATACTTAAAAATGAAGTACTGCATTTTAGTCAGTGCCTGTTTTATCATTTATTGTTATTAATGACTGAAAGGGCTTTAGACTGTTCGTTTCTGACTCTTAGCGGTACAGTTTAACATATTAATGTCACTAACAAAGACATAGTTAAAGGTAGAGGTATAGTGTGTTGTTTTCCCCCAGCCCATACCAGCGAGCTACTGACTTCTGTCAGAGCACTGGGAATAGAACAGTAAGTATGAATAAGCATTTCAATAAGTCTGGCTACTGCAGCCTGCTCAGAGAGAAATTGGATGCTAATGATTTTATAATTTTAAGTCTTAATGACTTTATAAATCTGAGTATGACTTAATATGACTTAAATGACTTTATAAATCTTAATGACTTTATAATCTTAAGTCAGAGATTTCTGCCAGTGTTAGAACAAGCAATACTCTTTCTTCCTGATATTAACAGATTGTGATTAATTTGAGCTAAAGGTGTCTTCATTTGTCCGCACACTTGTGTTAAATATACAGCTTCTGTGAAAACTGTAAATAAACCACACCAAAGAGTAAAAAGAGAACATACACTATTTTTTTATGTTACTACCTTTACTGTACCTTTTGAGGGGCTATGAAAAATAGCTATTCTCATAGAGACTGTTTTTTTAATTAGTTGTTTAGTATTACGTTTTTGTCTCCTCTTCTAGGTTCCTGTTCTTCAAACAAACAATGGTCCTGGTCTGACGGGATTAATGACCATAGCTGCATACCTAGTTAAACAGGCTAAGAAAGACCAACTGCTTGGAAGCACTACAGAAGAAAAGGCTATCGTTCAGCAGTGGTTGGAATACAGAGTGACTCGACTAGATGGAGGCTCTAGTAAAGAGGATACTAGAATAATTCTGAAGGTAAGGAGTACTTAATTACGTTGCCACTGAATGACAAAACACTGAAGTTTACAGCGCTCATTTGTGTATGAACAACCAATTAATAAATTGAGTGAACACTGAAAACTTGAAAGTATCTTTAAGCTCTGTCTTTTATTCTGCTTGCTGCTTTTCACTGGGACAAAAATCCCCCAACAGCCTGAAACAGCGGGAAGAACAGCTCAAGCTGTAAATAAAATGTGAAGCAGAGTTCTTGGGATGCTCTATGGCTGCAGTGCTGTAAGCTATCGAGGGTGTTCCAGATTGCTGAGAGATTCTTCAGCTCCCTCATCTCTTATTAGTCATGTAAGATAGTAGATTCTTACTGTCTTCATAAAACCTCAGTTATAAAGCAAGTTGGTATTATGTTTCAAGATACCACTGGTCTGATTGTTTGAAGAACTATTCTTATCTATTTCATAATTGTGGAATAGAGGCCATACTAGATGTTATCGTGGCTGGTATTGATATCAAAAGGAGTTATTGGATAGAATTGCATGTGAAAAGTGAAATCTTAAGGGAACCTCCACAAAACTTCCATTCACATCAAACTAATTTGTACGGAGGCTTTGGTCTACTGTATTAAACTTTCCTGTTACTCTGAAGCTTACTTCCTCTTAAACAGATAGAAGCAGAAAAGAGCATCTCAGGTGTCACCCTGTTATTTGAGCAGCCAGATGATAGGGAATAGATGGCAAAACTCACTGATTTTCTTCTTGCTCATGACTGATAATTAGTATTTTTGCAGTGTAGTGGGAACAGAACTTGAAGAGAAAATTTGTTTTACGCTGTTAAGTGATGAGGGCTCTGTTTATGAAGTGTGTATGAAACAGCAAAGAAATTCAGTCAATTTTTTTAATATTTTTTTCTTGTAATTTTACAAGTATGCTTTAGGTGGAAAGTGCCTAATGCTCAGTGCTACCAGTGAGTCAGAGTTTACAAATAGCTTTGTGAGCTGCAAAGTTTTAGGAAGTTTGAGTTTACTTGAAGCTTGCAGATTCTTAATTAATACTTCTGACTTTCGTTAGATGTGGTGAGTGTGGGTCAAACAGAATTATTGCAGAAACCAAAGATAAGCTGAAGCAGCATTCAAGAGCTAATGCATTGTGTTACTTAAAATCAAGGAAAATCTTGCATCCTAAAACCATAGAATCATAGAACAGTTTGGGATGGAAGGGGCCTTAAAGATGATCCAGTTCCACCCCCCTGAGATGGGCAAGGACACCTCCCACCAGATCAGGCTGCCCAAGGCCCCATCCAAACTAGTCTTGAACACCTCCAGGGACAGAGCATCTGCAACTTCCTTGGGCAGCCTGTTCCAGTGCTTCACCACCCTCATTGTGAAGAAATTCCTCCTTATGTCTAGCATAAATCTGCCCTTCTTCAGTTTATACCCGCTATGGTGCAAGGTGGTGCAAAGCAAAAGCTTTTTAGTAATCTGTTGTCCTTTTCAAATTGCCAGACCCATTGATCTTGAGGACTTCCACTTAGGGTGAAAGTCCTAAAGAACTATTTATCTTACCCTAGATGACTGCGTTATCTTGATCTCACTGTATCAATGGAATGTCTTCCATTGGTTAAGCATGAGTTTCTGTACATTACTTCTCTTTTTGTGACATCTCTGGTCTTGTTTTCTATGTGCAGATGCTATCAAAAACCTTTACACTCATGGTTACTCTACAGATACTGGATGAAAACTGTCTACACTCTGGGATTTCAGAAGTTGATTGAGGGAGTCATTGACTAATCAGAATTTAACCTGAGCTTTAGTTGTACTTTGAAAAAGGACAGAAATTAAAAAACCTATAACTTTATGACCAGTATTATAGTTAAAAAAAAAAACCCTAAAATGCAAGGAAAAGGATCAGTGCAGGGAAGAGAGAAACAGGCCCAAGAATTTATGGCTGGTTTGGATTACTGGCAGTCTCCTACAAGTTTAAACAACTTAGAGTGCATGCATCATCACAAACCATCAGACGACTGATATGGCTGAGTCCCATACTGCACTTTGGGATGAAAGCCTCGGGATTATTTCAGAAAAGCTTGGCAGGATTATTCACAAGTGATTGTTGCTGCTTAAGATCTGACCATCTTCCCTCTTGTCTTGTAAGACCACAGGCAAGTGGCCAGACCAGCTGAGGCAGCGCCACAGCGTGTACTAAGGAATCGGTCTCAGTTGACCTGCATGACTGACCCACTGGTTGATAATGAAGGCACTGCTGGGCGTCCTGCAGCGAACTGCCTTTGCTGGCACCCTCCGTGCACACAAATGTATTAAAACTATTTTCTCTCTAGGATCTGGCTTATT
Source organism: Clamator glandarius (assembly GCA_033459285.1). Classification (NCBI taxonomy): domain Eukaryota; kingdom Metazoa; phylum Chordata; class Aves; order Cuculiformes; family Cuculidae; genus Clamator; species Clamator glandarius. The sequence goes on from JAUNZM010000136.1 coordinate 802,451, forward strand.
TTTTATTTCTCAAGAGTAAAGCTTAACTTTCAGAGCCCCAGAAGGCAGGAATCACAGGATCATAGAATGACTTGGGTTGGAAAGGACTTTAAACCTCATCCAGTTCCAACTCCCCTGCCACTGGCAGGGACACCTTCCACTAGGTCAGGCTGCTCGAAGACCCATCGAGCCTGATGTTGAAAACCTCCAGAGATGAACCTTTTGCAACTTTACTGGGCAACCTATTTCAGTGCCCTACTAGCCTCGTAGTCCAGAATTTCTTATATCTAAACTAAATCTACCCTCTCTCAGTTTAAAGCTGTTACCCCTTGTCCTATCACTACATGCCCATGTAAAAGGTCCCTCCCCATCTTTCCTGTAGGCCCCCTTTAGATATTAGTATTTCAAAATCTTCCTAGGGATTTTTTTTCTTAGCACATGTTGAATAGCCAGGATTTATTTTGACATGGGGCTGCTGTAGAATTGTTCCAGCACTAATAATTTTGATAGTATAGCAATTAAGATTTTCTTTTTTTAATTTGTTCTCTTGCCACCATGGTTAATCAGAAAAAGAGGCAGCCTACCATTAAACTATACTATGCCAAAAGGGAGCATGAATGAAAAAAAGAGAAACTAAAATAGGGAGGCAAGCCTGAGATTGTAGTTTTACATTGTGTCTGGAATACACAATAGCAGTCTTGGAACAGCTGCAGCCTAGAGTCATAATTTATAGTAAGCTGTGCCAAAAACAGTTCAGTTGCTTCAGCTATAAACTTTAGTCTGCCTTTATTTAACCCTTAACTAAGGTGATATGGTTCTGAAAAATGTGTATAAGTAGCCGGTTCAGTATTTGTAAATTTGAACAGGAAAGGTTTTCTGTTGGCCTTAGGAAAGCAGTTGTTTAAATTGTTCTTACTGATGTGTTGACTAAAGCTGTTACTTGGCATGAAAACAATCATCTCAACTAGTTTTTTTTATAATGCCATACTGTTCAGAAACAGCCAATGAAAGTGCTTTTGGATTTTTCTGTAACTTTGATTTACGCACTTGTGCTGGACAAAATAAATGTGAGCAATCTCTCTGAACTGTTCTTCAGCAGATGTGTTGGTTTGATGATTGTCAGTAGTGGTGATAATATAATGTCCGGTGCATTCCGTTAATTTTCTTTTCCAAAGAATGAGAGAGTATTTTCCTTTGCTTCTTGATGTTTGCTTAGTGCTAAATTAAGCTGTGTAGAAAAAAAAAATCTGAAAATTACTGAGGAATTGTGCTTGATAACTTTTTTGTCTTCTGAGGAGGAATATAGAACCTTTATGAAGCATTTGTGCTATCTACTGTCTACTTAGATGTTAATGAATGCCATTCAGGACATGTGAATGTTTCTGCTTTGTCAATTTTAGTTATTAGGAACTTTAGGGTTCTTCCCTGTCCCCTCCCCTTCCGCCTCCCTTCTTAAGGGACGTTCTAAATAACTGGGAACTCATACTCTACTTGAATTCACAGAAAACCTTCCACAGAAATATAGAAATCTCTAGTCTATACAGGAAAATTATAATCAAGAAATTTTGAGTACTGCTTTCTGTATCTCGTAGAAAAAATGTTCCATGATTTCCACTAGTTTTGTCCCAATTTCCCATGCCATATTGCTATAATCATTAAATCCGATTAGAAATCTGAATAAGAGAGCTTAATTTCTTACTTAATGTGCATGTTTGAAAAAATAGCTATTGTTTTCACAAATATATACCAGGTTAATCCATGCTCTCTGACATTAATCCACAGTTCTTGTATGCTTTTTTGACCCTTCTAAATGGAATGGCTACTGACTTTGACAAATTTGTCTGGAAAGCATTTTTTAAAACTTCAGTTTCCATGTTCATTTCTCTCCCTATTCTGCAAACACCATGGTATTTTTGTGCACCTACAAATTCAAAAGATTGAATTTTGATTATTTAGGCAATGTTTGTTGATGATTTTTATTGTCTTTTACAGGAAACTCAGTATGTTGAATAGAATATTCTTTCCAACCAGATTTAGTTCATAGTTGGCCAGAGAAGCCTTGCATTAGAATTAAAAACGTGACTGTACTCCAACAATGTAGTTCTGCTTTTCTTTGCTACGGTTGCAGAATCCTCTTTTGTGTTCTGCATTGTCAGAGGCTTTTCTGAGGCATTTGAGAGTGCTCAGCTGTGTCTTCAAGCAATGTGATATAAAGGCATTTAGGGCATAAATGACCTCAAAAGTATTGCTGACTGAAAGGATGTGCTTCTGTGTGTAAGGGAAGTACAGACAGCAGCAGTGTGGTGTGTTGTGGGCAGAATATCCAAAGTGAAATCGGAATATGATTAAATTCCTTGTAAGCTATTGAATAAGAAGCAGCTGTTACTTATCTGAGCTGCTCTCTCAACTTACAGAAACTGGAAGGGATTCAGTCTCTTTAATGGATGAATTGGATTACAGACAATTAGATTACATGCTTAAAAGATAGTAAGCGATGCTGTGGTGCAGCCAGAAATGTGCCGTGGATGGGATGTGTTGAGCTGTCACTCTAGATATGGACTGTAAATTGGATTTTTTTTTTTTTTTTCCAATGAACGAGCAAACGGAAATTCATCAGGTTAGTCCGTAAGTCATGCAACATATCTCTTTGCTTTCCCCTCCTTATACCCAAAAATGCAATTTGAATTGCAGCAGTTGTTCTGTGATTATTGGTGCATCAAACTGCAGTTATGCTTTAAATACCTGCCTGAAATTTCAGAAAGACTTTCCTGAGGGATTGCAACAATAAGTTCAAATAGTTGCAAGCAACTTCCAAGACAGTTTCAGTCATTTAATACCAGGATAGTAAATATGTAGTTAATTTAATCAATAACATTCAGTACATGAAAGACAAAGATACACATGACAGCTAACAGACATGAATTTCCTGGATATAAAAGAAATTCAGTTTTGTGTTTATATTTTCATTAATCTCTCCAGGAAAGGAACACTGCTTCGTGGTGTGGTCACTTAAGAGATATTGACTTTAAAGAATTTTAAAACAATTGGCTATTAGCCAGTAATATAAACCTATATGGGAAGCATAACCCGTGAGGGAACATTAACTAAATGTGCCTAGTGCACACAAAAAAATATTGTACTGTGGTGTGTTTGAGTTGGCTTAACTCACAGAATGAAATTGGAATAGCTGTCTATATTATCAGAGGAAAGTGTGTGTTCAAAAAGAATTGTAAACTAGTGCCAATTTATCCATGACTATAATATTTCTGTCAAATTCCATTTGCTCAGTTAACTGACTTCATAAAATTTGATGAACCAGAATAAATAATTGTTCATGCTGTAATGGCTTACATTGCCTTGAAAGTTTTAGGAGGGGTTATTTGTTAATATTTTGAGTATAAACACACAGTATATTCAAAGAACAAATATATTCTTTGTGTATTAACCTCTCTTTGTATGAAATTAACCCATCCTGAAAAACCTGGCAAACAGGATTGCTGCATAGAAACTAGCCTACCTTTCAGAGATGTATAAAACTAAGAATTAGCACACCATAACTTCTCTGATGCAGAAATCCAGAATTTTGAGGATGGAAGTAAGTGTTGATTGCACCTTCAGCATTGAGGAGTTTTTTACTTTGCAAAATCTTGATTCTGTAACCTAAACTATGAAGAAATGGGTTAGGGGGTATAATTTCAGTAGTGTTACTTCTCATCATAATGCATGTTATATTTCTGGTTAAATAAATGAAAAATGCTGTTCAGAGAATCTGTCAGAATAGACAAGTTTATCGTTTGGTTTTGGGTTTTTTTTCTAGTAAATAGCTGTCTAGATTTTTTTCTTCTTCTTGCAAGATTTTTCTTAAGATTGCATTGGCCTTTGTGTTCTGTGGAATTTTGTACCCAGGACTGTAGTTAACTGGTTTAAGTAATTTGAGAGCTAACTAAGAATGAACAATGCAACAAACCAGTCTAAAGAAAAGAAGCTACATAGCCAGGGGCAGATGACCTTACAGAATTTTAAGTATGCAGGGGTTAATGTTTATCCCTGGTTTGCTCTGTTAAAAGAAACCAAAGCAGAAATGAAGATGTTTAAATATTACAAGACTACAAGAGTCCTGTCATGAAGTGGTTATCAAAGAAATAGTAAGATGGAATAGCGGAGTCAATCTTGTCAAATTTAGTGCAAGGTGAGATGTCATAAAGTCCCAGCGTTTTCGTTTTGTGATTCATTGAGGTTTTTTATGGATGCACTGTAGGATATATCCAGAACAGTAAAATTATGGAACTACAAAAACTGTAATATGCTTAAGGCTAAATGTAAATTTTAAATTGCTTACTAATTATTAACCCCCTTCTCCTTGCCCAAGACTTTTTTTTAGAGAAGTAACAGGTTGTCTTAAAATGGAAAGTGCTGTAATTGAGACCAAAAAATTATTTTGGGAGCATTTTGAAAAATACTAGCTGTGTTTAAGCTGCTTAAGTCTGTTTCTGGGTCACGGGAGGCAGTGACTTAAGGAGATCTCTGAGGATAAAGTAGTACACTTACTACAAGTTTTTTTTTAGCCAGCAGAGGAATACTAGCAGGGGGACACCCTGCATTTCTCAAAGGAATATAATAAAACTAGAGCTTATGCTGGAATTAAGCTTAAAGTAGATAATCTCATTGACCGTTACGTTTCTTTCTTTACAGGGAGGTAGGGGGCAGAAGGGTGCATAAATTGGATGAGAAGTAGGTAAGATGAGGAGAAAAGGAAGGATGGGTAAAGAGGTAGAGCTGATGTGTAATGCTTGTATTCTCAGAAATAATATACTTGATCAACAATGAGTCTGTCAGCCTCCTGTTTTCTGGTAGAGAATGACTGCAAACAAAAAACTGTTTAAAGGGTCTTTCAGTAATGCAGATTTGAAATATTTATTCACTGAACCTAAGTGGAAGCCTTCTGCTACCCACCCTTATGGACTCTGGTATGGATCTGTTGGTAAATGATTTCAAAATGCTGAAGCTGTATTCCCTTCATATGGACTTGGGCAGCAACTGAATTGACAGTTTTGGTAATTAAAAATTGCCAGCGGTGGTTTCAAAGTTAATAAAAGCAGGTGTCAAATTATACCAACTGATGGGTATACGTTTCCAGTATTGAGCTTGAAATGTTATTTGTCTCCCACCACATTATCCCTTTGTCTCTCCCTGGTTCTTAAGCATTTGCAGTTCTAGGATATTGCTGACCAGCTGCATTGAGTGAGTTCTGGAGGACAGAAAAAGCTGCTGATGAAAGAACAAGATGGTCTCCTTTGATCACAGGACTGCATTTTCCACTTACCAAATTTTAAGCATATAACAGCAGTGCTTGAGTTATATGCACTAATAAAAAGAAACCCATAAGTCTTGCATTTTTGAATTCCAATAATATGGAGCCAAGGAAAGACAGATTTGAAAGTGTTTCTGTGGTGTCAGCTTAATATGTAAAATAAATCACACTTGTATTTACAGAAATTTGAGTGGATGTGAGGGAATTACGAAAAATTATATGGCAACCGCAAGCTGGCTAGCACTTTCTTTAGAGACTAACATTTAAATTTTATTGAATTCTCACTGTCAAAGAATAAGGATATTTTAATTTATCTTGATACTTTTTAGATTTTTTTTTCTTCTTTAAAGTTTTTCTCCTTGCCTGAGTTAGTATATTTAGTTTTATTTAGTTAGTATATTTACTTTGTATACATGGTGTCCAGAGGAAGTTTTCTATTATTTTTAAAAGTTTTGTCTTACAAAGTCAGTACTGCAGCAGTGTAATAACTTTTTCGTTTTTAGGATCTTAACGTACACCTTGAAGATAAAGTCTACCTTGCGGGAAACATTTTTACCTTAGCAGACATATTGATGTACTATGGATTGCATCCTGTCATGGTAAGTGTTCTGTGCATTATTTTTATACATACAACTATCATAATTGTTGTTTATCTATAGGGCAGGTTATTGTTCTAGAAGTTGACCTACTGTATTGATCAGAATAACATTTGAGAGATGGCTTATAGGAACTTCAAATGAAACTTGGTTTTAAGTTGTTCATTTTTTCTTAATATTTAGCTATGGATCTGTCAGAAGTATATTATCTCTAGTGTCCAGAACTTTTCAATTTCATTTTCTCTGCACAGTGTAACAAGGACCATACCTATATCTCTGCATTTCTAGGTATAAGGACTTTTATCTGTTCATCTAAAACTTGACTGCTTACAGAAGTACATGGGGAAATAAATAAATGAAACTGAAAGGGTGTGTCAGAGTGAAAGTACTAAATTTGTTAGTGTCAGAGAAGTGCTGCTGGTGCTATGAAAGATGTACATAAATTAAGTTCGTGAAAGATAAATGCATGTTAAAACGTGAGCCATAACAATGTCATTTGTATTTCAAGTCTTAATGGTAGGACTTGATAACATGCAGAATATAAAAATTACATGGAGAGCTGATGCTTAGGAGGAATAAAAAAGTTTGTAGTCAGTGGAGTTGATGAGATTCTTCATAGTCAGCTCAGGGTTTACTATGAAGTGCTTATGATTAATTGCACATCGGTTCTGAACCGTGGTAATTTAAAGATGAAGTAGCCGAAGTTATTTGGAGTTTGGTGGCTAGAATGTGGTTGTAAAGGAATCTTTCTTCTCTGGAGTGGGTGCTACTAAACAAACCAAAGGCCTTATACAGAAAGATCTGTGTCATTCTTGGGAGAATATAAAATCCATCAGTTTCACATTAGAAAATTGTGGGGAGGGATAATTGGAAAAAGATGCCTCTGACAAATGCACATGAGTCTGAGAATTGATGAATTATATCAACTGAGTGAATGGTTCTCTTATGTGATTAAAAGCTCTTGGGGAAGAATGCTATACTTCAAAGGGAAAGCTGAGGTGGGGATTGGGGTACGATCAAGTAGTGATATATACATGTACTTAAGTTCTATCTCATTTTTGGTATCTTGACAGTCCAGGACTAAAAGTTCAAATGAGAGGGTGTCAAGCAGAGGAAAGGGAAGGGAAGCATCATTTCAAAAGGTTTTAGAAGACACATTAGAGTAAGTCACTTAGAACTAATTCTGTTAAATCTTACTTGCCTTGTAAAATATCTTAAGCAGCAGGATAAGTGTGTTGACTAGTGTATCAGAATGGGTTACCTTTCACACAGGATATGTAGATATAGAAAAAACGTAAGTAGTTTCTAAAAATATGTTCTGTATGAGTTCAAATGAGACATGTTTTATAAACTTTGGCAAGGGAAAACCAAGCGTATTTTAAATTTAAGAGTTTGCTCTAGAGTAGGCCACCTAATCAAGAAGAAAAGATACAAGTTATTGCTTTGGGAAATAGAACAGATGGTAAAAACAAATGACTTAGTGCTCCTGGGTGCCTGCAACCATCCAGACACTACTTGGGACAAGTTTATAGTACAGCATCTGTTTCTAAAATGTTTGATTTCATGGAAGATAGTGTTCTGAATCAGAAGGGTATAAAGGGCAAATAATGGGGTGTGTATCCTAGATAAAGGGGAGATCTAGAAGCTACTAGCTAGGAATTACTTGTATTTTGAAGGTTTCAGAAATAATTAACATTAGTACTTAACTACAGAGGTAAGAGCTTGGAAGTGTAGTATCCTGTGATTTTTTTTAACTGTAGTTATTATTTTTATTTTTTCTTTAATGAGAAGACATCCAGAGATGCTTCTCTGCCCTAAGCTTTAAGGAATAGGAAGTGGGGAAAACTGCTGTATGTGTTAATGGGATGTCATGCAGGGAAGCAGTTTGTCATATCTGCTACTGTTTCAGCTAAGCCTTGTGCGAAGTATCAATGAATGTTTTCTCTATTCCTTCAAGAGAGGAAGTAGAAACAGAAAGCATGTGGTAGAGAAGCCCACAGTTCTTGTGGTCCGTCAAGCTGTCTAGAAAATTGATCTGATTGTTACCAATGATGACCTTTAGGATTAATCTTTCTGCTTTTGATAGACTAACAAATACGTGCTAGCACAGACATTAGTAATGGAATACTCTAAATATTAGTGACATACCTTGATCATCCTGAATAAGCCAAGTATTATTAAAACTTCAAAAACATTTGATGCACATTTCATTGGGAACGTTTTTAAGACCACCCAATTCTGTTGCTTACTTCCTACACATATGGTTTCATCATCGTTTCTCAGTGTTTCTGAATATAGATCATGCATCTTTGTATTCCTCCTGTCCTCCCACCTACATTTCACCCTTCCCATTATCCATGATGGGTTCTGAAACCTAATTTTTCACTGTCCAGGTGTGTCCCTCTGACCTTATTGATAAGTTTGTCTGCTGAACAGCAGCAACTCTTAACTTTGCAGTTCGTATGCCTTTCATTATTCTTCTCCCTTCTAGTTACCTCAATAATCACAATAGAACTGTGTTTAAAGGTCCATATTGTAGATGAGTGGGAGTTAGATTCATAGGTAGTGTTTCAGACTTGAAAGTGTTTCAGTCTTGTAGAGTGTGTTTTGAGTCTATTAACTAGAAATACACACTTGTAATAATAAGGCAGGAATTAAATTGTTTACAGTGTTGGCCTACATCATAATATAGGTCACTAACACCCAGAAAGTATACTACTTTATACTGTCTAAATGAGCTTTTTCAATCACATTGATTTATATTGTCATACATAACTCCCTGTCTCTATGCATCTAGTAAAAATATTGTTGGTTTTAGACATGTTGTTTGCTTAAATACATATGTGGATAAATATGATGAATAATGCAGTTCTGCTAAGTTAAAGCACAGACTGCAGAGAAAATATGAATTCAGAAGCACTGCTTCAGGATAGCTCAGGCAATCAGTAAGCATTAAATTTACCCTGTGGTAATGAACTTGGGCTTTTTATTTTTTTTTTTTAAATAAAACAAAAGTTTCCCTGTGTTTTATTCTTAAGTATTTTCAAACAGCATAAGTCCAGCTCTGTATAAGAGAAATAATCAATACAAAGGTTGATATGTTTTTTTATACTTGAAAAATTTTGTCAGAACCGAAGAAGTTGTCTCATCTGTATGTCTGACTTTAAAAATTTCTTTAATAAGGTCTGGAAAATAACTTATGGGTGATATTTATATCTGCAAATGGAATAAGCCTCAGTCAAAATCTTGGGGTCAAATCAAGTCCAATGAAATACAAACCAAAGTTCTCACAGTCAGAACTGCTAATACTGAACAATAATGAAACTGCAATAGTAGTTTATTTTTCAGTTAATTTTTTCCATAATGAACATTCCTGTTATTAACAGATTGCCATCAATTTTTGGTAATATTCACTGATGTGCTGCTTATCTTGGTACTGGGATAATAGACTTTCCTTCTAAAGAATGATGCTAGAAATGGTACTTAACTGTCTTTTTAATTCAGTTTTTACTTTCAAGAAAAGATTTCATTTTAAGCATGCTCTATTAACAGCAGAAAATTAGTCAAAACTATGTGAAAGCACATGTATTACACTAACTACCCCATTAAACTGTTCTGTTTTATTCTCAATATCTAAAGGCTAAATTTAAAAACTGAGATAATATCTTATTATTTGCTTGATGCTGATGAACTTCAGGTGTAGGCAGGTATTTTTAGACTTCCCATGCAAATGCAAGGTCTGGGAACAGGAATTTATGCCTGCATCCCCAGTGCTACTGAAAACAAATATAATTAAAGCTTGTGTATTTATACCCCTTTTAGAAACACTTCTAGTTGCATTATATGAGGACCACTTTGGTTACCCTCTGAGCTTTGTGGTGGAAGAATAAGACACCTCTCCTTTTTCTATCCATGGCATAAAAAAAAAGCCTGTCAAATTGAGTGTCTGCTTCTTTGCTATTAAAATAATTGCTTTAATAGCAAATAATTATTTTAACAGCAGAACAGCAGACTTTCTTAACTTGGGGGAATTATCTAATTTAATGAGTAAGAACGGAAAATACCCATCTAACAAAGTGTTGTAAAAAAATGCCATAGAAGTGATCTCTAAACAATTAACCTAAGAATTATGTTCTGAGAAAAAAGTAGAGCATGCCACAAAGTGCTTTTTAATATATTTCACTGATAGAGTACATTATGTAAATAAGTAAAAATATCTTACTTGCTGCATGTAGAGTACAAAAGGGATTCTGTTATTAGAGTAGCTTATGGTTTTGCCCTTCAGATGTGTTTTTCACTGCATTAACAGACTTGAAGAGGACTAGTTCTCCAGACTATTTTTTATTTACATCAGAGAAATGCTGAGATCGAGAATTATCAGTATAAAATTATGGGGAGGACATACTGTATCTTCTGGAATATCTGAGGTTCAGTTCAGTCTTTTCATAGCCAAGTAATTACCTGTTAAAGACTTTGAAAAGGGGTACTGTAATAATAACTTTAACTGTACAACATTCAGGGAACCTAAAGTGAGAGTATTTTCAGTACCTGCTTATACTTAAATGCTTTCCTCCATTTTCAGTAATTTTATACAGCCTTAGAGTACACAAGTTGGTCTTTTCATGCTCTGTGTTGTTTTGTAAATGTTTCTACAGCTTCATATCAAGCACCAGCTTCCAACCACCATTAATTATAATAAAACGCAGGTGATGAAAAGCATATTCCCCTAAGTGGTACTGCATGGGGTGGGGATTGTCCTGAATATACTTTACTTGTAGAAGCTCAATGATTTGTGGAGCACTTGGTGTTACATTTCAATAGCTTCTACTTGTTTGTAATGCCTTCCAAAATTCTGGACTTGTTTTTCTTATCAGTGTTAGGTTCTTCTGCTTGGCTAATGCTGATTAACTCTCATGTTTCTAGCTCAGAAAAAAATATGTGGCTGTGTTCTTAATTTATTTTTCTGTGCACCTCTATCAGACTGTACAGCTATAGGGATAGTGTGTACATTTCCATGCCAGCAGCAAGAACAGCATATTTTCTCATAGTGCCTGAACTGGGGTTTGTAACAGTTCAGAATTGCAGAAGTTGTAGAAATACGTGTGGTGCTATTGCATTCTGGCAGGTGTGTCCTGTAGGAAGAATAACTACTTGCATATAGGAGCAGCTGCAAGATCCCTGCTTTTGGGTCATTGCTGCAGTTACTGTGCTCTTAACTTACTGTTAATAGAGCTTTGATGCTGTGTGGCATTGATTTAGGATTCCTTCCTACGCATCCTTGACATTCTTATTTTTCTAGTGGTCTGCTATATATATTTTTCTGCTGCCTATACATATTTCCTTTCTACCTCTGCACATTTAAAGCTTTACAGTTCTAAGTCAAATCTAGGCTGTGTGAAGGAACAGTAAGGAGAAGTAGTGATGTTACAGGCAATTATTGAAATTAAAAGAACTGGCGTACCATGAGGTGAAATTTAACATGAGACTTAATCTTGAATACCAGCTTTTCACTTGTACAGCTGAGTAAATGAGTATATATGGCTTTTTAAATTTTTTTGTTAGGAATGTATTTGTTTCCAGCTGTCCTGTGCCCAAGATCAAATTTGCAGTGAGCCTGCATTATCCACAAAATCTGGTGTTTATAGAACAAGGCAGAAGGAATATGCCATCTGTTTAGTTTTTGAGGAGAGGATTTACCTTGATTAGCTTTAGAAGTCTAAACATGAAAAATACTAGGCCTGTCTAGCTAGTGTGCTGTCTCTCAAAACTGTTCTCCACAGGTGTGCCAGTTTTCATTGACTGCACGTGTTGTCAAGATGACTAAGTTAAGCTTGATGGCTGACTTGGCTAACTGAAAATGAAGTGAAATGAATCCCGTGCTGGTTGGTTTAAGTATTGGTGAGATAAGATATGGTAGTTGATTTGAAGATCACATTTTGTTCCTGATGCAGTTTTTTGTCATCTGCTTTGAGGACTTCCTCATTTGTAATTCTGTTTTAGTAGGTTAATGTGGGATTATTGTCTAAACTGATAAGCTAACTTCATTACAGAGGAATGTGGAAACCTAAAATTGCTAATCAAGGAACAGTAATACAGGAGATATGGCATGGGAATAGTTCTTCTATAGCTGCCTTTAAGGACTCTGAGGTAATAAAAGACTTTGTAGTGAAAGTCAGATAAAAGTAAAGGTAGGAAGGTAGGCTTGAAGTTCTTCATTCATTTTAGTGACAATTCCTGTGGCAAGGAGGTGTTGCAATAGCTGTGTGGTAGTTGGAGGCTTCTTCCTGACTGATCTGTTAGCCGTTTATATCTCTGTTAATTTAAGCAAGTGACTGTGCTGTTGACTTGAGAACTCTGGTGATGAAAAGGATTTCTAACTGTAGAAGTGATAGCACTTTGAATATGTTTATGAAGTAGGAACAGGCTTCCAGTTTGTTTTACTGTGGTAATTTGAATCATGCCATTGTTGTCTTAACTGTTCAGATATGCCAGCTCACATAATTGTCATGCTGTGCTGTTCCTTGTTGTATGGCTATTGCTAAAAATGTAAAACAGCTTTCAATTTTTCTCTCTAGTCTGAAGTTGTGAAAAAAACTTATTCCTGTACTTACAATGCACCTTGAAATAGAAAGTTGTCACTTTACCTGTGAGGCAAGACCAGTACTAGATTAATATGGAACACTTCTGCGTGTTGTGAAAAGCTTCCCTACCACTCCTAATACAGTGTAGAATCACTGTGAATTGATAAACACGTTAAATTTAGGCAAGTGAGTGCCCTTTTTCCCCATCTGTATCATAGGAAAGTGTATTCCACCCTCCAGGTCTGTTAATTCGAGTATACTAGGTACGTATTTTGGGCTGTGAATTTTAATGTGTGAAATTAGAATAGAATACTACTGGACTGTTAACAGCTCATATGTGAGTTGAAATCAGCTGTAAAACTGTCTGCTTTTATTTTACTTTACTACATATTATGACATTAATTATGCAGTGCCTTGGATTATCGGTGCTTTGTATTTCTTCCCCATGCAGGTGGACCTCACAGTGCAAGAAAAGGAGAAATACCTTAATGTGTCTCGTTGGTTCAATCACATTCAACATTATCCAGGTGTCCGACAAGATATGTCTAATGTCATCTTTATCAAGAACAGATTATACACTAACGCTCTTGAAGGAAAATCTTAATGTCATGTTGGAAGGGTATTTGGGAGTTTAGAAGTTACGCTGTCCAAAACCATTAACTTGCAAATACTGTTTTGTAACCCTTGGTATGTGAACCCAAACTGTTGATGCCTCTTAATACAATCGCATTGAATTGCTATTGTTCATTCATGAATTTTAACTAGTTAAAGTATTGTATAGTGTCTGATTAAATGCAGCAATGGCAGAAAGATGGAAATTGAGTTTTAATTCACTATTTTTTAAAAATGAAAAGTTCTTTCAATTAAACATGCAAGTATTTAATAGGACCATGTTTAAACATGGTCTTTATAGGAAAGAATTAGTTATTTTCTTTCAATTATTCATTCCTGCTATTTATTGAATTTGTCCCGCTTTCTTTTCATTTTGTTTTCCATGGATATTTACACTAGTTTTGTAAGAGTTAAGAGCTATATTGTGTGCCAAGGATGTGAAAAAAGGGAACACTCAAATGTTACAAAGTATTTATGTGACTGAATAAATTATTTTAAAACTATATTGGCTTAATTTGGCTGTGAAACCTTTTTGTTTTTCTTCAGTGAAGAAAATGAAGTCCTTAAGGTTAGTTCATTTGCTACTTTATTTTGTCGTATATAGACTTCTCTTTTGATTCTAGAAGTGTTTTCTTTCAAAGTGGGTAACAAAGTTACCATTTCTAAAGATTTTTGCATATGGTATTTCCACACAAGTGCAAATGTTAAGTTTCAAAGTCTTAAAAACAACAATGACAAAAACACAACAAAAAAACCGACCCCACAAACAAACAAATGAACCACCACCACAACAACAATGCAACCGCTACACACCACCCCAAAAAAAAACCTTCAGCTTAAGATAATTATGGGCTCATGTGTCAAGTTCACTCTGGATGTTTTAAAGTTGGTTTTGAAACCAAAGAAGCTATTGTTGAATCAGACACTTGGACAGGTAATTTCACTGTAGAATGTGATCCCTCCTTTTTTATTAACAAATGGAAGTGCTAACACGATGCCCTAAGGATACATCTGGATTGGGTAATTAACCTTCTACACAAATCATTTAACATTGTTTTAAAACATGGAAAAATATTTTAATATTGTGATATTTTAACTTATAGACTTCTATTTCGCTTTCTACAGCAGTGTTCAGTAAATACCTATTGAGTTATGCTTTCTTTTGTCTTAACTTGTGCGCAGCTTTCAGACCCTCTCACCCTGCAAGGTAGATATAAACATATCTCAGACACTTGTTTGAGTCTTTTGAATGCTACAAGGCCTTAAGAAAAAAGTAAGTCAATAATAAGATGAAGTAATCAAAATATATCCTTACACATGAAAGGACAGAAAAAAAATTGCATGAATAAACTTAACATAGACTGACTAGAACTCTCCAGCGAGTGTTTTGTGTATATACATAGCTTCCTTAAAGGGATTATAGGCATAGAGTTACTTATAGGAATGCCTTATATTATTAAAAATGAAAATATTCTTGTTTGATTTGAAACTGTTCTCATCTTCTGCTGTTTCTCCTGTTAGTTACTCTTGTTCCTTGCTATGAGAAGCAGATCTTGCATACTTAATTTTGAAGATCTTACAAGAGTAAGATCTTACAACTACCTGAAGGGAGGTTGTGGAGAGCTGGCCTCTTCTCCCAAGTGACAGGGGACAAGATGAGAGGGAATGGCCTCAAGCTCCGCCAGGGGAGATTTAGGCTTGAGATTAGGAAAAAATTCTTCACGGAGAGGGTGGTTAGGCATTGGAACAGTCTGCCAAGGGAGGTGGTTGAGTCGCCGTCCCTGGAGGTGTTTAAGGTGAGGGTGGATGAGGTACTTAGGAGCATGATTTAGGGATTGGTGGGAATGGTTGGACTCAACGATCCAGTAGGTCTCTTCCAACCTGGTTATTCTGTGATCTGCCAGTTCCCTCAAAACTCTTGGGTGGACTCCATCAAGCCCCATAGACTTGTGGGCATCTAGCCAGGCAAGCAAGTCTCTGACCACCTCCTCTTGGACTGTGGGGACCTCATACTTCTCTTCTAACCCCTGGGGTTGTGCACAGAGGGAACAATTTTCCTTACTGTTAAAGACTGAGGCAAAGTAGGTATTGCGTACTTCAGCCTTGTCTTCATCCCCTGTTACTGTTGTTCCCTCTGCATCTACTAGGGACTGGAGATTCTCCCTAGTTCTCATTTTACTGCTGATGTATTTGTAGAAAGACTTTTTGTTGACTTTCACAGACTTGGCCAGTCACATTTCTAGTTGGGCCTTAGCCCTCCTGACTTTTTCCCTGCAGGTTCTCACTTCCTCCCTATAGTCCACCCAGGATGCCTGCCCCTTCCTCCAAAGGTTGTAGACCTTCCTCTTCCTATTGATGTCTCTCAGGACCTCCCTACTCAATCATGCTGGTTTCTTACCCCGCCGGCTACTTTTCCGGAACTTGGGGACGGCTTTCTCCTGAGCTGCTAGGAGTTCCTTCTTGAAGAGCTCCCAGCCCTCATGGACACCTTTGCCCTCAAGGAGTGCCTCCCATGGGACTTTTCTGACCAGCCTTCTGAACAGCCCAAAGTCTGAATGAGTATTGCTCTCTGAAAGTTGAGGGCGACTGTTCTGCTAACCTCCACCTTCTTATCTCACCCTGCACCGAGAACTCTATCATCTCATGATCGCTTTGCCCCAGGCGTCCTCCAACCCTCACATCCCCCACCAGTCCTTCTCTGTTCACAAACAGCAGGTCCAGGAGGGCACCCTCCCTTGTTGGTTCGCTCACCAGCTGTGTGAGGAAATTGTCTTCCACACACTCCAGGAACCTCCGGGACTGCTTCCTTTCTGCTGTATTATACTCCCAGCCTATATCTGAGAAACTGAAGTCACCCACAAGGACTTAAGTTTTGTAAAGTGTACATGCAAATCTTCATCATTGAAATAGCAGCCTACATTACAGCCAAGAACACTGAAATGAAACCAGAGGTAAAAATATTGCTGAAAACAATACCATCATCTTTTCAGACAATTTTTGTAGGGATGATGCTATGAAATGTCTTTTTTTTTTCTTTTAGTCCCAAAGAGCTGCTGTTTCCAAGTGTGGGGATTTCTCTAGGTGTCTACATGCTACTGCTGCAGTATCCCCTAGCCTCTTGTGCCAGTTTTGTTTTCTCTGGTGTAGAACAGAAGTGCTCTTTGCTACTGAAATGTTTTAAAAAATAACAAAATGTTCAGTTACATAAAGATGAAATATTTGGAAGTAGATTGGTAAAATTTAACTCTATACTTTCTAAAAGGCATTTGATCATTGTCCTATGCTAATTCGAGCATTTCAATTTACTCTCCCCTGTATGGAGAAACGTATTAGTGGTAGAGGGTTAAAAGCAGAGAAGGATGAATTGAGACTTTATCTTTAGAGAGATGACTGGGAAAACCAGATGGTATTGATTTTCTTCCCTCTCCCGCTTTCTGTCTAATGCCTTTTGATCATCAAGGACAACTAAATATGTAAAAAACCCTGAAAAATCATAAAAATGTAACTGGGTCTACAAGAGAGATTTGAGGTACATTTTTTATGATGATACTTCTTGCTATTTACAGGTGAGATGTAGTGTATGTGAGCTCTCAGATTAACATTGATGGTCTGTATAGAGTGTGCATGGGTAAATGTTCTGCTGGTGCTAAAGCTACTACTGCTTGTCTTTCTGTTTCTGCAATAGTCATTCTGCATTCACTGAACATTAGTAAAAGTGACTTTCTTCCCATGCAACCCCTTTCTCCTTTCTTAAAATTTCAGTTGCTGAAGGGCACGGTAAAGACTGTGATGTTATACTTCTGTTGCTTCGCAGTTTGATGATGATGATGACCACAGTGATGTGTGGAATTTATTTTCACAGCATTTCATGAGCAGTGACACTCTCATTTGTTAGTGTTTCTTCGCTCTTATTTGTTAACATATCTCATCATTGCAGTGTTATTATTTTGCATAATTGTTCAATCTAATTTATTTAAGGGGCCTGACATGTTATGGTCTTTTAAAAATGTGCCTCTAGGACTTGAGGTTGTTGCCATATGGTGAGATAGTGCCGCATGACAACCTTTCAGCAACTGAAGAATTCAACACTGAAAAAAATATGATCATTTTAAGTGTTCAGTGAAATCCTACACTTGCCTCTTAGACTTGTCTTTTTCCTCTTGATGCCAAGACGGCCACTGTTTGCATACAAGACGGGTTGAAACAGATGTTCAAGTATTGCGTCAGATATGTTAGAAATGAGCTGATGGTTTTTAGTTGTCTTTGTATATGTAACTTCATTTTCAAGTGAGAGTTCACTTTGACTTCAGAAGTCTCTAGGGGTAGTTGTTGCACTGAGACTTATAACTGTACAACATTTATAATTATATATAACTGTATGTATAGCCTGGAGTCCTCAGCACAGAAATGACATGGATCTGTTAGAGTGAGTCCAAAGAAGGGCCATGATGATGATTGGAAGGCTTGAGCACCTCCCATACAAGGACAGACTGGGAATTTGGCATGTTTAGCCTAGAGAAGGATCCAAGGAGAACTTATAGCAGCCTTCCAGCATTTAAAGGAGGCCCACAGGAAAGATGGGGAGGGGCTCTTAATCACGGCATGCAATGATAGGACAAGGGGTAACGGTTTTAAGCTGAAAAGGGGGAGATTTAGCTGAGATATTGGGAAGAATTTTTTTCCTGTGATGGCGATACAGTTGGACTCAATGATCTCAAAGGTCTTTTCCAATTTCCAACCAATTAATTCTATGAAGTGCTGGAACAGGTTGCCCAGAAGAGGTTGTCGATGCCCTATTGGAGATTTTCAAAGCCCAGTTGGATGGAGGTTTGAATAACCTGATCTTGTGGAAGGTGTTGGAACCAGATGATCTTTAAGGTCTCTTCCAACCCAAACCATTCTATGATTCTAACAGTGACTTATATGAAAATGCAGGTTTAATTAGAGAAGAGTGAGTAGGAATGAGAAATTTGAGATGATCTGTATTACAGTGAACAAAAAACCACATCATTCCAGTTTAAGACCTGGGTACTAGGAAAATCTGACTATTCAGATGGAACTGAAGTATAGGCTTTTCAGCAGCAAAACTGTAAGGAATTTTTTAACATAGCTTAAATGTATAACTTGCTTTTTGTCAAGTTCCTTTTGTCTCATCAGTGATTCACCTACCAGGTTTGCATCTCAGTTTTTCACAAAGAAGCCAGGTTAGCCTGGTTAACTTCTGGTTAACAATTGCAGCAATCCAATCAAGCAAGTTTGTTGCCTTTCTTCGTTAGCCATTAACAGTAAGTACTTGATTTCAAGAGGTTAGCACTTACTGAATTGCCAGAGATTCTTTGGGTAGAATGCGTAACATTTGGATGGTGCAGTCTCCTAGCTAGCATGGTAGCTCTTTGACTGCAAGGAGTGGTGTTTCCACATCTTATCAATCTTTTTTTTTTTTTTTGTCTTGTAGTCCTTCTCTGTAGCCTATCCCACCCTCTTCAGAGTATTTTTAAACTGAAGAGGCCTTCTCAGGAAGACTATATCTGAATCTCTGAAAAAAGAAATGGGAAACTTGATTTTTTTGTAAGGTACATCTTAAACTTCCCATAGGTGTTAGAGCTCATTTTATCAAGAATCTTGATAAAATAAGTCTTCAACTTCCCTTTGTTTCTCTTTCAATTAAAATTATAGCTGATAGAAGAGTAATTGACTCTAAAACGTGGGTGTGGATCATGGGTTATTAGCAGGAGGTTGAGAATAAAGTTTAAGATGGATGTGAATACTTCACAGTTGAACTAAGACACTCATGTATGTTAACTATGTTATATGAAAATGTTACTTCTAAGTGGTTTTGTCCATAAAAAAAAGCACCCAAGTAACATTACACATGATAGCTCTAGAATATGGGCATCTTTATTCTCATCTTGGTTAAAAAGCAATAAATGATCGAATCTCCACTACTCAGTGTTGATTTGGAAGGACAAAATTAAAAAGATCAGCTGAGAGAGATGAAAATACAGGAATAGATACACCTATGAAATCATTATCAAGAAACAGAGTGCAAGCTCTGGTATTCAGAGATCTGGTTCGTATTCTTTCTGATCTGCTAGCATCTGCTGTTTGCATCTTTGCAGGTGATTTATGGTTTGCCTGCTGCATGAATGCTGAAGTTGGTAATACAGACATTACCATTATTTTTCTCCAAGTAAATTTGCATTCATGTGGCCATAACTCGATGTTATAATTGTACGTGTATAAAGAACCTCTTATGTAATTTTTTTACATTTTTTTTCCTAGGACTAGGGATATGTAGGCCTAATTTTGGGGGTTTTTTCCTTTTGGTTTTCAAATTTATCACTTCTTTTAATCTTTGGTGTGTTTCACAGTCTTTAACTTCTAAGTGTAATTGCAACAATGCAGCTGCTTAATGGATTAGTACATCTACTATCTTCCCCCTAAAAGCAGCATTTCTTCTTTACATCTAAAATTGGATCATGCTTCTGCAGTCCCCAACAGACATATTGGCCATACACCTGAGCACATTTACTCACTTGGTAATCTTAATTTTTGTTTTGAATTTATGAAAACTGAATTGTATTTTACACTATATTTTTTTGTGCTTGAATTTTATTGCAAAAGATATGTGAGGAGAGATGTCATCACATGCCTCTGCTGCACCAAGCTCTGAAATTCAGGCTGGGTCTTTGTATCCCACCACTTCATGTCTTGAGTATTAGATGTATAGTACTTCAGAGCCCAGCTTCGGGGCAACTTACAAAGATAGCACAGGTTTGGGAGAGGAATTGATTTTGTAGCAGGGGTTACTAGTTGCTGCCTTGTGCTGGTTCCTGCAGGCGTGGCCTTCATTTTCCATGCTGGTAGGAACGTAAAGCTACTATGTGGCAGAACACTATGCATCCCATCTCTCACTTTGCAGGCAGGCATGAGGTGAGTAATGTTTCATTCCTGCTGCATCCAAAGGGTTCCTCTTTCCCTTCCTGTGCCACCCTGGCCCCTTTAGAAAGATTTTCATCTATTAAACTTTCCTTTCTCTGTTAGAAGAACTAAATCTCTTTCCACGTTTCCAGGCTGGTGATCTAATTTGACAGCTCGTCGGTGATGTCTATTCCACTTCAAAGAGGCAGGTAGCCTCGAGCTAGCCAGCTGCATTGTAGATTCTGCAGATTTGGCTTGCTGTTCCTGCTGGGTGTCATCTGTCTTCTGAGTCTCGCAGTGGATAATTTTTGTCCTCCCTAGCATCATCTGCCTGAGCAGTTTCTGCCTGGCAGGCCTGTCCGTCCAGGTTGAGCATCAAATACAGTAGCCATGCAGCTAATCTGACAAGGCACTTCTCCAAACAGTGCAGCCCCAGGCCTGCTTTGGCCAGCATTGCCATGGCAGCCTACAAACTTCCAGCCATCGTGGCCGTGGTTTCGGTCTCCCATCACGGCTGCAGCCCATGGACTTATTCTGCTGGCGCAAAGACTGTCCCTTGCTTTGCCCTCTTAAGGGCCGTCGCTCCGATTCCTCCCGTCTTGGCAGATGTTGCCTCAACAGGTTTGGGTTTCCCTGCCTGTTGCCGGCATTTGACTCGGACACCGCCACTTGGATGAAGCAATCCTTTAGTGAATTATCATCACTAGACAGCCTGTGGGGAAAATGACAGGACTCAGCACGTTCTTCTTAAGATTTTACAATTCAGAGTGCTGCTAACACTAATGGGAAGTGGCAGGGTGATCCCTAAAAGAGAAAGCGGGTTCCATTGCATGGGAAAAGTGACAGAGGTTGTTTAGCCCGTCTTCCAAAAAAATATATGATGACTGCATATGTTGATTTTCATGCTGCAAGCCATAGCTATTTCCATGTTTTTGTGACTTGATGACTACTTCCTATGAACTGACAGGTTAGGGGCTCTGCAAGTATTGTCTTTTTATAGCCTTCACCTCTAAGTCCTCCTAAATTCTTCTAAATATGTTTTAAAGACTATTTGACAGGGCAGTGAGAGTAAGTGTGGGGGGAGGACAGGGAAGCAGGCATAAATGCAGCAAATAAAGCATATTCTTGTATTCAAACAAAGGAGAAATGGTTTCAGGACAGTAATTGTAGAAACCAATGTACTTATCTGTCACAGGATTTGCCCTTGTGTTCGGTAATTCCAAACCTGACATTTGTGATGTGAATATGCTTTCCTAGAAATGCAGTAGTTAGAAACCCTCTTAACTACAGAATTTCCTCCTTAGCAAATACAAAGATAGCTGGAGCATAGGGCTTAGAGGGGGAAATAACTTGTCTGAGAGACTAGGAAAGGATGACAGCTAGACTGGAAAGGGATAAAATGAAAAGCTGAACAATTCTACCCCTACTTATTAGTGATCATCAAGCCAGCTGGAGTATCCTCCAGATATTACTAATATATAAGCACTAGTGTAATTTATAGGGGATTGTCAAATTCTTACATGCTTTGGATCCAAGTGGAAAAATATAAATTCTAACCTGTAGGTTACAAGAGATGGTTATTTTAGTGGGGGGGGGAAATATAAGTGAAAAGGAACAATATTGTTGCCTATTTAATATTTACAGAATACGTAAGAGTGAAGGAGTGAAAAACTATTTTAGATTATATATTTATGCTGAATTTAATAACTTAGTTGAAGTATTGAACATTTCCCAATATAAGATTCATTTTATTACTTACGCAAATTTTAACCATATTTTGACAGATTTTGAGGGACATATGTTCAACAAAACCAACTGACTCATTTTCAAGGCTGTGTTTAGAAGTTAATATGTATTGTCAAAGAAAAGAATTATTTCAGTGGGCGGTTTCTGGGCTTTGATGATGAGACACAGAATTCAATAACAGGAATTTTTGTGTCTGTTTTAATAGCTTCGTACAGTTAAAAAAGCCCTTTTTTTTACTCAGCCAAGCAATCGCTCCTACTTATAAAAGATATGCAGAATAGAACATGGGCAGAATTGATTTCTAACAAAGAAATACATACTACTACTATTTTCTACCAATAAAACAATAATTGTTGCAGGTAAAGAGATTCCTTTCAGGTATTCCAGGTCAGGGCACTGTACGTTGCAGCAGACTAATTTGTGGTCCAGTTCTTCCATCACTGACTGTAGAGATACCAACCAGTGTGGCATGTACTGCAGGGAACAAGGACCAAACTATGCATAAAACTACCTAAACTAAGCTGTTCTGAAAGTGAGTACACATAACATGACAAAAAAACCCCAAAAACCAAAACTGAAGAGTTTGATGTGCCTTAATTTGGGGGGGAAGGGGTATATTAAAAATATCCTGACACTCTCAAATGGTTTTAAAATAAATGTTATAGGGGTTTATGTCTTTTTTTCACCTTTTTTTATAGAACCATAGAATAGTTTGGGTTGGAAGGTACCTTAAAGACCATCCAGTTCCAAGCCCCCTGCCATGGGCAGGGACACCTCCCATCAGACCAGGCTGCTCAAGGCCCCATCCAACCTGAACCTGAACACCTCCAGGGATGGGGCAGCCACAGCTTCCCTGGGCAACCTGTGCCAGGGCCTCACCACTCTCATAGTGAAGAAATTCTTCCTTATATCTAGTCTAAATCTGCCCCCTCCAGTTTATAACCTTTGCCCCTAGTTCTGTCACTACCCTTCAGGTACTGGAAGGTCACTATAAGTTCTCCTCAGAGCCTTCTCTTCTCCAGGCTGAACAAGCCCAACTCTCTCAGCCTGTCCTCATATGGAAGGTGCTCCAGTCCCCTGATTATCTTTGTAGCCCTCCTCTGGACCCATTCCAACAACTCCATATTCTTCTTAAGTTGAGGATTCCAGAGCTGGACACAACACTCCAGATGAGGACTTACAAGAGAGGAATAGAGGGGCAGAATCACTTTCCTCAACCTGCTGGCCACTCTTCTTTTGATGCAGCCCAGGATATGGTTGGCCTTCCAAGCTGCGAGCGTACATTGCCAGCTCACGTCGAGCTGCTCATCAATCAGCACCCTCAAACTGATGACTGCTCCTAATTCTATTAGACTACAAGTTTAACAGTTTGCTATTCATGTTCACTGCACCCAAAAGCAAACAGACCTATCTGAATTTGATTCCTCCCTATTACTCTGCTCTTACGAGGCACCAACTGGAGTGCTGAATTCAGTTCTGGAGTCCTCACAAGAAGGATCTGGACCTGTTAAGAGCGGGTCCGGAGGATGGCCACGAGGATGATCAGAAGGCTGGAGCACCTCCCGTACGAGGACAGGCTGAGAGAGTTGGAGTCATTCAGCTTAGAGAAAAGGCGGCTCCAGGGACACCTTAGAGCAGACTTCCAGTGCATAAGGAAGCCTGCCAGAAAGCTGAGGAGGGGCTCTTGATCAGGGAGTGCAGTGATAGGACATGGGGTAATGATTTTAAGCTGAAAATGGGGATATTTAGACATTAGGAAGAAATGTTTTCTTGTGATGGTGGTGAGGCCCTGTCACAGGTTGCCCAGGGAAGCTGTGGCTGCCCCATCCCTGGAGGTGCTCGAGGCCAGGGCTGCAGGGAGGTGTCCGTGCCCGTGGCAGGCGGTGGAGCCGAGTAACCCGTAAAGGTCCCCCCCAACCCAAAACTTTCTGCGACTCTATAAACGCTTGTCTCTTCTCCTAAAACACAAACCAGCGAACAAGCGAGCCCTGAGATTTTTCCGGTGGGGTTTTTTTTTTTTTCTCCTTTGTTTCGCTCGCTTTGGTTTCCCTGAAGGAGGGCGCTACCCGAGCGGCCGGCGCGCGGCGATGGCGTCACACGGCGGCGCCGGACCGGAAGTGGTAGGGAGGGCAGCGCGGGCGCCGCCGCCGGCGCAGCGCCATGAGCGGGGCCGGCCCCGCGTCCCCCGGGCGGAGGGGGGCAGCTCTGCTGCCCGGCGAGAGGAGTCGGGAGGCGCTGGCGGCCGGGTCCCTGATCCAGCCCGTCATTAAAGGTAAGGGGAGCCACTCGCCCGGCTCGGTGCCCACTCCCTGCGCTGCCGGGGAGCCTGGCCCTGGGGAGGGACTGATCTCCTCAGCCGCTCCCCGGCGCCGTGACAAGACCTGAGGCACCGGAGAATCATAGAATAGTTTGGGTTGGAAAAGACCTTAAAGATCATCTAGTTCCAGCCCCTCTGCCGTGGGCAGGGACACCTCCCACTAGATCAGGTCATCCAAGGCCCCATCCAGCCTGGCCTTGAACACCTCCAGGGATGGGGCATCCACAGCTTCCCTGGGCGACCTGTCCCAGTGTCTCACCACTTTGATTGTGAAGAAATTCTTCCTTATATCTAGTCTAAATCTGCCCCTCTCCAGTTTATAACGATTGCCCCTAGTTCTATCACTACAAGTCTTTGTAAACAAACCCTTCCCAGCTTTCTTGTAGCCCCTTCAGGTACTGGAAGGTCACTATAACATCTCCTGGGAGCCTTCTCTAGGCTGAACAAGCCCAGGTTCTCCAGTCCACTGATCCTTTGTAGCCCTCTTCTGGACCCGTTCCAACAACTCCATATTCTTATGTTGAGGATGGTTTTCATGTTTCTGGAGTCCAGAAGCAGGATCTGCCACAGAGGCATTCCACTGCCATTAACTTTCCTGGGAAGCTCTTGTTTTTGTCTTTTCCACCGAAGCACCTGCATTTTGTCTTGGTGAATCTGTACACTGAAGCGTTTGAGCTTGGGAGTTTGCCTGAGTTAGGCCCCCATCCCTGGAGGTATTTAACAGGCAGGTAAGTGAGGTGGTCAGGGGTATTGGTTTAGTAGTGGACTGGTACTATTGGGCTTGATGATCTCAAAAGTCTTTTACAACCTCATGATCCTATGATTGGAAGTGGTTTCACCTATGCTTCATTTACTATAACCTTGTTGTGTTCCCCATGTATGAAATAATGATTCTGTGCTTTTTTTGACTGGGGTAAGAGGTACTTCTACAAATTCCTTGTTGACACAGTAGAGAGAGAGAGAGCCACAAGGAAGAATAAATGGCTGCAGATGGGAGGAAAAGTAGGACTATTCCTTTAGAAAGCAGTGCCAGTTCAGTATCAGTTTTAAAGTCCTTGGTGCCACTATGGTGTGTGTTTCTTGAAATAGTCTTAAAATGCTGTGCTATCAGGGTAATTTTAATTTAATGGGCTTTTTTCCTTTTCTGTATGATAGCTGAGCTAATATCTCATATGTATTTATGTTTTAAATTCAAGTCTTCAACCTTGGAATACAAGAAAATGAAAAGAAGCTTCTTTTGTAGTGAGCTTTCTTTTTGTCTTTAACTGCAGAAAACTCCCATACTCAAAGCTGTGAATCTGTTTTGTGCCACAGCCTTTAGTTCTGATCTGCATCAAGTTTTTAACATTGTCAATGTTTAAATAATGGGAGTTATACTGAGGAGGAGAAGGATTGAAATGGGGTGTGCTTAGAGATAAAAGAACATTCACCTTCGTAGAAAGGTGTCTGTGGCACTTAGAGTATTGATTCATTGCATTTTATCTAAATTGGTGGTTTGCTAAATAGATAGATGGTCTATGAATGTTATTCTAGTGCTCTTTTTATAGCAGATGTATTTGGTGAGCAGTACCACCTCTTGTATTGAAGTCTGGTGTGCTACCTTGAGTTGTGTAGTCTCGGATGGATGGAGTGTGAAAGAAAAACTAAAAATCTGATTTTCATTAATCTTCTAGATGTTGGGGAAATCTATTCAAGGCTACTGGATCACAGACCAGTAATTCAGGGAGAAATACGTTACTTTGTTAAAGAATTTGAAGTAAGTATTTTGTGTTGTATCGCATGCTGTAAAGTTCAGAGTCTGAGACCTTAAACAGTTTAAGCATCTTTTTAGAGATTATAATATGTACATCATTTTCTTTAGAAATACTTGGCACATATTTCTTGCCCAAAATAGTTTAACACACCTGTAGTGTATGTCTGCATCTTCAGTAAACAAGGCTGTAATTTAGGTCTTTCTAAATAAGAGGTTCTGAAAGGGGCATAAATATTTTCCTGCCAAAGAATGGCAGGTGTATTGATGTAGGAGACTGATGTAGTCCTAACATCTTAGAGAAGTCTAGTTTGTTCGAGGAAAATATTGTTGGCTGGTATAGGTTTATATCTCATTAAGAAACTGCTTTGTGCTTCGGCTGGATTCAGCTAGCACAATTGTAATTTAATTTTGCTTTAATTTTTTGTTCCATGGAAGAAAGTAATTTTTCTGGAGGAGAAGAGCAACGCTTTATGCTAGATAAGAAAACCATTAAAAACTGAACGAATGTTATCTGTTTGGCTGCAAGGAAGGTTAAAGTACAGGAAGTGTAGAAGTTTATACACAACTTTGCTTGAAAAGTGTAATTCAGTTTCCACAAGGTGGCAGCCAAAGTTTAGAAAAGCAGAATCTTGTGGCGACAAAAAGCTATTTCTGAACAGATTCTTACAGAACATGGAATTTAAAATTAGTCCTGAAAATACAGTTATACCTCAGACTTCTAGTGTGCAGATGGTATTAAAATGCTTCCCTTACCACCCACCATTGTATCTATTGTTTCAAGTAGGTCCAGTTTGTCTCTGTAGTGGTTTAGGAAAATAAATGCCTGAAGTAACATCATGTGAGATGTGTGTCTTATGGGCTAGAGAATCATAAGGAATTATTTCTTTTCTTTGTTTTTTCTGAAATAAGTTACAGGATACAGTAAATAGATCTACATGGCTTTTCACAGGAAGGAAATTTTAAACTCAATTACAAAATTGTAGCTCATATCTTTATAGTTATAATTCATCTATTTCTGTCATTGCACCTGAAGCCTTATTCTGTTTCTTAGACAAAATTCATATGTTCTTAAACCCTTTATTGAAATCTAGTTTCTTTTCTATACTTCTAGGGCAAAAATAGAAAGGAGAGGATTATTTACATTTTTACAATATAGAAACAAATGTGATTTTTTTGAAGAAATAGTAACTTGCATTCAGGAAATCTGTTTTATTAAGTGACTTCACTTGTCTGTACCTCTGTTTTTGAAGTTCTGGAATGGGTATGGTGATCTAGTTGCCCACTTCATGCGATGTGGTATTTTTTATGATCTAGAATTGCTTTATGATTAGCAGCTTTCAGTACAGGAATGCTTGTGTGCAGCTCTACTCTTAGCTGAAGAGGAAGAAAAAGATACTGCTGAGGCACTGGCACAGGTTGCCCAGGGGGAGCTGTGGATGCCCCAACCCTGGAGGTGTTCAAGGCCAGGCTGGATGGGGCCTTGGGCAGCCTGATTTAGTGAGAGGTGTCCCTGCCTGTGGCAGGGGTGGTTGGAACTGGATTGACTTTAAGGTTCCTTCCAACCCAAACCATTCTAATTCTTTGAAAAAGGGAAGGGGGCAGGCAGCAGCCTGGAGCAGATTTCAGAATCCTTTTCATTGTCTAAAGGAAAGTGCAAGCAAAATTCAGAGCGAAAGTAATGTTGTGACTTTAGAAATTGTGCGTTGTTTCTTCTTTAATGTAAACAGTAAAGCAAGAGCTTGTTCTTGTAATTAATCATGATCATCAGTGAACTAGAAGAACAGCTGCTTCTTTAGTCAACTGTGTATATTATATTTTAGTCTTGACTTCATTTCTTCAGTAAAAACAAATTTACTTGCACCACGCTAGATCAGGAAGGTCAGACATCAGGGAAGGAAAATCACCGCTATATTGTTTCACTGTAGCAGTTGAGTTATAAATACTCAGTGCTTTCAAGCTCTGTTTCTCTCTGTTGTTTTTGATATGCTTGTAAATTATCTACATAAAATTGTACAAATACAATGTTTTTATTAGAAAATACTAACTTTTCTCATAAGGGCCAGAAAGTGTCATACAAGATGTTTCTTTGGTTTATAAAGAATGGAGCATTATGTTCTTTTTTTCACAAAACTCTTTTATCAATTGTAGTAAATAAATGCAGCAGCACTTTAATAGACAACATATAGTCTTTGAGTTAAAGCTATTAGTTTAGGAACAAGGTAGCCATCTAATTTTAGAAAGTGGAATTCCTTGTTTGCCACTCACTGTCTTTCAATTCTTCTGGCAGGAAAAACGTGGCCTCCGAGAACTACGAGTACTTGAAAATCTAAAGAACACAATCTTTGAAACAAATGAACACATTCTTCCTAAGTGTGAGCAGGCAATGCATGACAATTTGAATGAAGCATTCAAGAGATGTAAGCACGTCGGTTGTTATTGTGGCTTTAGCTGCAAAATTTATGCAGTTTACATGCCAGTGTGGGGTTTGATATATTTTATGTAGAGTATGTTGTATAAGCATTTATTTTCATGCGGTTTATTTAAATGGCATCTGGCAGAATAGAAAATAATGCTGTACACAGAAAACAATGGAAGGAAAATATTTGAAACTTAAAATTTAATCGTATAAATAAGGCATATGTTCTAATACCTTCTAAATGGAGTGCAGGATGTTACTCCCTGGATTTCTAATGGTCAGCTGCATGATACGTCATCAGTAGTAGAATCATGGAATGGTCAAGGTGGGAAGGAACCTCTGGACATTATTTTGTCAAGCCTCACTGTGCAAACAAGAGTCGCTGGAGCCATTTGCCCAGGGCTATGTCCAGTTAAGTTTTGAATCTCTCTGCAGATGGAGACTCCACAGGTTCTCTGTGCAACCTATGCCTGCGTTTGGCCACACTGGAAAAAAATTGTTTTCTTCTGTTCAGATGGAATCGCATGTGTTTTAATTTGTGCCCACTGCCTCATGTCCTGTCAGTGAGCACTGTGGAGAAGAATCTGGCTCCCTAATCTTCATTCCCTTCAATCAGATATTTATTCACATTGATGACATCCGTACCCCGGGCCTTATTTTCTCCTGGTTGAACTGTCTGAGCTGTCTATCAGCCTCTCCTCATATAAACAAAACTCCAGTCCCTTAATCATCTCTGTGGCCATATCTCTTTCATTTCCTGGGGAGCCCAGACATGGACACATTACCACAGGTGCAGCCTCACCAGCACTGACATGAGAAGAGAGAGTCACCTCCTTTGACCTGTTGACAGTGTTTTTCCAAGTGCAGCCCCAGATGCTGTTGGCTGGGTTTTTTTTGCCACAAGGCTGTATTGTTTGCCCTCAGTATGTATTTCTGCCTGGGTTTGTTCCTCTGCATATGAAGGAGTTGTTGTTCCCCTGTGTTGAACTTCATAAGATTTCTCCCGGTAGAATTCTCCACTTGCTCAAGGTCCCACTGAATGGCAGCACAACCATATAATCTGTCAGCGACTTCTGGTCTTGTATCATCTGCAAACTTGCTGAGGGTGCACTCTGCTCCAGCATCTGGGTCACTGACTGAGACTGCAGTGCTGACCCCTGTGGTGAACCACTGTTGAATTGCCTCTAACTTGACTTTGTGCATCACAGACTCTAGACTTGGCTCTTCAGCCAGTTTTCAGTCCACCTCACTGTCCCGTACTAACCCATACTTTGTTAATTTATCTGTGAGAATGTTATGGGAGACAGCATCAAAAGCCTTACAGAAGCCGAGGTAAGCAACATTGCCTACTTTCCCCTCATCTGCCAAGCCAGTCACTGCATTGTGGAAAAGTGTTGGATCAGTTAACGATAATTTCCCGTTAATAAATCCATGCAGACTTCTCCTGGTCACCTCCTCCTTCATGACTCTGGAAATGCTTCCAGGAAGACTTTTTCCATCACCTTTCCCAGGATTGAGGTGGGCTGACCAGCCAGTAGTTATCATCTTTCTTGCCCTTCTTGAAGGTAGGAGTCAAGTCTTCAGGAACCTTTCCCAGTTGCAGTGACTTTCCAAAGAGAGAGAGGGGCCTCGCAGTGACATCAGCTAGCTCCCTTGGCACCCGTGGATGCAATCTGTAAGGCCCCAAGGACCCAAATATTTCCAGTTTGTTTAAGTGCTCCATAACCTGGTCCTCCTCCACTAAGAGTAACTCATCTTTGCTCCAGACTTTATTCTGGTCTCAGGGGCCTGAAATTCCTGAAAGATGGTCTTTATGGTAAAGGCAAAGATGACATTAAGTGCTTTGGCCTTTTCCATGTTCTTTGTCACCATTTCTCCTGCCTCATTCAATAGAGGGCTTGCATTTTCTCTGTTTTTTTTTTTCTTTTGTTGTTTATATACTTGTAGAATCCTTTCTTGTTGCTCTTTGCATCCCTCGCCAGATTCAACTTCAAATCAGCCTTGACTTTTCTAACCTTGTCTCTGCACAATTGGACAGCAACTCTGTATGCCTCCTGGGTCACCTGCCTCTACTTCTACCTTCTAAACACTTCCTTTTTAAGTCCAAATTCAGTTAGAAGCTCCTGGGTCATCCATGCAGCCCTCCCGCCACCTTTGCTTGGTATCCTACTTGTTGGGATGGACCTTTCTTGAGTTTGGAGGAGGTGATCCTTGAAAAGGGTGCTATTTCCTTTCTACTACTGTCATACCATATCCTTGGTTTGCCTACCCTATCCCAAACTTCGTTACTTCCTTTTTTTCAGGAATCACTCCATCACCTGTCATTTCTAGTTTAAAGCTGTCCCTATCAGGTTGGCCGGCCTGTTGGCAGAAGTACTTTTGCCCTGTTTAGTCAGGTGGGTTCCATCTCTTCCAAGCGGCTGTTGATGTTCAGAATGGGTCTTACGCTGGCGGAAACTGAAAATCTGCTGCCCACACCAACTGTGCAACCAGCAGTTAACCTCAAAGATCTGTTGAGTCCCCCTCACTAGAAAGGTTCAGGAGAACGTTGTGTGGAGCCCCCATACCTGACCACTCTCCTCAGATCCCTTTGTTCACTCTTTATATTTCTCAGATCACATTGAGTACCGCTAGCGTCTACATGGAAGAGCACAGGGGTAATAGTCTAAGCTTCAGTAGCTTCTCTTCAACATCCTGAATGTGAGCTCGTGGCAAGCAGTAAACCTCCCTAGATGACAAATCATATCCACAGGTGGGGAGCCTCCATCTACTGCTACAGGGAGTCTGCTACAGCTGTTACTTGCCGCTGTTTTCTAATGGTCCTGAGTGGCTCAGGCTCAGATACCAGAGATGCTCTGAGTTATAGTGCTCCCAGCTCCTGGTCAGCTTCAGAGGGCAGTGAACCTGTTGTGTATCTGGAAGTCCACAGGGAGGCAGAAACCTCCCCTCTGGTGTGAGAAGTTTAAGCTGATGATAAATAAGTAAGGTATTTCTCAATACTAGGATGTTTTAGTGGAAGAAATTACTGCATTAATTAAGTCTTAAATAAGGTAGGAAAAAATCTGCATAGGAATACAGTTCCTATTTCCATTGACAAGTTTTCCTAGGCTTAGTCTCACAAGAAAAGAGGCTGGCTCCATCATGAAGACATTCTCCATTTAATTTTTTTATACTAAATCACATTTTACATTTGTTGGGGAAAAAATTTTTAAAAAGACCCCAAGTAAAACATAGAGCTTGTTCACCTGTTTCTACTTACTGACTTGAGAGGGTTTTTGTTGTCTTCTGTGGTGCTGAGTAGTGCACGCTAGCTCACCAGCCACACTAAGGAATTATGGACACAAGAGGATGTAGCTGTCTTTCTCTTTTGGCTTCTTGAACATACAAGAGTTCAGCTTGGTGATATGTCCACATACAGTTATCAGGGCAAAACATTTTTTGGCACATCCTGACAAATCTTTTTCATTCAGAGTTAAGTGATGCAATAGAATATGATTTTTGATTGCAGTAGCCTTTTAAATGTCTTTTAAATTCCTTTCAGGATTGATTTAGAACAGCAGACTGATGTAGTACAATTTGTTATTTCAGTGCAAGCTGCCAACGATATGATCAATAGACTCCAAGAGAGGGAACATGAAGAAAGGAAGGTAAAGAATGGATGCATAGCTTTTTATATATGCGATCTAAGTAAGAGTCTTGCACATCTATGGCAAGTCTTATTTGCTTTCTGTATAGCAAAACTTAAAAGCATATTTTTCTGTACTTTATATACTGGCAGTAAAACTTCTTTCAGGGTATTTCTGCACTTATAAAACACATGCTTCAGCAGCATATATGTTTTCAACTGCAAAATTAATAGACCACTTGCTCTTCCTACAATCTCCTGATGTATGGAAACTATTTTTTTTTTATTTCCTTTGCTTTATTTTCCCTCCTAGCTCATACTATAATATTTGTCACATACAGGGAAAGCTTAAATATAAAAGAAATAATTTTCTGTGGAACAAAAAATACCTACTAAACTACCAGAATGGAAATGTAAATCTTTCCTAGTTAGCTGAGAACATTTACCATATTATATATATTGCTTGTTGAAAAGGAAGTGTTTTTTTCACTTGTGGATGGGTTGTTTAATGAAGGGCTATATTATAGGAACATGCGAATCATTGGAATCTTTTCAGTTGGCTACACTTAGCTCATTTGGAATACATGTGCTCTGAATCTAAAATTTGGAAAATTATACAAGAAATTAATGTCGTATTTTCCCATTACTCCTTCATGATTGTCTTCCTGTGTTATCTTTTTACTTGAAAAACATTATTTATAATCATTTGGTTTAGAAAAACTGAAGACATTTCTGTGGCCATCACGCAAAACAGGCTGTACATTGATTTATGTAAGCTGATAGCCATGTTTTTCTTTCCTTTTTGTAATCAATGAAGATGGGCAGTCCAGTTGCAGTTGAATACTGGCACTGTGTGGACCCTACTGTGCTGAACCCTGACAAGGTTTGCTTGTGTCTAACACTAGTGTAGATATTGATAGAGAGGTTAAGTAGGAAATTCTTACAGTTCCACTACTGTTTGTTTGAAGTAAAACTTTAATTAAAAAATATGTGCCTTCTAAAATGAACACTCACTTAGTAAGAATTGTAGCTATTATTTTAAAAACATTAGCTGTATGTTTCCACTCATCATTTTTATATGCAGTGGAGAATTACTAATAGTTTTTCAGGATTTGTAGCGTTTTTTTAAGCTTGTATAGTAAGACTTCTTGGCTTGAAAATTACCCAATGTGCGTAGTAACAGGTAGGTGCCTTTTTCTAAATTATAGATAAAAATTGCCATGGTAGATGAGCCAGTTGAAGAGAAATAATTTTTCCTTACTATTCTTTCTGAAATTACGTGTTCTGGAAAAAACATTTTTTTGGTAAGATCTAGTGTCAGGTGATTGGTGTCCTCAGGTCTCAGTGAAATTAATTCAGTTTCTACTCGAATAACAAAAGGCAAATTATGTTGTCCATACCACATTTTCATTTAGGATGTAAAGTAATTGGTGATTACAGGCATTCATGGAATACCCTATCTGACTGAGTAGTCTTCCCATCCATATCAATAATATTTAGTTAGTAGTTCAAGCTGTGGATTGATCTATACTTGTGGGAGAATCTAGAGAAGGCTTCAAGAAATTTTGTAATTTTTTTTTGTCTTTTTATTTTCTTAATTTGGCTATTTTTGTGTGGAAGGGTACAGGCATATACTTGAAGATACCTTACACTTCCCATTATGGTCTTAGATTGCTTGTAGCATAAACTAGTACGGTAACACTTCTCAAAGCCTGTCTCTGATTCACATGGTGGGGGTTTGGGGGTTTTTTGGTTGTTTTTTTCTTTAATTTTAATAAAAAAGGGCTAAGTGATGTTAAAAACAAAGCTTACTGAAAAATGTGATGCTTCTACAAATGTTACGGGTTTTTTTGCATAATCAATGACAAATAAAACAAAGATAGAAATAAATATAGCCAACTCATGTGAGTCAGTACTGTATACAAGAAAGCTTTACCATCTTTCAAGTTCAAGCTGTATGCACTATTGAGTGAGAAAATGGTTTCACAATCAGATTAGATTTCAAAAAAAAAGCCTAATGTTTTAACTTAGGTGTTGATATAAAAGGAATATGAATTATGTCACTGCCAAAATATGTAAATTTGCTTACACACCAAAGGGAATTCCCAGAACAGGAAATAATAAGACAGCAGCTATGTTTGTAATTTAGACAAGCTTTGTTTTATATCTAAACCAAATTATGAAACTTTAACTCAAAACTGCTTTCAACTTTTTACATAAGCATGAAAACTGAAAATCATCCAAGTTTAGTGATGTCTAAGTATCTTATAAAAAAATTATTCATAAAAGTAATGGCACTGTTACGAGCACAGAACAGATTTACACTTAGTTTGAGTTTCCCAAGGCCTTGTATTTATAAAGCTACATTGAAAGACAGAAATTAAGGACAAGTGTTTAGGTTACATGTGGAGAGTGAAGTTTAACAGCTTGCTATGGCTTATATTCTGTTGCGTGACTGAAGGAACTTCTAGCAGAATGGCTGAAATGCTGTTTGGAGAAGAGGAGTTGCTGAAAGAACAGATAACCAACAGTCAAAGACAAAACAAAGCTGTTTAAGTGTGGTCTGGAGCTGGAAACTTGAGAGGATAGAGCTGGAATTCTCTTAAGAGTTTTGGGGTGAGGAGACAATTCTCTTATTAAACAAACAAACAAAAAAATCTATCCAAAATTTGCCATATCAGCAGCCACGAGAAACACTGTACTACTTTGAAGATCTTTTCAGGTGAGGTGAAAGTGCAGTAGATGATGGTAAGTGCCAGTCAGTAACACAGGTAGAAGCCTAAGGCATAATCTCCTATTGCTGACAGCTAAATTTTGGTTCAGATAAAAATCTATGGCAAGGCAGGAAACACTGGATTTTCCAGTGCTTAAAGCATTACAGTTTATAGCTAGTTATTGAGATTCAACTGTTCTGTTCCTGCCAAAATATTGTACTGATGCCACAGAATATCATTAATTACCTAAGGCTTCCTCTTGGCTCGGGTATGTCTGTTTGCATGCTTTAGTTCATAAAGCAGTTTTCCCATTTTACAAAGGTCGTGAGGTTTTTACCCGAGAACAGTTTCTGTTGTTTGAAGCTTCAATGTGGTGTCCTAATGTTGGCTTCTGTCTTGTTATCATGCAGTGGTAGGTTTATACAATTAAATACCGAAACAGTTTCATTTACACTTCTTAACTGGAGGAGGAGAACAATGGAACTTTATATATTCTCTGAGGTGACTATATTGGTCTTATTAAGTGCTGTTTTCTAATTCATAATTAAGTCTGACCTAAGGGGCAGCCTTAATTTAAGTCTGCCAGAA
Source organism: Clamator glandarius (assembly GCA_033459285.1). Classification (NCBI taxonomy): domain Eukaryota; kingdom Metazoa; phylum Chordata; class Aves; order Cuculiformes; family Cuculidae; genus Clamator; species Clamator glandarius. Next base: position 837,610 of record JAUNZM010000136.1, read on the forward strand.
AGATTTCATGTTCTTTGTATTTGGTGGTTTGGGTTTTTTTACTTGTAAGTTTAGACTTTAGTTATTTTACCTTTTTTATTTTTCTTCTTGTTTTAGCTGATGCTTGAAATGACAGAATGTAGGAAGTAAAATTAGGCTGTACTCTGAAGAGTTGTTTTATGGAAGTGTACTGATTTCCCTGTTTGTGTGTGCCCAGGGTGTACATCAGGTTGGGGAAATAAATAGAGATTGATCCTGCAGCTCTGTAATACCAAAACAATCTTGTGAGTTGGAATATGTGAACTAGAGTATTTTTGAGTAAAAATATATTCCATCATACATTTCTGACATCTCAAAACATGGACTACTCTACATATGGCTGGCTTTTTTACCTTATGTATGCATTACTATTTTGGAAGTCCAATAATTCATTAGAATGTATTTATTCTGTTAGGAGTGAATTTAGTTTTTCTTTTAAATTTAAACCACTGAGACATTGTAACATGTTTGAGGTTGCTCAGAATGTTCTTAAACCTTTCCTGAATGCAAAATTTCTGAGAATGTACAAAAGCTGGAGTAAGAGTTATTAACAATTATTGTAGTCATAATGGCTTGTTCTTTACTTATGAAAGATTCATTGGATATTTGGTTTATCAGCGTTACAGAGGTGATACAGATTCTCTAGAGACTGGTCATTCTTTTTACTGGTGTCATACTTGTGTCTGCAAGCTGTAAGAGACACCTAGATCCTTAACTTTTTGTTTCAATTTTCAGTTCACATTTAGCAAGAGAATGTATGTATTTCAAAGATTGCTTCTCTTAAATGGTGTTAACATGCTCTTTTCTACTCAGCGTGAGTTTAAATGTGCTATGATTTAATGCTTCAAAACTAGTAATCCTGACATTTAAGATAGCAGCACCAATTTGTATTAATATTTAAATTGCTTGAGGTTATTTCTTGAGTTTTAAATAGGCATTGCATAGTGAGAAATATAATACAACATTGTAAAGTTTCCTGAATTACAATTTGATGGAAAATAACCTGAATTCTGTTATCTTAAAGTGAAGATACGATTTTTCTCACCTTTATGAAATCACTCTGGAAATTAATTGACCAGGCACGCTCTAAACCTTTATTTGTATTGTTTTCTGGAAAACAAACTTTTTGCAGATCTATAAATCTGGAAATTATGAATTGATAGTACAAAATACACTGAGGATTGTCTCTACAGTTCACTAATATATGTAATTGGGTTGATTTTTTTGGAAACTTTACTTTTTGAGAGTTGCTTTTCACTTAGTTAATACAATTCGATTCCAAGGTGTCTGTATATCTTGAAAAACTCTGTATTTTGAAGATTTTTTCATGGCTACCAACAGCATGTTTAAAAAGAGACTTTATTCATTTGCCTGTATGGACCTCTATGCTTTCTAGCTGTGCTATACAACTACAGTTAGGGCTCAATATTCTTTCCACAGTGCATTGATTTCATTATTTTTTCCTTCTGTGTGTTGTGCTTAATTGAATAAAGCAGTAAACTTCATAGCACTGGGTATGAAGAGGATGTGGTAGGAATGGAGAGCATTGTGGTAAGAACTCACAATATAGGGCAAACCTGAGGGGTGCTTCCAGAGCTATAGTGTGAACATCATCCTTCTGTACTGCAAAGCTGAATCTTTTTGTGGCTGGAGTAGTGGGTGTCAATGTCCTGCATGGGAGCCTGAGTCCTCAAGAGGCTGTTACTGGTGTTCTGCTAAACAAAAAGCTGTACCATGGCAGCAGCTGTTATGAGACAGCAGAGGATACTTGGATGAGGGAAGTCTTTTCTACCCCAGCTCTAGGGATGATGTCTGTTACAGCTTGAGTCTTGCAGTTGGAACCTGCCTTTAGTCAAGATTTCTCTTTCATGTTTTGTGATGCTTAAAGAAATGGAAGTGCCCATTGAAGTTTATATCACAGCTATGGCATTCATAGGTCTCTCCAGCATGGATTCTTTAACTTTTAGTAAGAAGCAAGTTTACAGTGCAACACATGCTTTTGTTGAAAGAGCTATGCCCTAAGATAAGCATCCATTGAGACTCACACTTGGTTGTTTTTGTTGTTCACACAGCTGTTAATTTGGTAGAAATAGGAAGATTGGTTTCAAGATGATAACCATCTCACACAGCGAATACACAAACATATCCACTCAGCAGCCATCAGTGTTAGTGATTTGGAGGTGCTGCTGGGAAATTCTTGGGCTTGAGTGTGTCTTGTAGGAGGGAGAGCCTCACTGCCTGATGTGTGCATTGAAGCAACAGTGGGTTTTTCCAAATCATTAGTAGAAAGGCAGAGTATAAACAGTACCCAAGTTGTCACTGTCTTTTTGTTGGTATTTATTGTCATTCTTGCTTGCTTGCTCTAGCATGGCCTAATTTTATTTTTTTTTTTTGTTTCCTAAAGGTGTTATTCATATCTGCAGCTTCTTACTTTTTTAAAGATGTAGCTTGCAGTCACATGGAGTTACTTTATTTCCAACATAAATTTCACTCTTAGTTAGCATTTCACTAGAATGCTGCTTGCATTGTATGTTTAAAGAAAAAGCACTCACAGCACTTGCTTCTTAGTACTCAGCCATTTAAAGGTTTATTTAGGCATAGATTAGGCAATGTACACAGCCTGGCCAATAGGATCACTTTATTTTGCAATGTCAATTCTCCTGGGCCAGAATAAGCTGAAGACTGATTGAACACCAGAAGGCAAGGTGCTTTTTGGTAGGAGAAAGGGGTTAGACCGCATATTTTTGATAAACTAAACTTACCTATTGTGTGTTCTTTAAATGTCTTCAGATTTTTTATGTATATAATTTAATATCGTTAGGTAGGAATGGTGCAGTGGAAAATGAAAATAGTAAGTAGCAACATGAGTGTCATGTTCCTTGCAAACAATTAATGCTATGAGGAGCATGGGTTAGTCTAGTTGAAATGTGGTGTGGGTAGGTGCTGTCAGAAAGTATGTGACACACTGGCAGTTCAAAAACCTGTCAAATGTGAAGTAGTGTATTAGTCAAACCAGTTGCAAATACTGCTGTATTTTGTTAGTAGCTGATATTGCATCTTTTGTAAACAATGGGGATTTTGGCATGTTGTTACAATGTGTATAAAATTCTGTATAGCAAAAATAGTGTATTTAACCCACGGTATGTGGCCTTGAATAATGCACAGAGTGAGATGAGGACTACATAAATAGGTTCCCATTGCCTTTAGTTGACAAAAATGCCTGATGTTTGATAGTATCTACTCCTACACAGAAGTACTTTACATACAAAATAGTCATTGTTGATATATTAAAAGGGATGGGGGAAGGATTAATCCTCTCGCTTGCCAGAAGACCGAGCAAACATAAAAACAACTACCTAGATTTATTGACTTTGGCATTTGTAATATAAGGAGTCCAGATTGTTAATACCGCGTGCAAGCAATCCACACAAATCAGTCTCATTTTGACATGCCTATTGGATGTGTCCGTGATCTGTATTTCTGCATAGTCTTCTCTTTACCTGCCCAAGATAAGAGGGAAAGGAATCAAACTTACCAGAAACTAAGCAGTACAAAAGCATGACAGGAAAAATAACTTATTTTTAGAGGAAGATGTTAATCACAGTGAGAGCTAGTTGGCTGAAGCAGAAACACTAACTGCCAGTTTCAAAACATGGAATATCTATGTTGTTATACTGTATTTCATGATTTCCTTTTTGTTAGAGGCTTTTCATCATGACTAGTGTCTGATAACTATGCTGAACATAAGCATTATGGTAAAATATAAATGTGGCTTTTTTTCTAATTTTAAAGATGTATTCAAGAATGTAAAAAATATTTTTGTTCTGACAAATGAGACATTCAAGGGGAAAGTAGCAAATGTCAAGAAAAGAGCAATAGGTTGAAGGGTTGGCTTATAATTTATATGTATTTTATTAACTTTTGTGATTTGTTGTGAAATGCAGAAGCGTTCTATTTACACATATTTTTCATAAAACCTCAGATGTTATTTGGACTGTTGGAAATGGATCCTTTAAGCTCTGGTAATGCACATATACCTTAAAAATGGACATGCATAACTCTCCACAATGTGTAGTTGGTTTAATGATTGATAGGAATGGTTGGACTCAATGATCCAGTGGGTCTTTTCCAACCTAGTGGTTCTGTGAAATGTGAAATACATTGGGCCTAGTAGTTGCCTCATAAATCAGCTGTGGTAATGCTTCCACTACGTTTTTAACTGTATCATATACAATGCAGACCTACTTGTTCTTATTGTACTACATACAGATACTCAGATACTCAAAGACCATATAATTGAAAATTAGATGTGTTTTATTTAAATTATTCTGGTTACTTTCAGAACAGTGGACTCCCTGAGTCTGTCTCTGTTGGTAGGCAACTTCTTTCTGTGTGAACGCAAGAAAAGAAAAATAAAAAAGGGCAAGGAAAAAAAAGCATTGTCTATTTATTGATTCTTTCCCCCCGCCCCCATAGCTAAGGGGCTGAAAGCACTGAATGCCATGTTCTCAAAATCAGGAGTTTATTTTAAAAGAAAATCTTTGTGAGATAATACAGGTATACATCAGCTGCTTACTGTACTTCTAACATTGTCAGAGTCAGAGGAGCAAAAAACGCAACAAGTATGATCTTTAGAAACTAACAGAAGCAAAGTAGGTGGGCTAGTAACTTTAAAGTGCCTTTCAATTTATTTATTCAATTAATTTTTATCAGACTATAGCATAGAAAAGCTATTTTTCCTACTGCTGTCGCATCAATAGTATGATAAACATTGATAGTGCTGTAGATATTATACCATTTGTTTTGGATTGATTATACTTTATTAAAAGTACATGTTTTCTTTTTCGTTTCAATTTTTCATTTGTTTTCTTGCTAGTTCAGTTTCCTCTGCTAAAGTAAAACTCCAGCAGATCATGAAACCCTCAATTTTAATCTAGAAATGATTGTTAAAACTTTATAATTTCCCTTTCTCAGCTTCAGATGGACAAGCTGATGGCACGTGAAGAGAAGCGCATAGCTCATTGGGAGGAGTTCATGAAAGAACAACAAAGCAAACAAGCAGAGGTGGACGAAGAGCACAGAAAAGCTATGGAGCGCCTCAAAGAGCAGTATTCTGAGATGGAGAAGGAACTGGCCAAATATGTTTCTTTTTAGGACTTTTCTTTTTTTTCCAGTGTTGGGTTTGTGCCAGTACTCCATTGTTTCTGACTGAAACTGAGATTCTTTTGGAAAGCCAAAACAAGTAAGAAAGGACAATTTCCTCTACTGGTTTTGTTTGGGAGAAAAAGTTTGCATGCTTTCTACTTAAGTGCCTATCTATGCTTGTTTTGTTCAGGGCAGGTGGAATGTTAGTATTTCTTTATTTGTGGGAAGGTGGAACTGGAAATTACATTGTGTGACTACATCAGCTCAGGGAGTTGCAAACTGGAGTCCTCTCCCATCTGCAGAGAGTTGTATCATTTGGGAAAACAGACTAATGTAACATTAACTATCCCAATGTGCAGGCACAGCCCTTTCCCTAAAAGTAGGTGTAATAGGTTCCAGCCATAGAGAGCGGAGAATTCACTGCAAGTACTGTAATTCCTTTCACAGATTTCAGGAAAACCAGGTTGGTTTACAGAATACTTTACTTCGAAGCTTCAGCAATGAAAGATCTCAACAGAGTTTTAAATCCAGTTGTAATTCCAACTTTTCAGTTGTATGTTCAGTATTATGAAGTAGAGTTGAAATTTAAATGGGTTTTCCTAACAAAATGATGATGTGAGCTTGGAAAACAAATAATTTTCTCCCTGTAAATGTCTCAGATCTCTCTTGTTAAGCTTTACTGTTCTAAGCAAAGCCAAAACAAGCTCAAAAGCAATCCTGAGAAGCTTATCAGTCTTTGTATTAGCTTTGTAGCTAGTACAGTATTTACCTTAAATATTTGACATGCTGTTGGTTTACTTGGGATAAGCTCATTGGAACTTTACAAAGTAACTGGGGAAAGATTTTGTTTCTTTATCAGCATAACAAATGAGCAGCTTAGTGCTAAAATGCTTGTAGTACTGATATGCTTTCTTACTCACTGTAACTCTTAGAGAATATGTGAAGCTCCTGTATTGCTTTGTTTTATTTAAAACTTGCAGTTAACAGCAGTGTAACCGAAGTTCACTTAATCAGTTCATTAACCAAACAAAATGAGACACAGTACCTTAATGAAATTTGCTGCAAGCTAACCAGTACTCCAGGAAATATCTTTCCATAATTTAACTGGGGTCCAATATAGAATTGAAACAGGTAAAAATAAACAGAATTTACCCTTTACCTGCAGTAATATGCCAACAATGGTTGCTTTTGTAAGTTTATGGCTTGGTGTCAAGGCTCCATTCCTGGCAGCATGTTGATAGTGTGATTAAGGTTAGTAGAGGAGATGGAATAAGTATTTGAGATTTCTTTCAATAACACTGAATTCCTGCCAAGCTGTTCTGCCTGCTACCGTAGGCCCAAAAGCTTCATCAATCATCATCATCGTATATCTGGACTGAAAAGAGGACTTGCCGACACTGGGGCATGCTGGAATGTTGTTAATTCTCTGTTGTGGATGGAAAAAATGTAGATGTCTCAAAAGTATCCTGCACATGAAAAATAGGAAAGCTTCTTTTAGAACAACCGCTATTTGAATGGAAGGTGACCTCTAATGTTTTTCAGCTTATGTACTCGTGATGAATGTGGTAACAAAGCTGAAACTTTCATCTAAAAAGAAAAATTAGTTCTTGCCTGTCTTTAGAATTGGGTGTGGAATACTTTTGATTGTTTTGAGCACAGACTGAAAACAGCTTCTCTCTTACCAGATTATTTCATGTATATGTGCTCAAAGCCCAAATATCTTTATGAAAAAATTTATTTAACTGTGTACTGAATTTTTAATTTTGCACTGATAATTTTTTTGTTAAGATTTATATATCAGCTGTGCGCTGGAGCTGTAGATTTAAGTATTTAATCAATTTGAAGGCTGTCAAGCAAAGATGCAAGTGTTACAAATTGGATATTCACTGGCAAATAAAGCGGTATTTCCAAAATCATCTGGGATGTGTGTTTCTGATTCTTTTAAAAGGTACTAAATACTAACACTGAAAATGAGAATGATACGGTTATTTTTATGCTGAAGATCATTTGAAAACACTTTTCTAGCCCGTATCTGCCTTTTGGTCCACTCTTATTCATGGTGGATGCTACCTGAAAACTATCTGTTGATTAATTATTTTATTCAGTAGCTTTCACTGCTGTAGATTTTGCAGAGCTTGCAAATGCTTGATTGTCTTTGAAGCAACTTCCTGCCATTTACAGGAAAACTTTTTTTTTCCTGTCCAGATGCTTAGAAGAAAACCCTGTAATGTGTCTAATGTTCTGCCTCAAAGCAGAACATATCTGATATATAAAAGAAATTCCTGTCTTCATTTTTTTAGCCAGTTGGGACTATGATCTATCTGGACACAGTAGTGCTCCACAGTAGTGATTTCTTCTTAAGTCAAATTCTTGTTATTCAATAGTCCCTACCATTTGGGAGAAACAGAAAAATAAATAGTTTAAAAGTTGGTTTTGTGTCATTGGTGCATGAAGGAAGTGTTTTACCTTTATGCTTGGTGTATTTACATGACAATTTCATAGTTTTAAAAATCTTGAGAATTTATTTAATCCATGTTAAACTTGATAGAAGTTTGCATTGGATTCCAGTAGGAGCTAGAAAAGGGTGCTTCACGCTTAAGTTAACTTCTAGCATGGCAGGCAAATTTTGCAAACCATATTCGTACCAGACAATTAAGCAAAAATTTATATGAATAATTAGCACTGTTTATTGTACTGGACTGTAGGTTTCTGTTCTTTGAAACTGGAAGTGGGTTTGGATGTCATGTAGTCACTGGAATATTTTCTTAGTATTTCTGCTCTAATAAAGACATAGCAAGAAACTGGTATCTCCCTTTGAACTGCTATATGAAATCTGCTGTTGCTGTATTTAGGAGTAATAACAAACTGAAGAAATACGTAGGGGTTTGTTTTGTTTCTAACTGCTTTGTTTTAAAAATAAATCTATGTGCTGTTCTCTTTGGAATGTTTTATATTTAAGGTCCATCACATTTTTTTAATCTGAGGAAGGAGTGAGAAAGCTGATTTATTTGCTTTTTCTTTACTTCTTTCTGTGCTAACTAGGTAATGCTTTTTATAGAAAAATTCCATCATTACAGGCAGAACATTGCATCTTCTCTGGTATTTTAATTTATGGCTTCTTAAATCTTTCCTCAAAACCGGACAGGATTTTTTCAGTAGTTAAATAGCATATACATGACATAATCAACCAATTGATTGAACCATATACATTAATAGTTCACTCCTGAGTTGAAAAGTTTTCGTGTCTCAAGGCTGTGGATTTTGAGATTTACAAATACACACCAGTAGGTGTCAGTGCAAGCCTAAAGAGGAAAGTTGGGAAGCCTTTCTGTTCTTAACTGAGGTACAGAATGTAAGTATTTGTGTTCAGTTGTAATACGGTATTTTGTACAAGATGTTTTCTGGATGAAATCACATGCTTTTAAGTAAAAAAATGACACTACTTATCAGCACCATTTTGCCTCAAAAAATCTTGGAGCGGGTCACTCTTAAAATTATTTATGTAAGGTGTGCTTATCTGAACAATGTTGTCTACAATATTTATGGATTCTAATTAAGATTTATAATATGAAGTTTAACTCTGTCAGAGGTGAAAACCTTCAATAGCTGCTTTCTTACACTGCTGTCTAGTTTAGTGGATCAGTTTTCATAAAGATTTAAGGCAAAAGTTTATGCTTATTGATAGAGGTTGTGTCTTAATAAAAGCATGAACACTTCTGCAAATAATTTTAACAATATTATTACACTTTTAAATAGACCAATTAATTTAATTGTTTAAAATTCAATTAACTTCTCAGAGTGGTAAAGATACAGTAAGCTCAGTGCTGTTGGTCTAGCTTATGATCTGTGTGTCAAGATACAGCAGAATCTGCTGGAAGATGTGAGTGCAGCTGCTGTAGTAGGATTTTAATCAGTAACATAAGTTTCATAAATAGTTCAGTCCTAAGATTATTCAGAAATTCCAAATAACATAGACATTTAAAAGAGAAGGGAAAAGTTAAACAAAAACAAAAAAATGGCTTAAATCTATTTTGGTGTGATTAACAAGGGATGTTTTTATAAAAGATATATTTCAACCCATGCCTTCCTGTTCTAAAGAGTGTGTGGTATTATGTGCAATACCATAGCAGGTTTTTTTAGGTGGTAATTTTATGTATAGTAATGACCGAGTAGAAACAAATTTATTCAAGACAATGGTGAGCATTAGAAAGAAGAAAGGCTTGCAGAAGTCCTGCTTAGGACTTAAAGCTACAGCTTTGAAAATCCACAGCTTGGATTTGTGCTTCCTAACTAGAACTCAAGTAGAAATATCTACCCTTTCAGATTGCCTCCTTAAATGCTTTTTCTGGGCCAAATCAGAACCTAGATGGTTCAGATTTTTATGTATCACCATTTTATAGACAGTGAAGAAAAAGTTGACCGTTTCAATGTGAATTTTCACAAGAATTGCTCTGAAGGATGGATAATACTATATTTTAAAACTGTAATTTGAAATAGAACCTTACATTTCCTCAGTCTACTCCACTGATGACTCACTGGGTGGACACAAGGAGACCTGCAACTGAGTATCACTGGATTTTTAACAGACATTGCATTTAAGTTGATGTAATGGAAGTTAGTGGGAACCTAAGCGCTATTTATGACTTTTTCTCGTTATTTATTACTGACATTTTGACATGGACATAATCTAGAAATTTATCCAATGTTTCATGACCTGGACATATTTTGTAATGTCAAGAAAAATAACCATTGCTCTTAATGCAGCAAACAGTGCAGGACCTGGATAAGCATTTTTAGTTGTCTCTTGAGTTAATTATAAAATAAAGTTGCAAGCTTCCTTTGCAAAGTTTTCAGGGTGGTACTGGAAGCATTACCACAGCTGATTTATACTTCACCAGTGCTCTCCCAAAATAGGATATATCAAAATGCTACTTGCTGTAACGTGTTCTAGAATATGCATGTCCCTTTTCATTATCTTCAGGTTTGAGAAATTTAGTTCCAGATTGCTTGAGGTCATAAGAAGTCCTTTATGAGTGGACCCAAGTTTGTCCTTTCCAGATGTTTTCAGCCCTTGTTAAATAAATTCCGGTTCCAGAAAATCCCCTCTCTAGATGGTTCTCTAAATCTGTTCCAATACTATGTCACCTAGAAAGCTTGTAAGCTGACTTACATAAATAGGAAATACTGTGCATCCATCCAGTGTGCTAATTTGAAAGAAAATAGAGCATAATTTAGAAAATATTTACTAAACAATGTTAAAAATTGTAGAATTACAGTAGCACACCTAGTTAGCAGTTTGGTTTCAAACAACTAATTAGCATTTGGAATCCTAAAGAGGATTTTATCTTTTAAACTATCAGAGTATAAATGCTTCAAGAATATTTTCAAAATAACCAGCCCACAATATTTTGCAGCAGTGGAACAGTCTTTTGGAATCAAGAAGCACTCAGAGGTAATAGGGTTTTGATATTTGTGTTCTGAGCAAGTTTAGAAGTGTTTATTATATTAGGAAAACATTTTGAATTCCATTGTCTGGGGCACCTTCAGTGCAAAATACAAATGCTGCACAGATGGCTGCTGTAGGACAGAATCTTTCTCTCATTTTTTGTATTCATGTATCCAGGAGAAGTGGGGCCAAACACGGGCTGCTCTCTAGTTGTAAAAAACCCTCTGTATATATATTTCATAGCATCACAGAATAGTTTGGGTTGGAAGGGACCTTAAAGATCATCTAGTTCCAATCCCCCTGCCATGGGGAGGGACATCCCACTAGACCAGGCTGCCCAAGGTCACATCCAACCTGGCCTTGAACATCTCCAGGCATGGGGCAGCCACAGCTTCCCTGGGCAACCTGTGCCAGGGCCTCACTACTCTCATCATGAAGTTCCTCCTCACGTCTAGTCTAAATCTGCACTTCTCCAGTTTATACCCACTGCCCCTAGTCCTATCACTACAAGCCTTTGTGAACAGTCCCTCTTCAGCTTTCTTATAGCTCTATTCAGGTACTGCAAAGTTGCTATAAGGTCTCCTGTGAGCCTTCCCTTCTCCAGGCTGAATAAGCCCAACTCTCTCAGCCTGTTCTCCTATGGGAGGTGCTCCAGCCCTCTGATCATCCTTGTATCCCTCCTCTGGACCCCTTCCAACAGCTCCATATCCTTATGTTGAGGATTCCAGAACTGGACACACTACTCCAGATGAGGTCTCACAAGAGAGGAATAGAGGGGCAGAATCCCCTCCCTTGACCTGTTGGCCATGCTTCTTTTCACAGAATCACAGAATAACCAGGTTTGAAGAGACCCACCGGATCATCGATTCCAACCATTCCCACCAATCCCTAAATCATGCTCCTAAGTAACTCATCCACCCTAACCTTAAACACCTCCAGGGACGGTGACTCAACCACCTCCCTGGGCAGACCGTTCCAATGCCTAACCACCCTCTCACTGAAGAATTTTTTCCTTATCTCAAGCCTAAATCTCCCCTGGTGGAGCTTCAGGCCATTCCCTCTCGTCCTGTCGCCTGTCACTTGGGAGAAGAGGCCAGCTCCCTCCTCTCCACAACCTCCCTTCAGGTAGCTGTAGAGAGCAATGAGGTCTCCCCTCAGCCTCCTCTTCTCCAGGCTGAACAACCCCAGCTCTCTCAGTCGCTCCTCATAAGGCCTGTTCTCCAGCCCCATCACCAGCTTTGTTGCTCTTCTCTGGACTCGCTCCAGAGCCTCAACATCCTTCTTGTGGTGAGGGGCCCAGAACTGAACACAGTACTCGAGGTGCGGTCTCACCGACTACAGAGGGAGATGCAGCCCAGGATACAGTTGGCCTTCTGGACTGCAAGCGCATGCTTCCAGTTCATGTCGAGCTTCTCATCGACCAGCACCCCCATGTCTTCTGCAGGGCTGTTCTCAATCACACCATCCCCATCAAGTACTGAATATGGGGGTGGCCCCAACCCAGGTGCAGGACCTTGCACTTGCCCTTGTTGAACTTCGTGTGGTTCTCACATATATATGTGTGTGTGTATTTATATGTATATAAATGTGGGATGTATTGTGTTTTGAAATTTTCTTGCATTCTTGACATGCAGGTGGTACAGCAAGTGCAATTTCCTTCAAAAACATCCATTGACAGATGTTGAAGTGGGGAGGAGAAGAATGGTGCAGCCCGCTACATCGGCTTCGTGTAGGACGGTGGCTGGTATTTGTCACTGAAGTGGCAACCACTATCGGCACAGGATCACAAGGTGCAAAATCCTCCTTCAGTTCTTTGTTTTTAGGGTATACGTGTCCTAGAGAAGTGTACCATGGTCAAAATGGAGCATGAAGAGTAACAGCCATTTCTTTATGCTGTCCCTTTGTCCTTTACAGCCTCTCCTGAAGAAGAAAGGTTCCCTCTTTACTCTTTTTCCAGGCCTAATTTTACTTCTATGAAAAACTGAAATTCAAAACTGAATTGCATTTTTACTATTAACTTCAGTACAAATTTACTCAGAATAAGAGTCAAACTGAGCCTGTGTTGTTACGTGTTTCAGCGCTGATTCTATTTTGCCTGTCAACACAGAACTACATACCTCTGCAAGACCACATACCTCTGCAAGGAGGTTATCCAGCAGCTATTGTATTAGTGCTACTGTAGGTCATTGCCTCACTATGTTCCCTCTGAAGCGGCTGCCATAAAGAGAAACTTTAGCTGAAAACTATTTCCAAACAATTTTCACACGGTAAGAAATTATTCATTATTTATGATGTGATTTCCACGTGCACCTTCCCCCTGCTTTCAAGTTCCCAGGCTAGTTTGTCCCACAGAATCTAATAAAAAAGTGTAATTTCTCCCTAGGGTCTTTTCTGGTCATGTTTGATATCACTTAACATAATGAGCTTTTTACTCCCACATCATAAAGGGTTTTGTTTTAGATTTCTTTTTTTTCTTCTTCTTCAACAGAAAGCATTGCTTACATCCCTTCTAAAGAATGTTCTTAGTTGTGTGAAATGTGGACACGTTGTCTGGGCCAACCTCTTATCTGCACCAGATTCAAAGAGTCTGGTTCAGTACAGTGGCTTAGACTGCATGTTTTTGTTGTGTTTTGTTTCTTTTAAAAATATATATGTATGTCTCTTGTTAAAAAACATTGCTGTCCCCCGTCTAGGAACAATGCAGCTCTCACATCATTTCCCGAAAGAATAGAGTTGGAAGGCAATTATCTACTCACCAAACAGGCTAAAACAACAGTTCCTGATATTCTTCTCAAATATTTCAACTTCCCAGGAATCCGGAAAAAATAATTCCATGAGACGGTGTTATGAATGAAGGTATGACATTTCAGTTTCCTTCGCTTAGAATCAGACATCCAGAGGTAATAAATTACCCTGAACTTGGCTCTGCTGGGAGGGAGGATCTGGCTGTGGCAAATTGTTTTTCTTCAGAGCAGGAACAATGAAGTGGTTTTACATCCTCCTTTGTCCGGTGACAGGCACAGCTTCTTTCTTAATGAGCTTTCAGCAGCAATTGCGTGAATTACCCGTAGAAGGAGCAAGAATCTGACAGCAAAGCACCTTGGACCAAATTTATTTGATGATAGGAAAGTATAAAAAGGTGGAGTTTTCCCCATTTTACGTCTGAAAAAAAGCCAGGAACATGGTCTGAGTACTGCTCTGTAACAGGAAAATAAATGGGAAAGAAATGAGTGGTGAAAAGGCATCCTTACCTCTTCCTATAAATTTCAAGGAAAACAATTTTTACCAGCATTATCCTGTTCCCGTTTCTGTCAGTCTGAAAGGACAAGATACACCTTCTCTATTTATTTTATGTGTATTCTTGGTTAGTATAAAGAAGAGAAGAGTAAAAGCACTGAAGAGGGTTCAGATACTGCTTTTGCAGTCTCAAATTTAAATTTAAATGTATGTCAAATGTAATTTTCAGCTTACTCATTAATTCATATTTGAATAATTTTAGATGGGATTGTAAATTTCCATCCTACAATAGATACCATATGGACATATAGAAAGTGAAATGCTACTCTTGATCTCTGAAGAGCTCACTTTTGTTGATTATTTATCAAGCAGATGGAAAATACTTCTTCAGAAGTGTGTCCTTGGACCCAAAGTGAAGCATTTTAGCAAGGCAGTGCAGGGAACCTTGCACTATTAATGCATTCGCAAAATCACAGCAAGAAAATAGCAAACCAGTGCATGTCAAACTGAAATACTATGAAACCAGAAGTTCCTAATCAATCCTCCTAATCAATTCCTCCTATCATTCTAGCTTCCAGATAAAGTTTGGAGAGACGGTCATAAATGGGAAATATATAAATTATATTTCATTGATTTAGAAAAGTGACAGTTCTGATCTAATTAGAAGATATGCATCTCGTATAGCTTTTCATAGAATCATAGAATCACCAGGTTGGAAGAGACCCACCGGATCATCGAGTCCAAACATTCCTCCAAACACTAAACCATGTCCCTCAGCACCTTGTCCACCTGTCCCTTAAACACCTCAAGGGAAAGTGACTCAACCACCTCTCTGAGCAGCCTCTGCCAGTGCCCAATAACCCTTTCTGTGAAAATATTTTTCCTTATGTTCAGCCTAAACCTCCCCTGGTGGAGCTTGAGGCCATTTCCTCTGGTCCTGTCCCCTGTCACTTGGGAGAAGAGCCCAGCTCCCTCCTCTCCACAACTTTTCTAAGAGCCGCTTTTCTTTTATTACTTCCTTGAGAGAACTTGACTGAGTAGTCCTACCAGCCTCAGGGGGTACCTGTGAAAGTACTTGCCACCTGCCAGGAGAGGCTGCAGAATCTAGCTTGGTGCTTAGCTTCTTGAAGGGGATTCAGCATTTGCAAGGGATCACTTGGCCTGCAAGACCTAGACTCAGCAGAGGGGTGTGCACACACCCACAGTGCATTCTGTTTGTGCCAGGGAAAACAGAAGACAATGAAATCCTGCTCCTCTAGACATCTTTAGCAAAATTCCCATCAACTTCACTACAGCTAGAATTCAGATAGTGCTTTTGGAATCGGGCATGCATTTTCAAGAATGAAGGCAGGCAGTGCCTCTTTTTTAACAGCAACACTGAACTATGGTAAAGAAATGTGACAAATGTAAGCATTATTCTCATACCAACAACCTTCATGCCAGTACTATTTTCTTCAAATTTAATCCATTATTTCAGGTTTTTAATTTATCTACTTATTTCTGGTTTATGAAATAATGAAAAATGTGATGCTCTTTGCTGTATCAAGTATTAATTAGTTCATCATAACTCGACCCTAACTTTCTCTAAGTGTTTAAAATTGTTAGGCGTCACATTCATGGTTCATAACATGCTTTGTGAACATCAGACTGCGTTGATACTATCTGTAAGGTGTGGAGAGTAAAATTACCAAAATGTCACAATAGGTTACTGGTTTTGTGGTAGTTCAGTTCATATATCAAAAAGATAATGAAGCTTAAATTTTGTTTGCCATTTCTTTTCCTACCTGCCAGACCTAGATGCATAAACAGGGCTGCAGGGAGGTGAGTTTCTTATTTTTCTTTTGCTTTCTGTACTCTTGCTCACAGAGGTCATATGCTAATAGTTTCTATGGTTGTTTTGGAGGAACCCAACAGGCTTCACACACATACCCTCCTTTTCAAATGGCCTCATAGTTGTGACTAACGATAGGATTCAAGCCCGAGGTAGGACTTGATGCTCTCCTTTTCACCAGTACTGCCCTTTTGACTTCATTTTGGCTGATTGCCGAGTTGGCAGTGTAATCTTAAAGGGTTAAAAGGTAGTAAAATATTTCTAAAATATTTTCAGTGGTCATTAAGCTAGCAACAGATGTTTAACTGAAAGGTCAGATAATTTACAATGTGGAACATAATTTCAGTTACCATCCCTCACAATTAAAAGTATGTAGTTCACCTACAAAGTACTCCGAGTGTTTGTGGCCTCATGCAATTAGGCGTGCACGAAGGATTATTACCTAAAACCTGGGCTGAGAATCAGACCCTCACTTCATTACAGAATCATGAAGAAGAAAGAGAAAAAGAGCAGACCCAGAGAGTCTAGAAAAGTAAAATATGAGTCATTACTATGTCCTGGTATTCTATTATATGTATGATGATATAATGTTAAGCCCTTTGATCAGAAGAAATTGAACTGAGTGGCAAACAAAGATTAGAAGACTTAAGTGTCAGCTGGCTTGAAAACAAAGTATATTTGAGGATATATGGTGCAGAAACATTAGGCAATAGTTTAAAAGAAAACAAAACATGGTATTTATTAGAGAAGAGGGAGATTGTTAGTGTTTTTTTAATGTCTGTAGAAAACACAGTTGTTACCTTTTCTTACAGTGGAAATAACAGAGTCATAAAGGCACAGAATTTATATTCTATAAAATTTGAAAGGGAAGGGAAAGAAGTGGTGTCAAATCATGCTTCTTTCCAACTGGCAACTGTACTGTGCATCCAAGGGTAATGGAGATGGGCAGGGGGGGGATATATTGGTCATTTTGCTTCCTGAATATCTTGCTGGAGTAGCTGTGTCTTGTGATAAGTATAATGTTTTGCCTCCAGGATCTGTATAACTTCTGTGTAAGTAAGTAAAAGGATAAAACCAAAGCTGTAGGGATAGAGGTACTACCTAGATCAGGCATTTGCAGTTAAATTTTCTTCCTGTATTTCTTGCTATTAGTTGTTATAAACAGAGAAGTGGTGAAGGGTAATACATACTCAGAAAGGAATTTTCTTTTACCTACTAAATGCAAATGCATTTAATTTTTAGATCAGTGGTGGCTGAGCTAACATTTAAAATAATAATAATTTAAAAATTCGAAATAAAACTTGACTATCTGGGGGCTGTTGTGTTGTCAACCAGTGGCCGGATGCTAGGGCAAACTTTCTCCAATTACCGGGTTGTGTTACCCATCTGGTTGGCCAACTTCACTGTTTATGTGTCCTACACATTACCGCAGTCGAGACTCAAACCAGTAAATGCTTCAAAACACCAAAAGTGCCAGAAGCCACCTTGTTTTTGTTGTTATTTTCTGTAATTATACCTGGGAAGATTGGAGAGTCCTAGTGCTTTTTTTTTTTCTTTTTTATGACTTGGTTTTTGCATTTCATAAATCCTTAGCAACTGGTACGACAGCTGCCTTTGCACTCACAGGAGACAAAATCCCCTAGGTCAAGAACACTTCCAGCAATGATCAGTCCCCACGTTCATCATGCAGCGTGTCAGAGGTACAACTGAGAAATGACATAATGTGTATGACCTCCTTGTATCATGTGGACATGCCTTCGAGAGTTGTTGCTTCCCAAGGAACAAGGCTGTTTGTGGCTTCACAGTGAACACTGATGCCCTCTGAGCTCTAATATTCCTCTTTTATCCACCTTGTCCCTGACCATGCTTTGTTTCAACAAGCCTAAACCAGGGCTTACACAGCTGAGTTCTAATTTAATTTCTTTTTTTTTACTTTCTTTGCCATGAAAAGGTCAGTTTGGTTCACTTTACAGTAAAAGGTCTAAGACTTCAGTGGAAAAGATGGATGCAACTTGTTTTCACAGAGCTTAAGTAAGGTTAAACAATGTTCCTCCAAGGTTTGTACTGGTGCTGGCACTCTCTAATGTTTAACTTGAGGGAAGACACAAGCAGTAGCGTGGTAAAATCAACACATGACCAAAAAAATGACTTGG
Source organism: Clamator glandarius (assembly GCA_033459285.1). NCBI lineage: Eukaryota > Metazoa > Chordata > Aves > Cuculiformes > Cuculidae > Clamator > Clamator glandarius. The sequence continues at coordinate 855,440 of JAUNZM010000136.1, forward strand.
TCACATTTAGACATGATGAAAGGAAATGTAGAAGGACCTAACAAAAAGCAGGTAACCTGACACAATGATGCAGCTGCAATTGCATTGTGACATGATTTAGAGAACAACATTGACTGTATATACTATAAACATTACATTTTAAATGTACTGAAACCAGCTGGGAAAAATGAAGACATGTTGCAGTGAAGAACTGAGTGGAAACATGTCTTCATCATGCAGTGTTGGCTGAAAAGCAAATAGATACATGGGAATGAGATAGTATTGAGAGAAGAGAACAATACTAAAAATAAAATAATGTAATACCATGAGTACAGTGTGTACTCACATAGATTACTAAATACAGTCTGCTTTGTCTCAGAAGGGGCGTGACTGAGATGGGACAAGGACAGTGAAAACAAAATTAAGTTTGGAGAAGAGTGTATACAGGGAGAAATCTTAAGAGGTCTAAATCAGAGAATAAAGAAAAAGTCCTTAATACAGTAGACAGTGAAGAGAAAGTAAATCATATCTTTATTCACATTCCTTTATTATTCAAGAGTAGAGAGAAAAGAACTGATTAAATCTATTTTACTTTTACAGCTGATTAAATAAATTGGTTTTACATAACATGCAATTAATTTGTAGTCCACATTGCAGGCTGACATTGACTGACCCCAGGTAAACTTTTGGGCAAAATTGCCTACACTTCATTGAAGGAATACATTTGGAAACTTTCCATTGGGTTTTTCAGGCAAATTTCATTGTGACTTTTCTTAATCCATGAGTACTATCCTTTGAAAAACACTTTTCTAACTTAGCTAATGGCATCTCATCATACACTTAGCTTCAGGTATGTGTTTTCCATGGATTTTACTTTTTAAAACAATATATTTCACAGAATGTGTGTGTAAGTATTGCTATCTATTGCATATTTATTTAGGGAGCTCTAGGAGTGCATTAACAAAAAAAAAAAGATCAGAAGTATGCTATTTTATTCTTTCTTTTCTCTAAGAGTCTCCCATCCTATTCCAATTGATGCTTTTCTGGGTAGATACAGGTTCACATGTATTTCACAGGAAGCTTAATGAGGATGATCATATGTCCTATCATTCATTTATTTCCAGAGTTAAACTTGTCAGTGAATATTTGGCAGGAAAAAGAACTAAGGCAGTGCTATTTTTTAGAAGTACCTTGTAGATGGTGAGGTGACTTTGGATCTTGCATAGCATTGCAAGTTGGTATGGAAAGTAACAACATAGTGTGGTGACTTGAGGGTGAGGGAGAAAGATCACACTTCTATTATGAAAATACAAAGATCCACATTTTCCCTGTAAAGCAAATAGATCCATGCCACTAGACTGACTTTCTGGAACCTTGAAATATATTTAGCTTGCAAAGGTAGTGTAAGACAAGTCAGCTGCTGTCTGTGCCAAGCTTGTAGTACTTTGTTGCTCTTATGTAGTAAGAGTTCACTGTAAACAAGCTTTTTAGCTAGATAGCTTTGCTTTATATGGAATTTGATAGTGCAGCAGTCAGTGTTTGCCTACAGCTGGTTTTGCTTCTAGCTTTTCTTCTAAAGTGTAATGTATCTATCTTGCTTTATTTTAACATCATCGAGCTGTTATGTGCTTGTGTGAGGATTGACTGTTGAAGTGTATCTTCAAGAGCAAGAGAGATCATGAGAGAAAGGAATAAGTCTGAGGAAATCTCACAGATGAGGAAGATGTGAGGTTTTCCCAATGCTGCTGCAAGAAAAGTAACAGGACTGTCCTTGTGGGTACGAGGAGCACTAAGTGACTTCAGAAGAGCCAGGCTTTGTTTTCACCTGTATAAAATATTTCACGGAAAGGGTCACTGGGCACAGGAACAGGCTGCCCAGGGAGATGGTTGAGTCACCTTCCCTGAAGGTGTTTAAAGGATGGGTGGATGAGGTGCTGAGGGGTAAGGTTTAGTGGTTGATAGTAATGGTTGGACTCAATGATCCAGTGGGTCTTTTCCAACCTTGTGATTCTATAATTCTATGATAATGGTAATGCTGGCCAAACACATAGGCCCAACCCAAAATGAATCTTCTCTGGCCTACAGCTCAAGGTCTGACACCAAAAAACCCCAGAGCCTATGCCTCTAACTCTTTTTATTTGACAAATTAAGAAAATCACCTCTCACCACCTTCAAAATAGCTCCTTTCTGAGTTGACACGCAGCTGCATATGATGCTGCCAATATTCAGAGCAATTCCACAGATCATTTTCTGAAAAGCTGTTGAGAACCTCTGTCATATTTGCTTTCACATCTTCTACCAACAAAAAATGGGTTCCTTTGAGCACTAATTAGATCTTTGGGAAGAAGGAGCCAGGTCTGATGAACAGGGTGGGTGCTCAAGCCCAGTGATGTTGCTATTAGCTAAAACCTGCCTCACAGACAAAGCTTTGTGGGCTGATGCACACTGACATTTTCCAACTGATTCTAAGAAATATCTGTATTTGAACACGCGTCCACTCGTACTGAGTAAAGCAATCAAGCTGTAGCCGGTTAGAACATGTTCCATAACCATCTCTTTGTTTCTCCCCCTGACTCTTGTTTCCTGAGATATAGGTTTTGGTTTTGGACCTTGTAAGCTATTGACAAAGCTGTTATTGTAAGGAGAAAATACAAAAAAAATTTTTTTTTTTTTTAAAGAAAACATCAAAGCAAACCCCACCAATGCCCTCATGAAAAAGCTGCAAGCCTTTCCCCTGGGCCCCCTCAGCCAAGGTCTGTGTTTCTGAATATGAATGCATACTTCTGCTTCTACACAGAAGAAAATTTCATGAGAATTTAATACTTCAGTCCTGAGCTTCCTGCAGAGCAACTGGCTTGGGCTCCTTCACAGTGGGGCAGGATAAGCAGTAGGCGAGAGGTTTTCCAGTTAGCATGGCACACTCCACAAAGCAGAGAAGGCATGGAAATGGAGAAACAGATATAAATTAACAATTAAAAATAACCTACCTTCACCAGTAACAACACAGAAAATACTTTCCATGCTATGTAAGTAATATATCAACATTTAAGCTGATTAAAATTTGATAAACTACTAACTTCCCCATTTTCTGATAGGAAGGCTGGGGCCCGAGATAAAGCAGTGTCATGCTGGGGAGGACAAACACCCCAGCATCCAATAAACTTTTTATGCATTTATTTTGTTAAGACTGATACCTATTTCCTTTGTAACTCTTTGTTTACTAATGAGTTGACTCATCCAGTGTCCAGCAGCTTGTTTCGACACCAGAGAGATGGATCTGCACCCCTGCCAAGCAGAGGCAGAGGCAGAGATAACAGCCAGCAACAACAATAGTCTTCCCCGGTCCTGTTTGCCAAGAACAATTGGCAGAAAGGACTCAGGGAGTAACTTATCACCAGCACAGGGAGAGGCTGAAGCTCTGGAAGCACAGGGGTTGCTGCTTGCCTGCCACAGACAAACAGCAGGATGCAACCAAGAGCAAAGCTCACATTGCAGGCTTTACCTGCCAGAGAAGGAAGCAGAAACCCATCAGTTAACATAAAGTTCTTTGATAACCAGCCAGTTATTTTCAGTAGCCTATGACACAGCAGACTAATGCAGCCGGGTCACTTTATAGTGCCAAATCCACACTGACAAAACCCTGAAGAGAGTTTGGTCCTGAAGTACTTTTTCATAAATGTGAATATGTCCTTGAATTGGTTACGCTGCTCTTCTCAGATGAAGATACAGTGCTGTATTTTAAAACGTGAGTCGATCATCAGATCTTGCATTATTTGTGGTATGAAATCTGCTCAGGACAGTTCATATTTGATATTTCAACCTGCTTCTTTCGAGTCTTGTTTGACAAAATGTTGAACACCTCTTCATATCAACTCCGCTGCATTTGATCTTGATGTCTCTTTTGCTTGAGAGTAAAAAAAGAACCACTGAAACACATTCTCTTCCAAAAAATTATATCAAAGTTTGACCTTGTGACTGCATTATGGTTGTCTTTGGGGGAAAGTCCACCTGCTAGCTAGTCAAATAAATTCAGACTTCATAAACATTGTAACACTCAGACAGCTGCACAACTGTTATTTGCATGGTTTGCTGGGCAAAGCAGACATCTTATTAAGTAGTATTTTGAATCTAATTAAAACATCCACAAATAATTCTGTGTGACAAAAAAATCACTATAGTTAATGAAATATGACTCAATATATTTAATTTAACAAAAGAATATGGGCAATTTGGGGTTTTAGAGTGGAAAGCAGCATGATGTGGCATGTTGTGAATTGTCTACTATAGCTGGCCTTCATACTGTTAAACCCCCTTTCAGATGAAGGACAAGTTTGAGTATGTTAATTTGTACTGTTTTTCTTTATATGCCTTGCTCATTTTTTCTTACTGATATGACCCAATGTCATAAACCATCTTTCCAGTCTGCCTTGGTAGAGATTATTTTTTGTTAGTTTCTCCTCCTCTCCACCTATACAGCTAGATCGTATTGAGATCCTTCTTTTTCTTTTTCTATGGACCTGTCTTTTACATAACTTCAGCCAAATCTGTCAGTTGAACTTTTATTTTACCATGTGTTACTCTCAGCTCTTTGCAAGTGTCCCAGAGACTCCTGCTTTCCCTCAAAAACAGGTGTTTAATCTGCACTTTTATTTGTTTGATCATCCTGCTTCTCACTTCGGATCTCAGAGCTGGCTTCCATGTAGCATCATATCCAATTTAGGATTCTATTTTTTTTTCAACACAAGGACACAAAATTACTGTTGCTTTTTAAACTTTAAATTTCTTGGTATTTTGAATTCTAAAGTTAGGCTTTACTGAAGCATAGGTGTTATTTTTGTTTCACAATAGAAAGGAGAGGGGTAAAAATCAACACAAATATGGCTTGCAACAATTTTTTTTCAGAACCGCTAGACCAAGAGATGACAAAATTATTGATTTATGAGGTATATCTGTTTTCAGGGTGGCAGAGTAATGATTCCCTGTGAATCGACAATATTATTATAAAATTTGAACATCCAAAACGTCCTTATGCTGTAATCTTTGTCCATGAGCCCATTTCAGTCTCCTGCTCTCTCACTCCCATTTTATCCCATCACATCTAAAGTTAGGCTGTTAGTACTAGAGGAAGAGACCACACCTTTCCCATATCTTCTTTTTCTTTTTAAGAGTTCAGCCTATTTTCACTTGCTCTATAAATAAATAATAGACAGTGTGGTGCCAGGGAAGGAAAGGAAAAAGCTACATTAGATCACAAGGCAAAGTAAGAAATGGATAATCTTAAAAATAAATATTTTTCTTACAAAATGCAATCACTCCTGGGAAAAATCAATGCATTTGTTGCTCTGTGCAAGAAATTAATCTCTTTGCTGTAGCATCCCTGTTTCTAACTAAAGATACTGTAATGATGTACAAGGACATTTGAGGTACCTGAATGACAAGGGAGACCTGTGCTATTGGGCCATTCACTGAGCATCACCTTGTAAGCCACTGGCAGGCAATGAGTGGCTGCAGGGCCAAGGCTAAAGATGCTCCATGGTCTGCCAAAACTCCAGGCAGACCACCCTCAGCTAATTTTTGCTTCCCTTGTGCTGGGTGTTTGCCAGCAGGATTACTGCCCCAGTCTGCTCTGCCAGGTGATAGTACACACAGCTGTGTCAATACAAGAGGAAAAAGAGGAGCAGAGGTGAGAAGGAGCAGTGGGACCGGGAGCTGCTTAGAGCAGCATGACTTTCTCCTTAAGTCAGTGTGATAAGTGGTGGCTGAGTGTCTGTTTGTCCCCAGTATTAACCCAGAGACAACATGTATGGCTATAAAAACCCATTAGTAGTCATTCCTCCTAAAGTACTGGGATTTTCAACCCATACTTTTAACCTCATGTGTTTCTAAGCATTCACTTAGAAGCATTAGCAGTGGTGCAACTTGTTTGGCATTTGATGTAAAATCACTATTTTTATATTAACAATGTGCTATTGGAGTGATTTGTTTGTTGAGTGTTCACAGTGCCTCTTTCCTTCCAGTCTAATATCTCCTCAAGCCTCCTTTTTCAGTGTCATTTTAACCTTGCCTAAGATTCAATTCTGCTTTTCATTCAGATTCTGGGTTTTTTAACAAGGATTAAGGAGGCTGGAACACGGCTTTCCTCCCTGAGAAGGTGTTATCTAATTCTTTAAAGTGTTGTCTTGTCAGTAACAAAATATGGATAAGGAACATGAACTTTATTTGATTCCCAAGAGAAACGTAGGGGATGAGGAAGTTAAACACCTTCAGTGAGATCAGAAGGGAGAGTTGTCATAAATGTCTTTATAAAAAGCAATCAAAACATGCAACCAGTTCAGGTGCAGTGTGATTCTGCTTGTCTAGGAGCATGCTTGGAGCTTCAAAGCACTTTTGATAGCTTTCTAACCTGAAAATGCCAAGAAAGGTCAGTCAGTCCTGAGTAACAGCAGCAAGGAGCCCACGAGTGAAGTTATGTTTCAGTCTAGAGGAGATTTGGAAGTGCAGTGTCAAGACTGTAGGTTGTTTCCACAGCAGCTATAATTACCAGATACATTGGATTATAATTTATCATTTCTCCATTTATGCCCTCAGGTTATGTTTGGCAGCTGATAGCACTTTTTATCTTCTCACAGATTCCTGGGCTATATTCACACACCCAGCAAGACAGAGTTTTCACACAAAGCATGAATGACTCTTCCTACCACTACTGGCATTGGGAACACGCTGGTTTTTCAGTTTGAGGTGGATCTTCATCAGTGAATCTTCTACTTGGACCTCAGCTGCTTTTCCAGTTGCTTCTTCACATACTGCAATAACATTGGCACAAAGAGGACTCTAAGAAGTCAGCTCTTCTTTCTCCAAGCCCTTCCAAGACATAAATTAGTTAAGACCACACCCAAAATGTGTATCTAGTTGCTATGCCAGGTAGCAGCATTTTTTTTTTTTTTAACAGAGTAAAGGATGCTAGAAGCTGGGTAACACAGCTCCTTTCTCACTTCCTTTCTACATGGGCAGATGCAGCTGCCTGTGGTTTTTCTCCCCTCCCCAGTGGGTTAATCTGCTAGCACGCAGCAAATGCACCTGGTAGGTGTTTCTGAGGCTGAGGAGCAAACAGCACCGAACATGTTCACTGCACAAGTTGAGAAAGAGTACCTGATGTTATTTCAAAATAGCATTTGAAAGTGGCAAAGGCAAATAACCCTTCCTCCACCTACAAGTTAAGACCTCTTCTAGTTTAACCCAGCTCTGTAGGTTTTAGTGGAATCTCCCCCTAATAGATTGGAGATCCAGAGTTCTACAGGATTTCTTAACTTCTCATCAAATACCACTATTCTGAGGTGTCCATGGACAATATCTTCCTCCCAAAGTATATTGATAAGTAAATATGCTTATGAAAAAACAGTTTTATTTCTTGATGGAGAGGACACAGACAATTACCCAGAGTTTCAGATGTGGTACATACACAGCACCAGGGGAGCCCCAGCAAAAGCAAGCCATGTGTGGGATGGCAGCTTGATTTGGAAGGATGGTTCAGAACATCGTAGTTGGGAGCTGTAATAAAGCCAACGACATGTATTGACTTAGAGAGGTGTATCAGGGAACTACACTTCTTTCTTCTGGTATCTGAACTTTATCAGCAAACAGAGGCCCCAAGCCAGATGTCATTGTGACAACAGCTGTTAATGTTAATAGCAGATATTATGAAGCTTATTTTTTCAGTGTGATTCCTCATAATTATATTTTTTTAAATCCATGTTTTAATCTTTGCCTCCACAGTAGTAATGTCCAAGTAGAGTTGTGTGACAGCTGCAGCCTCACTGTAGTTTGAGGGAAAGGAACAGGAAATTAAAGAAAGAATAATGCATGTGTTATTCATGCGCTAGAAGTTGTTCCCATCTCTGCCAGCTGGGGTACTCAGAGATTAATATTTATTATTTATGATATATTTTTCCAAAATAATTTGCAGGTATTCAAAAGTAGTTAATTAGTTCATCACACCACTCACGTGGATTGAGTATAAATTTCTTTACAGTGAAGCAGAAGCACAGACTTGTTACTGTGTGGTGACTCATCAGAAAGGTTTTGAGTATATTTTGTCTCCAGACCTGGTAGCACCAAAGGCTTCAGTCTGGATACTTCAGCCGATGATGACTGATGTAGGTGTGTGCAGGCAGTGCCTGTCGACTGAGACGGCTAGAGGCCAAAGTCAGCTGCCTGTCAGTCTTATACTGGCAATAAAAGATCCACTTTAAAAGCAGGATCTTCCATTAAAAAATAACTCATTTATAAATAAGGTCTATGTACACAGCATTATCAATCAAACCTTATATTGCCTCCACTTTGAGATAAAAGTAAAAAACTGTAGCCAGGAGCCATCTCGGGGGTAAAGCAAACACCCTTGTCACAGGTGCTGCCTTCTCAAGAAGGATGTGCTGTTCATTAAACAGGATCCAGAGCCTGCAAACATACAGGATGGCTGGCTTGTGCCTTTCCTGAGGCACAGCCAAAATGTCTTTCTATTCTTTTGGTACTTATATCAACCAGCTGTTCCTATAGCCAAAATAGTTTTTCAGGCAGCCTTCAGTCATATCCTTGTCATTCACATCCATGTCATTCACACTTGGGGGGAAAAAAGGTGGTTTCACTAATTGTTTTATGTCCTTTCATTTTAACGTGGTTAGTTCAAAGGCTAAGATTCCTCTTCTTATGAAAGTCTCTGCAGGTCCTAGAAGCAGGTATATATTTCCAAGCAAAGAAAGGCTATTGCATGGGTCTTTAAGCAGAAATATTACTTGATACATAAGCCTGAATGATGAATGTTTATCACCATTCTTCACAGCTATTTTCTCTGCTATACATTAAAGCATGGGCACTCTATAGGCAGGAAACCCAGTTCTGTTCTTCGCTTGAGTTATTACAAATTTACACTGCATTTGGAGTAAAATATATACATAATGGTTTCATTACATCTGATCTAAGCGTTGCATTGACTAAATGTTGTGTGGACAAGTGTTGCATCTTAATCCTGTGGTTCCCCTCTCTCCTGCTCCTCCCATCTAAAACATGCTTAGCCCTTGCCTGTTATCGTCCTAATGTTTGTGGAGGGTAGTGTAAAACTCTGAGATACTGTTTCAAAGTTGAGTCAGTTTTTCCCAAATATTTTCATATTTCTTGAATATAACATTGTAATTTGGATTAAAAAGTATATCTGCTTTGCGGAGGATCTTGCTGGTGCGAGAGAAAAGATGCTTTCCTTTTCCTAGAGGGTGAGACACATTGCTGGTTTACACTGCCTTATGTGCCCTGTGCCAGTGGGAGTGACTGTTAAATGCCTTTGTTGTATTACTGATTTAGCAACATGATCTGTTTTGCCATCACATCTCCACATAGTGCTTTTTACACATGAAAAATAAATAGTTACAACTCAGCTTCTGTTGTTTGCAGAGGCTGAGAGTTCTTCTGTGTAAAAGAAAGTCAGACTCTGAACAAGTTTCTGGTTTTGAGTACATTAAATCATTGATACGTATAAATAATACAAGTTCAGTAAGCAATGTGTGAGGATAAATAAATTTTTAATACCATAAAAACAGAGTAAGTTTCTCCCCTACCTCTTCTCCCACAGGAACATGAGTAGCAGAATACATGGAATAAAAGACATTTTATTTACCTGGAAGTTTTTCAGAGAATTAAACTTCAGAGAGGTTCATTTTGTTTGCTGGTGACTGACTGTCTTTAAGAGGAATCTTAAGACCTGCAACAGAACATGAGGAACTGATAGTAGTTCCTGGTGAAGGGTTTTCAATGAAAACTAGGCTTGATAGAAAAAGGGATTTTGGTTGGTTATGCTGCTAGCTGAATGTTCCCAGGCTGCTCTTGGTATGTCCATTTCATGATCAAATGACATGTTCTTCTGCATGAAGTGGAGGAAGAAAGTAGATTAAATTTACTATCGGTTGGTAGTACAGTGTTCTGAGTCACCCGTGTCTGCTGCTGCTCCAGCCCCTTTGCAAGCTACTCCTGTTTTCCTGCAGGATTCCACACTGGAGTCTATATGCCTCAGTGGCAACTCCATCTTAATGCCCCAGTAACTGATAGTCTTTCCTTCATTTCAGAATATTTCTCACCTCTCTTGAGGAACAATTCATTACCATAGATTCAAGAGGAAAAGAAGATGATTATGAAATTCAAGAGTAGCTGCCTTTGTGTGGTTGGCTGCTTTAAAGTTTCTATAAAACACAATTTGTTCAAAAATGTATTCCTGCCTAATTGTGAGATTTTTAATTTTCTACTTGCAGAGCTTTAACAAATGGTGTTTGAGCTCATATCAAGAAAAAATATTTGATGAAAAAATATTTTGTATTTGATGGGAAAAGACATGCCTACTACATTCTGGTTGAAGGCACACATACAGTCAACACATCCTGGCAAGATGGCAACTGGGAACAGTTTTGGTTTTTATCACATAGACTGAGCCTTCACAGGAAAACTAGCATGTTAAGTTTTGTTAAACTGTTTGAGATACCTGAGCTTTTCATTGAGAACATCAGCACGGAAAATTAATTTCTCCCTGGCTGAAGGCCTAAAGCTACAGTCACTGATTTGGTTGTGTTTACCCAAGGATTAGATCAGTAATATAGGTGCCTAATACTTTTCTAGCACACAAAATGCAGTAGGAACACACTCAGGTTTTGTGAAGTGAGATTAAGTTCTGTCTGCAAAAAGAGCAACTTTTCTCCTTGAGAATGATGATTCCAAACTCTCTGATAACTAAAGTAGTTTAGAGAAAACTGAAATGGCAAGGACACAGTTACCACTCCTAAAACAGAAACCTCTGCTTGGGAACCATATGGGAATGACAGAAAGGCTGATGAAACTACACTGGCTACAGGCTCCAAAACAAACTCCAAAGATTCTAACACAGCTCTTCTTCCTATCTCATGAAGGGGTAATGGTAATAAATTTGTTGAACACTGTATTTAGTATGCATGTCTTGATGTCTTTCTCCACTAAGCAAGAGTTAATAAGATCACTCAGAATAAACTAGAAAAACCTAACTTAACTATTTCACTGTTTAGGCAAATTAGTTATATCTCATCATTGTTATCTGCAGTCCTTTCATTTTTTGTCTCTCTTCAGAAATACAGTTACACCCACTTCCAAGACTGTGTTCAGGGTAATGATGGCATGTTTCTCCGTTAGCTTTGGCCTCCTTGATGACTTCATTTTGTTTCAAGATTTGCATTTTCTTGGGTTTTTTTCCCATTTTCTCTCTTATCCTGCCTTCTTTGTCCAAAAGTGCTCTCCCTTCCACATCCCTGGTCTCTAGAGAAATGTCCCACCATGTTCTGTCTTTGATCTTCTCACCACATAGCCAAATGCTCCTGAACAATTTAGGAAGCTTAAGCCTCCCAAACAACATTCTTCACTTTCTAGATTATGGTGTGATCCCTTGTTTTAAAGTGTGTAACTTTATATTTGACTTTGATAAAACAGCTTACCAGCTTACCCAGGAACTCACATCCTCTAAAATATTTGCCACTATGACAGCCTTTGCCTTACTCATGGGGATAGCTATCAACAAAAAGGTGTGGGCGTTCACAGCCTCTCCTGAGTTTCTTTCATGGCAGGCTTGTAGCTCCTCAGCAACTAACGTTTCGCAGTGCAGAGTGTGGTGTGTCCTATGGTTCTTGATTCATGCAGCAGACTCAGGTGTGGTCTTCTAGCCAGGGTAATTTGCAGCTGCTCTCATGCTGTCAAAGTACATGGCTGAACACTCGACTCCAGTTGGTCAACAGATTAAGAACAAGAGATCTGGCCAGGTGCCATCCCTCCAGTAATATATCCTAGGTCCTGCAGCAGGCACACACAGGTTGCTGGACTCAGGGACGTCCTTTTCAATTGCTTCTCTCTTTGTCTGTGTGGATAGACACTTTGGCTCCCTGAAACTCTGCACATGTCTTTATGCCTTCCTACCTTTGATGCTTCTTCTCTTTCTCTCACATATTCTTGTGCTCTGCTGCAGTCCATGCCTGGTCACCTTTCTTCTTGTCTTACTCTGAAGCTCCTGCCTTATCTGTTTTACAAACAGTTTTTCTTAACTGTCTCCGAACTTTCTTCATACTAGTGCTGTGCTGTTCCCCTAGTGGCGTGTAGTAAAGTCCTGTACAGTGGGTAATTCTTCTGTGTGTCTTGGATGGGTTTGTCATGTACAAGAATATAAAGGTTCTTTAATTTTAGCCCAGTTTGGAAAGAAATACAATGAGTATTTAACATTTTTTTATTTCTTTCATTTATCACAACTAGAGAAATAATTTCATAATTCGTAGACTAGGTAGTGTAATATAGCAATTTCTCAATGTATGTGCTTCCATGGCAGAAGAAGGGAAATACGGAGGAGTGGAGGTATAAAGACGTTAGACAAAGCAGTAAGATGAAGAGATTTAAAAAAATAAAGAAAGAAGCGGTTGGCTTGATGAGAGCTAGAACAAAAAAAAGTCCTTGTACAAGAAGTGCAGAACTGTAGATTGTAGGGACAGAAGAGCCGAGTTTGAAGGGAGTGAAGTGCACATAAGGAACGCATTTGTGTTTAAATCCTAAGCAGCTAAATCCCCTTTTAAGAAGTTGGCTGTTTGCTTCATTCTTGAATCTTTGTACATTTTTTTTGCTTCTGCGAAACTGTAAATACTGCACTTGACATCAGGGAAAAGAAGTTCATTAGTGCTTCGAAACATCCAAATTAGTTTATGTGACATCCTGAAAGTACAAAGCAAACATTAAGTAATGGCAGCCCTGTCAGTTGGAATTAGAGCCTTCCATACTTTTGGGTCTTCCTTTCTAAAGAGAGGTGGTGTCATAGTTCAGAAGAGAAAAACAAAGGGAAAACATCTGCTTATTGGTCCCTTAAACTGCAGCTGACTTTGAAAGAGCAACATCAGAGTCCAACTTTTCTTTTGGTGGATATTGGAGTATGAGCAGCTAGAAGGGTACAGGGCAGATCAGGGAGAAAGTACTGATTAAAAAATAATTAAAAACAGTTTTCTTGCTATACAGCATGTGGAGTTGGCCAGAAACTGTGAGTCAGTAACTCTGTCTACACAAGTGCATATTGGTTTCTTTTTCCCTTATTTTCATTCACCTTCTGCATATCTCAGGACATTTTAAGATTCTGCTTATACCTGTAGACATAGCTTCTTGAGCTTCAGGTTGGTTTTATTTAGGGTATGTGGAGAAATCATGGGGGCTCTGTAGTATATAAAATATCATGATGGACCAGCGTTCATATTGGCAGATAAAAGCAGCTGCAGGTTACTTAAGAGGGTGTGTGTAGTGTAATGGAAGAGAATTCAACCACGGAAAAAAGTAGCCTCCAGTATTCCATCATTAAGAGGAACACATTAAAGCAGCTGCAGAATTAATAAACAGGAAATTCTTTCTTTATGATCCATGAAATCTTCAATCTATATTATCCTATTCTTCCTAACAGCTTCTAATTGCATAACTGATTTTCCCTGTTTATTAATTTTGCAGCATAGTGACTTACTATTGAGAGTAAATTGCCTGAAAGCAAAATTCTGTTTCATTTGACTGAACCATAAGAATAGGAGGACCACGGAGTGAGTAGCATTTCCAGCAATTATTTATTCCTTTCCTGCAGCCAGTGGAGAGAGTAACTATTGGAACCAGGGTTTGTGGCCACAGTGGTCAGAGTCCCACAGAGACAGTGGTCAGCTGACACAATGAGCATACATTTCCTCCAGAAAGAAGAGTGTTCATTTGCCATGAGATTGCTCTTTCTTTACTGCTGTGCCATTTTCTAGGCTGTCTAACTCATAACATTTTGTGGGTGGCAAAATGATGTCATTTTATTCAACAGCTTGTAGTAATTTCCACTCCTAACGCTTCATGAGAGGTACAAATTACCAAAGAAAAAGGGCTATAAGCTTACAGATGGTAGTATCGCTTTTCTTTTCCATTGAGATCACAATATGCTTCTTTCTAGCTGAATGACAATTGTGCTGTCAGTAAAATTACATAATGCTATGTCCCCTGAGGGGTTATAGTTTGGGATTCAAAGGACAGCTGTCAAAATACAATTTGCTCTATTCTGAGCTTTAGAAGTCTCTTTAGGAGTCATATATATGAGTCTGTCTTGTTTGGGGAGTGGATTACAGATAGAGTCAACAGAGGAATGTAAAGGAGAAAACATTTACATGGCAAGTTAAGCAATACACCTGAGATACAAATGACACACTAAGCTGGTGTTTGCTGTAAATCATGGGGACCAAAATCAGGGCTAGCGTAAATGGCAGCACTACATCAACTCAGTGTAGTTTGGTAGCCTGTGGTAAACCTGGCTTTTTCCTTTCTTTTGTATACTACCACACCACGCATTTTTCCTGATGTCTAATCTGAACCTCCTCTGGTGCAGCTTGATGTCATTTCCCCTCATCCTATCGCCTGTCAGCTGGGAGAAGAGACCAACATCCACCTTGCTGCAACCTCCTTTCAGGCAGTTGTAGACACAGCGACAAGGTCTCCCCTCAGCCTCCTCTTCTCTAGGCTAAACAACCCTAGTTCTCTCAGCCACTCCTCACGAGACTTGTTCTCCTAACAAATTGTCTATCAAGCAGGACAGTTACTTGCTGTAGATTGCTTTTATTGCTAGTAAGCAAATCATATTTAAAAAAAACCAAACAAACTGAATGTGTACCTAATATTTTTTTTCACATCAGGCCTACAGAAGGGAAGTGGTTATCAGTGATATGATTGGAGAGAGAAACATCTGCAGAATAGTCGAACTCTTAGATAAGATGTTAATCCCTTTTTATGGAATCATTTAATGTCAGGGATAAGGTGACTAGGATGCCCAGGCGTTGGAACGCATTTGCTGCTCAGCTGTGTGTGAATGGATGAGAGGATGATGGATTTTTTTTATTTGCCAGTCTGGATTGTGAAGAAGATTTGTGGGACAGCGCTCCTGAATGAACAGGAGCTGCTGGCTTGTTTAGTCTAGCAGAAAAAAAGCTGAGAGAGGATGCCAATGCTACCTCGAAGTACCGTCAGAGAGGAAAAGAGTATTTAATCTAAAGGACAATGCTGGCACAGGAAAACCCTGGTATGAATGAGCTGTAAACAAGTATAGGCTGACTGTGAACAGAGTTCATAATCCCGGGCAAGGAACTAAATTTCAGAGTGGAGTAAGTAAAAAAATAAACACAACCCTGTCACTTGCTTTAAAATAGAGCTAAAGCAGTTTACAAATAGGATTGTACAATGCTGTTATCTGGCAGAACAAGGACTAAACTCCATGACCTCTAGGGTCCTTTCCAGTCCTACACTGACTTGGTCCTACAAAATGTTTCCATCAGGGCTATGCAATTCACAGCCTCTGTGACCACATACTGCCCACCAAGGATTTCCTTTGGCCACACACAACATGTGGATGAATACCTTGTTTGTCCTCTTTCACCTCTGCAAGCCAAAGCAGCAGCCAGGAATCAGCCTCTTAGTCAGCAGGAGCTGATTGCCTGGGAGTTAGGAGGTGGGGGGGGCTGGGTTCAGGGTATCAGGATTATTCCTCTGGAAAATTTTGAGATTAATTATGCTTCCAGAACTGAGGTCAAGACCGTGGAGGACCTTAGGGCTGTAGGATTCAATGGGAGGTATAATCATCAGTGACTGCTGACATCCAGTGATGAGACCCTCTTGCTGATAAACAATACAGTTTAATTGCTGTGTATTAGCAATTTTATCTTGATGACGTGGTTAGTTTAGATCAATTTAGGGAAACTTCTGTAGCACAGCAAGCAGAGGCTGGACAGCTGGAGAAGCAGGAGGTCTGGTGATGTTGGCGTGCCTCACTGGGGGATAAGGGTAAGAGGATTACAAGGTAGAAGATGATAGCTAGAGCGAAAGGATAAGATGTTGGCGACTGGCTGAAGTGTTCTACATATTACCCCTTATCTGATGTATCTTCGCCTTGTATGATGGAACATGTGCATGGCTTGCGTTGCATGAAAACTCTGTGGGTGTTCTTACAAACAAACAAACTGAAGAGACAGCAGTGGCCACAGGACCACCTACAACTTTGTTCTTCTCCCCATCTTTGCTATGTTGCCAATGCATGTAATAGAAACAGGAGGAGCTAAAAAGAGTTTATTAGCTCCAAAGGCAGAGGGAGTAGGGATCTGGAGTGAGGTGGCAGACAGAGTAATTGTGTTTTAATGAAGATCCAAACCAGCAGGGAGGAAACACTAATTTACATAAGCAATATTAATCTTATTAGCACTTTATGGAGAAGAAAGAGGTATTATCAGAGAAAGTTATATTCTTGTTGGCAGTTCTGACCTAGCAGTACTTCTTGATAACTGACAAGAGCTTAACTGTAATGTGTACCTGTTCATCTTGGGCAGATTGAACCATTATACTTGTGTTTCTCCTGAAAGTGATGCTATATCTCTGTCATTTTTATGTGGTCTTTATCTTAGATGGAAACCTTAAATTAGCACATTTATTAAAAAATATTTCAAAATAGCTTATTATTAATTTATATTTAATTAAAGTAAGAGGATCATTAATTTAATTTAAAAGTCTATTTTAAATGCACAAGGGGGAAAAAGCAGACCAAAAATACACTTGTACGGAAAAGAAACTAGCTTGCTTAATGACAGGAGGTAATTTCTGTGGTTAGAAATCGCACCTGGTTGTATCAGGACATGTTTCTTCAAGGACTGAGAATAAGTCATTCTCACCCTCTCTGAAACTACCTTTTAGTTTAAGGGGGTCTGTTGCTATTTTTTCATACACTGAAGGGAGAAATAACCTGCACTTGTCTTTTTTTTTTTTTCTTTTTTTCTTTTGAATTCATGATTAGTTAGCCACTTAATTTAAAGAGCACAGAAATAAATCTTGCTTAAAGAAAATGCTTCCTCTTTGTTCTTAGGGTTACTGATTTGTATTTAATTTCTGATTCTGGTGATTTGCTAGTTTTCTGGACAATCCAAGTTTGTCCTTTTTTCTAGCTTGGCAATAAATGTAGTTTGAGCCTTTTATAATTGTTTCACATCTTCATAGTAAGGAATCCTGGAAGCCTAGGTCTGAGGCAGATAGTAGCTTTCAGAATTAATTTAAAATTGTTAAAGTGAGCTGAGTGCCAGCATTAGCTCCAGGTGGAAACTGTCCCAGGCAATGAGATGGGTGTTGTGTGACGGGTACACAGGCAGCGCAGAGAGCTCTTTCCTGGCATTAGCCCTGTAAAAGAGGTAATGTCAGAGGGAAGTGGGAAAGATATAGTTTGGAGTGAAGCCTACCTGTCTGAACGCATTAGTGCACTTGACTGCAACCAGCAGCTTGTCAGAGAGAGGAATGATGCCAGGCTGAGCCTGTCCTGCTGGGCACAAGCCCTGACGCTACACAAGCAGAGATCTCTGCAGAGGTGGATGTGCAAGGTACAAAGGTCAGCCTCGTGTGCCTGTATCTGTGTGTCTGTGTGCATGCTGATTCATTTAGTCACCTGTCTTTTTCATCAAAATGCGCTTTCTCGTTAAACTGAGGGAGCCACTTCACTGTCCCGAACACAAGGACCTGCAGTTAAAATTTACACCAAAATTATAGAAATACAACCTCTTCTGTGTTATATTAGCTTGCAGCTATCTCAAACTGATTATCTTTTATTATTATATGCTAGTGCTATTATTATTATTTACTGATTATTGTTAAACTGCTGTGCCTTGAGCATCCCCTGGCAGTGCTAGCCCCTCAGAAGCAGGTAGGTGGGGATGAGAGGGCAGAAGAGCCCCAAGGTGAAGACCTTCTTCCAGCTGGGCACAGCACTGGAGGGAAGCTGGAGCACCTCCCATACCTGGACAGTCTGGGAGAGTTGGGTTTGTTTAGCCTACAGAAGATAAAGCTCGAGGGACACCTTAGAGCAGCCTTCCAGTGCTTGAAGGGGGCTACAGGAAAGCTGGAGAGGGACTATTCATAAAGCCTTGTGGTGACAGGATGAGGAGGAAGGGGTATAAACTGGAGAGGGGCAAATTTAGACTAGATGTTAGGAAGAATTTCTTCACGATGAGGGTGGTGAGGCACTGGCACAGGTTGCCCAGGGAAGTTGTAGCTGCCCCATCATCCCTGGAGGTGTTCGAGGCCAGGTTGGATGGGGCCTTGCCCAAGGCCACATCCAACCTGGCCTCGAACACCTCCAGGTCTGGTGGGAGGTGTCCCTGCCTATGGCAGTGGGGTTGAAACTGGATGATCTTGAAGGTCCCTCCCAACCCTAACTATTCTAAGATTCTGTGATATATATTAAAAAATTCTTATTATTTTAAAAACCTACTATAGATTTATATAAATATAATTGAATGTATAAATACAACATTAATTCTTATTTTTATATATATATATGTATCTCTATATATTCTTTTTTTATCTATTGTATATATGAAATAAGTAACGTTATTTTAAATGTTTTCTAAATTTTTTTTTGGTCCACAAAGGAATCCTAGAATGGCTTGGGTTGGAAGGCACCTTTAAAGTTCATTCAGTCCAACCTCTCTGCAGTAAGCAGGGACATCTTCAATTAGATCGTGTTGCCCACAGCCCCATTAAACGTGACCTTGAAAGATCCCAGGGATGGGCACCTACTACCTTTCTGGGCAACCCGTTCCAGTGTTTCACCACCCTCAGCATGAAATATTTCTTCCTAATATCTAGTCTAAACTTCTCATCTTTTAGTTTTAAACCATTATCCCTTGTCCTAGTGCTACAGGCTCAGCTACAAAGTTTTGCCCCATCTTTCCTGAAGGCCCCTGGTACGTATTGAAAGGCCGCAACAACGTCTCCCAGGAGTCTTCTCCAGGCTGAACAACCCCAACTCTCTCAGCCTTTCCTCATCAGGGAGGTGCTCCAGACCTCTCATCATCTGTGTGCCCACCCATCGACCTACTGCTCACACTTCTTCTGATGCAGCCCAGGATACATATAAAAATAAATAATTAATGTAAGTGAGTATAGGAATTATATAAATAAAATAAATTGTGTACTAATATAATGTAACACATAAATACAAAATTAATATATTCATAAATACAAAGTAAATGTTTATATTCTTATTCTCTTCTTTATGTATAGTAATTAAGGTATATAATATCATTTTAAACAATTCCATAAATCATAGTATTTAATATATTTATATGTAAAGCATATGAATAAAACAAGCTATACAATAATAGAACACATAAATACAAAAGTAATATGCAAATGCAAAATTAATACTTATATTCCCATTCTTTTCTTTATATATAGTATTTAAGACATAGATAATATTACTTGGAACTCATTTATCCAGTAAACTTTATACATTAATATATAAATTATATAAATAAGATTATATATGAATACAATTTAATAAATAAAAAATTAATGCATTCATATATAGAAAATAATTCACATTACAATTCTCTCTCTATACTATCATGTGTATTATGTACACATACTATTTATATCTTAAGACATAGATAATATTATTTAAGACTATATTATAGACATTTTTATATGAATGTTTTATATAGTAGTATACAAATTATAAGATTATATATGAATATAATTTAATACATACATACTAAATCGGTACATTCATCAATGCAAAATTATTTACATTTCTATTCTCTTGTTTACATACATTATTTAAGACAGATAATATTGTTTACAACTCTGTCACAGACTGTAGTATTTTATACAGGAATATAATATTTTATATATTAATATACAAATTACATGAATAACATTGTAGATCAATAAAATTTAATTCATATATACAAAATGAATACATTCATGTATATAAGATTTTTTATATTTCTCTAGATATAGTATTTAAAATGTAATTTAATATAATTTAATACACAAATACTAAATTGGTACATTCATCAATGCGAAATTAATATTTATACTCCCATTCTCTTATTTATACATAATATTTAAGGTAATTATTTTATTTTTATTTTATTAAGATAATTTATTCACACCTAGTATTTCATAGGTAATATTTAAAACTGTCATACAGTATTTTATATACAAATGTAATGTCGTATATATTAATGTAGAAATGATAGGAATAAGAGTATACATGGATAGAATTTAATATACAAGTACAAAATTAATATATTCCTATGCACGCAAGTATTTATCTTCCCATTCTCTTTATTTACATATAGTGTTTAAGACGCGTAATTTAACATAATTTAGACCTCAATACAAATCCGTTGCATTCATCGCTGC
This sequence comes from Clamator glandarius, assembly GCA_033459285.1. Classification (NCBI taxonomy): domain Eukaryota; kingdom Metazoa; phylum Chordata; class Aves; order Cuculiformes; family Cuculidae; genus Clamator; species Clamator glandarius. Next base: position 875,690 of record JAUNZM010000136.1, read on the forward strand.
AAGATCAATATTTACATCCCCATTTTCTTATTTACAGGCAGTAGTTAAGCCGCACGCAGCAGTATTTCAAGCTGCGTTGCAGACGCCCCTAAGAGGAACGTACGGCTGGATGCAGGCGCTCGCCCTCCCCCGTTAACCCTTCCCGCGCCGGGGGCGGGGCGGGGCGGGGCGGAGGCACCTCCCCCGGCGCCGTGGCAGCTCCCTCCTCCGTCTCCGTCTCTTCTTCGTCTCTCCCTCTCTCGGTGTCAGCGCCCGGCGATGGCGGCGGGGGGCAGCTGGTGGCGCCTGCTGTGCCTGGCGGCGCTGGGCCCCGCGCTGGGCGGCCGGGCGGAGCCGGAGCCGCAGCCGGACCCGCACGGGCAGCACCTGTACAGCGCCGAGATGCTGCGCCACGGCGCCGCCGCCGCCCCGCACTTCGTCATGTTCTTCGCGCCCTGGTGGGTACCGGCAGCCTCTCCCCTCACCCGCCAACTCCTCCACCCTCTATCCCTCCCTCCCTCCCTCCCTCCCCGCTGACGTGGCGCCGGGGGCAGCGCCGCCCTCAGCCCCGGCGGGGACCGGGAGCGGAGCCGGCCCGGCTCGGCCGCCATCCACGTGGCGACCGGGCTGATGGTGCGAGTCGGGAGGGGGAGTAGGGGGGGTGTTCTGGTGGCTCTCGCTCGTCCCGCGCCCTCCACGGGCGCGCAGACAGTTCCGCCGCCGGGGTTCTGTGCTCTTCGCCGTCCTGATACTGAAAGATAAAGGGGCGGCGGGAGCCGCGCGCCTGGCGCGTGCCCGAGGCGGCGGGTGGCGGTGGCTGAGAAGCCCTGGCCATGGAAGGAGATCCCCCCTCGGCCGTGGGAAAAGATCCCCACTTGGCCGTGGCTGTGGGTGAGACCCCTTGGCCGGCGGAGGAGGTCTTCCCCCTTGGCTGTGGGAGAAGATCCCTCCCCGTCGGCCGTGGGAGAAGATCCTCCAGTACCACGGGAGAAGGTCCCCCACTGGCCATGGGAGAACATCTTCCCCCTTGGCCGTGGGAGAAGATGGGAGAAGATACCCCCCCTTGTCCGTGAGAGAAGATACCCCTTTTGGCTGTGGGAGAAGATGGGAGAAGATTCCTCCCCTTGGCCGTGGGAGAACATCCCCCTGTGGCTGTGGGAGAAGATCTTCCCCCTTGGACATAGGAGGACATCTTCCCCTTTGGCCGTGGGAGGACATCTTCTCCCTTGGCCGTGGGAGAAGATCCCTCCCCTTGGCCCGGGGAGAACATCTTCCCCCTTGGCCATGGGAGAAGATCCTCTAATGGCCGGGGCACAAGGTCCCCCACTGGCCACAGGAGAAGATCCTCCCTTGGCTGTGGGAGGACATCTTCCCCCTTGGCCGTGGGAGAAGATGGGAGAAAATACCCCCCCTTGGCCGAGGGAGAAGATGGGAGAACATCTTCCCCCTTGGCCGTGGCAGAACATCTTCCCCCTTGGCCGTGGCAGAACATCTTTCCCCTTGCCCTTGGGAGAACATCTTTCCCCTTGCCCGTGGGAGAAAATCCCCTACTAGCCGGGGGAGAAGATCCTCCAGTGGCCGGGGGAGAAGGTCCCCCACTGGCCATAGGAGAAGATCCCCCTGTGGCCGAGGGAGAACATCTTCCCCCGTGGCCGTGAGAGCACGTCTTCCCCTGTGGCCGTGAGAGAACGTCTTCCCCCGTGGCCGTGGGAGAAGATCTTCCCCCTTGGCCGTAGGAGGACATCTTCTGCCTTGACCGTGGGAGAAGATCACCCCTTGGCCGTAGGAGAAGATCCCGCCTTGGCCATGGGAGAACATCTTCCCTCGTAGCCGGGAGAGAAGATCGCTCCTCGTGGCTGTGGGAGAACATCTTCCCTCATGGCCGTGGGAGAGCATCTTCCCCCTTGGCCGTGGGAGAACATCTTTCCCCTTGGCCATGGGAGAAGTTCCCCTACTGGCCGGCAGAGAAGATCCTCCAGTGGCTGGGGGAGAAGGTCCCCCCGTAGCCATGGGAGAACATCTTCCCCAGTGGCCGTGGGAGAAGATCTTCCCGCTTGGCCGTAGGAGAACATCTTCCCCCTTGGCCGTGGGAGAACATCTTCTTCCTTGACTGTAGGAGAAGATCCCCCCTTGGCTGTAGGAGAAGATCCTGCCTTGGCCATGGGAGATCATCTTCCCTCGTGGCCGGGGGAGAAGATAGCTCCTCTTGGCCGTGGGAGAAGATCCCCCCGTGGCTGTGGGAGATGATCTTCCCCCTTGGCCATGGGAGAAGATCCCCCTGTGGCTGTGGGAGAAGATCCCCCACTGGCCATAGGAGAAGTTCCCCCCTTGGCCGTGGGAGAACATCTTCCCTCGTGGTCGTTGGAGAAGATCTTCCCCCTTGGCTGTGGGAGAAGATCCCCCACTGGCCATAGGAGAAGTTCCCCCCTTGGCCGTGGGAGAACATCTTCCCTCATGGTCGTTGGAGAAGATACTTCCCCCTTGGCCGTGGGAGAAGATCCCCCCCTTGGCCATGGGAGAACATCTTCCCCTGTGGCTGTGGGAGAACATCTTCCCTCATGGCTGTGGGAGAAGATCTTCCCCCACGGCCGTGGGAGAAGATCCACCCCTTGGCCGTGGGAGGACATCTTCCCCCTTGGCCGTCGGAGGACATCTTCCCCCTTGGCCGTCGGAGGACATCTTCCCCCTTGGCCGTCGGAGAAGATCTTCCCCCGTTGGCCGGGGGAGAAGATACCCCCCTTGGCCGTGGGAGGACATCTTCCCCCTTGGCTGTCGGAGAAGATCTTGCCTCGTTGGCTGGGGGAGAAGATCTTCCCCCATTGGCCAGGGGAGAAGATCTTCCCCCGTGGCCATGGGAGAAGATCTTCCCCCCTTGGCCGGGGAAGAAGATACCCCCCGTGTCCATGGAAGAACATCTTCCCCCATGGCCGAGGGAGATCTTCCTCCTTGGCCGTGGGAGAAGATCCTCCTGTGGCTGTGGGAGAAGATCCGCCACTGGCCATAGGTGAAGATCTTCCCCCTTGGCTGGGGGAGAAGATCCCTCCCCGTGGCCGGGGGAGAAGATCTTCCCCCTTGGCCATAGGAGGACATCTTCCTGTGTGGCTGTGGGAGGACATCTTCCCCCTTGGCCGTGGGAGAACATCTTTCCCCTTGGCCGTGGAAGAGGATCCCCACTTTGCCATGGGAGAACATCTTCCCCCTTGGCCGTGGGAGAAGATACCCCCTTGGTCATGGGAGAAGATACCCCCTTGGCTGTGGGAGAAGATACCCCCTTGGCTGTGGGAGAAGATACCCCCTTGGCTGTGGGAGAACATCTTCCCCCTTGGCCATGGGAGAACATCTTCCCCCTTGGCCGTGGGAGAAGATCCCTCCCCTTGGCCGTAGAAGAAGATTCCCCGCTGGCCATGGGAGAAAATCCTCCAGTGGCTGGGGGAGAAGATCCCCCACTGGCCATAGGAGAAGATCCCCCCTTGGCCATCGGAGAAGATCTTCCTCCTTGGCCATAGGAGGACATCTTCCCCCTTGGCCGTGGGAGAACATCTTCCCCCTTGCCCGTGGGAGAACATCTTTCTCCTTGGCCGTGGGAGAAGATCCCTCTATGGCTGTGGGAGAAGATCCTCCAGTGGCCAGTGGAGAAGATCCCCCCTTGGCCATGGGAGAACATCTTCCCCCTTGAACGTGGAAAAGATCCCCCCTTGGACGTTGGAGTAGATCTTCCTCCTTGGCCGTGGGAGAAGTTCCCCCTGTGGCTGTGGGAGAAGATCCCTCCACTGGCCATGGGAGAAGATCCCCCCGTTGGCCATGGGTGAAGATCCCCCTGTGGCTGTGGGAGAAGATCTTCCCCCTTGGCCATAGGAGGACATCTTCCCCCGTGGCCGTGGGAGAACATGATCCCCCCCGTGGTTGTGAGAGAAGATCCCTCCCTTGGCCATGGGAGAAGATCCCCCCTTGGCCATGGGAGAACATCTTCCCCCTTGGCCATGGGAGAACATCTTCCCCCTTGGCCATGGGAGAAGATCTTCCCCCTTGGTAGTGGGAGAAGATCCCCTGTGGTCATGGGAGAAAATCCCCCATGGCCATGGATGAAGAGCCCCTGGTGGCCATAAAAGACCTTTAGAAAAGTTGTGGAAGAGCTGTAAGGTTCTCAGATTTACAGGAAAACCCCTGAGCTTTTGTCCTAGACTGTTACTTTTGACACAAGAGTAGTTGAGAAAATGGGAGAACAGGGCTTTGATGTTTGTTAACAGCTGTCCGGTGGACTATAGTCCTGATCTCTGAGCCTTTCTAGTAGATTTTCACTTTTTTTTTTTTTCTTATCTGGCCTATCCAGTGGAGGTTATTGGAAATTGCATGTGTTGAGACTAGTTGTTCAGGTTTGAGTTTTGGTGGTTTTCTTTGGCTCTCCAAGCTGTCTTAGATTTAGAGAAAATAAATTCAAGGGAACAGTGTGCAGAAGTTTTATGTTTTGATCCCAAGTCATCCGTTGGTTCTTGGTGCCAGTTAGGCGTGCATTATGGTGCCCTTTGAAAACAGCAGAAAAGGATTTCATTTCAAAACTGAGGAACTACTTTTTTATTTTATTTTACCGACTTGTTTGTGCCATACAAAAATGTTAAGTTAGATCTTGAAAGAGCAGATGGCTGCCTTTGTTCTCTGAAGATCACAAAACTGGAGGATGCCTGACTTGCTGGTGAAAGACCTGTGCTGGAGTGCTGCAAGGCCTAGGAAATTCCTTTGTGGAGCAGGGAGCGCTTCTGCTCTGTTCTCTTTCCAGGTGATAATATCTATGTCTATCCAGGCTCTAACTGACTGTTACACAGGCACCCCTGACACCAGATGAGCTTTGATCTTGGCACAGTCTTCATAGGAGGACCTGTGCCAGGTGGGTTGTTGCAGAGTCCAGTGTATGCCGCCCATCCTCAGCGTGCATCAGTGAGCACTGGTGTTTTAAAACTTGGACCACACTGTGGCCTGGGGAGAGCTGAGGATCTCTGTCCAAATCGAGTATGAGGGATCTGTGTTGTTTCCCAGACTTACTGCAGTTTCTCCGGACGTTCTTTTCACCCTAAGCAAAGACTTCTCCATATCTGTGGGTCTCAGCTTCAGGGCCTTGATCTGGACTCCTATCTCCTGACAGGCAGCAACTGGGCCAGGCGTCAGGTCCAAGGGAAAGAGAAGGACAATGAGAACATCCAGGTGCTTGAGTGAGGTGCTGATACACAGCAGTAGTTTTATCATCAGTGGAGTCAGGTGGCAAACTGACAGCCCTGGCATCTATATTAGATCCTCTTGCCCTATTCCTAGGTGGTGTTAATGTGCTCATCTCCTAATGCTTCTCACAGAGGCATGTGTTTTGGCACTGCTCCCTGTAGTTAGAAGAGAGAAGCCCAGCAAACAACTCATCTAGGATTGTCTTTCCCATTGCTATGGATCTTGCTAATTTTGTGTTGTCTATGTTGCTAGTAAGTGTTGGGTTAAACAGAGCAGACTCCATAAAGAGATCATTCCAAGTCATTTTCCGTGAGATGTGTAAGGTGTTCCATCATCAGGCTGTCCACTGTGGTAGTTACACTTGACAAGGGACAGAACCATGAGCAGGTTACTCTTTAGGTGCCACTGGATATTCTTAAGATGCTCACTGTGCCAGTTGTGTATCTACAGAGGACTGAGGCTCCCCTGGTTCCTTAGTTGAAAGGAATTTCAAGTGAGTAATTTCATTGTGTTGTTTTGACCACTACAAACCTTTCTGACGTGTGTGGTCTGTGGAAGTCCACTGAGATGAAGCAGACTTGATCACCAGAGTTCATTGCTGTTGAATTGAACACTGTTGGCTGGATTTTGCCCTGGCTGGATCCTTCTGTCTGGAGCAAGACTGGTCCTGTGCTGCTTGTACTGTACACCTTTCTATCTCAGGGTCTCCCAACTTTTTTAATGGGGCAATGATTTGTGCTTCATCTTGCTTTGGAGCTGCCTTTGCTAGCTGCAGAGTTCAAGCTCAGCTGGTGGCATCCAGAAGTGTTTCAGTTCTTCACTGACTGCCGGAGGCAGTATCAGTAACTGCAGTTTTTACATATATGGTCCTTTACATCCCTTCTTGCCATGGCCCAGGAAATGCACCATTCAGTTTTGCACTTGAGAAGCACTGATACTGTAGAAGAAGCACTGACCTGTCAGTGTGAGGTAGAGCAGCCTAGTACTGCGACAACAAAATGATCTCCAGGAATGGGCACTTGTGGCACACAGTTGCTCTGAGTTAAAATGGGCAACCTGTCTGCAAGCTTAAAAATAATGTGCTTTCACCTGTACCTCCTTATGTTAATGGTGTATGAGAAGCAGGGGTTTGTTTTGGGCTTTTGTTTATAAGGGTGTATCTTTCTTGTGGCCTTGTTAGTCTCTTTTGGGTCTTCATTAATGTTTGTAAATGGAGATTATGAATGCTTGCACCTTCCTAGCTCGTGTAGAGAAGAAGCACAGAATTCTGTGATTACTGATTTGGATATGAGCATTTTTCCTGCTTTATTTTCAGTTTTAACTCATCTAATCTGAAGAAGGAAGGGGAGAGGAGGCTCTGTGTATAGCAGAGGTCACATTGTTACATATGGACAAGGCAGCTCTGTTCTGTGCTTAAAAAAGAGTGGGTTAATTACTTGAGATTGCCTTACCTGGTTTTCCGTGCTCTGTTCCCTAACACCATTCATTCAGTGTTTAAAACCCCAGCAGCTGCTGAGGGAAGAGAGCAGGGAATCCAAAATACTTCTCTTAATTCCGGCTCCATGAAAGAGTTGACTATGGAGGGACTTCAGTCTGAAGTTAAATATTTAAGGAATATTTAATTGTAGTAGTAACACATCATAACCCTTCAACTTGGCAGTTCAGAATAAGATCACGTGAGAGGTCATATTCTCACACATAGTGGGAGTATGTGTGACCCACTGCGCCTTGCTGTAACAGGACCTTATTAAGACATTCTTTATAGAATCATAGAATTGAAGAATAGTTTTGGTTGGAAGGGACCTTAAAGATCATCCAGTTCTACCCCCCTGAGATGGGCAAGGTGTATCTCCCACCAGATCAGGTTGCTCAAAGCCCCATTCAACCTGGCCTTGGAACACCTTCAGGGATGGGGCAGCCGCAGCTTCCCCGGGCAACCAGTTCCAGTGCCTCACCACTCTCAACTTGAAGAAATTCACCTTTATGTCTAGTCTAAATCTGCTCCTCTCCAGTTTGTAGCCATTGCCCCTAGTTTTTTATATTAAAGTAAATACCAAGTTTTGTGTTTGGGTGTGTTTTTTTGTTTGTCGTTTGGGTTTTTTTGCCTTAATCATATCAGGATGCCCAGAAAGGTGTGAATCCATGCAGCTTTTCCACAAGTCGACTCAAATCCAGTTATATAAGTGAAACTGCTTTAAATGGGAACAACTTTCTCCAAAGTTCCAATGATTTTTTAATTGTTTCTTGAAAGTAGACTGTTTAGGTCATGCCAAGGGCAGTAACAGCTTGCATACTACCAGGTTTTCTGTTAATCCATTTATGTATTTTTAGATGTCTTGGAGGGTTGCCATAAGCAGACATTAAGGAGAAATGAATATCATTCCTTAAAATTTTGTATTGTAGTTACAGGAATAGGTTATTGCTATAATGACTTGAAAGACTAGAAAGACAATGAGAAGAATAATAGCCATTTTCTGCTTCTGGGGAGCTAGTGTTATAGCAACTCTATGAGGCCAATTTTCTGTCTGTATGCAGGTGTAATTAGTTCATGGTGTGCTGCTGGGGCAAGGGAAGGTGTGGGAGGATTTTGAGGAATGCTGTTCAGAAATCAGTCCTGCTGTGTTTCATGTCTTGAGTTTCAATTCTGATGCACACAAGCACAAGTGGCCTTACAAAAAGGCTAGAAACCAGTATCACCTTACCTGCTGCTAAAATACACTGTATCTTGAAATGTTAGAATGGAAAGAAAGCTAGACAGGCCTCGCAAGATTTTTCTAGAAAGCTAGAAGTCTTGAGAGCACTTTTATTAATAGCGTCACTAAGTTCAGGGGGTGCCTTTGTAACATAAAAGGATAGTAGCAAGAATTCTCATCTCTTGACTATTTTATAAGGTGTTAGCAGTATCCTACAATTCTTAATAGTATTCACATTGAGATTTTAAGAGTGTAACAACTTAGTGTAACAGTGCTTGAGTATGGAAGATTGCAGGCTTAACTGTTTTTAAATTTATCAGAATCGCTGGCCATTCTGTGTATGACTTTTCCATTGATTCATTTCCCTCTAAAGCAGCTACTAGGTAAATATCTTGTTCCTTCTGTCACAGGTGTGGACATTGTCAACGTCTGCAGCCAACTTGGAATGATTTGGGAGATAAATACAACAACATGGAAAACCCACAGGTCTATGTTGTTAAAGTGGATTGTACTACAGATACTCCACTGTGCTCTGAATTTGGCGTCCGAGGATACCCTACGTAAGTATAAAAGGCTGTCTGCTCCTATTTCTTTCTTTTTTTGGTTTTCCATGATCCTCTGCCAATTTGTTGAAGTTAACTTCTAAGTTATATTTTTGGTAAGTTTCTTTCTAGCCCTTTGGACCTCATATGTTCATTTTAAGCCTTTTTATGTTGTTGCCAAGTATCATGTGATACATACTACTCTTATTTTTTTTCTTTAAAGAAACTGGTTTGTGTCTTGGAAGATGTCTGTGTTTAAATTAAGTCCAGAATTGTCCTTTTCTTTTCTCTGAGAGTACCTCTTTCTCAAGCAGCAGTACACCATACAGCCATGTTATGCATCAAAGAGCTGCTTTCTGGCAGTGGTACTTCTAAAAATAACTTGTCACAAGTTTGTCAGTACACTGCAGCATTCAGACTGAACGTATAGATGATCTGCTCTTAAATTTTTCAGTGCACTTGGTGCTTATAAAATGATAAATTAATAGTATCACTTAGTGTAGCAGTGGAGATATTGTACAGTCTTTTGCTAGGTAATTTTGCTTATATTTATGTAGGAAAATTTGGAGTTTAAGGTTGTTAAACTTACCCAGTTACAAAGGATGTGTGCCTTACTACCTCAGCTTTCATAAGTGGAACATGATCTAGAGCATCTATGACAGATCAGCCTAGGTAGTACTTTTGGGGCTGGATACATGTGCTCTCTTTCTTTTGCTGCTGAAAAGTAACAAAGAGATTTTTTTCTTGTGACTTCTGTAAAGCTTCTTGCAAAAATGGATGGGGTCATTTCTATTGCTTTACTAGTTACTCATCATAGTAGGGATAAGTGGAGAATGTAATCAGCTGTAGCCCTTCCACAGGCTGTGTTTTTCAGTTTCCTTCACTTGCTCGCTTTGTCTAGCATTACTGCTGACCCCAGCAACAGCCTGAACTTGACATACGCTCCTGGCTGCACTCACTTTGACGCATATGTGTGCGTCTGAGTAGAAGTTGAGAGTTATAAATAGCAAAGTCCTTGTTGAAATAGGAATTTTCCTTAAGGGCAGTTTGTGGCACAGTTCCACTAAAAATACCAAGAAACAATGGATTTTACAACTCTATTTTAATATCCCCCCAAAGTAGGCATTGGTTGTCTTTGCATATTAGAATAGATTATATTGTGCTGTTCCCTGTAAAACAGAAAAGAGCGGCAGAGATTTTGGATAAGAAAAAAAAAATGAGTGGACATGTAATTGCTCCCTCTTCCCACGTTTTTAAAGTCATCAAATATCTAAGAATAATTGATGTTAATTTTCTTCTACTTCAAAAGTATAAATGATAAGGCAGTCATCTGCTACTTATAGAAATATAGAGAAGAAGGAGAATTCATCATGTAAATTCTCTTCCTGTCTGAGTCAGTATTTAAGTAGCTTGTTTCTAAAAGTCTCCAGCAAGGGAAATTTCACAGCTTCCTCAGGGACAGAGGGATTGTTGCAAGTCCAGGATGTGCTGATCCCTACGCTGCTTTTCCAAACACCCATCAAAGGAAAGTCTGCATTCCCTTTCCATCCTCATGAGAGTAAAATTGGCTGAGATGTTCCCAGTTGTCTAAGGATTATTTGGTGCTGCAACTACTGTCTCAATTGAACTGTACTCAACATACCTAATTTGAAGAAAATAAAGGTGCAGATGGCTCTTTGCGCTGTATATTTTTTTCTTGTTACACCTCATGGCAATGCTTTTGAAGTTTATTTTAGATGTTATTCTGTTTCATTTTTGTTTTTTTTTTCCTTCTTATTGCAAAGTTGCCCCCACCTCAAAAAAAAAAAAAAGATTTGACTCTCTGTCGTCACAAGGAATGTTCAAGAGTACCTTAAACAGAAAAGACAGTGGAAGGTCCTATCACTTTTGGATTCATTTGCATTAAGTGTTTTTTCAACACTTTCATATGTTCGTTTTTTTTTCCAACTGGAACAAGAAGAGAGAAAAAAACAAGAAAAAGAAAAAGTCTTACAAAATGACAGCTTGGGAAGGGGAACTGAGGACTAGGTGGTAGAAGTAACTGAAACTGTGATTTGCTTTAAAAAGTAAGACTAGGTCAGAAGTCAGTATTGCCCCTTTACCAGATACATTTCCATTTTTTAATTAAATGTTCAATAGTGCAAGCCTTAGGTAGTTTAGGGAAAAGTTTTTATGGCAATTTTTAAGTGTTATATAAATGAAATCTTGAATCCCTACAAGCTATTGCTTATCTCCTTGACCTATTGACTTGTTTCGGCCTGTTTTTAAGAAGTTTAATAGCATATGAAAAGTCCTACCTTCCAAGAGCAGTCGGGGAACGAAATGTGGAAAAGAAATTCCTGAGAAAACAAGAATTGGGTTTTTTCCTTCAACAATGGAGAGTGGTGAATGAAACAAAATTGAAGCTTTTTGAAAAACGGGAATAGGATTCATAGGCAAAATGAATGATTAACCTTAGAACTGAGCTCTGAAGTATTTTACTTGCTCTTGCTTATTGATCAAAGCAATAGTATTAGGCTATGTTGATTTTTAACGTGGTATTTCTTTTTGCTTTTAAAATCTCCTCTAAAAGCTTATAAGGCAATGAAAAGTGTCCTAAGTTTCAGCCATGACCGTTTAAGTTGAGGGAGATGCCTGATGCTGATGTTAATAGTCAAGAGAGCTGTTACTGCTGCTGGAGCTGCATTGCTGTGGATTAGGAAAGTGTGTTAGCTTTCAGAGAATGTTTCCTGTGTGGAAATTTTTGTCTCACTCTCTTCTACTTTTTGATCCTTTAGCCTAAAGTTGCTTAAACCAGGACAAGAACCTCTGAAATACCAAGGCCCCAGGGACTTCCAGTCACTGGAAAAGTGGATGTTGGAGAAACTAAATGAGGAACCACCTGTAAGTGAAAAGGAAACAAGGAAAGGAAATATTCCCTTCTGCAGACTTGTTTATCTATCACTTCTATGTTAGGCTTCATCTTACAGGAGTAAATCTGTTCCTGACAATAAAAGTCCACGTAACTCAGAGAAGTAATTAAAACTGTCATCTTGTGACTTGTTGTTTGTTTCCTGTATTCAAAACTTGAGTACATAATGCAGCTTTTAGTGTTTAGCATTTTGACATTTTAAAATACAAGTCAATTCAGCTGACACCTCTAGGCCACATTTCTAGGATGAGCAAAGCAATTTATCTCTAATACATTATCAATTGCATTTGTGTTGAGCTTAATTACTACTTTAAACATGGATGCTATCATTAGCTCAGCTATTATCTGATAGTGTTGTAGCCTAAAGAAAGGGCTTTAAATAATCAGGTAAGTTAAGCTAATACCATCTCTAGGAAGCCCCTTGATTTTAGGGGTAGCACTTGCAAACAGTAACCAAGCCTTGCCTAATAGTGAATTTGTGATTGCTGTTTCTAATCAAGATAAATCTTTAGTGATTGCAGAATCAGAGTTAGAACATGATTATATTTACCACAAACGTGGTATTTTTAATACTTAAATATTAAATGCTAAGCTATTTTAAGAAATGTACTTTGAGCTTAAAAAGCTCTGACCCTAATATATAGAAGGTAATCACTTGCTTTTGCTCAAGTGCCAGTGGGTTTGCTGCAAGTTATACCTATAAAATGTTTGCTTTTTCCATGTCATTGCTGTCTTCAGGGAACTGTTATGTACTGCCTTCTGGCCTTAGGGGAGCAGAAAATAGCTTTTTCACTAGCTGTTTTTAAATAACCCTAAGACCACTGAAACTGGTGCGAGGGCAAATGTGGTGGATGGGTGATGCTATGGAGGAGCTGTTACATAATCTCAGTGTAATGCTGTATGGTGATGTGATGAATGCCATGGCAATTACTGTGCTCTGTGACTATTTGACAGCACGGTGAAAGACTCTTGTTATTCCAATGACTATGATAGCTCCTTTCTTGGTAGTCTTTTTCATGTTTTGCTTTCAGGTAGTTATTTTTTGTTTTGAAATATTATATACCTAAATCAGGCTAAATAAGGACATTGCTTTAGGAATTTAAAATTTCAGAGTAGAGGGTTTGCCACAGAATGGTGGTATACAGGAATGAAATACTGTGTATTCACTGTACAAGACAAATAAAAGTTACTTTTTCTCATTAATAGGTTACAGAATCAAATGTGGAACCACCAAAAGCCCCTGAACCTAAGCAAGGAATGTATGAACTCTCAGCAGACAATTTCAAGATGCACATAGCAGAGGGTAACTGTTGTTTTTTTTTTCATAAGCAAGAGATACTTGGCATACAGAGACATCTGTAGAGGGAAATCTGCAACACAAATGTTAGTTAGTACCTCCTTCCCACTTTTATTTTCCAGTAATATCTAGTGGAAGAGGATGAAAATACAGGCTATATAAAAATGCAGTAGTTTAATTACATGTTACATACCATGAAAAAGATTAAGAACGGCACTATGCTCAGAAGGCAATAAAATTAAGGCCCCTAATCACATGGAAGAAGGTAGTGGGGCTTGCATAACTAAATTGTCACCTTCCCTTAGTTCCTTGCTCAGTCACAGCCTTGCCACTCACTTTGTGTTTTTGCAGTTCCTGTTTCCTCTTTCCCTAGGTCTGGGCTTGTTCTTACTCCCAGGCTGCTGTTCTGGATAAATATAATCCACTCACTTCCTCCTTACTCCTCACATCCCACTTCAGTCTGGCCCCCTTATTTGATGTTGTTTAGCTTCCTTCCTCCAGAATTTAGTGTGTGCGAACACTTCACCTGTTCAGCCATTTTTAAAAATATTTTGTTTGGAAGCTTTAGAATTAATGCCAGGAGTGATGCCTACCATGGGGAATCTCACTCCCCACATAGTGGATTTTGTAGAGAATGAGTATAATCTTACAATACAAACTATGGGCTGCCATAACAGCAGATGATCCTACCATCTCTACCTGTTTTCCCAGAAGCAATGGCTGGATTACATTAACTATCCATTCCCATATGATGCCACCAGTGAGGTAGATACCAGAGCTTCTTAAGGTAGACATGAACTGATATGAAATATTTTCAAGTGTAGAAGAGCATTTTGTGCAGCTAACTCAGATTTTGCAGTATGTGTGTCTTAGCACAGAATCACATCAACATTCTTTGTGGGTACTTCTCTAAGCCATCAGGGGGTTCCTAAGCATTAGGACAACTTTACAGTCTGAGAAGATATTTAAGTTTAATGCATGTGTAAATGTTGTAATGCTGTTACTGTATTATTTTTATTATTTATTCATTGGTGTTCATAGAGGAGATATTCTCATGGTCACATCTGTCATAAACAATAGTTTATGACAATTTGTAAAAGCTGTTGTCTCTTTTGACTTCAGTTACAAGAAGTTAAATGCTTAAATTTAGCAGGAGGCTTAGCATTTCCAGCTGCAAGGTTGACTTTTGTTCTTAAAAAGTCTCCCTTTACCTTTTTGGTGTTCTTGGGCAAAAAGAATTTTAATTTTTTTTTTCTGTTGAGGAGGAGGGTGTATCAGAGCATGTGTTATAGAATAGCTGATTTTGACTGGATGTTCTTATTAATTCTTGAGAAATTTTAATTTGCAGCGTACTTGGACAAAGCAAAGCGTGTCAATCAGTTTGAAAATCTTATACGTGCAGACCAGGCAAGTCAGAGTACACTGCTACTGCAGTTCACATTACCTAGTTATTTTGCAACGTCTTTCCTCTGACCTCCTTTTGTGAACAAGCCCTCAAACTAGAAGTGAATTCTAGTAATATTAGGCCCAAAGCAATCTTCAAAGGATTATGAATAATTCTGTTAAAAAGAGCTTTTCTCCAGCTGCTGGCATTTCCTTCAAATTAATTTGATTTATTTTTTCCTTAATTTAAATACATTAATTTTTATTCCTTATTAGCAGAACCTTGCCTCAAATTAGTAGTAATCTTAATTGAAGGAAATTACATAATTCTCAATTAAGATTATATTTGTAAACTAAACATCATTAGGAGATAGGGCAGATACTGTCCTCTATAAAACACCACAAAAATGTACTAAAAGCAGTGATTTCTGAAAAATCAACATAAAAATACAAAGGGCAGGGCAGAAAAAAGAGAATGGAAAGCTGAACAAAATTATTTAGTTAGCTCATGGACCTAATGTGTTGGCGTTCCCTAAGAAACATTTAAGCTGAAGTCTAATACTCTCATTTATACTGTTATAAATACATGTTCCTTGGTGGTTCTTTCTACTCTGCAATAGGCCAAGTGATTGGCATGGTAGGATTATACCTTGTAGCAAGTGGTTAGATTAAAAATACCAGGTTTAATATTTCTTTCTTTGGCTTGAGGTTGTGAAGCTATTTGGATTTTCAGGCATATTGGCATCACTGTGGGACTGCATACAGTATTAAAAACCTAACTGCCAAAGTATTCTGTCCTGGCCTTTGACTCAAAGTGTTTCCTATCTTCAACTCAGGAAATACCATGTTAAATTTGCAGTTTGAGATTAATACTTAGTCTTTAATTGCAGCTAAATTACTCCCAAATGAGTTAAATCTTTTTTCTTTTTTTTTTTTTCCTTTGACTTAAAAGGTAATCACTTTATCAAATTCTTTGCCCCTTGGTGTGGTCATTGCAAGGCTTTGGCCCCAACCTGGGAACAGCTGGCTCAAGCCTTTGAGCATTCAGAAACTGTAAAGATTGGCAAGGTAGGCAAAGTGATTTTAGTGTGAAAATGTGTTTTGTGAGATTGAATGTTTCAGACATGTATCATGGGGTTTGTGCTGTGGTTTGCAAATAAGAATTGTTACGTTTGTCACCTCTTAAGTGCTTTTATACTCATAGTTTCTGTTTTAATTTTGGGTTGATTATGTCTTTTTTTTTCACACATCTACAGTCAACAGGACTCACTCATTTTAAGCAAGGACTTGTTAGAAACACAGCTAGCTCCCTGTGTTTCAGAGACAGCTGGGAATAAGTCTAATACGTAGCTGCAGGGAATGATATTTTGGTGTTTTTGTTGTTTCCCCTTTGTCAGAACTTGGTAGACTTCAGTATTTATTTTGAGTGAGAAAGCGACTTCGAATCTGCTCTTAATAACATTGAGTTCCTTAGCAAACTTTAGACCTACAGGACTCCTTATGGTGAATTATTTATTGGTTGGGGTTTTTTCTCCCCCATAGAGCTTATTAAAGGTTTCAGGGGGTCTTCCACCTTAAAAACTGATATCTTGTCCTGCTTTACTATTTCCCGTAGGGTTGATAACCAGGTTCTGTGGTGTATTTACCATGGGAGCTTGTTACTTGTACGTGGAGTGACTTCTCTGCAGAGGTATGGAGGTGGTCTGGCAATTGCAGTTACTGGCTTTATTTGCTGACCCATACCTAAATCCAGATGGCTCATGATGTGAATCCCTCTGTATTTTCCAGTGGTGAATAGCTTGGGCCCAACTTCCATGTCCTTAAGCTGTCAGAGTGATTCGACTGATCTGAAAGACTGTGTAACAGCACTGTTGTCAGTCCTATGGAGGGATAAAGAGGGATAAAATCCCAGCTATCTCCCCTACCTCTGCCCTCATGGCACTTACAGCTTTTGCTAGGGGTTATGAGCTTGACTTTTTTTTTTTTTTAAATTATTTTTATTTTTAATGATTTTGAAAATTTGGTAATTCAGGTATGCTGTAGATGTTGAACTTTAAAGAAAGACACACACACACACATGCACACACGCATATATATGTATTTAAAAATAAAATGTTGAGATCTGGTGGATATAAAATTAGATTCCCTCTGAGAATAAAATATCAGAATTGCTCCTTCGATGCTATCCGTACCAAATGTTGCATCTGCTGATATACTTTGTGAACCTTGCTTGCTGTCTTAGAAAATCCTTGCATAGCTTAAGTATCTTCTGGAAGTTATCATTCTCTGATACTTAGCAAAAAATAAACAAAAATGTCCAAAGTTTCTATTATATTCAGTTACATGTTCTGTTTGCAGTTACTATTACTGATAATTGCCACTAGGATTTATCTTGATTCCTAGTCAATTTTGTGTAACTGTGTACCTTGTGAAACTATTTTAAGCTGTCTTGGCTAATTGTAAGTCTGTAAGTAAACAGGAAACCCAACTGTTTCTAGGAAGGCTGGACCATGACTTTAATGTAATGTGAGGAAATAGTGTCTTAACAGCAAGGATACCTACTGGCAGGATGCTGGTTAATCTTTACAGTTGCTCTTCAGTGATTTCCAGCACAGTGTTTTTAATGTAAAATTCAAAATCCCAGTGCTCTGTCGAGCAAAAGGTCCAGTGCTGAAGTTGTTAGTTTATAATCTTTCTTGGAACAGAAAAAAGAACTGATAACTTAACAGATTGGTTTATGTGTTAGAATTGAATGTTGCTATGCTCTCAGAACTTCCCTTGTTGTAAAGTTAACTTGTTAGCTGTTGAAATGCCTTCTGAAGCCTTTAAAGAGTAGTTTTTTAAAAAATGAATGAGCCGATATATCTTCGCTGTAAAGCTCTCTCTCACATTAGCATTTTGTGTCGTATTGTCTGTGCAGTGATTATATTCACTAAGAATAGCAAGTAGTTTTTAATTTGAATATTTAATTAGGTCTTCATTGTTCTTTGTCACTGTTACTACTTCTATCCATACCTCCCTCCCTGATCCCTCCTAAAAAACCCCAAACACACACAAAGCCTCTCAATTATACAACCAAACCACTGTTTGGCCAGCAGACATCATCTTTCTCAAGACAGTACTTGGGACTGAGTTTTGCCAAGCCATGTATTGCTTGTTCCTGTATGTTTCTGAGATTTTATACAAAAGGGAGTCTATGATGCTTATTGTATGTTTATTTTATGTACTGAGTGGTTTATATTTTTTTCTTCAAAATGTAGGTTGACTGTACCCAGCATTATGAAGTCTGCTCTGAAACTCAAGTTCGTGGCTACCCCACGCTCCTTTGGTTTAGGAGTGGTGAAAAGGTGAGTCTGCAAGCTCAGAAAAAGACGTTTTTCTAAACAGTACTTGGATCTTTATTGCATCCTGGGGAAAAAAGATGAAGAGGGCATATACAGAAGTCTGTTTGTGAGAGAAAAGTTGTTGGATGTTCATTCAGGTACTGGAAAAGGTATACTTTGTCCACAGATAAAAGTTAGGTTTTGGCTCTTTGTGCTCTGCAAATAAATGGTATGATGCTCATAAATGTGCAAGCAGTATCTCCCATTATGCTATTACATGAAAGAATTCTAGGTTTACTTTATCTTAATACCTTACCTCCTATGGAACACAAAACCATAGATAAAATAGAAATAATAAAGATGTAATTTTCATAGTGCATATCAGAAGGTTCTTATCTCTGAGGGGTGCCTGTCGGCTCAGTAATACAAATTTTCTTTCTTACAAATCTGAACACTTCACATGACACTGTGAGTGAGAGTCCTGTGGGCCTAGCTGACATTTTTCTCTTGCAGCAATTCAGAGAATAAACGTCTCCCATACCAGGACAGGCTAAGATAGTTGGGGTTGTTCAGCCTACAGAAGAGAAGGCTCCAGGGAGACCTGATAGTGACCTTCCAGCACCCAAAAGGGGCTACAAGAAAGCTGGGGAAGGGTCTGTTTAAAAAGACATGGAGTGATAGGACTAGGAGCAACAGCTATAAACTGGAGAGGGGCAGATTTAGGCTAGACATAAGGAGGAATTTCTTCACGATGAGATTGGTGAGGCACTGGCATGGGTTTTATGATCTAGAATTGCTTTATGATTAGCATATTTCAGTACAGTAATGCTTGTGTGCAGCTCTACTCTTAACTGAAGAGGAGGACAACGACACTGGTGAGGCACTGGCACAGGTTGCCCAGGGAAGCTGTGGCTGCCCCATGCCTGGAGGTGTTCAAGGCCAGGTTGGATGGGGCTGTGGGTAACCTGGTCTGGTGGGAGGTGTCCCTGCCCATGGCAGGGAGGTTGGAACTGGAAGACCTCTAAGGTCCCTTCCAACCTAAACTATTCTATGATTCTAGTATTCTGAAGTTATGGGGAGGTAAAATACCATGTGCATGAACAGTAGCATGTAAGTGTATAAACACTAGCATTACTTATCATGTGTTTCATACTTTAAAGATAAATTAAATTTATTAAATGGATATTAAAAATAGGTCTGCAAGGAGAGAACTCCTCTGTCAGCTCTTACCCACTAAGTTTTGAGGGGGTTGGGTTTTTTTGTCCAATTCATCTTCCATTCCTCTTAGAAAATGTACAGTATCAAGAGACATTAAGTTGTGCTACCCAGTTCAGTTTAGTGACTTAGTTTGTGGCAATTTTCTGGCACTCTAAAGAGAAAGTGGCCATAAATGCATACTAGTGCGTGTGAGGTTTGGGACAAGCACCCCTATGAGAACAGACACTCCAGGGAATTTAAATGAAGCAGCACCTGGATTTTTTTTAATCCCAATCTGATTCACACAGAAAATACACAGCCTTGCGACTGCTTGAGCAGAGGTGCCTGGCGCATGTCAGAAGCAGAACTGGAAGCTGAGAGAGTGCTCAGGTCAAACATAGTGGCATGTCCAAGTTCAAGGTGTTTTCAGTAAACTAAACTTTTGCCTCTGTATGACATGAGTCTGAAGAATGGATGTGTTCTGCTGTTTCTCAACAATGGATTTCCACCTGTTGTATTTGTATTTTTCAGATAGCTAGAGATGGCAAGGTATCTTGCCAGAACCATACTATCTTGATCTAGAAAAGTTAGCTCTGTTTTTTTCTCACCAAGCCAGGACAGGGTTTTTTTTGACCCTTTGCAATTATTGAGGTTTGAGTTGCTTGGAATTACTTGATTCAAGAGTGCAGTGAAAGAAAAAAGGCCAGACCACTATTGTATTTGGTGAAGCTGAATCTCAGCCATTAGTCTGAACAGTATATTTCTGTTGACATCAAACTGGCTCTTCTCCATTTGCAGTGCAGTATTCCCTGGTGGCATACCACCACCGGAATCATGTGTTCCTTTGTGGGCTGATACAATATATTTTAAAAAAAATCCCACAAAACAACCCCAACAACTTTCCAGTAATCTGACACAGAAATTCCTGGAAATCTTTCTGGCTGCTATTATACTATTGAGTTAAGCAGAGGGGAGGAGGAGAACTGCATCAGCCATCCAGCATTGTTGTCTGTAGTACCGTCATCCCCTTTGTCACTCCATCCCTCTTGGTTAGAAACAGCAGAAAACCCTGGAAGAATGAATGGGCATCCACTCTACCCTGTTGAAATGGATACATTCAAGCAAGTTTAGGCTTCTTGTATTGTAATTGTCCAGAGGAAGGCTACAAGGATGATCATGGGGCTGGAGCGCCTCCCATACAAGGACAGGCTGAGAGAGTTGGAATTATTCAGCCTGGAGAAGAGAAGGCTCCAGTGAGACCTGATAGTAACCTTCCAGTAAATGAAGGGGTTACAGGAAGTCTGGGGAGGGACTTTTTACAAAGTCTTGTAGCGATAGGATGAGGTGCAATGGCTTTAAATTGGAGGGAGGAACATAAGGAAGAGCTTCTTCACTATGAAATTGGTGAGACACTGGCACAGGTTGCCCAGGGAAGTTGTGGATACCCCATCCCTGGAGGTGTTCAAGGCCAGGTTGGACGGGGCTTTGAGCAACCAGGTATGATGGGAGGTTGGAACTGGATGATCTTTAAGGTCCCTTCCAACCCAAACTATTCTGTGATTCTATGATAATTCCTTTATTATTTATACCCTGTGTGGGTGAGTGGTTGTAGTTACAAATAATGTTATCAAGCACAAAAGAAGGAAAATATGTATAAAGAGTTCCAGAGAGACTGGAAATGGTTGAAGAGATGTCTGTTCTCCCTTCCAGTGTATGGAAGATCGTTTGTTGTTTCTTGAAGAGTATTTTTCATCTTTTGGAGGAGATATGTCTTGCAGTCCACACCTTCTGGGACTGAAACTCAAGAATTCTATCCAAAATGGATATGTAATGTCTCAAAGAGATGATCTCTCACTTTATAGTAACTAGAGTGAGAGGTGAAGGTCAAAGTGGAAAATTTTCTAAAATCTGGTTCTCCGTTTCTAAAATGCCATTCATTTCAAGGGAAGTTTGGATTGTTCCCTTTTGATAGGAGAATCTGTGGCAAATCCTGAAGATATGGAGTGAATGGAATGCTATGGAGAAGTTTAACATGACTCAATAATAATATTTATTATGAATATGCCTGCACTTAGCAGTCTTACTTTTTCTGGTAATTATTTATTTGCTAAATTAACTGTTTATACACACTTATACAAACTATTTGATAATTGTAGAGTGACCAGTACAAAGGGAAGAGAGACTTCGATTCCTTAAAGGAATATGTAGATTTCCAACTACAGAGCTCTGGGAAAGACTCACCACCAGCAGCTGAACCCACCAAATCCCCACAGCCACCCGCAGAACCCACTCGTGTTGAGGTAAGTTCTCCAGGACTCTGCAGTGATGTTAGAAGCATTTAAACTGTTTCAGCAGCTTGTATGAATCTTCCACGTATTTGTCTTTCTCTGATAGCTTGACAGTTTCTAGGTGTAAACTGTAACAAATACTTTCCTGGTTATTTTTTTAGTAATTAATGAGTGGAGTCAGTACATAAATCCTGGCGATACTCTTATTAACTTAATGAATCAGAGAAGGAAAAAAAATCCGTTTCCTTTATTATGGTTGCAATAGTTGTTCAGGCAGAGCAGCATAAATGTTATCATTTTTGTCTGTGGAATTGCTGCTACCTTGGTCTGTATGACAGCGTATTTCATCGCTATGGAGATGACTCTTTCTTGCGAGATACTCACTTGAACACAGGAGGATGGTGCATGCTGTTAAGTCCCTAAAAAGAGCCAGGGTCCTATACTTATGTCTGCAGAAACAACAAACAAGCAAAGATCATAAAGACTGTTCTAAATGGGTTTGAGGCTAAATCTAATCCTGGTTGTCGGAGCTACCATGAGTGTAAAACTGGTGAGGCTGAGAAGTTAGGGATGGTTTTCGAGCATATTTTTTCATGAAATGTAGCAAAAATACTTCTGCCTAGAAAACAATTAATATAAATACGGTTTATATTCAGCTTATCACATGAGAATATTAGCTTTCCCAGTTGACTTTTCCAGCAGCATTACTCATTTTGCATAACGTGGCTTACCAAACACTACAGATTTGTAACTTTCATGCCTCTGAAATTTATTTTTTTTTCAAATCATATGGGAAGATCCTAACAAGCTGGTGTTAGTACAATGCAGAAAGTAATTAGTTGTCTTTCTGTTTTTACAGAAATAACACAAACCACATGTGATGCAAATTCCTACTTACGCCTTGCACACACCAGCACACATACAAACAGGAAAGCATTCGGGGGGGATTTTCTGCCATATAATAGTAGACACACTGTAGAACTCAACTTGTCCTTACAGCTTTACATCACGGCTTCGGATGCCACCATTTCTTGGTCTGCTCATCTTTAGATACCTTGGTTCTGGTTTTGTTTTGATGAATTTTGAAATGAGGGGGGCTAGCCCATGTAGGCAGTAAACACAGACTGTGTTTGCCATCAGCAACCCACAGCTGGAACCACAGGCAGCAAAGGCAATGAGTTCGGACTCCAAATTTGTTGACCCCCTGTGTGGATTCTCTTGTTTTACATGGGCCAAGTATTTGCCGCCCTTTCATGGAATCTGTACTTTTGTGTCTGAGAGACTTCTCTCCTGCCAGACATTGCTAAAATTAATAAAAAATTTTCCAGATGGATTAAATCAGAGTGACCAGAAGATGCTGAGATTATATGATTGCATAAGATGTCTTTTCTCAAGAAGCTAAAATTGAGCTGATATCAGTTATTTTTGTGGTTATGTAATTCACATTGCTGTTCTGATAGTAATCTATAGACCTTTAAAATTTACTTTACTGTGCAGATATTGGAAGATGTTATTTATGGGGTGTTCAGATTTGGTGTCTTAGATTGTAAATTATGTTTTCAACATCTGTTTTACATATCCATTTAAGAAATTCAGAATAGAAGAATACGTATTTACTGCTAATTTTGTGTTCATTTAATTATTTGTGACTATTTAATACTTATTGAGTATAATTTCTAAATAATTCTTTAGAGGCAATAAAATTTAGACTTAATGGAATAACTTAATCTCATGAAATAACAGTTATTTACAGAAATATTTAAAGGTACTGGATAATTTGTAGCTGCAAGTTTCTTTTTGGCTTCTCTTCATAAAACTCTTACTGGGTTTAAAGTACAATTGGTGATACTGTCAATTGCACTCTTGTCTTTCTTTAGCTTTCATTTGAATTTGAAACTTTTATAGACATGAGGTTTATTTATTTATTTCCAGTCCCTCCCACCCATAAGGGTCTCACACAGAAAAAAAATAAGATTTTTATGGTTTTGCGCTCTCATAGGACACTATCTGTAAGCATTGTGCTGTCCTCCCATTTCTCCCATGCCATTGCGCCTGATGTTATCAGGAGTAAAAATTCTTCTGGGCGTCGGTTCAAGTGCAGTGTGGTGATGTCCTCTTGACAGGCAAATACGTGTTTCTAGTAACAGGTTTTTTTATGTCTGCAACACGGGGATATAGAAGAGGGAGAACAGCTGTCAAGTATGGCTTGAATACCTCATTAAACTCTCAGAGGGCCAATACGGGCTTTAAGCCAACTCTCAGGGTTGTTCCTTGAAACATTTGCATGATAGTGTATTAAAAAGAAGGTGAATTTTATCCAACAACAAAAATATAGATACAGGCGAATCCCCTGAAAAAAGGGTGGTTTGTTTTTCCAATTATGGATGAGATTCAGTGTGAAAAACACCACTTTCTACATCTCCATAGGGGAGGAAAGCAGCTGAGGGGTAAAAGTGAGGTGTGCTGCCACTAATCTTGTTTATATTGTAAATAATATTATCTTTACCACTTTGAGTTTCCCTTTCAGGCAGCTAAAAGCTAATTTGGCTGATGGTATATATACAAAACATTTTCACTCTTCTTTCTGGTTTTTTGAACAGGCTGCAGTGCTCTCTCTCTCTGAAAAAGACTTTGATGCAACCATTGCTAGGGGGATCACTTTCATTAAATTCTACGCTCCATGGTAAGGATCTCAACACCTGTTGCTGTTGGGGATCATTGCTGGTCTGTGCTGTCAGTGCATTAGTTGCTGTAGGTCTTTGAGTTTTGTGTAGCAGTGTATTTGTTGTCTGGATCTAAAACATGAATTGACTGAAGAATGTGTGTTGAGCAAAAAGCTCAATCTGTTTTAACTTTTTTGGGATCTCTTTCTGTGGAAAGGCTGACAGAGAAGCTTTGTTATATCCACCTCCAGTTAACGCTGGGAAACAATGAGGATGATCTTTCCTTGCAGGCTTAGCATGCTCCTGTCCTTTGTTTAGGATAAGGAGAGGGTAGCCTATCACCAGTGTTGAGAAAGGAGAGCATGCTGGCTTTTGGGCCCTTTCTTGCTACAGCCAGACTCTCTTGGAAGCCTCATTTGGGCACCTGAGAACTCGTACAGACTTTAGAGCAACGGATAATTGCCTGTTACTGTTCAAATAGCTGACAAAAGTTTAATTTGTACAAGTGACAATTTTGAGATGTTCTTAAGAGCATGTTCCATGTAATATGTTCTTATAGTGACCCAAGGTAGTCGTGTCCAGTGCTGATAGTGTAGGCATAGACACCCAATGGAAAACACTGATGGGAGGAAAGTCCTGTTTGGCATCTGCCATTACTGACATACCCAGCAGAACCAGGGACGCAAGCTGGGATAAGACCTTGGTATTACAAATTCATAGAAGAAATTATTTTCCCCCTTTTCTTACTATTCCCTTTCTGAGACAAAAATAAAGTTTTAAGTTTCTCTCTCTGGTTTATAGATTAATCTTATTTGTGCCTGGAGTTAATTTAATGAAAATTGCATGCCATCTTTCTCATCCATTGCCCAGTCTCTTAGCCAATAGAAGGAAGCCTAGTGCTGGGGAAGAGATTAAATTAAGATGCATTTCACTGTGTGAATGATAACACATCTCCGATTTCATCACTAGCCATCCCATTAATACAGTATATAAAATAAAAAAAAAAAAGATCTTTTGGGGTGGTTAAAGGTCACCATTGCAAAGCAACACAAGCAAATGCAACCCGTATTTAAATGTCTTCAGGAGTATAAAAATACTGCAGCTTAACTTTGACAGCGGGCATGAATGTGTTTCTTACTGTGGGCAAGAAGCACCAGGGAAGGTGTCGTTTTACATAATCTCAATGATGCAGTCTTTTCCAGTGTTGTTACCCTTTTTACCGCAGTGTGGTTTGCTCCTTGAGAGCCACTTCTGTGCTCTTTTATGTCTGAAAGATCTGCTTTTGGATGTGGCCAAGTGTCTGCCACCACTGTGTTAAATACCCTGCCCATACACCTCCCCACTGCCCCTGCTTCACGTTTACTGCTCTTTCTTTACTCACTTTACCTTTTCTGCGCATTGTGAGGAAATGAGATTAAATCTGTGCCTTTACTGCTCCTACAACCCCAGCAGAACTGTCTGGTAAATTCATTTTACACCTGTGCACAAAGGAGATTCTAGTCCGATTTCTGAACCTAGAGATTCTAACAGGGTGCTGCTGGATTTCACAAATACGATCATTGGCGGATGGCAGGCTGAGAAATGGTGACCTAGGCTGCAGAGTATCTAATTCTTAAACCAGCGTGTGCTCCCTGGCTGCAATGTTCAGAAGGCCACCATTTAGGAAAATGCTTCCTATATTTGTGTAGCTGGTGTCCTAGTTTTAGATCTGTATATAAATGACCTTTTTCTCTTACAAGTGGATTAGCTTATGTAGCAAACACTATTATATTGCTTGCTACTTCTGTCTTTCAGTTAGTTTTGGATAAATATTAAAGTTAACTTGCATAGTAAGCATAAAACCACCTTGTTCTGGTAGTTTTTGTGCATGGTCAGA
Organism: Clamator glandarius; assembly: GCA_033459285.1. Taxonomy (NCBI): domain Eukaryota; kingdom Metazoa; phylum Chordata; class Aves; order Cuculiformes; family Cuculidae; genus Clamator; species Clamator glandarius. Next base: position 901,053 of record JAUNZM010000136.1, read on the forward strand.
AATGCTTTTGTACTGTCACTGTGTATTAAGGTGGTTTAAATATACACTGGCTTGTATTAAGAAAACTTTTTCAGAGACATCTTTCATTATTTTTGTAAATGCCCTGATCCAGCCCTGAGGCAATTACAGGCCTGTTTTAATAACCCAATTAAGGTGCAGCTGGTTTAGAATAGAATGAGCAATGCAGCTTTAAAGGCTGAAGTGGTTTGGGAGTTCTTCTTGAAGGCAGCAAGAAGTTCAGGTTATGAACTTGGCCAAGCCAAGTTCAAAGTATAAACAAAATTAATACTTTACTATAGTTCCTGCCATGTTACTGTATCATTTTCTCTCTTGACACCAGTGTTTCAGTGGGTGTGCTGTGTGGACCATATTCTCATGTTACTGTAGGGAATAAAACAGAAATAGGCTTTTTGGTATTAGTGATGATATAACTGGAATGATTCTCTATTTAATGCAAACCAGAATAAGGCTTGATATATTTTTATTTTATATTATTTTATTTTATTTTCCATCTGCTAAGTGAGGCTCATTGATGATCAAACAATTCCATTGCAGATCTAATTGAAAGTGTATTGGCAAGGGTTAAACTTGAAAGTATCTTTAGTGAAAAAAAGTGCTTTTAACTGCTGGAGTGTTTCATAAAAGTAAGATCTGTGATGACAAATGCCTCTATTAAAATTGAGTTTCCGGCATTGGGCAATGCTGCATTGGTTGAGGAGGCTGTTAGGAACTGGAAGAAATTTAATAGGGAAATTGAAATCTCATTTAAATAATTAAATTTGAGCTCTGTAACTTTAGCGTAACTGGCATATGCTACCTGAAAGCATAATTTGTACTACAGACATTCTCTACCTTACTTAGAACATGCTTGTTTCTAAGCAGGCTTTTTGTTTTCATTTAAATATTCTCCATGCTTGCCTTTATTTGGCTTTATGTTCCTCAGTAGGGTAAAATGTGCATGCACCGACATCCAGAATACCATTCCAGATGAGACTAACAAAGGCCAGAAACTACTTCAGTGCTAAACTTACATAAATTCACCCATTTTCTTAGCTCATTTACTGACATAATAGTGCAAGGGGGTTGGAGGGCCAATTCACTAGGGGATAGGAAAGGCAGCTAGTTAAATTTAAAGCTATTGCAGCAAGACAGTAGAGATAAACTGGAAGGTGTATCTGCTAAACAAATCTCTCTTTTGTTTCTAGGTGTGGTCACTGTAAGAACTTGGCTCCAACTTGGGAGAATCTTGCCAAAGAGCAATTTCCAGGTTTGACTGATGTCAAAATAGCAGAAGTAGACTGCACTGTGGAACGTAACGTCTGCAACAAATTTTCTGTAAGTGTGAAAGATCTGAAATGAACGGGATAGTATTGTGTACCAAATGTTAGCGGCTCCAATGTGCAGCCAAGCCAGCTGCTGCATTGTGGCTGCCTGGTGACAGTGCAGCTGTGTTCTCTATTAGCCAAAAAAAAAAAAAAACGTGGTAGTTTAGAACACCACCTGGTGACACCATTTCTTTCCTGGACTGTTTGTTCAAACTTGGTTGTTCTCATTGTTGGATAAAGCAAAGTCCCTAATTTAAGAAGCCTGTATCTATGAAAGCACCAAAACTTTATGGTAGCCAGTGCAAAGTTCAGTTCCAAGTCAAAAAAAGTCTTCTGGTTCTGGTAGTTAGACAGAGACAGAGCTAGAGCTGCCATTCTGAGAGCCTAGAGGAACATGTATCATCTTACTCACTTATAAATGTTCAGAAATTGCAGGTTGGCATTGGAAGTTCTGGTGTGATGTATGGGTTTGGTTTTTTTCAAATTAAAATGGCTTATTGGCATTTGGTGGCTTTCAGAGTCAGGGAAATACAAGTGGAGGATACCAGTGAGTTTGAACATCAGTAACAAGCTTCTTTTTTCATCTGTGTTTCTTTTGAAGGTACGTGGTTATCCTACACTTCTGCTTTTCCGAGGTGGAAAGAAAGTCAGTGAACACAATGGAACAAGAGACCTTGAATCACTGCATAGCTTTGTCTTGCGTCAGGCAAGGGATGAACTGTAATAAAAGTCTGGATGCTCCAGCCCTGGCTGTCTTTTTACAGTAGCTGAGGGATTTCAATTATTGTTAATTTTCAAATAGTGTGTTTAGGGGTGGGAGGGGGGTGGGGGTATCTTTTTTGTTTGTTTTTAGGAAATTGAATGTACTAAACATTGGTATCTTCCCTCTATGTGTGTGTGTTAAAGACATGCTACCCTGTGTGTGAAGGAAAACATTAACAAGTAGTTACTGTGCAAATTGAGAATATTTTCAGCATTTGTAGTGTTACTGCATTTCTGCATTCCCACAATGAAGTGTAAATGGTTTCCTTTGAGACTAAAATACATTAAGAAAACAGACTTAAGGGCAGCACTAGAATATTTTTGTCTTCAGGTTAATTTTTTTAAAAAGTAATCCTTACAAACTGCCCACCATTGCTAGAAAGGTGAAAGTTACAGTTGTGTCAAGTCACTTTTGCCTCTACAACTGTACTTAAATCCTATTTTTCTTAATATAGCTTTTGGTTAAGAAATGGAAAGTCATGGGAGGTTAAAAACACACACACACACATACCCCCACACCCCTCTTGGAAGATACCAGGCCACTGCAAGCTGGTTGTCTCCTGTTAATCCTCTCAGTATGGGAGGTCTAGCCATAATGAAAGAGATGGTACCGTACATGTGCCTGAACATTACCAATGCCATAGTGTACATGTGTCAGGTGGATTTTCGTAGGCTGCTTCCATCTGGCTCCGAAGGAGTAACTGTGCTCTACTTAGAGCCACACTGAACAGGCGCTATTATAACTGCTCTGTTAATATTAAACAATCCGTTAAATTTCAGAGCTGATGACATGCGTTTCCCACCCTTGCCTGAATCCAGACTTTGTGCTGACCTGTTCCTTAGAGTACTTGGAGAACAACAAGCAGTATGATGCTTAATTTTTTTTATTATTCAGCTGTTCTATAGTAGTGTCAAATAGTTCCCCACTCTTGAGCCTTAACCTTTTTCCAAGCGTCAGCATTGCTAAGTTTGAAAGCTAGGACCACACACCCTGTGGTGCCTTGGATTGTAATATAGATCTGTTCTTTGGTGCATAAGATGTTCCATGTTAGACATAATTGAAAGCCAAAGAATTTACACTGTCATGATGCAATGACAGCAGCAAACCAAGGACTGAATTCTGCCCAGAAACTCATGGAATGAGGATGGCTGCAAACTAATTTGACTTCTCTGTCAAGATGCTGATTTTTGTCCATCATATGGAGCAAGTTGCTGGGTTGGTTTTTTGTTTGGTTGGTTGTTTTTTTAAAAAAAGGCAAAACAACAATGAACTTTTAAATGAGTGAATTGCTCCTGGTACTTCAGTGTCTGTCCAGAACTTTTGATTCTGTTCAATCTTAAAATGTGTAAGGGTGAAAAAGCCACAGTGAGAGTTAAGTGTTGTACTGGCAGATGTATTTTATCATTGTATATACTTCTGCCTTAAAGGAAGCCTTTATTACCATGTTTTTAACAACTTTCTAGTGAAGCACAATCTCATGAGTTTCTTGTACAAAATCAAAGTGGTACAATTGTTTACACTGAGATTTTTCTAAATAAAAACTTTTTAAAAAAGCAGTCTTTCTATAAATGAAACAGCACAATGAATATACAGTGACAAGTGCAATAAATTATAGCTTGTATTTACAAGAAGCCTTTTAAATGCAAGAATTAGAGGTAAGTGCATTTGATACAAGTTTAATATTGATCAAAACAATTTGCTATTAGTTTCTGCTAGACAAACTGTGGCTACACTGCAAATGTATCCTTTATACCAGTTTATTAGTTGCGTGAATTGAAGGGGAAAGGTTGGCCAAATACTTGTATGTGTTGTTGACATTCCGTCTTCCTGCAAATAAATTGTCCAGTTAGAGAATGAATGTCCCCTAAACTTTTATGTCTGAATTACAGCTGTAGAAGTGTCCTGACTTCCTTCCTGGGCAAGTGGCCGTAGATGAGGCAGCTCCACGTGGGGAGTGGAAGGAAGTTACATAAGAACAAGTGTTTCAAGTTCTATTGCTCAGTCAATAGTGAATGGGAAAGACCAGCCAGGGTCTGTGTTCACACTAGTCTTCCTAATGTGGGGTGCAAACCATCCTATACTTGCAGGATCAGACTTAAACTGTGCGTGGGGAAAAAGAGAACTGAAACATTTGCTTTGGCACAATTTAAGATTCTTCCTGTCATGACGTATTTCAGGAGACTAACAGCCTAGGTGTAGGTCCTTCTAGACAAAAAGCAATTCCTAACCTTAGGAATTCTATATTTTCTTGTACAAGATGTATGCTTGAAGTCTGAAGTACTAACACTGCTTTCTTTACTCTAGCTTCCCTATTCCTCCCCTTGCCTTCTCCCTCACAAAAAACTCACCTGGTCTGGGTGTTGGATGTCCATCTGGTAAAACTGCAGCGTACATCCAAGCAACAGCTAAGGCCAAGCTGCTATGTGAGATTAAGACCATCCCAGCCAACTAAAGCATGTGTGGGCCTATTGCTGCTTTGTGTGCCCTGCCTCTGCAGAGCTGAGTGGCCACCATGGCATAAGGTCAGTGTAAGAAGTCCAACAGTTTGCTCGCGCCCCAGCATGTGGTCCCCACACTCCTTTCCTTGCCCAAGGCACATACATGGTGTTCTGGAAGGTTCATCAATTTTTTTTCTTTTCCTCCGAGGTCAGGTAGTTCATGAAAGTATGAAAGGTAGGATGGAAGTTCATGGTAGAAAAACAAGAGTCCATGCGAAGACTGTCAGTGACATCCACAAGCTCTTACTACCATATTCCTGTATTTCTTCAAGATTACATTAGAATTATCATCAAAATAAAGAACAGATATGGCATTAAGTTTGGTAGGTGCACAGCATGGTTTGGGAACGTAGTCAGGATTCATAAGATGAACCTGTTGCCAAAAAGAAAACACAACTGAGATGATGGTAATTTGTTTATAAATTCACCTATTGCTTTGGCATGGAGCTTTCTGGAGACTTACCAGAGTTTGTACAATGGCATGATTGGTTGCATTCATATGGGCGTTGAGTGGAAATGAGCACTCCCCATCACAGTAGTTAGCTGCATAGCCCTTCGGAGCGATTATCCAGTCCTTTTTAGGAAGCAAACAGAACATGATTCAAAATTAAAAGTTGCCAGCTTGTACAGACAACTGCATGCAATTAGGAGCAGCTGAAAATTTTCCACTACTTTTTTCTTGAGGGTGAAAATGTGTTTTCACTGAAACTGTTGGGGATTTGTTTGCGAGTTTTTTGTGAGCCATGAATTCTCAGTGGACACACTGAATCTAATGACCAAAGAATGGTGCATGTCTATGTACAGCTTAACTGGCATGAACTAAAAAAAGTTTTACTCCTAATGCTGTTGCTGGGTTGCCTTGTGGGGATTGTGGTTTGGATACCTTTATGATCCAACGTTTCCTGCAGGTTAGGCCCTCTGGCTGAACTACCTTTCCTAGGTTGAATCACAGCCTCAGCTGGTGTCCCCTCCCAGAGAAAATCATGTGCATTCATGCATGTGCATGCACACATGCACAACTCAGCCAGTGAGCTCCAGAACAGGACTGTAAAACACTGGTGTGGTGCTTCACAGATACTCTTCCAGGGATGCTAATCTCCTGAGGCCACTGGAGGAATTGCTTGCTGTATAACAGCTTCTCCACATCTCTCAAACTCCTAAAAGGAGGGACAGGACAGCCAGCCCTGAGCTGCACGTGCAAGCCCCTGGCCCTGGTGGCTGTGTTGAGTGCCATACTATGGAAGAAGGTCACTCTTTATCATAGGGCTAATAAAAAAAAAAGAACCCAATTAACAGCATCACCCATGAGCAGGAGGCGTTTCTCCTCCCTCAATGTTGGGGGCTGCGGGTCACCCTGCAGGAGGATCTACCGGAGCACTTCACATCCACACAGTTCCTAGAGGATTTCCCCTTACGTGACAACAATTACCTGGGTTAGCTTGAATTTTGCCTTAGCAGGCCTGACCAGCCAGACGCTGTTGCTGCAGTTTGCTAACAAGTTTGTTGTTTGATTGCTAACATGAGAATACCTGGGCAAAGCAATAAACAGCCCTTAATTTTATTGTACTAGCTCACCCATAATTTGTTGCCAGTTGACCAAACTGCTTTTCATAAGACACTTTCCTGCCACAGAAGTCAGTACAGACCGTGTAATTAAATTTGTGGTTTAATGCAGTATAAGAATAAGAGAAATGCCCTACTGCTAAGAAAACCGATGGATGTTCTGAAGGAGACAGCACTGCCCAACAACTGCAGGGAGCTGCTGCCCTGCCTCCATCATCTCCCTACAACAATTAGGATCTAGATTCCAGCTCCTGCAAAGAGCCCTTTTAGTTTGTGGCCTCCCTTTGGCAGCATCTTGCCTACCTTTCTGCAACTAGAAAAGTGAAGGCAGTGCTTTCGAGGCTGTGATTTTCACAACCGGAATATGCTGCCTGGCTGGCAGCAGGGCAAACAAGCTCAGAAGGAGGTGGAGAGACCGCACAAGTAAAAAGAAAAGCCACTAAAAAGTAATGGGGAATGGACTCAGCACACAGACATAGTTGTGGCGAGTGGGCTGGAGCTGACATAATGTAAAAAATGCTGCTGTCCAGTTAACTGGGAGAGGACTTTCACGTGTAGGATATTACAGAAGCAGCAGGGCAGCTCTGGCATCCAGAACTGTAACTGGTAAATACATTAGCTGATAGAAATGGGACCTCCCTCACAGAAGGGCTGAATAGAAGGAAAAAAATAATAAAATGAGGGCATTCTTTGAAATGTGATGTTTGATGACACTGTGGCCTGGCCCTAAGTAACTTACTCTAAACAATTCTCTGGCCTCACAGTGTTGCAACTAAACCCAGTCTTCAGTCCACCTACCGCAGCCAATGCAAATTATGGGGCAGGGGTGGAGTATTTCAACACAATGGCCAAGGTTAAAATTAGGCTGATCACTAGAAAAAAAACCTCATTTTGTCAAAATCACTGCTTAACATCAGGGTTTTTTTCCTTATCATTAGAGGTACACAGTTATGAACATTTGCCTGTACTGTGACTCCTGTGAGTGACATAGAATGACTGTATACTTGAATCTCATAAAGTATCGCGCTTCCTCTGGATCTTATCAAATGTCACAACTATCAATATTTATTTGCCCTTCCCTGTGACTGGTTTTAGTGGGGAGGCACAAGGGACATTTTAAAGCATAATAGCAGCCTCGAGTGGAATTACCATGACACTGTTTAGATAACATTTCATAACAGTATGTCTAGTTTACCCAGAGAGAAACATCACACACCTGCCATCCCAAGTCTTGGAAGCTAACGTAAAGCTCATGCTTTCTGCATGCTGTTTTTAAGTCACTGCTGTTGTAATCTGTTAAAAGAAAAAGAACAAAACAGGAATTAGAAAGTAAAACAGACACGAGCATCACTGGAGGGCACAGCTGGCCAGATGTGTGCATGCTGCAGCTCAGCAGTGAGAAATAGTGAGCTCCCTCAGCAGCCAAAAGGCTAAAGTTGTTGAGGGATGCAGGGCTGAAGCTTTTAAAATGCCTATGGGAATGGAAGCACCCAAGTAATGGTGGCTCGGTAATAATTCCTTCAGCTGCTTTTAATAACTTGACAAGCAGTGCTTGTAAAACACCTCCAGAGAAACAACTTAGTAAAAATAAATCTGCTCCCAGACCAGCAAGGCTACATCCCTGCTAGGTACTCAAACTTGCCCTGCTTCTTTGGCTGCAGTTTTTGATGTGTGCCACCCTAGGTGGTTAGCTCAAAATGTACATGCTTACTGAGAGAATTGCAACACTGGGAAGGTTAATTGTTGCCTTGTGCCCCTGTACCTCTTAGAAGTCCTTAAACAGCTAAGATGTTCCAGAGCCAGCAAAGCCATGTCCTTCTGTGTGCCTTACCCCAAGCATGCCTCACGCATCAGACATGGTTCCACATACCACCTCTGCTCTTGGACCTTTACAAGTCATGCTCTCAAAAAATAAGGCTGCCCAGGGAGGTGGTTGAGTCGCCTTCCCTGGAGGTGTTTAAGGCACGGGTGGGCGAGGTGCTGAGGGGAATGTTTTAGTGTTTCATAGGAATGATTGGACTCGATGATCCGGTGGGTCTCTTCCAACCTGGTGATTCTATGATTCCTTCCCATAACCAGCTTATCTGCAGATGACACAGGATTTGACACTCTCTCAACATTAACTTGCTCCTTGGAGCCAATACTCCATGGAAAAGTGGGCATGCAGGGCACAAAGCCCTGACCAGAGACCTTCCTCTTTGCCACGGTGCAACATATGAGGATCTTTTGACCATGGAGAAGCTGCTCCCGATGGCCCTACAAAATGCTGCTATTGACAGCCAGTGGAATTTCCCATTTATATTTGGAAAGAGAGGCGGCTCCGCACGCGAACACCTGGAACCACAGCAAGCGGAGGAACTGAGCCGTGACAGAGGGGCCTTTCACCCCCGGGTCGCTGCACAAATCCAGCCTTGAAGGGCACTGGCTGATCTCCTTGCGCCTCAGGCGGCTGCTGGACCTCACCACAGTGGCAACAGAAAACAGCTTTGCAAGTGGGGTGGCTCAAAGAAACGATGGTAGCAAATTCAGCTGATCAGTGTGGGAGCCCAGGTCCCTGTCTACTCAGTGACACATGCGTGCTCCTCCCAGAGCTGGACTCAGACTGGCTGTGTTTTCCTCCAGTAACTTATCTACAGGGGCCTCCTCTCCTCTTGCACACCTCATTTGCAAGTAAAGGCGCATCTGTCAGCAGGCAGATGCCACACACTGATCCGCCTGCCGCCCTGGGCCTTTTGGCTAACCAGTCCCCTAGTGCCCCTAATGTGGCCTGAAAGGGCACCCTCCCAGCGTAGCTTTCCCTGAATGTGGCAGCTGGGATAGAAAAATATTTTTAGTGACTTTTTCCTTGGCTCTGAATAAGCCTTTCTTTTTCTTCTCTCCACCACCCCCCTCAAAGTTTGGGAACTACAAAAGCAAATATTTATTCAAAAGAAAAACTATAATACTAAGAGCACATCCAACTGCAGTTAAGGGCAGCACAACATTACAGCTGGGTACAGTTAACACTGAGGTCTGAAAAAACTCTACACCTCAAGCCTATCCTCCAAACCACCAAAGATTAGAGAGTTGTTTTTAGAAGCAGTTTGGGTTTTAAACTTTAAGGATTGCATTTCAGACTTTCAATAGCTTCACTTCAATCATGGATTTAATCGGGTGAGCAGAGCTGGTTAACAGCCTGCAGCAGCATAAACATTCACTTTCAGGAGCACTCGGTAGCAAGGATGGAGGTGTGTTTCAAGCTTTCCATTTTCAAACCAGACATAGCTTGTAGAAACCAGGGTGTGGTGGGGTTTTTCAGATGAAGCTTTTCAGTCCCTGGCTCAGCCCAGGCACAAATTTCTAGCATGCGATGTTTCTAAGTGATCTGATCACAACAAGGGGAATAAAATGAAAAGAGGGTACTTTTATTGGTCAAAAAACTTTCATTTAAATATCTGAAAACACAACCTCATTGTTCTTCAAGGGGAAAAGCATCTGTATTTGACAGCAAGTTACAAAGGAGTTGATCTATTCACAACCAAGTGGGCAGAACCATGCTGCGTTCCAAATCCAGCTACAACTTAACACAAATCAGCTATGGGAAATGCGAGAAGGCAAGGGAGGCAGAGAAAACAGTAGTGAGAAGAAAGGATGTGAGCAATCACAAGTTTAAGAAAATAAAGGAACAAAAAAAAAGAGCTGCATCACAAGCTACACAAAGCAGAACATGTTTTGAACTTGTCCTCTCTCACACTGTCTGAAACTGGTGCCCCAAAACAAGGGGGATCACTGGTCAGCAACCGAGTCACCCAATTCACACCCTGCATCAAGCAGTGACTATTCAAGGCAGACACAAACAGCCCTGACTCCTCACTTGCTCAAACTCAGCCTTTGTTTTTCTTGAATATCAATGTATCAAACATTCCTTCTCCCTGTTTAATGGCTTTAAACTGAAAGCAGGTAGATTTACTTTAGATATATGGAAGAAATTCTACACTACAGAATCATAGAATCACTAGGTTGAAAAAGACCTTAGAGATCATTGAGTCCAACCGTACCTGTCTTCTACTATACTACATCCCTGAGTACTTCATCTATCCATCTTTCAGCTGCCTCCAGGGATGGTGACTCAACCATCTCTCTGGGCAGCCTGTTCCAGTGCCTGATGGCCCTTTGGTGAAGAAATTTCTCCTAAAGTCTGATCTAAATCTTGTCTAGTGCAACTTGAGGCCATTCCCTCTCATCCTATCACCTGTCACTTGGGAGAAGAGACCAGCATCCACCTCACTACAACCTCTTTTCAGGTAGCATTAAACAGGCTCCCTTCAGCCTCCTTTTCTCCAGTCTAAACAACCCCAGTTCCCTTAGCTGCTCCTTGTAAGACTTGTGTTCCAGCCCCTTCACCAGTTTTGTTGCTCTTCTCTGCATGCACTCCAGTACCTCAATGTTTTTCTTGCAGTGAGAGGCCGAAAACTGAACACCATATTCAAAGTGCAACCTTACCACTGCGGAGTACAGGGGCACATTCACTTCCCTGGTCCTGCTGGCCACACCGATTCTGATACAAGCCACCTGGGCTTCTTGGCCACCTGGGCACACTGCTGGCTCATGTTCAGTCAGCTGTCAACCAACACCACCAGGTCTTTCTCTGCCAGGTCGCTTTCCAGCCACTCTTCCCCAAGCCTGTAATGCTGCACAGGGTTGTTGTGTCCCACGTGCAGGACTTGGCATTTGGTCTTGTTGAACCTCATACTGCTGGTCTCTGGCCATCAATCCAGCCTATTCAGAACCCTTTGCAGAGTCTCCCTATCCTCAAGCAGATCAACACTTCCACTCAGCTTAGTGTCATTCATAAACTTACTAAGGGTGCACTCAATCCCCTCATTCAGATCATTGATAAAGATATTGAGCAGAACTGGACCCAGCACCAAGCCCTGGGGGGCACCACTTCTAACTGGCCTCCAACTGGATTTTTTAACTCCGTTTATCACAACTCTTCAGGCCTGACCATCCAATCATCTTTTTACCCAGCAGAGGGTATGCCTGTCCAGACCAGTGGTAGCCAGCTTCTCAAGCAGAATACTGTCAGAAATGGTGCCAAAGTCTTTACTAAAGTCCAAGTACGCTACATCCACAGCCTTTCTTTTGTCCATTAAGCGGGTCACCTTGTCACAGAAGGCGATCAGGTTAGTTTGACAGGACCTGCCTTTATTAAACCCATGTTGACAGAGCCTGATCACCCAATTGTCCTGTGTGATAGCACTCAGGATGACCTGCTCCATGTCCTTCCCCAGGACTGAGGTCAGACTGATAGGCCTGGAGTTCCCTGGATCCTCCCTCCAATGACACAATTTGCAAGGATTTCTTGCCAGAAAGCTTCAAAGTCTCTGAGAGTTTAGGGAGCTGCTTGGGAGCTCCTATAAGCCCATTGTGGGTTTAGTAAAATCATCTCTTTTTTCTCCCTGAATGTACCATTTCAGAAACACTAGCCTGGCATTTACAAGGCATTGCATATAAAAAAATAAGATTTAAAAAAAAACCTTAAACCCTTGATTCTGCACTTAAAATACCTTCCAGGGCAGCAAAGTTAAAACAGCACAGTTAAAGCAGCTTGTCTCTGTGGGCTGTTTGCTCTGAACATTGTCTGCCTTCACCAGAACCCGAAGCTGACTTTCTACAAGCACAGATGTTTCTCTTAAGACTGGACACTGGCATTTGTGTTGCAGAAAGGGGAGAGAGAATAGCCTGACCCTAATGGTTTTACTCCTACAGATACTTACACACCCACCTTAGATTTCCTATAACCTCTCCCCCATTTAGTGCTGGCAAAGAATATGTAAATATTTACTGAGATCAATCCAACTGGGAACACGCTAGCTGCTCCCAAGGTGCCAGCTTACCAAATTCCACACTGTAATTAATTGCTTCTGTGGTCCAAAAGAGCTTTGACAGAGGTCTTTAAGGCCAGCCCCTTCTTCTTGGTGTTTGACTTCAGTGATTTGTCCGGATAAAGTTGGTGTAAACTGATCACGCAGTTAATAACAGCCCACTTCACATGAAAGTGATCTGCTTGGGTGGGAAGAAGGCGAGATGGCGGGCTGATAGTGAACTCACATGTGAAGGAACATACAGAAACCCTGGCCACACCGCTCCAGTCTGTATCCAAACACTCTACTAATGGGAAGATTTGCTGTAAGATTATGAAGTTTATTAGCAAGCCCCTTGCCACTGCAAAACCGTTCAGCCTTATTTATATCCAGTGCTTGTGCATGTTGCCCTTTGCAGTACTTAGGTCTTGTACATGTGGGGGAAATCTGCCTGGTGCCATGCATGTCTGCTGGAAGGAAAGTCACTTGGAGGGTGCCTCCATTTCTCACATAGCACCTCACACCACTCCCAGAGATCTTGGGGTGGCTAAAGAGAAGGATCTGAAAAGGGTTGTTGCATGAGTTTCACTCAAACCAGCAAGCACAGCCTAAAGTCAGACATTTAAATGTGACTCTTTCCATAAGGAGTATCAGCTGATGGGAAAGGATGTGCCTGAAGGCTAACTAGCAGAAGAGAAGGGTGATCAACACTAGACAAGGAGATAGCCCTGTATGGAAACTGGTATTCAGGTAACTGATAGAGGAACTAGCTGTGTGGCAGCAAAGCTCTTATGCTTGAGGGTCACCATCTGTTACGTTGAAGAGAGTCCCCATCTCTTCAGGTTAACTAGAGGGTCAGCCCAGAGTTTGAGAGCATGAGCTAAACCCACCACAAGACACAGATGAGTGAGGGCCTCAAAATCTTGCAGCCAACAGCAGAAAAACACCTGCACGCTCTTCCCACCCACCTCATTCCTCCATGTCCTGGGGCAGAGCTGGTGTATGATTTTCTTCCGCAACAGACAAAGATATTTCCTTTTCTTCCTGTTCATCCTCCTTCTGCGGAAGAACAGAGCTTGGCTCCAGGAATGCATTGACATGGGACTCTATGTCAAAGCAGTTCATAGCCATGGGGGCTGTTCTGTTCTGCTTTATATAAGTTAGTCATAATTACATGTTTATAATACAAAGAAGTTATCATTCTTGGTGAAAAAGTACAGACTGTTGTGATTCTTATGCTATAACCTTAGCACCTAAGCACTTGGTTAGGACTGCAGGACAACAATTGCATATCAAATGAAGCACAGCAGGGTCCCAATCACACATGTAGCAACATGCCTTCAACTATCATATCCAGTGCTAGTGCAGCAGCACGCTTCACACTCCAAACTGCAGGACTTGAAATGCTTTGCATATTTAGATAGTAAATGGGGCTTTTTAAAACATACTGCCCCAATTTTTTGGTAAAGGAAGAAAAATCTTATGGACTGAAGAAATAAAACCCTGTGTATTCACAAACACATAGGAAGAACAGTTCAATCTATGAAAAAAATATCAACATCAGCCAGCTGCCTTGCTCTCCAGGAAAGAAACTGCCCTTAAGTCCTGAGAGCCACCAGCAATCCTGGTTCAGAGAAGAGCACAGACCAAAAATCTGACTAGACGTAAGAAAAAGTGAGAGAAGAAGATGTAAATGGCGCACGGAATCTCAGTTCTCCACCCACTTTGGGTCCAGATGAATCAGGACACCCTCAGAAGAGTAAAATACTCTTCAGGGTAACCCCCAGGCTCATGTCCTGCTTCATCCGGGAGCAAACACTTCCCCAGGCCCATCATGCATCATCAGGGCACAGATGCAGAAACCCACACAACTGAAAAAGAAAAAATTTCTGTGATCTCTTTTACACTAAAAATACGTACCAGTCAGTCCCTCTTGGGCTTTTAAATGAACCACTTCTTAAAGAGATTGGAGTCTAAGCATGTCACACTTAGAAAGGAAAAGAAGTTGATGCAGTCATACATCTTAACTTAACTTAAATTCCCCTCCTTTCCCCCACCTTTAATCCACAGAGGCTCAACTATATCTTGTTGACTGCTGAACAGCAAAATTCCAGGTTTTAAATTACAGCTGGCTTTGAGCTAGAAAAGCTTAAAAAAGCCCTTGAGACCACAAAATGATCAGTTTTTTTTTTTTTTCCTTTTTGTCATTTTATAATTTTAAGTGTGGCGTAGTCAAGAAGGCAGCAACATAAAAAACCCTTTTTGCCCAATATATTTGCTCCTTCTGGAGCTTCAAGTCACATCATCTGATTTAACAGTAGTGAAAATTTGGTTTTGGCACTACAAAGCTTGCAGAGCTAGGAAGAGAAAGTTGGAGCCTATCCTGATCCTACTACCAGCACCACAATACAGCAATGCAGGAACTAACTTTCCCAAAGCACTGTCAATTCATTAAAAATTTGGTTCTTGTGATGAAAGAGCATGCCAGTGAAGCCGACCTGAGTGGGAGAATTGTATGCTACCTGTGTAACAACTGGGTTTATTGCTTATAACATCCGGATGAATAAAATACCTAAGCCCTTGGCAAGCTCATCACATGGGAATATAACCCAGTGAGCCCGTGACGCTTGCCTTTAAAACAGCAGCTTGGAAACCCCAATTAAAAAACAGAATCAAAGCTGGTCTCAGTAACTGAGACCAACAGACAGCTCCACCTCTGGGACTTACAGAGGGTTCTCATTCCAGATTAGATGATAACTCCTCCAGCAATGCCATGCTGGCACTGGCTGGCTCTCCTCCAGGAGGTCAGAATGCAGGACCAAGTTATTCCTCCTGCCCTTAAAATCCGAGAAGCGACATTTCACACCCAAATGAGTCCAGTACTTGCATGGTAAAGCACAGAAACCCACAGCTACACTGCAGCATGCACCATGAGGACACACAATAGCTGCTAGTGGGCAGCTGCTGCAGGCATGCACTAGCCCTAAGGGCAAGTCCATCGCCATACTGGGCTAGAGCAGTAGGGCTGCGCTGGCACACGGCCATGTCCAGAGCCTGGCCGCCAGCCCTGGAGGGGCTCTGAAGCTTGCTCTGGTTCCCTACAGGCTGCCAGTGCTGTGGCCAGTACAGGGCCACCTCAGGTGCAGTGTGGCTCACACACAACCCAAGCAGGGGACAGCCTATAGACTCACATTGGCTAAGTTTCAGTAATGCTGGCTCATCTCCCCATGCTGTGTCTGGGCACAGACTAAAAAATACAACTGCCTCTCTTCTTTGGGGTATAGCCATTTCTAGACATGGGAAAAAGCAGGGATCCTATTGGAAATGAAGGGGGCAGCATAAGCAAATTAATCAAGTAACTTGGAACAGGCTGAGAGTTTGAGAGGAAAGAAGGTACTCAGTGAAGGAAGGACTTGTAATGCAGGACTGATAACTGGCAAACAGGCATGACTTAGAAGACAGGACACTCTCAACTTTTGTCAAAATTTCAGAGTTATCCTGTAACCCGCTTGGGCACTTACAAGGCTGCTGTACAACAATTGCAACACACAATCTTTCAACAACAAACAGGCAAGCCTCTTTGCTTGCCTGGAAATGCACTTTACTGTGTATACACTGCTGTTGTCACAAGAAAAAGAAAAAAAACAAAAAAAAGGATCACAGGCTGTTCTACCAGACTTTTTCCGAAGAAAAATCAAAGGAGACTCTGCTGGAAACGTGTAAGTTCAATACCATAAGTCTCAGTGAAAGCAGAGATGGAATCTTTTAAATATTGCATTTTATGTGGTGTAATTCTAAGTAAATACTGAGTACCAAACAACCTACAAGCACAAAATCTGGAGTTAAAATGCCTCACACCCCCCAGAAATTCAATGGTGGCAACTTCACACCAGGGTCTGGACTCCACTTGGATTTAATTGGACTCCTGTAAGTCTCATTATGTGAGGCTCCCTCTCCCATCCCTGGGCAGGTGCAACCTGTTTCTCCAAGGATGTGCATCCCACCTTACGTCCTCCTTCTTGCTTTTGCACTCCAAAGCAAATCAAAACACTAGAAGCTTCCAGACAAAATGGGTGTTGCATGATTACCTGTGACGCCAGACACCCTGGAAACATCCTGAGCCTGAGTGGAGCGGTTGCGACTCTGCTGCCTGCGCCTGCTCGTTGCTGACCTCGTGGTCCGAACGTGAACTTCACTCACTTTGAAGAAGGCCACCATGAAAGGTTGTTTGTCGTAAGGGCCATCTCGGCCTATAAGGCCTGCTTCTCCAGGATTTACACTGAAACCTTGAAATCAAACAGAAGACTGTTAGAGAAATGGTGCTGTTGGGTTGCTCTTTCCAGAATTACGGTATCCCCATAGGCAGCATTTCCTTTCTTTTATCACTTAAACAAGCCCTTCTGCCATCATGACCTATGGGAGGTTATAACATCACTCCATCCATCCTGGACAAGAGGCTCCGCCACAGCACCTGGTACACCTGTGGCATCCCTACTCCAGTTCAGGCATTGAAGAGTTATACAAACGGATACACAAACCATGAAGTCCAGATGTGTTATTAATTTAGTTCTGCTGCCTGTGAAACACGAGAAGCAGAGATGGGATCAGGAGTCCTCTAGAGAAAGCAGAGGGCAAAGAGATGGTGGGTTTTTTTTGTCAGGAGCACAGGGACAGGCTCCCCGTCCCTTTTGGGATGGGGGTTGGCACTAACATTTCCTCAGGGAGAGCAGTGAGTGGCCCCTCTGGCCTCAATTGACCCCACAGGTGTACCAAACCCCAGCACAAAGCTATAGGAAGAAAACATAAGTTTGGAGACTAGTTTCTACAGAGGAAAGATGTCGCTGTCATCTTTTTGTTTACCTTCTGCTCATCTAGATCCTGTCCTTCCCCACCACTTGTCTTCCAACACTCAGTTTCATACTCTTTCATAGCCTCTTCTCTCCTTTTCTATCTTTTGAAGTTTCTGTGGGCTGCAAAATGCTACCATTGCAGTCACCCTCAAAAGGACCAGCCTCACATTGCAACTGCGCTGTCTCTTCCGCACAGATCTCCTGCATCAGATTCGACGAGATCCAAGCAGCAACAGCAGCCACAGCAGCCAGCTGACTTGCCATAAGCCCATATGTGGAGGCATATACCCATATACCTGCCCTCTACGTTTCCTTTCACCCCTAAATATCACCCCACCTGGAATCCCAGCTCCAAGCCCCCTTCCATCTCCAACTCAGGAACCGGGATCCAACTTCAGCTTCTCTTAACCACCAAATCATGCTACTGTTCAGAGGCACCTGACTTCACTCATAGGGAAAGCCCTGAGTGTCATGGGGCAGCCAAGAAGCTGACCTGACAGCCCTCAATCTGTGCCTTCAAATGCTTTGTTCAAGGTGTTGGCTACAGTTCCATAAGAAGGCAGGGTACCCACTCCCCACATCACAACTGGGCTCTGTTAGTGTCACTTCTAGACAGCATCCAAGAGATTTGTGAGGTTACTTGCATTAACTGGCCTATAACCTACCATCCTGGGTCACCACGCTCAGCTGCAGTCCCATGTTGTGTTGGGGGTTCATCACCCACATGTTACTGGTGGCAGTGACATCAAACTCCAGCCAGCCCTCCTCCGAGGCCCACACCGCCCTTGTGTCCAGCAGAAACAGATCAGAGGCCCTGCAGAGAATAAGTGTAATGACAAGATTGTGATGTCTAGGATCTTCTCCCCTGGTTTTCACTGTTACGGAAGCAAGAAAAACCGAAATAAGTAAAAGTGATGTTAATACCTAAGGAGAAACAACAATCCTCCAAATCTGCCTGGTTTTATCCAGAGTTTTGCAATGAGATGCATATACTTCTACATGGGAAATTCAGGATTACAAAGGTTTTTCACCATTTTTGAGTCTGGAGGAAAGCAATCCTCGTCCTTAGGTCTGGGTGTTTTTCCACTGGCAAAGGATTTGTAAGCCACTCTTCCTCTTGAAGAGTGCAATTCCAGCTCTAGCAGGACAGTGGTCAAACTACCAGCATTTACCGGCATTCAATGGCTTTTATCAAAGTGGTCTCATGGTTCCAGCCCGCTTTCCACAACACGGATCTACCACTATTGACCAAAAACCCTTTAAAAATCACCCAATAGGCCAATGATTGAACAGTAAGGAAAATGAACCTCTAAAGGCCTCTAAAAACATTCTTCTGAGGCTTATTAACAGGGATTAGAGCAACTTGTTCCAAGGCTGTTGGTACTCAGTCTCCTTTAAGGGCACCAACTTCAAATGCTATCAAGCTTGTACTGTTTTTTGCAGCATCAAATGCCCACCAAAATTCAGTTCAATGAAATCAGATGGAGAAGCACCCAGAGAAATCCCATGTATGCTTTCTAACTGTATTATAGGCATAACTTTCACATGCAATTAGAGCTACAATTCCTATCCTTAACCTTTGGCCATAATAACAAAATGGATACCATGTTTCAATCCCATCTTCACTTGGTTTTCTCCCTGGATTTTTTTTTTCCCTAACAGTAACTTAATGGAAATGAGAAAACAGGCTACCTGTCTCTCCCAGAGATCAAAGGTTAACTTCAGAAAAAAAAAAAAACCAAACCCATTTTACTTGAGTTATATTTTATTTTTGGCCAACTGCTATGTCATTCTGCCCAGCAGCTTGGTTTGCATGAGTTCACATGTGGAAAAATAAGCACTTAAATATATTAGGGTTCCTCATGCATCTGTTTTTACAGCATGGAGGCTCGGCTCTCCTCTCCCTCACTGGTAGCTGCAAACTCTATGGTTGACTCAGCAGCCTTTCCCACAGGAGTTTTTGCCACCACTCCTCCAATGGGAAGAGGGTTCAGGAAGAACTCTGACCTTCACCTCCAACAGCAGCGAGTGGCTTGAGCTGGCTAGCTGCTACATGTTCTGGAAACCTTAGGGTTGAAAGATTTGGGCTTTCCCAGGCAGGGTACATAAACTGAAGCCTTGCTTAGAGGAGACTGCAAACAGCAGCTGAAACCACTCTTCACCCACTCCAAGTCTGAGAGAAGAATGAACTGCTAAGACATTCCCACCTCTGAATATGACTTACATATTGGTCCTCTCCAAAGCTTGAAATGGACTAGACATTAAAAGGGAGTTAGTTTCCTAGCTCCTGTTCTGACCTTCCCCCCCTTGCAGCAATTGCTTTTTGATCCCCTGTCCCATCTCCCCTCCTCTAAGTGCCATACTCCCCCTGGTACTTGCCTGCTCCACACAATGACCCACTGGAGCTTCACACCAAAGTAACTTTGATGTTATGTTCCTCTCAAACCAAGCATGTCTGGCTACAGAGCCACTGGGAACTCCATAAGAGCAAACTCCCATGAACACTCAACCACATTTGGATTAGTCAGGTCTACAAAAACACGAGTAGAAGGCTCAGAGCTTGTATTTCCATTGCCTTGCACTTTAGGAAGAAACTGGGAAATGAGAGAGCTATAAAGCCTGAGAAGACCACATGGCACCACCTATCATTCCTCTGATCTCTGGGCAGGATCACATACATTAAGATGTTTGCCTGACCTGATCATAAGGATTTCCAGCCTCAGGAACTCCATCATCTTTCCATGAAACTGGAAGCACTTTTTTATTTTTCTTTTCTCCATAATATATAACTTAAATGCCACAACAATCTCCCATTCTTATTAAAACATCTTCATTCTTTCCTTGCAAGCCATTTCTCATAGACTTTGATTATTTTCATTGCCCTTCATAGGCCCAGCTCAGGTCAAGATCTCAAGAATGCTGAGTACAGTGGAAGAATAATCTCAATGAGTCTCACAGACTATGCCTGTACTCATACATCTTAGAATATGATGCTGGCTTCTTGACAAAACTCATACTGTTAACTCATGTTCACCTTGTGATACACCATAATCCTTAGAGTCATGCTGCTTAACTACAAAGGATCCAGTTACTTCCTAAGGTGCAATTACACCATTGATTTTTCATGTCCATACTGACTTTTGCACTGTTCAACCAGATGAAGCCAACACTGAAAGTTCATCCCATATATATTGTAAATCATAGCAGTGATGCTAGCAGGTAATGCATCCTAATACTTTCTGCTTAAGCTCGTTTTCAATTAATGTTTGTCATTCAAACCCACCAGGCTACACAAAATTGCAAAATTATTAGTTTGGGGTTTGGCATGAAAGTTTTAAAAAAATGTTCCATTATCTATTTCCAAAGTGAAAATTGGCGGGGGGGGGGGGGAGGGGAAGAGGAAATAAGCCAATATTTTACTCACATAAAAAAGAATCCCAACTATTTAACTGAGAGTCCTTAACCACTCCTTTATTTTTTTCAGAACAGAAACATTGTATGTCCTTCCTCCTTTAAGAAAATCACCTCAAATTTGGCAAAGCAGTAAGTACTTGAAAATTACTGCCCAGAAACACTCTACAAGGATTCAGGGCTTAACAACAATATCCTCTGGACTTTTTGTATGCAAGGGGCATATTTTCCCCTATGTAAACCAAACGTAAACCACATATCACCTGAAGGGCATCTGCTCTTCCTTCTAGTCACATGGCTGAGAATAAATGTCCTTGCTACTCCTGCTAAAAAAGCTATATCATATCCAATCTTGGGAGAGAGATGGGGAGATCTCCTAGGTTGGCCACAGGCAGAAAGGAAGGAATATCTAATAAGATGGGGAAGGGTGATGGATTTGCTGCAGTTGTGGGGGACCACAGACATACAAGGACCAGATGGAGAGAGTCTGGACAAAAGGAGAAAGTCTGCAGAGAAAAGGGTGTAGAAAGTACATCTGGCCACCAGACCTCTGTGAATCAGGACCATTATTCCCATCTCTGTGCT
Source organism: Clamator glandarius (assembly GCA_033459285.1). NCBI lineage: Eukaryota > Metazoa > Chordata > Aves > Cuculiformes > Cuculidae > Clamator > Clamator glandarius. The sequence continues at coordinate 921,894 of JAUNZM010000136.1, forward strand.
TCTAGAAGTAGTTGGGAAACTACAGGCATCTTCCTGCACCGATGGCTCACGTAGGGGTACAACCTGCTACTGCTGCACATTTGCTGCCAACAAACATGGTGACAGATGACAGTGCTGTGAATCTTACACTTTGAGTCTTGCCCTAGTGCTCATGTGGAAACATAGCCACATAACTGGTCTTTGGTTTTACCCCCAGTTCTGCTTTCTGGAGACCATGGAAAACATTTATTTCATTCCTCTCCCACTAGGGCTGCAAAAGAAAGATGGTAAGGATGAAAGCTAAAGCTGCTGTATAGCTTTATTACCACTTCTTATGTTGGACTGTTGGCTGATTTCAGCAGGGATCATTTTTGCTATTGGTATTTGCTTAACAAGTCCACACACTACCTGTTGCAAAAGTTGGAGAACATGCAGCAGATGAGCAGGGGATTCCTACGAGCTAAAGAGCAGTGCTGGAGAAAGTTAAAAAAAACAAACCCAAAACTGAAAGTGGTAACTAAAGCTAGTGGAGCCAGTTGACTGTCACTGGTATATACATCAGATTCTCATTTGCAAAATAAGACCACCACCACTAGCTTCACCTTACAGGCATGCTAAAAAAAAGAAACAGTTTAGGAAGCACTTAAATAACACACTGAAGAGTGCTACACGCAAGTAGATGCAAGACCATAGTCCAAGCAAAATCTGAAGAATGGACAAGAAGGTAAGAAACGGACCATATACCAAGGAAGTCACATGAAACAAAGTATTGAATTTCTAGTCATTAAGTGATGACATTGATCCTGTGCAATGAGGCAGACAGGGGCCTTCTAAGAGAAAGCACACAATCATTTACACAGTCACATTAATGGAAGCATGTCTGAAAACTTCAGCATTTGAGAATAACAGAGGCAAGACGAGACCTGAGGCAAACAGGAAGGGAGCAGGAAGAATGGGAAAAACTAGAAAAAGAAAGGCTGGAAGAAATGCATAAGCCAGCACCATTGAGCAAAGGGTGACTATTTGTTCTCGGGACAGGCCAAAGAAAGCAGAGTCAGTCCAGAGGTTTCATGCCCAAGCAACCCTGCATGTAAAAGACATCACAGGACCACTGGCACCTGCACAGAAGGACTTTCAAATTCAGTGTACAAAAAAGAAAAGTCATCACCAAAACAGGTAGTTTCTTAACATCCTCTCTTCCTAAATCTGCCTCTGGGTCTTCATACAGAGACTGTCTTCTCAGTTTCACTATAGTGCCCAACAGTTTCATCTTTATTTTCAGTGTGCTTAACCATCTAGGTGAATTTAGTTAATGATTTCCATAATAAAACAGCTGTAGGCATAATATGTATTAACCTTAGATTATTAAAGGGAAGCAAATGAACAGGAGAAATGAACAGGCAATGCACTGAAACAACTTTCCTAAGAGAAGAGAGGACACTAAAAGGGAAGATGCAAGTCAGCGATCTCCAATTCAAAACAGGAAATCTTTACTCTGGATCAGGGCTCCAAAGTACAGTATCAAACCCCAAGAAATAAACGGGAGTGTTTCCATGGCCCTCAGAAGACTCTGGAGGAGAACAGAGAAGCAAAGGTCAACGGAGAAATCACAAGTGGCTGCAATAAACAGAAAGAAGTACACAGTTTACCAGAGAAATATGGCCTGTGTAATTCAGAAGGCAGGATTTAGCTCCAGTGCCCTCAGAGAGTGAGCTGATCTGTCAGATATAAATATCAAATATAGTTACTATTCTTAATGCTGGCATCCCAACCATGTACTCAGGGTTTTTATAGAAACAGCTTGCATTTAATTTCAGTGCTTTTCCCCTTTAAGATAAATATTTTGTTAACTGAAACCTCTATGTAAACCTTTCAACCAAATGTCTCTGGGTGCTAATTCTCTTTAATTGAACACTAATTAGATTAGAATTTAGTCAAATTAGTAACCAGGTCAAGTGGTTAATCTTAGTTACTACTTAGTGAAATGTTCACATTAAAATAATTTCTCTGTTCTGGGTACACATTACAAGATGGAAATCTGCTACAGGAAAAACACCAAAGCTATAAAAAGCTAAATTTAAAGAAGCATCTGTTGAATTAGTTGGTGTGGGGTTTTTTTTTTTTAACTTTCCCACTCTCTCTGGCCTTCCTTCCCCAATCAGGCAGAAGTTTTACCAGGGAGACAGTGAGAACAAACAGAAATCTCACCTCCAAAATGACCAAGTTAAAGGTCTCTTACTTTAATTACAGGTCTTGGAACAACATTTTTGGCCTGACTTCAAAGCTCGCAATTACCCAGGTGTTTAAAGGATTGTCACGCATCAACAGCCATTTACCAAAGCATTAATTACTATAAGTCTCTAAAACTTTCCTCAGCTGAATCTTTTTGTTTACTTTTCTTCAAAGACAAGTTGACATAATAGTCTAGACTGCCTAGCAGCAGTTTCTCAAAAGGGAATTTTGCACAGAAGTGTGTAGGATTTACATTTTAATTAATGCACTTTCTAAACACTCTTCTGCATACCTCAGGATCTGAGTCTTCAGTCTGCACTGACATCAACTTTCTGTAAAATTTATCCTGCTTGCAGCAAACTAGCAAGATTTGCGCTTATCCACTAACAACAGACTAATAATTGCACTCACAATTGACTCAGCCTCAGAATCGAACAGAGCTCCACACAGATAAAAATTTGAATACACAGCCTTTTCAAAGAAATCAAAGCTTTTTCTTTCCTGTAAACCCACCATCTTGCAGTAGATGTAAATGCTACATTGAATTTAAAAGTGTTTATCACATACAGACCAGACTTTACAGGGAGGTCGCACAGCATGATGCCAACAGATGCAATACAAAACTTTACCAACTTAGTAGGTCTAAATGATCATTGCTCCAAAGATTAAAAAGCACCATACAAAATTTAATCAATCAGCGCTTTCTCACAGAGAGCCTCAGGCAGTTGAATGCCAGTACCTGGAATGGGCTGCCATGGAAAGGCAGTCTATCATTTTATGAGAAGAAATAAGAGTCAGTTTCACTGCCCTGAAGAAGCTATACCATCTGTGGGACAGAGGACAAGAAGAAAAGTGCATGACCTGCAAGAGCTCCTTAGAAACAAGGAAAGAACTATTAAGAACTGTCAGCCTCCAAATGAAGTTACTTCCAAGAGGAAAGATCAGCAACCAGGCCCTAAATTGCAGGGACTTACAGCCAAGGAGCAAAAAGCACTAAATGGAGATGCCAGGACAACATGGAAGGGGTCTACAATACAGCACAGGCAGAAGAAAGCCATTCTGGATGCATCCAGACATGGGAATGCACCAGAAGGGACAGGCAAATAATATCAGCTTCTCACTGCTCCGTCTGATAAAAACTCCCCTGCACTGAAAAAGCTGTCCTGTATCACTGGAGGTCAAGTCTTCAGGGGTGGAGGGTTAAATCTTGCAGACTCACTGGAAGAGTAGCAGTGCCAAACGTTGGTTTCAAGGCTGCCACTGTCAAAGAGTGGAAGATCAGATCTTAGACCTAGAGGATATGATCTCCCTGTGCCACAACTGCAGAAAGCTTAGTCTACAGGCCCATGATAATCCCCAGCAATGCCAACACTGATATTTGAGTGCAAAGGTGCCCTCTCCCCGCTCCAGCTCAAGATCTTGAGCTTTACAGCTCTGAGGAATGAACATTTTACCAACAGAAACAGTGAAAAAAAGACACAAGTCACAGGGATAGGAGACATATTTCTCATTTCCTTGACTACAATTTAATGAGACTGTGGGGTATTGCAGCTGCAGTGAGGCTACAGTGCTACATCTCAGAGTTCAAATCCAGTTTGAGGCACGAAGACAGGAGAGAAGGCAAAGGTGTAGTATTCATCTCTGTCCTTTAAGAGAAGAAATAAGACACTGGTACAGTATTCTTTAGTTTTTTGTAGAAAAAGATGGCTGATCATGGAATGAGTAAATTTCATCCAGATTAACTTTGACTCTTAGACTACTAAAAACCCAGCCACCCTAAACCACAACAAATTGCATGCCCATAGCAGGGGTTGAAATGAAATGGGGACAGGCGCTTCTCTATAGCTTCATGGAAACAGCCCTATCATACACAAATATATACACACTATATACAAATCTGACCCCAACTTGAAACAGATTGATGCTAGCTTTGTCATTTGTATTACACAATCCATTTCAAAACCCAGTTGAAGACAGTTATTTATTTTTTAAGCTATAAACATTGCCGGCAAATCAATTTGCCCTTTAGATTAGAAGCTCAGATCACATTTGTATAAATATCCTGTTGCAAAGAGGAAGACTTCATTACCACTGCAATTGGCAGCTAAAAACTGAGTGCCTTAACCCTTAAGGAATTGTGTTCAGTACAAGAACAACATACTCCCCAGGCAGTAGCTCTGGACACCTACATCCACAGGTGTCTTATCATGCAGGAGGAATCTTTCTGCTCCATATTTCATTCTGGATAAAAAAGAAACTATTTAATAAACTTTGACCATTAAGGTACCACATCTTCCTTTGATCACTATCGCAGGCCACTGTGTTTTTCATAGATCAGTTGCTTGGACAGTGTGGGAGTGTTTTGAGGTCTGCATTAGCAGGATATTTACACTTGAAAACATACTGATGATCCAAACCAAGTAGTAACAGCTTTGATCAACCATAAACTGCCTTCCATAGTCCTGACCTGACACCTCTCTGGGTGAGAGCAAGGAAGTTTCAAGAAAGAAAAAGAAATTAATGACCTGTTTCCAGGGGCAAACTAATTTCTTCCCTTTCCTTGCAAAGATTTCACTTTTATGGCAATCAACTCCCAAGAGGTATCAGAAGTCACAGAGGACTTTGCTGTTCCTTCCAGAAAATCAGTGCCTATAGCTTTGAAACAAACCCACGTGCAGGGCTCAGCTGTGCACTGGTACCACCAAAGGAAGGAGAGTTGAGGCTGATCCCTAGGGACATGGTTTAGTGGTGGACTTGGCAGTGTTAGCTTTCTGATTGGACTTGATGATCTTAAAGGTCTTTTCCAATCTAAATAATTCGAGGATTTATACTAAGTGCCCCCTCAGATACAGCCATGGTGGGACAAGCACCCAGAAGCTGATGCCACTTGTCTCCCTAAACTGGTGCTTTGGTAAATCAGCACATACCAAAGTTTTTTTTTTTTAAAAAAAAACAAAAAACCAAAAAAACCAAACCAAAAAACCCAAAAAAACTCTAGGGGGTCAGAAGCTGAAGGGCAGCAGCATCCGGCAGATGTATTGACCATTCTCCCTCCCAACGCCACCCCCTGCAGCCCACAGCCCATTTAAAAAACCAGAGTCATCCTCCTCAGATAAAACCACACATCATCTCACCCCTGTTTGGTAAAGCCTCTTCTTCACACAATCCAAAATGCATACTGCTGACAGCTGGCCACAAGCTTGACCCACCCTGAGGATTTCTTCACAGCTTCCCACTGACAACTCCAGCAGTTTGTGTTATAACAAAATGTGGCCATTAACTATGGTTTGGTTATAAAACAAAAGCCTAGTTTCTAGGCACTATTATTATTTTTACCTTATGAAAGGGTGGAAGGAATGGGGAGATGAAAATATTACTGACACAAGTGAGTCAGTATTAAAATGTTTTCTTTTTTAAGAGAGAATGTACTTAGACCACACTGTCTTCAATGTGCATTTCCCTGCCTGGAACCTCCACAAGTATTGTTTTCATATTTCTGAGCATTTTGAGTGAGGATAGGGTCAAATTTCTCTCTGAAAGTTATGCTATTTCAGTCAACACTGATCATCTGTACTCTCTTCGCATACACCCTCATCTAGGAGATGGTTGCAAATAGGCCCATATAATCCTTGCTTTTAGCCTTGTCTACAGTGCTAAAAACTAGTTTGATAATTCAGTAACTGGTAGAAATTATAGCCTCAGGCTTGGTTTTGTTTTTAGCCATCAGGGAACAGCCAGCAGTGCCTTGTGATTCCATGCAGCAGCACACACATCTGGGCTGGAGTCACACACTTAGGCTTTTACTATCCAGATGAGCCTTTTTTTTTTCCTTTTGTCAAGTAATACTCAATTAAGCCACTTCATTACATTTAATTGCAGCCAAGGGATGCGTCCAGACCATGAGTTTTGGTGAAGAGTTGTATTTACTGAATCTTTTGCTTATCTTTTGTCCTCCCAAACTCATTTCTTTGAGAGAACAGGCAGGCTTCTTCATTTTTTTTTGTTTCCTCAGAGGTGCATGTGGCCTTTCTCTTACAGACTGCTGGCTTAAATCCATACATCCCAACTGCCCTGTTAAGGATTTTTTGCACCCAAAAGTATTTTATTATCTACCAATAGTTGCCTCAGACAACAGTTAACCTCTTAAAAGCCAAGACTACCGTGGTGAGTTTGAACTTCCTTTCTAGACTGGCAATGTTGACTGAACAGGCACTTTCTGTGGCCTTCAAAGATGAATTTTCCTGACTATAAGAAATATTTGTCAGCAGAACAACATGAAAAAGGTGCTACTTCAATTCCTATTTCACCTGCTAGTTAACTAGCCAAACTTCAACGTCTGTACAGACTCCTCCTTATGCAATAAAATGTCATCAAATATCAGGAAATATCATGCTGTTATTCAAACCTTTAGTCCAAAGGAAGCTTTTTTTTAGTTTGGTTTGGGTTTTTTTAGAGTCAAAGGCAGCTGCTATTTTCTGGCTTGTAAAATGTCTGCTAAAATGCAACAGAGGCCTTGCAAATATTTAGCAAGTTCCTCAAAAAATATTTTGATTTTTTTTTGTTATTTGTAATTTTTTGTAATTTAACCTTCTCAACCGGAAAAGAAAACATTATATCCCACATTAATCCACTGAGACAAAAGTGGGAGAAAAAAAGCACTTCAGATTTCCCCACCCCAGTGAAAGCAAGTAAGCGAATTGATGATCAAAACACAAACCCTCTCATAAAATACAGTTCCTTAAGGCATACCAGAATAATCTGAGGCATTTTTCCCCTCTATGCAGAGATATTAGGGAACAGTTAACAACTTTTTAGTATTTTTTTTCAAGAATGTTTATGTGGCTGCATGTTTGAATCTATAGCAGCAGCAGCCTATGGAAACAGAACCTCAACTGAGGGTAACATTCAAGAGTAGTTTCTAATATCTTATTTTAGCTGTCTTCTAACACCTGCATATATTTACTATATAGAGGCCAATTAGTATAGATGAAAATTAATATACATACACTTTTATATCCAGATACACGGAGAGAATACATACATATGCAAGTATCTACACACAAGCACATGTTTTCTTATGTGCTTTTATATTTTGCATGTACATGAAAGCGTCCTTAAAGCTGAAAGGAAAAAGGGCAGAAAAGGATATATCATTTTTAACAACTGCAAGAATCTGTGAGCCACGTTTTGGCTATCTCTGTACAGATGGTGTGACAAGTCCAGCACACTCATCCTAAGCACAAGTTTCCTTAGCCAAATGTCTCCCTCCTTCCCTTCAGTAAAAATAAATAAATAAAGAGGAAAAAGAAACAAAAAGAGAACCTTGAGGGACTGGATGAGTCAGAGGCTAGTAATGAACTGCAGACACTCATGCCTGGGTCAGCAGTTCATGCCTAGCCCCAGTCAGGAGAGATGGCAAATTGCTGGCAGTCTGGATCTAGAGGAAGCCACTTTGTGTTTCCCAGTATCAACAGTGGGATCCCCTCAGCACAGCCACCAGTCATGGCAGGAGGAATATGACAGAAGGGAACTGAAAGACCAGAAATCCGCACCAGCTCCAGAGTGAGACCACCCTGGTGACCCCCATCCAAGCTGCTGCCTCTGCTCCATCCATACAGAGGTCTCTAGCACCCAGGCAAGCCCAATATATGCAAATGCCAAGGGCCCAGTGCCAGAGGACACGCAACATAGCTTCACAGCACAATCTGACTTCAGCATGATGTTTGAAACAAAGACAGAAGGTGTCAGCATCATTGCCGTACACAGAATTAACAGCAACTTTTGGAACAAAGAGTTTGCAAATTTGTTAGGAACTGAGCACATTAGGGGCAATACCCTAACTTTTATTGTCTTTCCTACAATGCATTACTTGCCTGCTTAGTTTGCCCTGAAAGAAGGTTATATTTATATATAAGAGTTAACAGTTCTCCTTAGAAAAGGCAGCCTTAGACCCGACATACTCTGCATCCTGAATGGTGACTAACCCAGATCAGCATATCTATTGCTTCCACAGACACTTGGCCGAGGTTTTCCTCCCATTCCAGAGGTTGGATCTCTACTTGTGAAATCTTAAATAGACCATCACTCACTAATTTTCATCCAATCTAAACAAACTTACAATACAGCTAACATCTATGAAATCTGCATGACCGTCTGGACTTCCATCAACTCTTCAACTGACGTAACATCCTAACCAGCAAGTATGTTACTCCAGGAGGCACTCAAGAAACCTACAACTCGAAGTGCAAAGGAAACGCTGACATTTTAAAATTAACACCTTCTTCCCTATCACTTACATATCCAAGTATTTCTCTCCATTTCCCCAGAGACCACATTTTCCACTGAACAATCATTAACTACTTGATGTTGTCCTCACAACAGCAAATCATCAAAGACAGATCCCCCAAATGGCATCGATGGAAAGGATGAAGAAAGAAGTACCAGAAAGAAAAACACCCAAGAAGCGTTCACAAAGAAAGGGAGATTTCTTTAAACACTGTTGTTTCTGATTTCTTTATTTTTTTCTGCCTGCAGCAGAGGAACAGTTAGTCCTGACACATTTCAGGAGAAATACTGAAACACTTTTGTACTACAGCATTACTCTCACATTTATTTGACCATGTACTTCCATCTTTTTGCCTCACACAATTCCCCCCATCAGGAACATTATCCTTTAAAAATTAATCACTCCATTTACACTTGTTGGGACTTATGTCAGAGTTTCTATTAGGCCTCTCTCTCTTTTGCCTCTCATTGCCACTGGAAGCTCAGGAGTGATTTCGTACCTGTGGTTAGCACAGTGAATTTGCTTCTGCTTTATTTATTTTAATGCAAGTCCACCTGAGAGCAAGTTGAGTCTACACTAATTACCAGTATTTTTCCCACAGGGCATGCTTTTTATGTTGGTAGTATTAAATTGAAAGCAGATATGTGTCAGTACACAAGAGCAATGCCAGCATAATAACTTTAGTTTAAAAATCTACTGTCTCACAGAAGATTCCTGCTCTATTTAAAGACAACACAAAGGCTGCAGCTAAGAGGCATCCTATGCTGCAATACTGTGGACTTTCCTCTGGCTGAGGTCCATTTTGCCCTCTACCATGCCCATTTCCCACAAGGAAAAGACCACGCAATAACATAACCCTGTTAACATGAATGAACCCGATATTAATTTAGCAGTCTTCTCGACATGAATGTACAAGCTCAGTCTTCCCCAGGACAGTGGATGGTGGCACAAAGCAAGCCCTTTCTTGCATACCTGTTCTGGTGTTCCTGCAGCACTTGGTAAATGCTGATGAGGAAAGTTTGGTTTTTAAAGCTCCCCAGAACGCAGTCCTTGTAGATCCGAAATTCAGCAGCTGTGACTGCCTCACCCTCAGGAATCTGAGACAAATTAAACTTGAACTCCTTGTGGTGCCGCTGGTGAGGCGTGAACTCCTTGTCATATTCAACTGCAGAGGAGAAAAGGAAAAAAAAAAGGAATCATGACTAAAATTTAACAACAAAAGGTTTCGAAATGCTGCCACCTGTTCCTTCAAAAAACAGAAGAATCTCGTTTTTTTTCTCCAAAAATAGCCTTGGCAAGTGCCAGGAAAGCTTATGCCCCCTAAAGCCTTTCAAATACAGTACCCAAAAAAGATAAATCTTCACCTTCTCTAGGCAACGCCTTTGAGATCTCCCAATTTTTAAAGAAATGCCGGCTTTGACTGGTGAAATTAGACCATGCATTTTACTCCTGTGTGAAACTCTGAAGATGTGACTGCCCCAAACATTTTCAACTGGTGGATCTCCACGTTCTTTACAGCATTTCCTTAAGCCTCAGACCCTTCTTCCAACAGAGGAGAAAATTAGCTTCATTTTGCTTTAGAATATAAAGGCACAGGCAAAAGTAAGTGTTAGGATCAGGTCAACTGATTTCCTAACTGTCCTAACACCTGCTGTTTTCTTTCTCACAGATCTGTGCGTAAGCAATCTGTGAGTAGAATACAAGTAACACGACATTTATTTTAAGGTTTAAAGTTAACCAGAGCTCCCCTTACTTTTGCAGGAGCTTATCTGAGAATGAGAGAACTGTGGAAGAATGATCCCTTTTGCTTTCTGGTCTTAAACCTCCTCAGATTCATTATTGGGTACAGAGTTTACGACAGACACAAATCTCGATCCCTCCTACTTCAAGTCTCAGTATTTGCATTTTCTCTGTTTGAGACCCTTTTTTGAAAACTCTACTTCTGGTCCCACTCTTGTATTACTTGATTACATCTTGGTTTAGTCTGATTTGCATTTATTGTTCATTATTTCTTCTAATTGTCTATCAGACATTGCTAAAAACATTAACATATATAAACATACAAAATTATATCTTTGTGGCCCAGAGGGGAAAAAAATAAAACCAAAAACTCTTCCCAACAGTGCAATTGATGGAGTATATGTCAGTGATGAATAAGTCACCATTATATTATCATTAGGGACATAATTATATTCAGAGAAGGCAGCAAGAAAAATACAGATCCCGTTTCACATGTGTCTTTGCGCTCACTTTTTGTTGCTTACTCTCCACCCCTACTCCCCCTTAATACATCAAACTGTAAAGGCATCCCATGAAGTAAGCAGCAATCCCCATTTTACAGCTGGGATACTGAGTCACCAGGAGAGTGACTCGTCCAAGGAGACTCATGGCAGAGCCAGGAAAGACAGCCAATGTGCTTGAGGTTCATTGCTTTACTCACAGGTTACCTCACTGAAGAGCAGATATGCCTCTTGGCCACTGGAAATAGCCCACAGTGATTTTCCTCTCTACCTTTCCCAACTGCCTGTTCCTCCTCCTACCCTAGACCCAGCTCCATCTGTGTCCTCTCCCTTTCCTTTGGCAGCCCTTTCATGTGAGCTGCCTCATCTGGCTGGGTCCACGTCCTGGCTCCCTGTGAGACAGTTAGTCACATCCTTCTCTTTGAAGCTCGCTTGGAAATCTTTTCACCTCCGCATGACTGCTGCTGAGCATTTTGTGGGACACCACATTCAAAGACACCGCGTTAAGAGCTGCCATAGGGCAACCAGGCAAACTTACAAACCACTGTTACAGTCAGATGTCACTGCCAATTTTGACAGTCTCGCATTGCATCTGTCTGAGTAGTTTAGATGCCAAATGACTGACAAACGTGGGTGACTGAACCCTATGGTTTCCAGAAAGGAGGTGGTGACACCCAGCATCTCCATTGGAGATTGCACCATGGCAAAAGATGGTATCGTTCCCTTCCAGTGCCATCTAGTAATTACCTTGCTGGCCATCAGTTATTGGCAAACCAGGCTTCCATTTGAAGCATGTACCCCTGCTTTTTTTGCGAATGACTGGCAATGCTGGACTGGTTAGCATGACTAATGTGGACGCTCCCCCAGAAGGGGCCTGAGCAGCCTGGTTACTCCCCACCCTGACGCAAACACCGCAAGACACACTTCCCAAAACAGAGTGGCCACGTACTTTCAGAAGCTCGTAAGCATCCAAACGACAAGAAACCGTGTTCAGCTGCTTGCTGCAGAAGGATATGCCCAACTTGGCCTTTTTACTTGCTGCTACAAGATGAGAGGATGTAATTAATGGTGAGGGAATGTCTAAATCCACAGGTTTGGAGAGACACACACATGAAGCAATGATTCTTGATTTAGAACTCACAAAGGCCTTGCTTGCGGGTACAATGACCAGCCAAAACCCACATCATCACTGGGACAAGCTGACCTGCAGGCAAGATACAGCAAGGCAGCTTTCCCCCAGGCTCACAGCTGAGGACAATAAAGAAGGATGAGGAGTAAGGGAAAGGACACAACCAGAATGGCCAGCAGCACCCCATCAGGGTGCAGGAAAACTAAAATTACACCAGAGTGCAACAGTTAAGGGAATATCTGACACTTCTTCCCAGCTATGGTCCCATGTCAAGATGCGACGTGGCCTCTCCAAGCACATGATAGAGACCGCAGAGCTGTCCTACCCAGCACAGGGCTCTTTTGAGCCCAGGAATCACTTTTTCTTGTTACTTTCTAACCTCAAGTCAGCTATGGTGGCCTTACCTCAACTTGCCTCTGCTACAAAATATGCAGTTTAAAAGCGATATAGCCAGACTCTAGTCTTTTGAATCAGTATTTACCCTTAGCCCTCTTCTAAAAGGTGTAATGCAAGCCACAAGTGGAAGAAGAAATAACCAAAACATCTACCACAGAGCATCAAAAGTAGCTGCAGGTAAAGCACTTGACACCGAGTACCCTCTCCCTGTTTGTAACTTGCCTGACATGTTTACAATAGTATTTTCCTGTTTTTTAAAACTTTCTTCCTTTCTCCTTGTCTGAATACCTCACACAACCACAGAAGCTGACTAAACTGATTACAGGGGAAACATTCAGACTGATTTTGTTATCAGGCTTGGCAGAATCAACAACCTGAAACACACAAACAAGGAAATCTTTTTTTAATCCTTCAGATTAAGTAATTTAGCTTCTTCGAAAGGCACATTATGAAAGAAATTCTATTAAGTTGATGTTATTCTCCTCAGTTGCATCCCTACAACACCACAGGGTGGAAAAAGGCCTACATTAAGGTCATATGAAGCAAATATAAAAGTTTAATGAGTTGGAAAGTTTTTCTGGCTATGTATCTTCCCATGATACAATGGAGGGTGGGCGATTTTTCTTTGTGGGAGTGGTGAGATATTTAAGTTCTATATACTCATTGTCACCCCATCCAGTTAATAATCAACTGTTTTCATTCAGCAAGACAGCTTAAAAAAATAAAATGCCAACAGTGCTTCTCTTGGGGGCTTTTTACCCCCCTGCAAACTGTTCATTTTTAACAAAGTAGTCAAGTTTTAGAACAGTAAAATTTGGACAGGCCAGATCCAAGCTGCCAGTTCCCAGGGTTACCCAGTCTGTATTGCTATCGCATTACAACGCATCAGATGACCTCGTATTCAAAATGCAGACAGTGCATGCCAAGATGCAAAGCAACTGCAAAAAGGAGAAAACATTTCTCAAGCTGCTTTCCAATTATTATTTTGTTCTCCACATGGATTCGTTCAGGTCAGTCTGATCGGTGACATGTGTAATCCAAAGCTAATTTCTGTCCCAAGATGGACACGTGCACATCCCAGCTTCGTAAAGCCCTTGCAAAGAAAATCAGTCAGCTCTCAGCTAGGGTAGATGGAGAACGAGCAGCCCTGATTGGTGCTGGCCTCCCATCTCCTCTCCTCAACACTGGCTGGAATGTCAAGACCAAGCCAGACAAACCCAGAGATTGTAGGGTCATGACAAGAACTATAGCTGTATAAAATTAAATCTCTTGGTCAGACTACATTATCCTGAACATTATTGCTGATTTGCTGGAGGAGCTTCTTGGAGACTACGGATCCAGGCACATGAGGTGAGAAAGGAGATGGCAAACAGAGGCTTTAGCCCATCATGGATGTACATCCTCTGAATCAAAGGGACTGTCACCTCCACCATGCAGGTCTCTGCCCCTGTCCTGCCTGGGGCTTCAGCTGCTCCTTCACTTGCAACACAAAAGAGACTGAACTGTGGACACTGGGAGTACCTACCCCTGAGTTTCTGAGCACGAAAACTGAATATGCACAAAGAGTTAACAGAGAAGCCTGCTAGTAGCTCTTTACATTCCCCTTAACAAATATTTTTAAATGCTATACAAACACAGCACTATTGTTGAGCAGCTAAAAAGGCAAGAATGCCAAAATTAGAGTTACTGTGGTTTTGAATTTTGTGTATTCTAATTCTAACCCAGGGTTGCAATAGCCAAATTCAGCACAAAATGTCCTTGGTTTAAAAATAGCATAATGCTTACAATACTTGTTACTTTAAAAGCCCTGCACCAAAAAAATAAAATTAAAAAAAAAATTAGGAAATTAACACAATGCATCTATTTTAGTAACTGTAGCATTCCACTTTCATTTGAGTGTGTCACATACACCTTGGACCAAAGGAAAGCCTAATGACAGTCATGGCAATAAACTCACCTTGTGTAGAGGAATTTTCAGCATTTCTTTTTGGATCTAAAGTAATTGGCATGCAGAAATAGAGGGACAACAATCTTTCCCAACTAAACACAATTTTCACTCAGAACAGTAGCACCAAGTGTCAGGATGTTTTGCTCCAGTTCTCAGCCAGTGAGAAAAGTGTTAGGTCAGGTGCTCAGGTGAGACTCTCAATGGTGGCTTAAGAAACTCTCTAGCTCATACTCTAGAAGCTAAAGGCAAAAATACTGACACACATACTCATAACCCAGAGCTCCAAAAGTAATGTTTTAAAATAAATTCTCTATATAAGTAATTGTGATCTCCACAACCACCAGGCTCCTTGGAGCGGGAAGAAAAGGAGTGGGGTCACCAATGAATGAGATATGATTATTTGGGATGGGACATTATGTATCCGTCCTGCTCCCAGCAAGGCTGAAACTTCTGAAGAATCTTTTGCACCCCAAGACCTTCAATGATGACTTAGTTTTCCAGGACCACTGCAACCACACTCCAGGTAAAGCAACGAGTATTCATAGCCTGCTTACGCAGTGAATTTTGTACAAGTGTTTATGAATTCACTTTGAGTACAAACATAAGCTATTCCCACTCCTTTCTTCTCAGACTTCATGTATGACCCTGTTCCTAATAAAATAAGAAAGCCCTTGAAAACTAGAGTTGTTAACAGGAGATTCACCACAAGAGCTACATAGCAGAGACCATTTCTCCATTTTACATCACTGATTTCTGTATTAAGTCAACAGCATTTATCACATCTGGAGCAATGAAGCAGCAGATTAAGCCTCGAATGCTTTAAACACTACCACAACTCCATCAGCCCCCTCTAATAAAAGGACCATATACATATTTGACTTATCTACTGCTATAACCTTACAGCTGCATCACCAGAATTTCTTCCATAATAGCTGTCAGTAGTTTGCACAGGACAAAAATGATGTAAGCATAAAAAAACCCTCAACCTTGGTCACAGTTGCTGTAAAAAGAAGCAAAAGGCAGTAGGAATTGAAGTATAGGGCAGGATTAATATAGAAGTTAATAGTACTTTTATAAGAGAAACTGCCCACAGTGAGGGAGGACAGAAGACAAGCTTTCAGACACACAAGCCTGTTGTGCATCCAAGCTGAAGGATATCCAACTTCAGTGCAAGACTCAGTTTTCATTTGATTCTCACAATTTTACCTCTGTTTCACAAAAAATTAAAGTGTTTATCTAGACCATCAGACGTAGGGATCTATGTGGATGGGACCTGCAGCACATGGTTTTTACCTTGAGAAGATGCCCAGGATCTGCTTAAAGTTTTGCCTGTATTTTCCAAATCTATCAGGTCAATCTAAAAAAAGACACCAAGTCTTCCAAACAGTCCCACCTCACTGGCGGATTATCATAACTGTAGAAGTAGCGTTACTATTAAAGATTAAAGCTGATCTTTATTACTAAAATAAACATTATTTTTAAATGCTTTGTAAAAAAAGCAAAAAGTACAACTGAAAGAATCTAAAGTACCCATTTAATGTCTTAAAATGGAAACAACAGAAGACTAAAAGGCTTCACACCTACTTCCTGCTGGTTAACAAGGAAACATAAGTTAAGTTCTACTGAGTGGAATGAGCTCAATGGCAGACCAGCAGCAAGAACTTATGGCTTCTGGAAGTAGTGAGGATGCATCAGGGAAAAGATCACTGCAGTCTGGTTTTCACGCTTAAATATAGTACATGCTACTGTTAGTTGGATACCAAGCTAAAGAGATACGCGGTCTAACCCACTGCAGTGACACCCTAAAGACACTGCTGCCTAGAGAAAAGACTGACCACTTTTTCGTTACAGTGAGGATCCAAAAGAAAGCAAAACCTTCCCATTCTCCAAACTAAGATTTATTAGCATGCAATTTCACGAACAGTAAACACAAAATTCTTTAAAATATAAAAACTCAGGTGAGACATTAACATAAAAGGTCTGAAAGCAAAACCTCCCTGCCCAACATGTGCTAGGGTGGGGGAGATCATTTCTTCCCACCTTCCTATCAGCACAGTGACTTCAAATACCTTCCACCATCACAGCAACTCTACACAGCCCCTCAGGACCTCTAAGAAAAAACTGTTCCTTTTTATCATCTTGATCGTGACAGCTCCATCCTTCACATCAAGTGCATTGTCTACTGCAGCCACTCTCCTGTGTGTCAGGTCTCTTCAGATCCTTCCCTCTCCACCCTCCTCTGATAAGCAGAATGAGCAAAAATAAGTAATTCCAAAAAAAAGGAGTAGTTCCTTTGCTTTCCAGACATGTCCCCCAGATTTGCAAACCAAAGTTTGTTCTCATAGGTAAGAGCATGTAAAAACTCAGCAGACACCAGTAATGATGATAAAAAGCAGCTATTAAACAACAACAACAACAACAAAAAAGTCAAGATACTTATGATTCAATCTGGCATCGCACTTTTTGTTGATCCCTCTGGGTCCAGCCAAGGCGGTCTAGAGTCAACAGCTAGTTGTGCTACCATACATATAATGCAATTGGAAGTTATCGCCTAGACAGCTTAAAAATAATAAGAAGATTTAAGGCCAACAAACTTCAAAGGCATGCGTTCTTTGAAACAGCTATAATATCACATCTGGGCCACCACAATATGAAGTGGATTTATTCCACTAACTTCAGTGGCACAATGCCAATTTACATTCAATGAAGACCTGGCTTTTTGCTCAATATCTACGAGGGCCAGAAAAGAATGACTCAGAAAAATAACCCATCATTAACCCAATCCCAGTGTAATTATGGAGATTAAATTTACACAACAGCAAACATAATACTATAGAAGATCAGAGGAGGAGGACCTTTTACTTCTGGACGAAAAATACAACTGAACTTTTCTTTGTTTCTTTGTGTTGGGAATCAAACTGGAATCATCTTGTAAAATCAGATTAAAATACTTGCACAGCAGCTTCCTTTCAGGACTCTTGAACCAAAGGCAGTCAAAAAAATGAAAATAATGCACTGACTAGATATATAATACTCATGGGGACATCAGAAGGTACTAAATGGCATTTTCATAGTATCCACAAAGATGCCTACTGTATAGGCAGTAAAGCTTTTCCATTCTGCACTAGGAAGTAGACAGCAGTGGGGACCAGTCTCGCTCCAGCTCATGATGGGAAAAGCTAAAGTGTGTTCTGCAGGGGGCTAAGCCCAAGAGGCTGACTGCAGGCCACTGGCATCTTTGCCATGGGCACTCACTTCTGGGCTTCCTGTGCTGGCCCCCTAGCAATAACAGACATCGCTTGGCAGCTGCAAAGGCCACCATCTCCTGTGTCCCCTTCCCCACAGCCTCTGACCACAAATGTTAACAAAATCAGTATTTTCTTTCCATATGCTGGCACATATGGCAGATCCCTGCACTGAAAACAGTGTTGTATCTTAGGAAAACAAAACATCTTTCTGCTTAAGAGATGCCAAATTGCTTTATCAAAGGCACTACTGTTTGCATTCTTGTGGCAATATTAATGCAGTTCCCACTGAGAAGTTGATAAAGACCCTGACTGCAAAAACACGCCTCTGGAAGAAGTGATCTGAAGCTATTTCTGTATCAAGTTTTCAAATAATTTATGATTAAAATAATATTATGCTTTCCAAAAATCATTCCTACTTCACAGCCAGGTTTCCTGCACGCAGACCCAGCATTTGGGGAAGAAGGTGATGCTGTTGGCCTGGCAGCAGGGACACACGATAGGAAGTGCTTTACAGCTACACACATGGAAGGAAAAGGATGCTCCCACTGTTCCTGTTTACTCCCTTGGCTCTATGTTTGCTCCTGTGTCTATATCCACACTCTAACTGCCCAGCACACATAGAGTCACCCGTGGAAATCTGCTTCCAGCATTTCCCACCCTCCAGGCTCACCACGGGTCATGCCACATTTCCTGCTGGTGTGGCTGCCAGCACACAGCTCCCTGGAAGCACACAGCTACCCCAGGTGCACTGACTGGGTCTGGAAATGTTTTCAGGATTTTTTTAAATGGTGTAGCACTTGCCTGGCTCATCTTGCACCATCCCTAAAAAATTATCCACCCTTCTGCAGGAATTTAAAGCAGTCCAAACCAATTCACTTGCACATCTGAGCTAAATTTCAAAACTGAGGTTGTGTAAAGTGGGAAAGTTCTTTCAATTTATGGTTATTTCCCTCTCTGCTTTTTTTTCACAGGGGAGGTTTTATGTTTATCGGTAAGACTGTGAATCAACCGGCAGCAAGTAGGAAAGCAGGCAACATAAAAACATCTGCAAGTTAAGTTGCACGTTTTTGTTTTGTTGAGCACCCATCTCTTAGCATCACAAGCAGGCTTCAGCTTTTCATTTAATAGCCCAGCTGAGAAAGAAATCTCCTGAACACAATGTAATCACTCCCTATAAAAATACTGCCCAGAGAGCTTAAGGTTTTAAAAATTATTGAAAAGGTTTAATCCAGCACTCGAAACACAGATACACTGAAAAAAACCAGCCGTGCTTCAGAGCTCATCGTGCTTTCCCAAAGCCTGCACTACTATCCTGTAATGGTAGCATTGCTGACACGACTTGTGACTCCAGAGGACACCATGAAATGCCACTGCATCACTTACTGTTTAGTATTTTATGTGGGGCTCCAATTTCAAATGACTTCATTAAGTAGCATCCAGTCAAAGAACAACTGAAGATTACGGGCTTTGCAGAACTGGCAGGGCACTCTGTGAGAAAGCACAAAGACCACCAGACTTGCTATCAGCCAGAGAAAAGACATGAGAAAGGAGGAAGCCCAGCACCTGAGGAGGGCAGAAAGTGACAGCAGGGATAAGAAGAGTATAATCATCATCTGGAGATGCCACAAGTTTCCAGCATTCAATGCAACTACAGAGCACGTGCTCTCTGGGAAAGTCGAGGCAAGAAGACACCACAGCTCTGAAGACTGAGGCAAGCAAACATCTGAAGTGCTTGAGGAAATATGAAATATTTTAAAGATTATTATTTCTGGTCATGTATATTTGTCTAAGGAGCAGCGTGGTTTGGAAGTGAACCCTCTCCCTGCCTCCATTTACCATGTGCCAGCTTGGCACAACGATTTGCAGGAAGTGTCTCCAACTGGCCACCAGGATAGGAGGCTCCCAACCACTGCTGGAGTTGGGCATCACTTTGGCACCACAACAATCCCCTGCACCAACTGGAAGAGTCAGAACCTTGGAAGACATCAGTCTATGTAGAAACACCAGAGCACATTTACTAAATAGGTTATTTCTCTTGCAGCATTTTCTTATTTATTACTCTTTTCTCTATAGCTTTCATCCTGCTTCCTCAGGCCCAGGGTCAGGGGGAGTGTGCACAGTAGTCGTGACTCATTTCAATTCCTGCTCATGGCATTGTTTCTGAGGGTTTGCTGAGGCAATGGTGGCAGAGCCCCTAGCAGGCGCATGGTGCCGTCGCGCAAGGAGACTCAGTGGAACAGCCCCAGGGGACCTGTGGTCCCAGCAGTATAGGTCAGTTGGAAAGTCTTCTTACAAAATGCTCTGACCAACACCTGTGTGGTGTCATGTTTGGCCCCTGGGACGGTACGAGACACAAAGCAAAGAAACCCTCTTTAATGGAGATGTGAGGAGCTCCAGCACCAGCTGCGCTGATTCCTCTCACTCTGTCCATCACCTGTTAAGGCAGACGTGGCCTCTGCCCCCAAGTAAC
This sequence comes from Clamator glandarius, assembly GCA_033459285.1. NCBI lineage: Eukaryota > Metazoa > Chordata > Aves > Cuculiformes > Cuculidae > Clamator > Clamator glandarius. The sequence goes on from JAUNZM010000136.1 coordinate 941,822, forward strand.
AAGAAGCCTGATTGCCTGCAGGGTGCAGATAACCCTGCTCTTCAGCACACTGTCCTCATAGGGCCAAAGTAAATGGCTGGGAAGGAGAGTGAAGGACAAGAAAGGGGGGATGGAAGAAGGAAAGGGGAAGCTTCACCACTTCCACAGCTTTGTCCAGCCAAGGCAGACAGGATGTTAAGTCCCGCATGGATCTCACTGTGCAACCCTAACACATCTAAAAAGCACACAAGAGGTGCAACCATGAAAACCAGAAACTTTAACAAAGGACAGAAATCCCAGAATATTTTACAGTGATTACATCAACATGACGTTACTGCTCCCCTCTCCAAGGCAATACCATCTTGCAAAGCTCACTCCCCACAACTGCCCCGTGTCACATGTTGTGCCAGACACCCTTCCCCAAGTTTACATTCCTTCATGAGAGCTGCATTTACACGGGACTGGCCATGCCAGCTCCAACCAAAGCTCTGTGCTGCCCATCTCACACCCACTGAGAGCAGAACAGGGCAAGCCTACCAGATACATTCCCAGACCTCTCTCTTAGCAAGCACCACAGCACAAGCTCATTCTAGGCACCACCCAAACCCTGGTTTAGACTAGCTCTGAACACATTCACTCTGATGCAGTCTACAGGAAGGATGCAGCTGGGGGCAATCAGAGGGAGCTCTTGGTATGCCTTGGTCATAAAAATAGAGGTCTTCTGCCCCACCAAACCACTGAAATTTGATTTTTTTAATCTGCCCACTGGCCAAGCCAGCAGGGTGCGATTTAGGAGGTGCCTTTTTCACCTTTGAAATTTCATCTGCTGTCAACCAATATAACAATGCTGCAGAGAGCCAAGCAGCCGTCAGACATCTAAAAATTTGCAGCCGCTATGGGCGGTTGGAGCAGAGGTCATGAAATGGTCATTAATAGTTTTACCTTTCAGCTTCTCAAAACATGGATTTGAAAAGAAAAGAAAATGACATCACACACTTTAATAATCTGCATAGAGGCAAAGAATTTCACCCTTTAAAAAAAATTAAAATTAAAAAAAAACCTAACTTGACAAAAAGCCTCAGTTTGCCTAATAGCTTTTCTCTAAGCCTTCCTTTTTCATTATTTTTTTATATTCCCATATTCCCCAGTGACCAGAAGCATACTTGGAATGTCTCTGTCCATATGATAAAGTCATTGGCGGCTGCAGCCCCACACTGGCCCCGTGGGGGTTGACAGCTTCTCTTCCCAGCACCGGAGCACAGTGCCCAGCCCCATCAAAAGCCATAGAGATGCGATGCTTTGGGGAAGATGAGAGAGTCCTGATCAGGGTGAGAAATTCCAGGGAAAATGTAAGACTTGAGGAAAAACACCATTAAAAGAACTATTAAAACAGGATTTGTGGAATAATCCTTAGTTCCACATTGTTGGTCTAACTTTAATACAGTAGCACAGCTGGGTAGTTCACCTGAAAAACATCCAGCAGCAAAACGGACAGTCTCTGCCAAGTTCTATTTCCCTCCTCCCACCCCCTTCTTGTTTTTTTCCCCTCTCACTTTCACCAAATATACAAAGCAATCCTTGGGTTGTAGACATTTTAAAATCCAAGTTACATACAAATGGCCTTATAGTTCAGAACATAAATCAATTCAAGAAGTCCTCAGGTTAACAAATAGGAAATTGATAAACCTCACTGGTTTAAAAACCAACCTGGTACATAGGTATTTCTACCTGTTAGCTTTTTTTAACCCTTGTCTTTAAATTAATAGGTTCCCGAAGACAGAATTTAAAATGAAAAAAAAAGATATGGTTTTAAAATTCTAAGTAGAGCCGCTTGCCTACAAATTATCTTTTTTTGACATTTGGCTTCTATATCTCCCCTCTTTGCAATTTAGGTCCCGGCTGTCTGGCTATCCCAGCATTTCTCTGCCCCACCCAATCCAGCCTTGTCATCACTGATTTTGTTTTTCCACCCCTTCTCTCTTAGTAATGCCCTCCTCTCTTGCCTTGACTGGTCACACGCCATACTTGGAGAAAAACATCAAGACTCTTCCAACTTTTAGTAAAAATAAATGTACATAGAGAGATCAACTTAAATAAATACCCACGACCAAGTTCACATTTTTGTTTTAAAATACATATTTTATCTTTTATCATGCCTGAAGTGTTTTTAACATTGTCAACAGCTGCATTGCCCAGATACAGATTCAGTCTATGACTCAGTGGAGAGCACACTGGTTATGAAAAAATTTTCCTTTTTTTAAAAACAACAGTCTTTAAAAATCTTTATTACTTTTTTAAAGTTACTGCAGGATGGTAATGCTATAGATCTGACAGTGTTAGCAAGACTCCAGGGAGACAGCTGCCATACCTAATCAGTTTTCGCTTGTGTTTTAATAAGAAAACCACCAACCATTAGAAAGTTGGGATCAGGCTAGCACCTCAACACGCTCTCTTTATAAACATAGAGACAGCAGGGTGATCTGAAAACCAAAACTCTCTTTATGCACATTTACTAAATCATTTTTATGCCTGCATACTAAATCACCCTAACAAGAGGGGCTGTGGCTTGCATGAATGACTGGTTTTACTGCCATTCTCACGTAGAAACAATAAGACTAAAGCTTTATATAATGTGTTCATGCAGAAAAAAGGCAATTAGTTAAATAGCATGTCCTAGTAAAGAACTTCCTCTAGTCAAAATAGGAGAACAAGAACCTATGTACTGTTGTATAATTGATGTTGTTAGCTGCAGCTGCTATCATACTTGAAGAAATCTACTCAGATAAAAGCAGTGATGAAGCACTCCAAGATGAGTAATGATATACTTGATATTAAGGAAGAGGGATAAAAAAGATTCTAAAAAACATGTTCTCTAGTACAATAACAGTCGCTCAGAGAACTACCAGGCAGAAAACATCAGGGATACCAAAAGAAAAACACACCGCATTTAAAGTGTTGTCTCCATTAAGCTGAAATTGAGCAGGGGGAGAAGTGGGTAGAGAGGAAACTCCTTGTATTTACCTAACCTACATGAATGCTAATGCTCACATGTGTGTTGTAACAAGATTGTGGACTTTGAAAGCTCTAATCAGTAGGTGCATGAGCAAATATTTATTCTGATCCATTCCAACTCTCTGTGGTTTGTAAATCCCCAAGAAAAAAAATATCTGCAGAACAAACCAGTCTAGACCACAGATTTTGGCTAATTTACGCCAGTTAGAAAATTACAGGAAATAGGCCAGCTCCAAGGAGGTGGGGTTTGTGGACTTTTTTGTAGTTTTCTGAAGATCTGTGACTACCTCATGTACGTGCACTTGTTTGGGTAGCCGAGGAGAATTCTTTCAGGCATTCTTTAAAGCATTATCACTGCAATATATAATTCCACGTGCTTGATGTTTCAGTGAGGTGTTGATGTATATAACCTCGCAGACTCTTTCTGACCCACGCTTTTCATCTGGAGGAATTATAAAAAAACCAAAAAGCCCAACCTGAATAATAATGTCTTTGTATTTCAAGATCCCAGAGAGCTTCTAGCAACATAATTTCTCACCCAGTTACCCAAATGAATGGAAAGGATCACGCGGTATCCTTCCATCAGAGGAAAATCTGAGTTGGAAAATATTTTAGATAGAAGGTTTATCTTATTGGGGACAGCATCCATTCAAAGCGTCAGAAGATCTTTCCATCCAGCATTAGAAAACCTTTTCTATGGGAAGAAGATAAAGTTTCTGCCTTTACTGCATGGAAAATACAAAAACTTGGGCAACTCAGCTTTAGGCTGAGCCAGAAAAAGTCTGGGTGAAACAGAATTCCTACTGCAGACACTGAGATAAGGCTGAGGCCGTAAAAATACAGTGGCAAATACAATGTACTTTCTAATAAGTATTTCCAGTAAAAGTGCTTTTCTCATAACTATGCTTTCTTTTTTTATTTTTGGGCTTTTTTTTTTTTATTAGGGAAAAGAAAAATACCACAATAAGACTTTGGGGGGAGGGGGGGAAGAGGGGCAGGAAATCTGTTCAAAGACTAGCTTTTATTATAAATACAAAAAAGCTGATGCTTCACAACAGCAAAGCTGACAGAAACCTTCTTAAGTATTTTAACCTCATATTTCTGGCTCAATTTTATGAAAAGGTTTTTTCCTCTGCCATCACCTTTCTGCTGTTTTTTTCACAGCTGTTCATGGTGGCAGGAACAGCACTGATGCAGTGATAGCAGCTGGGATAGTTATCCTGCACCCAACGCATCACTCGCCATAGGACTTTCCCAAGTTGCATCTCACCCAAAAGGCAATGGACATGGGCAGTGGTCTAATAAATGACATCCTAGCCAATCTGAGATAAGGTTATTATTGCTTGTGATTCACCACAGTTTCATAGATGCTTTGGCTCACTGCATCACAAATAAATCCTCTTTGGGTACTGTGGGATTACCAAATGTAAACATAAAGGTCTTTAGACAGGTATCTGAAACAGTGTGACCTTGGAGATCACTGACTCCAACCATACGAGTCTACTAAATCATGTCCCCATCCACCTCGTCTACCTGCCTTTTAAACACCTCCAGGGACGGTAACTCAACCATCCCCCTGGGCAGCGTCCACCAGTCCTTGATAACCCCTTCTGTGAAGAAATTTTTCCTAATATCCAATCTAAACTTGCCCTGATGCAGCTTAATGCCATTCCCTTTTGTCCTGCCACCCGTCACTTGGGAGAAGAGACCAACACTCACCTCTCTACAACCTCCTTTTACGCAGTTGTAGAGAGCAATAAGGTCTCCCCTCAGCCTCCTCTTCTCCAGTTCCCTTAGCTGCTCCTCATAAAATTTGTTTCTCCAGCCCCTTCACCAGCTTTGTCGCTTTTCTCTGGACACGCTCCAGGCAGGACCTCAATGTCTTTCTTATAGCGAGGGGCCCAAACCCTAACACAGGATTTGAGGTGCAGCATCACCAGTGCAGAGTGCAGGAGGAAAATCACTTCCCTGGACCTGCTGGCCACACTGATACAAGCCAAGATGCCACTGGCCTTCTTGGCCACCTGGGCACACTGCTGGCTCATGTTCAGTCGGCTGTCAACCAACACCAACAGGTCCTTCTCCTCCAGGCAGTTTTCCAGCCACTACTCCCCAAGAATATAGTGCTGCTTGGGGGTTTTGTGTCCCAAGTGCAGAACTGTGCACTTGGCCTTGTTAAACCTCATCCCACTGGCCTCAGCCCAGCAGTCCAGCCTGTTCAGATCCCTCTGTAGAACCTCTCTGCCCTCCAACAGATCGACACTGCCTCCCAGTTTAGTGTCATCAGTTGCCTTCAGGAGGGAAACCCTCTCAGCTCACAGACTGCTGCTGCTCAGTACCTTCCAAGAAAATGGCAATTGGAAACTGGATGACTTGAATGCTCTGCAAATTAAACAACTTTCATTGTGCTTCCTTCGTTCAATACAAAGCTACCAAGCTCCTGGTACATCCCAGCTCCCAGTGCTGCCCTTTGGGCTGTCACCACCACTTTCACTCTGTAGCAGGACTAAACTATGCAATTGCTACTCCAGCCCTAGTATCTGCCAAATACCATGGTCAGCAGACTCAGAGCAGCTTAGAAAGCCCACTCCAACACTTTTCTGGATAAAGTAAAAAGGAATGAAATGAAGGAAGAGTCTCTTTTTACCTCCTTCTTCTAGTGATTTACTTGTGGCAGGTTTACAGTTTATTTTGCAAGGGATCTCCAAAGGAAATTTTGCCTTCTCCTCCCTGTTAAAATCCATTTTAGAAGTCATACTTCTCTCATATTGATGGAGAAACCAATCTCCACAAAGAGAAAAAGTCAAAGTTCATGAGCCTGTCTATCTATAAATAAATACATACACGTTTAGAAGGACTTGTTAAAGCCCTCTTATTTTGGTTAGACTGCTAACAGCAAAATGTGCATTGATAAACTTTCCAAATTAATACATATACAAGGGTGGAATTCAGTAGAAGTTGTCTCAGTTAAAAAAAACACAGCAGTTTTGCCATTGTTGCTACTGTAATATAAAATATATCTATAGATAGACTGTGTGAGCAACTCACATTACAACAGGACCTCAGGAATCCTATAAGACAGAAGCAAAACAGGTAAATGGATGTAAAATTAAAACTGGAAAAATTAATTCAGTGATATGCTTTAAAATTTACTATCTGCTAATACATACAAAAAGCCAACTCTCAAGTTAACATTCTGTGCTCCACATTGGTGGTTCCCTACAAGCAGAACAAGACAAGAGGCTAAAGTTGCATTTCTGTATGGCTCAGGTAAAGCTGTGGGGTGTATTTTTTTGCTGTATACTTCCTCAAAGAATTGTATTTCTTGTACACGCAGCTTTAATATTGTATTCTCTGACATGGATTAGTTTTCTTCTTAAAACTGAATGTTCTTGAAATGCTGTAAACTCTTAAACAACCGATACAGATTGAATCAAAAGTCTCTTGGACAGATATATATTATATTCCATATACAAGAAACAGTACTCCTTTTCCCATATTGTATTTCTTGTCTAAGGAGATACATGTTGCAAGCTCAAACTTACCAACAGTAAGCAAAAGCAAGAGACTCCCTCGCAGCTGCCCTTCCAACACACATACCTCAACTAGGAAAGTTATGGGCTTGCTTGATTTCTACATCATTAGAAAACAGAGCTTCAACAAGACTATTACAGAATAGGCAAGAAAAAAATTCTTATTTAAATTCCTATTAGAAATTCTTTACAAACTTTATAGATATCATCATGGCTTCTAAGTCTTACAACTGTAAACTAGAGTCTACAATGCCCTGGTTAAGAAGCTAAAGACTTCTTCAATAGCTGCAGTGCTGGGTGCTCCACAGAGAATGGATCAGTAGACAAGGAGAATGCTATAGGAGTAGGTTCCTCCAAAACAGGACCAATACCTTGTCCAAAAAGTTAAACAGCATTGGGCTGTATAGTGGTACCTCTGTACTTTTTTTCAAGGCATTGATACCACAACAGGCAGAAACACCATCACCATCAATAAGATAGGTTAATTTTCCATGTGGGGACGCACAGCGAACAGTGTGTATTTCCTTTTATGGATACACTCAAGAAAGTCCTCTCCAGAGACATAGGTGGAGTTTCGCCAGTAAATTAAGCTCAGCTTTACACAAACCCTAAGTGATACTGGGCTGGATGGCAGTGCTTCAGTTATGTTGCATGAAACTGCCCAGAGAGGTTGGACCATACAAAGAGAGAGTGTTCAGTGAAACCTGTCTAGTTTTGGGGGAGGCTGCTGCTTTGTAGGGTAGAATCCAGAAGCGGACTTAAACCATTTCAGATAATTCACAAAAAGCTCAGCTGAGTTCAGACAACTACCAGAAACACAGAAAGTACTGAACAGACCTCTCTTTGGGCAAGAAGGCTCAAACCACACCTGACAATCGTGTTATCTGAAGTAGTGCAGTCAAAACTGTTCCTCAACTAGAAATTCTGTAGGACAAATTATTTTATTAACTGATGTAATAGCCACACCTTTCACAAACCAACAGTAGGTTGGTTAAGTCTCATGAAAATCCCTTTCCACTCTTAACTCATTGTTAAGAGTGCTACAAAAAACACTTTCCACGAACAACCTCTCTCCCAGTTATTTGATCAATTTCAGGCATTTGCTTCTGACATAAAACGAAACACAAGTCTATTTGCTTTTGGTTTTGTAAAAAATACCTTGGAAAACTAGAATGTATATTATTTTGCAGCTTCCCTCACAATGCTTCTCTCTACAAGTTGAAATATTTTGCTGGCATCTGTAACAAACCTATACTTTTAATACAAGTAGTATGCTGGACAAGCAAGGCACTTTAATGCTGGAAAATATTCTACTTGATTTTCCTCATTTCCTAATAAAATTGGCTGAACTTTATTTGGCTGTTCACCTCCACCAACTGAAGACTGACATCTGCTTTTTGGTCTGTGTAAGTAATAGAAAGTTTCCATTCATTTAGAGTTGATTTTGCATTCCTAGAGATAGCAGAAAACTGAAACAAAATTTTGCACCTGCAGGAAATAGCATTCACATCACAAGGTATACAGTAGCAGACATTCATAGAGACTAGAAAATAAAAATCACAAGTCACGATCGCGTACTGCAATACCTTTTTAGCTCAAAACCTATTTAAGCTCTTAAAAAAAATCTACTTCCCACCCTCCTTGTTTAGTGTACATACATGCACTTGCTATACTTTTATCTACATTACAAATATAACACCATGAAAAATGTGGTTGCAGACCATGTCCCAGTTTTTACTGCAGGGGTTAACTGTGCTTTATAACAAGGAAAAGCTCAGAAGAAGTTGGCATTGTCAAGTGTCAGTGTAGGTGCATTAAAAAAAGAATCAAACCCTTCCTCTCATTCGATAACCATATGCAATAGTATAACCACAGATGAACTGTGCTCCTATTTTCATTCTCCTACCCACCTGGCTGCATCTTTGCCACAGTTCAAAATGGTAAACACTGCGTACACAAGTGACTGCCTTCTCCCATATAACCCTCCAGAAGTTAAGAGCTCTCCCTGCTGCGCCTGGGTAGAGATGAACAATCACTTTGTTTACATCTCTTCTGGGAAATACCATGAATATTCATACCAGTACTCATGCACCACCAGTACCATCCCCGTGTAGATGAACTGGTGAAGGCACCCTCAACATTTCACAGAAAATCCTTGCTTTGTCTTCTTTTGGGACAGAACTCATGACTATGTTTGCCTGCGTAAGTACAGTCCTACTCCAGTTCATAATTTCTTAGGTCAGTGGAGCAGTTCTTGCACCCTCCAGCTGAGCTGTTTCTGTTCCAGAGTACTATCCCTCACTCTCTCACATGCACTCACTAAACCAATAGTGGGATGAGGTGTAAATGCTTATGTTCATTTTGGTGATGAGAGACTGGCAATAGGTATGCCTACACAGATTCAAATTCACTGTTTTCTTGTATGTTGAGTTTGCACCCACACCCTAAAGCCTTTAGGTCCTCCCTATGGCCAGCTATTATCTAGGAAGGGAGATGGCACACAGTGCTATACTAACTCCAAGCAATAGACACGTGCTGGGAAACAAGAAGAGCCTGCAGCAGATAAACTCCATCCACTTTTCTCACCTCTTCAAATAAGAGATTAAGACAATTGCTTAAAAACTACAATTTACGTAAAGGTAAATCTTCCCTTTCTTCTTGTTACATGCATCAGATCATTTGTATACTGCATTGTCACAGATGACTGGTGAAATACTGAGCAGAGATGATGATGTGGCCCTCTCTAGCACCCTGAAAAGTCTATGAGGGAAACAAATTATTAGTTCCCTAGTCACACCCAGCACATTCACCTGCAGCACCAGGAGACTGGTGGCAAGGTCCTGGGGTTTTTCTTACCAAGCACAGAGGTTTATCAAGGGGATGACTGTTTTAGAAACATGAACAACTTCTGCATGTTAGATTTAACCTTGAAGAGTTGGAAAAGGAGAAAGGGGATTTTGTGTTATACCAGTAGTAAAGCACACTGAACAGAATCAGTGAAGCTATGAAAACCTTCTGGGAGTGCAAATGAGAATTTTGTACTCTTTTACACATGGGCAAGGCTAATTAGAAGACTGATGGAAGAGTCTGTTTCCAGAAGCTGGGGTGGCCACACCAGTACTCAGGCAAGCTCATACTCTGTCAACCTTGCACAAATCAGTGCTATGCTGCAAGTGCTGGGATGCAGGCTGGGGGTGCTGCCCCCCTCCACCGAGTTCCCAGGGGGCAGAGCTCAACATCTAAATGCAAGTTTTAAGTGAATTAGACATACGTTTCTATATATAACGTATTGGAGTTGAACAGGGTTAAGCCACCTGCCTAGACATAGCCAACTATGCTTTGAATAAAGCCTTTTAACACTAAGAATATTCAGTACAGTATTTTCAAAACTTTATGCTACTGTACTCAAAGAGCTGTGGAGATGGAATGAAAACAGAGAAGACAAAACTACTTCCAAAAGGGCAGCTAAATCTGAGGTTTAGGTCTACAAATAGTTTAAATCCCCAGAAAGAGCCTGCAAATGCCCAGCATAAATTCCCCTTCTTTGTCTATTGAACCTTTCCCTACTATTCCCACCCCCTCCCAGGCCAGATGAAGCCTCAAGTTCAAACATAAACCCAATTCACCAGCTGCAAAAGCTTAAAAGAGATACTCACAATAAATCACTCCTCAGGGAAAAAAAAATAAATAAATCCTTGACATTGGCATTCTTATGGATTCTGAAAATCCCTAATGGGCTGTGAGTGGGATACGGTCAGTGGTCAGCAGCATCTCCTGTACATACATGCTTTCTATGCAGTCCTCCAAGGAGAAGAGCAGTTGTCTGCATTTGGTTTCTGAACCACATTTTCATCCTTTTCTGCCTGCACCTAACCACAAAGAAAAACAATATCCATTCTGTGCATTCTTTTCCCAACTCAAAAGCTGCTCTTCCACTTCTCGTCAGGACAGCTCATCTGCTACAAAGCGCTTCATCTCACAGCCTAGCAAGATAAGCTCGGATGCAAACGTCAGGACTAACAGCCTTTTTTTTTAGGGACTGCCAGCCAAATCAGTGCTTGTGGGGCTGCCAATCTGTTTCTGTCTACAGAGAGCTGTATACTGAAACCAATTCTGACAGCCCAAGTTAAACTGCAAAGAAGAGGAGGGTGGGGATGGATGGATAGGGGGCAAAGTCCTTCCCAATGTATAGATCAAAGACAACACTGTCATAGTTTGAAAGCCCTGGAATTTTTGCTAGAATTTGTGTGGTTTTCAAAAGAAATGACTGTACACTTTCTTGACAGTCTCAAGATTTCAGAAGCTTAAGAAAGCCTAAAAAATAACAAGAAGCGGACAACGCTGGTTGCTGTGGTTCACCCAATGATCCAATTCTCCCTGTCTCTTGAAGTAAATAAAAATAGACAACTCTAGTGCCAGTGGTGAGGAGGAAATATCAACATCTTTCTTACCCTTTCTGTTTCCTACAAACAAATGTTCAACTAAAAAAAAATTAAAAATTTAAAATCAGAATCTCAGCTGAGCTATTTGTTGCATTTAGTTGAGAATAACAGGTTTTGACATGCTGGCTTCAGCTTCAAGACACTGAAAACATCTCCAAAATAAAGATTTATGAGACACACAATCCCATTTTTAAAAACATCCTTCTCTGTTAGGCTTTGCTGATCGGAATACTTCCTTTGGCACACAACATAAGAACAATAGGAGTCATAAGAGGATCTCAACAGATGACAGATCTGGAAGAATGTTAATCTTAAAATTTAAGACATTAAATAATCATGCTTCATTTTACTAAATCATATAAAAAGTAAACCACAAATCAATATACACTAATTTAATTCACTATCCCACTGTTTTATACAGCCACAGAACTCAACGCTGACATTATCTATGCCTTTATGAAATAATGTGCCAATACTCCAGGTTAAAAAAAAAAAAAAGTTTGAATAAGCAATGTTACCACCATAAAAACTTGCTCCTCTTAGATTTCATACTGCAGAGACTATCGCATCCCCTTAAAATTATGACTAAGAGAAATTGTCCTCATGTCACTCCAAAAAAAAGACAGTACATTAAGCAGTTTCTTAGGCAGTCTTTCCTGAATTATTAATACTTGAGAAGGCATGATAAACCACTATGGGACTAACACTGCTGACAAAATCCTAAAACACACCAATTTCTACATGGTTGCTCATTTTAGCCATCCACCACTACAGTAACAATATCAAAAGTCAGCAGAGATATTGTGTGGTATATCAGAAAACCTCAGCAAATGTTTTTAATCTGTGGACATTATGAGGGCATTCTGTCAGCTAATATTTTGCCAAAAAAATTGCAATAATATGGGGTAGAAATTTCCTCCCTTCTGAATAAAGTTGTTTGGTTTAGGAATTTTTTGTTTGGTTGGGTTGGGGGGGTGGATTTTTTTCAGTTTTGGTACACAATATGAGGAATGGGAAAGGTAAAGTGAGAAATGGGAAACTCTTGCTTGATCTAGACTGGACACTAGCTGTTCTCTTATCATCCAAGACTGACACGTCTGTGTAACATAATTCCTCCTGGAAATCTTTGAGGACACAAGAGCACAGATTGCCAGGACCATTCCATGAAGAACAATAGGATTTGTGAAAAATACGTTCTTCTGGATTTGTTTCAACTTCCCTTTGCAAGCAGTAATGGCACATTGTATTCCTTGAAATGGGTATCAAAAAGTCCCAATTACAGACATGCACAGGGTTAATTTTGTATTCTCGAGGACTTAAGTTTAAAATGCATTAAACATTAATCATTTGCAACGCTTTAAGACATAGCGGTGACCTGACCCATTAAAACAGAGCAATCCCTATGAGTGAAAATCATGTAGTCTTTTTAACCTTGACACTTCACACTTCAGCACTAACGAGACTAAAACCCAAATGAAGTCATGTGTCGCTTTGAATGGAGATAAACAGAGCTAACTTTGCTTTATTTGATGACCTCCCATAGTGTGGGAAGGCTCAGCCTGAATTTTTTCACATACATATCTAAGGCATTGAAGTTTTTGTGACATTTTTTCATTGTGCAGTATATTATGCTCTCATTTGGACCTTTTGACGATCCTCTGGAATTTTGTTTGGCCATAAATGGTTCTGCAAGCTCCTTTTTGAAATAAAGGCTGCTGAATCCACTGTTGATGCCATGTTTGTTTTCTTGTGTCATAATGAAGTATCAAGTAATTGATTCATAGTCTTTCCTATTACATGAAAACTTCAGCGTGACCCTCACTGGGAAAGATCCAGTTTCATTCCAGAGTATATGATACATCTGCACAATTAAAGTTCTGTCTATTTTGAACCATTAAAAAAAAAAAAAAAAGCTATGAGAAGAAAAGGAACCCATGGAACAAAAAAAATACTAGCATCTCAATATCTGAACTATGCTAGGTTATCATACAGAACAGTTACATCCAGTCGCCTATTCAAGCTAATTATGTCCACATAACAATCTTACCTGTGCTGAATGGATGCAGAGCCCTTCTCATACCTGTATATCAGTATATGATTTCATAATCAAAAAAAAAAAAAACTGAGGCAGGAACTATGCATTGTTAGAGGCATTTACAATGAAATCACTTGTAGCAGTTCAGCACACCAAGGCCAATTGAGTCAGCACCTAACAAAGGCTGGTTTGTTGTAAAGGGAAAATATACATTCCTCTCTTCCTGCTTGCAAAGCAGGAAAACAACAGGGCATTAAATGGCACAGATGTTTTAACAAACATTAAATTTTCACAATCATTACAAAAAGAAAAAAGTAAAGAGAAGCTCTCAAGTGACAGCTTCCGCTACAGCAACAACCCTAACACCCATCTTGACCTTCACAGAAGTGATGCAGGAAGCAAAACTCAGTGCAAGTGAAGCTGATTACTGTATTTCTGATCAATTAATGGAAATGTTCAAAGATTTCTAAAAAACAATGCTTCTGAATTATACAAATATATTCTTGTGGCATAGTACAGACTACATGCACAAACCCTTCTGCTGTATTTTTGTTTCTTTCAAATTAAACGAGCGAGGCAGATGCTCTGTTCTCCTTCTGGTGCAGAAAGGAGTTTCAGGATGCTCAGCAGGTGATAACAGGCTTCCCTGGGCTGAATATCACATGTTTTTCCAAGATGCAGGAAAATAATACCAATCCTCTCTCCATTACTCCTAAACATTTTATTCCTCGTGTGACATTAGGCTAAGCAGGCTTTGAATTGTCATTCACTCAGACTGCAGACCAGCAAGACAGACACACAAGCAAAAGAGGAAGGCAGAAACCTTATTGTGACAGTAACCAGAGAAATCTTTTGGATGAATGAATGAATATTCCTCCATCATTTTGCAAAATGCTCTGAAGATAGAGCAGCCAGTTCCCCAACCCAACAGCAAACAAGAATGGCTTTCACGATTTGAACAGGAAAGCCAGAAAAGGGATGAGCCAAGAACCACAGGTTCAAAGGGCAAGGCCCCTTATGTTTCTCAGGGGAGATTACACGATTTTCATAAGGTCAAAAGGGAGCAAAGGTCTGAGCTGCAATCCAACTTCACATGCTTTTGGAAGCCTCATTTTTTGACACAGTTTAGAGTGTTTCATCTTATCTGAAGAGAGCCTGGGAGTCTGCCTTGATGTTCCCAAATTAAAAAGTACTCAACTAACTACATGCCCTTCAATTCCTCTTTTCCTCCTCCCTTCAGAACCTTCAGGGACAAGTTTTTCCCAGGACCCTCAATCCCAGCCAGCAATAAACGAAGAAGGAGTGGTACCAATCTTCTGCACCCTGGGAAAGAACAGAGTAACCAGCTGTTGGGGGAGTCTGTAGCCCTCATCATGTCCCTAAGTTTTCCCCAGCACCAGCTCAGTGTTAGCACATTCAGGCTCTGCCATAAGCCCACTGGCTAGGCTCTACATGCCAAAATGGAAAGACAGGTTCCTATGGTGCATCAGTGCTGGAAACACCTCAGCATCAGCATCTGACATCAGCAGTGAAAACCTGATAAGGATGAAGTCCTCCACCAGAAATGCCATCTTTGCCTGTCCAAGCAAAGCCTACTTGCTATAGCTTTGCACAGAAATAAGGATCCAGTCCTAGGGGACATGAACTTTACCCATGTGCTGAGGGTTATCTGCATTTTTATAACCCGTACGTATTGAACATTGGAAAGATTTCTTTTTTTCCTTGAGACTTTTTTGGGCGGGAGGAGGAAAGAGTCCTTGCTGTTAGGAAAATATCTCTAAGAGATTTGTAATGTAAAAGACTCCCAAGCATATAATAAAGTGGAAAGTTAGTATTTTTTGGGGGAAAAAAAATAACATTTATAGCCTTCGCAGTGTCTATGCCAAAGCTAGACATCTTCAGAAGTAAACTCGGTGTCCGTCAAGCAAAGATTAGTAGACTATGGGGAGGAGTAGGGCAGAGATTACTTATTACTATGCAGCTAGTAAAATTCAGTGCTCACTAACAGTATTTTTACAGGCCGTACCTAAGTACAGTTGTAGACACAAGTGTCATCCCACCATGGGGCCAGGATGCAGGAGGGAAGGCGTGACCATGGTGGCCTGCAGCATTCTCTTCTCCTCAGCCACAGAATATAATCTGCAATTTTAGATAACAAATTTACACACCCCCTCCCCAGTTAGTCTGCATTCTGTCCCAGATCTGAAAAATCCCACCATATCAGTGGAGAAGCACCCTGGGAGGTGCTGTTAAGCATCACTAGGAAGGGGAAGGTACAGCAGAATCCTGAGGAGAGCACCACATGGGGTACGAAGAGATACCGTGCCAGAAGCCCAGAGATGCTTGTCACAAAATGCTCCGTACAATGCACACAAACACACTAAAAGCCGCTTTAGCACTCAACTAGATCAAAAGCAAGAAAAACTTTTTGGCACAATAAAAAAGAAAGCAAGCAAGGCTTTATCATATGATTCCAATCACAGACAAGAGGCCTTTCAGCCCTCCAGAGATTAGCTTGAATGAACAGTGTAGAGTTGGGGTGGAATAACTCTCCATTTCTTAGGAAGTTAATCTGTCTAATTTTGGAGGGATGGTGGTGAGGGGGCTCTCCTGCTCAGGAGATAAGCTGCTTTTATAGACTTGGAAATTCTTACAGCTGCCAGGAGCATTAACAAGCCTCATACACATAGTGTGATCTCCCCTTTCAGTAAGAGCAAACCTAGAGCAGCTGGCAGCTCTCTTTACAGCCATCTAACAGGCAACAGTCAGGTCATACCACTGACAAACAGGTTCCCAAAGTATTACCAGATTGTTTGTATTAATTTACAGGAGACTTCCACTTGTAGTGGTTGGTTGGTTTTTTTGGGTTTGTGGTTTTTTTTTTTAATAGGAGGCAAGGAAAGTTTCAGCATTACCCTCAAGCATAACTACATTTCTGACATGTTAATTGCCATTCAGAAAGCCTGCAATTAGCCAAGCCTCACATCATTGCTCTCCTTGTCTATCACCAAAATCATCATTTCAAATCAATTAAAGAAGCCCTTCACCCACCTAATGAATTGGGTCAGGTTCCTTTGACACACAAATACCTTTTGTGGTAGATACAATTACTTGAAGGACGATGCTGGCCCTTTCACCAGTTGGAACAAGGCTCTTTCTCTACTAAAAGTTTACTGACAGAGAAGAACTGCTTCCTGCCTCTGACAGAAAGAACATGAAACTACTTCAGGACTACCTTTGAATGTCGTCTGTCCCTCTTTCTGACTAGCTATGCCTTTCTGCTCTGCTTATGAACAAAATTCATCAGTTTGCACCAGCATCTGAAAAGCTACTCGCATTTGAACCTCCTCACATAATTTGTGTCTTGTCATGGTCCTCATAGTCATCTTTCATTTGTCAACGACCTAATATTTTGGCCACATTGTCATGATACAATCTGCAAACCATGGGGGTTAGAGACAGCAGCAACATGCAGACCTGCCACCTTCCTCTGCCTCTTCTGAACGCAAATAGCAGCTCCAAATGCAACTCCATCCCCGAACGCAACTCCATCCCCAGGTTCTGCTTCACCAGTGTTTCTGTTACCATTTTCTTTCCCCAGGTGTGTGACAGTGCTCCCAGCACGACCCACCAGACAGAAGAGTGACCCTGTCAGCAATGTCCATTCATATCAAAGGACTCAGTGAAGAATGAAAACACAGCATCTGCACTTCCTCATTTTAGATACTCTCTGTAATTAAGACTATCAGCGGAATTTGTCCATGACCTCTCTCTAGCTGCCTGAAGTAAACAAAGTCAGCACAAATGTTTTTGCCTCCTGCAAATTCTCAGCAGTATCCCTTGACCCAGATTAAGATAATCCTCCAACTAGATAGGGAGTTTCTTAAGTTACTGTCAAAATACACGGGAATTAGTTTCAGCAACATATTATCATTCTATAACTTGTTTGTGGTATCTGCCATGGAGAAAATAAGTTTCCTGAACAAGTCATGTCCATAAATTCTGTTTGCATATTGGAAGCGACTCCTGGGAGGTCACTATCTGTAAGTTTTATTCCTGCATTACTTACTACTGGTGATATGCAGAGCAACTGTGGAAGAGAAGCGAGGCACAAAGCCCTAATATTTATTTTAGCACTTCCAAAATATATGTAGTGTTTGACTCTGAATTGCCTGAACAACAGTGACATAACAATAAACTTACATTCTGTCTTTGTCCTGGATCAGCCATTTTATAAAACTACTGGTGAGTAGGTCAGAAAAACAAATACGTAGGCAACGTGTGACTTGCAAAAATCCATTTATAATCTGTCTTAGTATTTAACCATAGTAGAACATAGCATCAACACCTAAAGTCTGCCCCCTTTTGCCACAGGGGTAGCTGTACAAGTGCATCTGAATGTGAAATTTACTCCTAAAATATTGATGAAGGGAAACAATTCTCATTTCACCTGGATTTGCTTCCCCTTAAGAAGCACTCAGATGCAACCAAGCAAACCCCAATTTCACAGTATGAGTCCTCATAGGCATCTCTATCACGTTTCAACATATCAAAAACTGATGACAAAGAGTTCAACTTAGGTCTAGCAACACAACAGTAAGTTAAAACTTTTAAGGATATAAGAAAACAAAACCAAAGCTCCATAGCAACTGCAACTTAGGTTTGAAAAGCATGGATATCTGGATGGTTTCATATACAAAAAGTCATGAAGGAAACCAAGGTGCAGCCCCAGTCAAGGTATGCACCTTCCTCCTGCAAGTGATGGCAGTCTGACTTACGAGCAAAACTACTTCTAAAACAAGAGCCTGCTATGGCCAAGGCAAAGGAAAAATACCCACAGTAACTACACCATCACTCTGGAAATCCAGGTTTGGTTGCTGTCCCAACAAGACAGCTGCTAACAAACACAGCATGGCAGGCACAGGTACGGGAGAGCAGTAGGAGGAGCAGACCTTCCCACCTTCTCTGGGTGGTACCAAAAGTATTAAGACCAAATGTCTCCTCTTTCCCTCACACCACCTTCCTTGGTCAAGAGTGGCCAAATCTCCACCCATGATGCGGGTGGGGGTGGTAAAATTCACCAAATGAAAAAAAAACAAAACAAAACAAATCCAACAATTTCATGGGGAAAGATATAGACAGTCTTTAGTTAGAGGGTGACAAAAGAATTAACACTTAACTATATTCACTGTGAATTCTCTTTTATTTTTTTTCTTCTCATTAGAAGCAGAAAAGATAAAACCTTCTAGGGGTTAGTTAAAGGCAACATGTTTCTGTACAAAATGCAGCTGATAGCTCACCAGGTGTTAGCCTGAGGATATTTCTTTTCCCAAACCCTGCAGCTGAACCACAGGGGATGCTGTGCCGAGGATGACTCCTTCAGTTTACTGGAGAAGCCTAAGCAGAAAATACCACTGTTTAATCATGCTTTTTCCTATATGTGACACACCTGCTTCCTCCTGTGACTAATCCCCTTTTCAGCTGCGGAAATATCTGGTTATGAAGACAGCGTGGGCACAGGGGCGTGGCAAACAGGTGATGGCACTTGCCACCAGTGCATAAACATGGGTAGTAATGGGAGGAATGGTAAGAACAATTACACTGTTCTTCAGTGCCAACATGATTAAGTACCAGCTGCAAAACATAGGGCCTAACCGAAAGGCCAACATAATGAACAGAAGCTTTTCCAGACAAAGATGCTGGCAGCAGCTTTAGCATTACAAACACCTGGGCCACCTCCCCACCAGTGGTGCCACTCACAAGCCCATCAGCACCAAGGATGATCACATGAGCCTGATACTTCCTCAAGTCAAGCCACGCGGGCTCAGTTTCTGGTTCTCTTAAATCTCACCCTACACACTCTCTTTTGGAGTTAGCGTAAATCGAGCAAAGCAAAGGAGCACTCATCTACCTGCAAGCTTGCTGCAGTCTCAGAGCACCTGGGACTGAAATAGCTTCATGCTGTTTTCTAGATTTCTGTTATGCATAGAGGGAAGAGTCATTTTGCAGGATTACTTACGGGTGGGATTTTTAAGAGTGCCTGAAGCCTTTTCAAGGAGGTGCCTGAGATGCCAGCTGACAGGGGCGTTCATTAGTTCTCACCTATTCATGTTCCGCATCAACTATCTTAAATCAAATCCTAACTTACCCATGGTCCAAGTCAAGCTACTGACTTCAATGCTCATGAAAGCACACATGAACATGTTGCACATGATGCAATATAAAGACTAAAAAAAAAAGTTATACCCCCAGTTTGCTCTGCCTAATGAATGCCTGTATAAAAAGCTCTCTGACCAAACAGTCAAGATGATTAAAAAAGCACATTTAACATGCCAAGAAAGAAAAAAACAGTCATAAAAGAAACACTTTTGCCTTTGGTTTCTTTTAGTATTATTAAAATGTGCTTACTCTGGTCTTTAAATATTTTTTTGATCTCCAGTTACTGCCTGGAGGCACCTTTCTAAAGGAGAGGGTTCTTTCCACCCATCTCCAGTAATGTCCATAACAATATCTATTGTGAAAAAGTGGAAGTTTTTAGGAAGCCAAGACTGAACATAAGATTTATTTCATATGTCCAGAGTTGCAAGAAATGTCTTCGTTTTCTTAATGACAGTCTTAAGGTCATTATGATGCAGGTGTGCTGCTGAAACTGTGACATTTCCAGCAGTCCTCCTTACTGGCACTGCTGCACTTGAAGCATGCCCTGATCGAATAAACTCCTGTCAAAATGTTTGTAACAATTCACAAGGGGGACAGTGATGGGAGGGGAAGTGATTGCTCCCAGTCCAGGTTCTGAAAGAAGTATCAACATCTGCAAGCCATCTCAGATGGAGTCCTTCCTGCCAGCCTTGCAGAAAGGCTCCTTAATAGACAACAGGGATGCAGCCACAAGTGGAGAGAGGACAACAGTTGGACAGCATGGTGAAGCCTGTATTGCTGCTGTCCATCCCAAATCTGCCTCTAGGACTACTAAGGAGAACCAGAGGGAAGACCAGGAGCAACCCAGAATTATCACTAGTTCAACGCATATACTAAATGCCTGGTCAAGGATACCCAGTCAGAGTGTTATTAATGCAGAAACTTTTATTAGTGCTCTGCCTGTGTTTTTTTGCAGACTGAGCTGATGACGGTTGAGGTATTTAGGACCAAGACTCCAGCAGAGGTGTCTCCATTAGTTTTGCACTTGTCCAGGCTCCCACCAGGAGATCTCTCTACCACTGTAACCTTCATCTGAACATAGCTGTATAAATCCAACTGTGAAAGAACACAAAGTGTACTAGCAAAACAAGTCCATAGCTTAAAATACTGCTTTCATTGCTATGAATTTTGGTTTAAATGTAAATCTGAAAGCAACAAAAAACACCGTGCATTTCCCTTTTCCCATTCCCTTTTGACTTTCAGGTAAAGATACTTACTGCATTTACTTTTAATTACACTAAATTCTCTTAGACAATGATTGATCCTCTAGTAAAGCGCCTTTCACAAAAGGAGAGGACCAATTTGAATCAAGTCTTCCAGATATCACCATAACACAGAGAAAACAGTATGTTCATAAATGTAAGTGGCTGTCGTGGTATGCAATGGCTCTTAAGGAGTTAAAAGGTGCACTTTATTCACATATTTAGCCAGGAAAACTGCACTTCTAGTTCTAAGTCCCATAAAAGCAGCATAAACATTTTCTGAAAATTGTTTGAAGACTCAAGAGTGGCAAGATATACATTCATAATTTTACAGCTGTCAACTGACACTTTCCTAGTTAATTAGGAGGCATAGAAGCACATAAATCAAAGATACTAGAGCATACATCAAATTTTAATAATCTTTTGGAATCAAACTTTTTGGAAATGTAGCTTCCAAGTTCATATTTAATATACTATAATGTTTCCAAGAGAGAATAATATTTTCTGCTATGATTCTATTATGTAAAAATATGCCTTCTCTGCCAATAAAACATATGGGACAGTTTTTCTGTTGTTAATAACTAAAGTCATACAGTACAGATTTTCACATTTAGTATTCTGAAACTTAGCCCTTTTTGGTAAAAAAACTTGGCCAAAGATAATCCTAAACAGAAGTGCAATTAATTGTTTTCCCATCGTCTTCTCTAAGGGTGAATTTACTTACAACATTTTTTTAATAGTCACTGAAACACAACAAACATGGGCAAAAAACTTTCTTGGGGCAGATCTTCCACTGAAGTTAATCAGTAACAACTCTGTAAGAGAAGAGATTGCAAAAAGAGGCTCTCAGAAACATGTGTGGTTATGCTTTTCAAGCTAGACACATCAAAGCAGGGCTCTCATTCAGTTGAACCTGAATGCAAATTTTTGCTTCATCAATCTGTGAATGCCTCAGTCCTCAAAAATGGTATTCATATGCGTGATTTTTCTAGGGGTATAAATTCCACCTGAACTCTAAGGAGTCTCCTCCAAGCAACAGGTTTAAGCACCAGCTTAAGCTTTTGTGGTATCCAAACTTAAATCAGAAGCAAGTACATTTTACAGAGAAAGAGGAACTCCATACTAAGCTAGCATCTAGGCAGAACCGGTAGTCTACATGAACTGAGAAAAGAAATTAGAACTTTTATTTATTAGGAATAAAGGTGCCTCACTTTAGAATATATAAAAAAGTCCTGACTCCTACTGCTTAATAAACCTTAATGAGTGGTTTTGTCCTAAAGAACATCTTTACAAATATGAAAGCCAAATACACCTTTCTAGGCTTATAATGGCTTTCATAGTGCTTTTCCTAATACTGCAAATGCCATAATAGTGAAGAAATTACAGGAAAAATTTGCTGTATAATTTCTTTGCTGTTGCCAAACTGCCTCTCACCACACTAACTGAAGTTTACTTCAACAGCAGATAAGCTCTGAAATGAACCAACTGCTGCAGCTTTTGACTGACAATAGGAAAGAAACTTGAGTTCAAAAGCTACTGCCAAATACCCAAAGTATGAAAGTGAGTTAACTAGCAAGTACCATCCCTGGTTTTGGCCCTCCTGACTCAGCAGGCAAAGAAATTGCATTTTATTTTGCACCATGCAATTCTAGCATGTTCAGCTTGAACCCATTTGATATGGCATAGGAGACACAGATCACTGTGACAGCAATGCAGAAAGGGGAGTCTTTACAGAAGTGATGCATCTCAGATGCCAAAACAAAAAAAGCTACTTGTAGAAGCAAAGAAAAATTAAATCCAGAGCTGGTCAAGACTACATACATCTTCTGTAATGCATTTATCATGTCAAAGAAAGATAATGATTTCTAAACATCGTGCTCAGTTCCATAACATACCTAGCACACTGTTTTGGAAACTGCTCAGATCTTGCCGCTGTACAGAAATGACCTAAAAGCATTGCCCTTTCAGAGCCTTTTGCCCTACTACACTGTATCCTCTAAATATTCACTAAATATCTCAACTGTGTGACCCACAGCAAATGTAGACAACAAATGTCTGTGGTCAGAGAGAGCAGGCACTACCTGAGATCTCCATCTTCAAGACATCTGAAATTGCCAGCATTGGTTTTATTTCTTTATCTGGAAAGTTAAAAAGTTGATATTCCACCCTCCTAGCTCAAACTAGATCCATCTCTGGTTATTGCAGTCTGTTTATACATTTCACCTTGCAGACCTAAGCCAAAAGATGTTTCAAATAGGAATTCATCACCATCCACTATAAAACTCCCAAGTGTTTGCAAAGGAGTAGGCTGCTCAACAAGTGGGAGAGGAAGAAGTCCATCTCTGATCCAACCGTGTGCTGTGAGGAAACCTGAGAATCAGGCGCTGCTCCACGGGGAAAAGAGGTAGGGATGTTGCTACAGTAATTACCTAGAAATCCTTCCCTTTCGTGGGCACTCTGACCCCAGATCAGGGGATGGATGCCACCATGTTCCTCCCTTGACCCTTTTAGCAATGATCCCTGAGACCCTCTAGCTTTCCTGCTGCACAAGCGCACAGACACACACATTTGATAGCAATCCAGCCCATCACATCCTATGCATTTCTTCCCTGCCCCTGGATATGCAGGACCCCCTGCAGGGGTGCTGCCCTCAGACCCTGCTCCTCCTCTGCCGCAGCCTCTGCTAAGGATCTCCAGAAATCAGTTAAAGATGAAGACTAGCCTTCAGGCTCCCTGTGGCTCCTCTCCAGGTCAAGGAGCTTGTGTAACATTTATTCTATTCAAATCTGATTTCTCAGTGCTTTTTTCCTTCCATGCCAGTGCTTTTCCTGCTCCATGTGCTCTGCAAGAAACCAGAGCTCAGTGGCCACTTATTAAAAGAGAATTACAGTGTCTTGCACTCAGTTTTGCAAGACCAGATGGTTAATTTAAGTCAGCATGAGGGGCAACTGGTGGAGCCCTTCCACAAAAGAATCATACAGAATGCATAATCATTTTAACTTGTTTCTTTATCTAGCAAAGGTTGGTTTGGCATCCAGCCTTCCAGCTGTGGCTCTGAGAATCTGCACGGAAAAAATTAACCTTATTTCCCAGAGTTACAAAATTGGCACAAGTAATTACCTGCCCAGCCCAGACTTGACAAAGTGATGATGAAACAGCAGACAGGCCTTGTAAGTTAACAAAGCCAGACCTGATCCTCAACCAAACACCCCTGAGCATCCTCCAGAGGCAGCATACGAACTCTCCTGTTATAAAACTTGAAGCCTCATTCAGAAAAAAAAGGCAGTCCTGGGTTTATTTGCTTCACACAACAGATGAAAACAGAGCTGCAACAACCCCAGAGCACCTCGGCAGCATTCGCTTGCCCTGCGCTCCTTCAAAGCAAATAAGTGCTATAAAAAATTTTAAAAAGAAAAGCAGCAGATGGAGGGTTTTCATGATTTTGCAAACAAGTAAAGAAACAAACAACTTTACTAGAGACTGTGTGGAGATAGGTTTCATCTTTGGACTTAACCCCTCCTTAAACAATCCACCAAAATCTGTCTGCTGAGAGGAAACATGAATGGGAGAAAACCTGGCTCATGAGTCAAGGATTGAGTCGCAAATGCCTGGGGAATTTTGTCAGCTAGCCAAATAGGGCACTCCGGCTTGTTTTCATTCTTCCTGCTTCCCATTACCTGCAATCGCAACATTTCATGTCAGTACTGGACAAATCTCAGCAAACCAAGGAACATCAGGGGCTGAAGGCAGCAGCAGGCAAGCAATCATACACTCTTCTCCAGGATGACAGACAGAGAATGTGCCTCAACATTTTAATCCATGGAGCCTGTGTAGCCAGATGCAGGGTTAAAACTATTTGAGTGGTGTACCCACAAGACAGAGTTTGCCTCAAGCTCCCATAGAAGGGCCCCAGTGTGACTGACCTTCATCTCAAGCCCTTTCCAACTTTTGCCTAGGTCAGCTAAGAAAACCATCTGCCTCTGGCCTGGACAGGTGCACATTCTCCTGGCTGGAAAAATGGTTGGATGGCCGGGCCCAAAGAGTAGTGGCAAATGGAGTTAACTCCAGCTGGAAGCCAGTCACAACTGGTGTCCTTCAGGACTCAGTGCTAGGTCCAGCCCTGTTCAATGTCTTTATCAATGACCTGGATGAAGGCATCAAGTGTACCCTTAGCAAGTTTGCAGACGACACTAAGCTGGGTGGAAGTGTGGATCTGCTGGAGGGTCGGGAGGCTCTGCAAAGGGATCTGGGTCGATGGGCTGAGTCCAATAGCATAAGGTTTAACAAGGCCAAGTGTCGGGTCCTGCACTTGGGGCACAACAACCCTGTGCAGTGCTACAGACTAGGAGGGGTCTGTCTAGAAAGCTGCCTGGAGGAGAAGGACCTGGGGGTGTTGATTGACAGCAACTGAACATGAGCCAGCAGTGTGCCCAGGGGGCCAAGAAGGCCAATGGCATCCTGGCTTGTATCAGAAACAGTGTGACCAGCAGGTCCAGGGAGGTTATTCTCCCTCTGTATTTGGCACTGGTGAGACCGCACCTCGAATCCTGTGTTCAGTTCTGGGCCCCTCACCACAAGAAGGATGTTGTGGCTCTGGAGCGAGTCCAGAGAGGAGCAACAAAGCTGGTGAAGGGGCTGGAGAACAGGCCTTATGAGGAACGGCTGAGAGAACTGGGGTTGTTTAGCCTGGAGAAGAGGAGGCTGAGGGGAGACCTCATTGCTCTCTACAACTACCTGAAGGGAGGTTGTAGAGAGGAGGGAGCTGGCCTCTTCTCCCAAGTGACAAGGGACAGGACAAGAGGGAATGGCCTCAAGCTGCACCAGGGGAGGTTCACACTGGATATTAGGAAATATTTTTTCACAGAAAGGGTTATCAGGCAGGGAGGTGCCCAGGGAGGTGTTTGAATCACCATCCCTGACGGTATTTAAAAGATGGGTAGACAACGTGCTTTGGGACATGGTTTACTGGCAGATAGGAATGGTTGGACTCGATGATCCAAGAGGTCCTTTCCAGCCTGGTGATTCTATGATTTTATGAAAAGCTGTAGGGATGTTGGGCTTTCCACCTGCAGCTGAGCCCATGGGCCCCCAGGGTCACTGCAACCTGCTAAAGCGAGCCCCCCCCTGCAGTAGCAGGTGCTGCTCAGGGCTCTGCCCCAGGACCCTGTAAGAGGGCTTGCACCAAGGGAGCCACTGCCAGGGTTGTGAGCAGTCAGCCTTCCTCAGGGACTTGATAAATAAAGGAAAAACAGACGAAAGAAGGGAAAAGCAGCTGTTTGGAAATGAACTGTAAAACCATCTGTAGCGCACCACCAACCGCCTCTGGCTGCAGCGGGTTTTAAAGGGCCACGATGCTGCAGCAGAGAACTAGGACTTTGCAGCTGTCCTGCCTAGCTGCACACTGGCACCCCAAAGCAAAACAAATAAACAAAAATGAAGGAAAATTCACTTGTGCTGCCACAGCGAGCCCTCTGCTTTTCAAGCCATGCAAAAGAAAGAAAAAGGAATTAAACTATAAATAAGGAAGAGTCCTTAATAACACTGTACTACACCCTCCAACAGCCCCTCAGTAGTGATACAAGTGGTATCAAGGGCAGTTTTAACTAGAGATTTGCAATGTTTTAATTTCTACAGGAAGGCCAGTGTCTGCACTACTGGAAGTGGTTAGTTCACACACAAACTTCATCGCTGCTTCCACTTGACTGGCTGATGACATACCAAAGAAACATTAAAATCAATCTATTTGGCTTCAGTGCATATCATTCCAACACAATTTTATGCAATTGCTTCAGAGTTAGCGGGGGGGGGGGGCTTTGGGGGGAAGAAGATTCAAGGGTCTAAGTAGCTGAATTTTATTTTTCAGTAACTAAGTTACCAGAGACTTGTAGGAAGATTGTATTTATTTTCTGAAGGAGGCTCCAAGTTGGCAGAGAGGTCCTTGGAAGTACATATTTCTTCACGTTCTCTTGATCTCAGTGTGTGGAGATTCACTTAACAGCTGTTTTATGTGCAAATGTTTTTTCAGGCATGTCTTCCCCAACCATAAACAGATTTTTAAAGGAAACCCTCTTAAAAGAAATTAAGAGACCAGAAATCTCTGAGTCTCTTTCTCACCCAGACTGGAGATGAGATGTGAGCAAGGCTTGGAGGGTCTCCACACCACAGAAGGTTGGGGGGATTGGTTTGGGGTATTTTCTTCCTTTTTTTAATGTCTCAGTGCTGTAGTCTCCTTTCCAACAACAAAAAAAACCCACCCAAAACAGTGCTCTGACCTCTGCACGGTTGTACTTCATTCCTTTTCTACATACACGTGCATTCATAAACATTCATATATGCAACATCTATATTAGGTCTACCTACATTTAATCTTAAAATCATAGAATCATAGAATAGCCAGGTTGGAAGAGACCCACCGGATCATCGAGTGTGACAAAAACAACAAGGTTTTCTGGTAATGCAGAAAACAAGAGACGATCATCTTACAAAAGCCGCAATGAAATCATATAACCATTTGGCTACCACACAAAGTGGGGATATCCATAGGTGTGTATATGTGAGTGCATACAGGCACAGGGAATTCTGGAGGCAGAAGAGGCCATCGCTTCCTACAGTCTTCCAAGGCGCAGATTTAATAGAGAACACTTGCGGTTACTGTTCATGAACCCATTTCAGAACTAAGTTTCTTAAAAAAAAAACACTGAAAGGTTCTACTAAATTGTTTGTTAACTGTCTCGTATTCCTGCACAAGACTGAGCCCTGCCCCAGTTCTGGGTCAAAGCGATTCATGGCAGGAAAGGGGAAAGAGGTGACTTAGATTCACGGACACACACCCCCCTTCCCCCATGGATTAAGGTGATTTAACACGCAGGGCCTGTACACAAACAATCAACTTGAAGACGAATGGAACAAGTGGGCTCTGAGTATAACTGATTGAAATGGAAAAAATATACTGTATGCATTGACCATCCTGCAAATATATCCACATATCTGTGCGGCTTTATGGGAAGCCAAGGCAAGCCTTGATTTACTTAACAAGTTTAAGAGAACAGATAGAGAGATGGATCCAACATCAATCTGCCAGCTTAGTGTGGTGTTCAGTGTATGGACCCCCTCGAGGCTTGCATGTGCACATATTTATAGACCCCAGTCCCAGGTCTTCTGACTAGTTCTAGGGCTGGCTGAGACACCCATCATGTCAAGTGAAGTGGCCTGAGGCCTCTCCTCATAACACTCCAGAACTCTCTCTCCCCAGCTCCAGGAGCGGTTGCAATATCCTTTACAGTGAATCCAGCTTTAAAACTCCTACTATCAAATAAAAAAATGTGATAAAGAATCAAGACATGGTAAAAACTTCCTCTGCGCCACTCTCTGCTACTTATTTGACTTTGTACTGTCAGGGTCCTGGCCAAGTCATCTATCAGCCTGTACCTCCCATAGGCAACATCAAGCCAACATAAAGCACCAAGCTAGCATTAAATCCTGTGATGTCTGTCCACAGCTGATCCAGATCACATCTGTACTGCAGAGTGATCGGGTTGGAGGCAGAGACCTGGGGCAGAACCATGGATCCATGGCTGAGTCATTGCCTCACATGAATGAGTAGGCAGGACAGTTGATAAAGCACTGATGAAATCTGCTTCCTGCATTTAACAGTGCCAGTACCTCTTCAGTCCCAAGCTGTCAGCCAGTAATTAAGATCTTTCCATTAGGCTGTTTCCATTAGGAGATGAAATTGAAGCCAGGTATAGAGCTGGTGGGAAAAAAAGGATTTCCAGTTGTCAGGAATTTTTAATTTCTTTCAAATATGGTTTTAGACTAAATCGGGTGTACTTTGCTGCAGCTGGGGACCATGGTTAAGATTCTGCAGTTATACAGACTCTGGAATTAGGGACTTCAAAACTTCCTGCACCTCTGGTGACAGGGAAAGTCTGCCACGTGCAACATGTTTCTTCTGGACTCTGGATTCAGCAGCAGCTCAGTAGCCCAAGATACTTGAAGTAAAACAATCTAGGCTTGGCTACTGGCATTTTCTCCTTCCTCTTGACAAGTATTTCCTCAAGCTAATAAAGCTGATTTACACAGTATTTATCCATATGCAATGTCCTATTCCCCTGAATACAGCAAAGGGGTCTGCTGAGTTCTCCAAAGTGCCTGCCTTTTGCATCCTCCAAACTGCAAATCAAACTTGAGTATCTATGTTCTGAGCGCACAGAAGTAATAAATGGCCACAACTAAATTCCAGGTGTGAGATAAGTTGTCAGAAGCACCAAACAGAAAATTATGGAAGAAGCAAATCCTGCCTTTTGGAAACCCACTGGCTCAGGCAGTAGTGAGGATCAATGTATGCTTGGCTGCAGATACCTCCAAGGTGAACCAGGGAGAGTGAGGGTGATTTGTATCACACTCATTTTCCATGGAAGTTGCTGTGAAAGGTGTATTTCCAAATTTAACTTACAAAAAAAAAAATCTCTTGAACTAATGTTCTATATTTAATTTGAAGTGTTCCCCCTACAAGTGCTGCTGTTCTCAGATACTCTACAGCAATCCAACTAGTCAAAAGATGTTTTTCTTTTTGCCAGTCTCCTCTTGCAAGTTGTCAATGAGTTGTTTCTGAATGGCCCCTATCTATTAGTTGGAAAAATCCATTCCAGTGTTTTCTACAATTAATTTCCTGGGACTACCACCTGCAGACGGATAGTTCATAGTCGCAGTTCACTATCTGACCTATTGGCTTGTCTAGTGGATACCACATCTGCAGCTTCTTTTCATGACTATATACAACTCAGCTAAAATCTTTAACTCTTATGCTTGGCATCAGCAACATGGATGTTTCTGCAGGCTTTTGGATAGCGTTGTTTCTTTCTCCTGTTTTCATGTAATAGTTTTCCACTAAAACCACTTTTGAATTCAAAATTCCATCATCAGGACATGGCATAGTAGGCATGGTGGTACTGAGCTGATGATTGGACTTGATGAACTTAGGTCTTTTCCAACCTTAATGATTCTGTGATTCTGTAATAAAACTCCTTTTCTATTATCCCATAATCACCCAAGTTTTAACTCTTTCACTAATGTCCCTGCCAATATATTTGCTTGTTTACAGTCAACAACTTTGAAGGAGGCACAGAAAATAAATTTGTTTAACTGTTATTTAAGAGCAAGAATCTGTCAAACTTTTTTTTCTTTTACCCAACTCCATGTCCTTCTGTTTAACTGAAATGCACTCCTACTGGTAATAGCTAGCATAAACATGATTCAGATTTTCCAAGATAAATATTTAGAATACAGGTCTCAGAAATGCAAGTATCCGTAATTGTGTCTTCTATAGGTAGATTCCCTATTGTCCACTCACTTGAACAAAAAAAAAAAAAAAATCCCCCACAAAACAAGTAAATTATCACAGAATCCAAAAACACACAAAACCACAGCATTGCCCCCAAAACACAATGCGTAGCGCATGGACCATGGCCAGTCAAAACAGCCCCACTGCAGGACCACTGCCCAGCAGAGGCAGCAGGACCACACAGCGTGGCTGGGCTCAGTGGCACTGGTCAGGCAGAGTGTCCCGAACTTGCCAGGGAGGCTCTGCTACCCCATCCACTCCACACCCACATGTCAGTGATGTCCATGAGTACCACTGCAGTTTGTGCTGGCACACGCTTTCTGAGTCATTTCAGGACTTTCTAAGTCAGTTGTGAGATCTCCCCCCAGCCCTGAACCACAACTTGGACTGGATATTTTATTCAAACAATAAAAACTCTTGAAACAGCTGTTTGCACTTTTTATTTTTTTCATAATTATAGGCATGTCCAAACCAAACAATCTTGCCTCAAGAGGTTACTACTTCTATGTGTCCTCATAACATAACTCCCATATTAATAATGGGTTTATTTTTTTTAATAGGTCTATATTCTATCACTTGGGTATATACTCAAGGACCTTTAATGAAAAGGTCTAGAACTGAAATAACAGTTACTGGGATTTCTGTATTTCTCATAAGCGTAATGCACCTAAGGCAAAATCTGTAGAGCTGACCAACAAGAGACAGTTTCCTGCAGCTATAGCACAGCTGATGCCCTCGTGCCATCAGTACTACACTTCATGTCAAGCTGAGGAGCTATATGATGAGTCTTATAATACGCCTGTATTTATTTTCAGATGTTCAGAATCCTTGAGTCAGCAAGGTAAAGCCAACTCCTTTATATAATGGTATCTTTCTGTGCTTTTACAGGAATACTCAGAAGAAGGAAACATGAAAAAACAAAACTCAAAAACATTAAATACCACACTCTACTCAGCCCAGACAACAACCTGAGGAGTTTAATCTTTGTCGCACATTTCTGCTCTAGAGACACGTACAAAAGAAATGCTGGCAATCTCACCCCCTACAGTTTCCATGCAGGAAAAGGCTTATGGGGGTGAAATTACAAAAAACTATGGTTGTTTGCCGATGGCAGTTTGCTCACAAGCTTCTTTCTCATGGCAGGCTGCTCTAAGGCAATGCCTGAGTGAAGCCTTACAGGAAAGCAGGTCAGCAGCAGGCAAGCAAAGGGACAATTTCCAATAAAGAATCCCAGCACTCCTCTATGACGACCTCAAAAGCTGAAGGATCTGCCCCCATTTCAATTGCTTAATCAAAATACACAGTCACTGTGAAGGCTGCTGCAGGACTGAGGCTGATCCTTTAGTCTATGAGGTGATGGTGAGCTAGTCACACTTATTCACTCACATGCTTCAGCTTAGCCCTGTGCACAGTGAATAGCCACTTCTTGGGCCTTTGTGGTCTCCAGTGATTTGTAAAGTGCTTTGAGAGCACGTTACATGCAACTACAAATGATTAATCAAGTCTGTTGAGCACTGAAATGGTTCATCATACTAACACATAAAACCCAAGAATTAAATCCTTCCCTAGGGTACACAATGAATTCACTCAGCAGGTCATCCAGAACACAGGTAAACATCCTTTCAGGTGTAGGCTAGAGCATACACTGGACTGAAACTGTAATTCTTACCTGGCGTTTACATCGGTTCTTCAGATTTATAAATGTGAATCTGCAGGCAAGAAGTCCAGAGACAGGTAGCATTTCCCTGTGGGTTTCCACCATCATATTGCTGATGAGCTACATGCTGCTTGCACCATGAACCAGACAGCACTAACCAAAGTCAGATTTGAAAATCACAGAAACAGTCTCTTAATGGATGAAGGATTCAGACAGTCCAGCATCTTGTCTCCAGTGGTGGCCAGTAAGAAATGTTTAGGGACAAACACATGGCAAGAAACAAGACAGAAGGATCTGTACCCCGGCACATAGTCTCCTGGCCATCCGAAGCTTAGTAGCTTCCCGGAAATGAAGATAATCACGTGTATCAGTTACCAATATATGTACTATGTGCACCATTTTTTGAATCATTCATATCACAACATTCTTTGGCAATGGATTCCACAATATAATACTGATGCCCTACAAATTACTCTTGCAGGGGTAGGAGAAGAAACTGCACTTCTATGACAAATTGAACAGAGACTGATAACCAGATACACACAGCCCGCAGATGGACTGTAAGCCAACCAAAAGTTGGTTAAACAACGAATGCATAAGAATGAAATTAATGACAAAAACACATGTTCCGAGATAAAATCTGAGAAAGACAGCAAAGGAATTTTTGAAGTACTGTGCAAGAAAAAGTTATGAAAAGGCAAGATCAACACTGAGAAAGAAACACTTAGCATGACTGTATGAAAAGAACTGATTTTTCAATTATTTTTAATGGAAAGCAAAAACATTGCTCCAAAGTATAGCAACCTGGTTATTTTCTTTGCATTCTACAGGCTAATCTTCAAAAGATGATACTTTTTCACCCTGCTGTTTTTCACAGTGCATGAGATACATGCTTTCTGCATAATTTCCCTGGACTAAACGGTTTAATCTGTGCCCACTCTGTATCTTTTGGCTGGTTCTCTCATTATAATCCTACTCTTGCAAAAAAAGGACAACTGTTATGTAGAGAGCCACTGACAGAAATGGTTTCAAGAGACCAACTAGGTAGCTCCAATTGGTAAATTGAGCTCATAGCAAAAAAAAAAAAAAAAAAGCCTTCAAAATGAAGTAAATGAAAAATGAGATTTTCCACATTTCAAATATTTTCTCCAAGAAAAAAATGGCTGGGGGCTCTTAAAAAAAGAAAGAAAGAAACTTTTACTAATATCCACCACATATGCCAGTAAAAGGATGGAAAAAAGAATCTTTCTTAATGGAAAAGACACTCTATTTTTTCGTTTTCTTGCCCTTCCCATTTTCATTTCCATTTCAACAGAAAAATTAATAATGTCCTTAAAAAGCCCAAACCATAACACTTTAGCTCTTTCGTTAAAAAAAGCTAAAATATTAATTTTTCAAAACAAGTGACCAACAATAATGCTGAAATTCATCTATGCAACTCATGACAAGTCATACTTAGGCAATACCAAAATGAGTATTTACCAGAAATAATTGCAGAGATACCTCTCACCTCTGAAGGTGAGAAGCCTTCAAGCCAAATTGAATCTTCTCACTGCTGGCAACTACTGTCAAGTCAGCCCCCCAAATCATCACAAGCTGGTAGCTCCCAGCATTTGCAGAAGAAGGAACAAGGGAAGGCTATGCCCAGCCCTTCCCCACCGTGAGGTATGCTGTCAAAAGGTTTGAAATAATCTCATACCCATAGCAGGGATGCTCAGGCTGATGCTAGGATGTGGAGGGGACTAGGTTGGCACCCAAATCATCTCCCAAGGAGGACCGACTAAAGACAGGGCAAAAGACAACCTGCAGCAGGAGCCCTGGCACCTAGAGCCCAAAAGCCTTTTCCCCTCTTCTTACAGGTGTGATTGAGACTGAGATTGGAGCATGACTGAAGCTCAAAGGCAGGAAAATTATGGCAACTTCCTTTGTAAACTTGTCCACTTCCCCAAAACATTGCTCATAGCATAATTCAGTGTCTCACAACTCTCAAGAATGTTCTTCCAATTTTTTTCACATCACCATTTACCATCCCTTCTACAAAAAGCACTGCATTCCTCAGTGCTGTCCCAGCTACCACAGCAGCACTCTTGCATGCAGCCTCGAAACCCAACCCACTCACACACCACACTGTTAAGCCACCTCACCAACTCCTGCGCTCACTTCTTCATCTACCCAGGGATCTATACAGAGATGTTCTTACCTCCCACTCGCTGACTCTCCCTTTTTACCAGCCCAAATGTCTCTCCTCTCCACTCTTGACCAATACAGGAATCTGTCCCAAGACAGTGGCCACTTTTTCCACCCCAGCTTGGCTTACCACTGGTGTCTTCTCACTGCCACCAATCAGGGACCTGATTTACCACCCGAATTCCTCACTGCCACGTGTTTCAGAGGAGCCCATAAGCATCCACACTTCACCATCTCTCACCCACAAGGGCCAGCAGTTCATGAATGCAAACCATGAAGCCAGTCTAGAAGGAGTATCATGAATGCTGGCTGGACTGGTGGAGGTGGCTGCTTTCTTCACAGTGAAGAACAACAAGCCCCAGAAACAAAGCCCTAAGAATGAAACCTCAATGTTTACATAATCAGCAAACAGGAGGCTTAGATGGTAATTTCTGAGACAGTAAGGGTGCAACATGGCACACAGCCTCCCACGCTTGTCCACAAAAATGCGACCATCTCAGAATTACTTGATCAAATTACAAGGTTTTGCATAGCTGAACAGACAATGTTTCTGTCTTCAATTGCTCCAGACAGCCCGCAGCAGAGAAACCCAGAGCTGAGACAAACATCAGCTTCACTGTAAGAAATGGGAACACGTCTTCATTTCCTGTCTCCTTGGGCAACTTTTGTCCGTCTCAGTGTGTGGACATCAAAATTATTATTCATAGGAGGAAGGCCAGAAAGTCCACCTAGCAGACACAGGAAAAATGTGCTCCTCACCTACAGGGAGCTCATGCTTTCCCTGCAGGATATACCACCAAATGCAAAGCCATTCCTACAACCTCCAAAGATGCCCACAGCAAATAGTGTGGGCAGGAAATGGCAAGTTACCTTTACCTCAGTGACTCCTTCATGTTATGAACCCCACACAAACTCTTGTTGTCCTCCCAAAAAAATAGGCAGAAGGGTTCCTTTCCGTTCATGCTTGGGCTTTGCACTCTATAAATAGAGATTTGTCTGTTCTCCTCCCGTTCAATTGACTGACCTGAATCCCAGCACCTATGGTCTGCAAAAAGCAGGGTGATTTTGTATATTCTGATGATACCAACCATCAGTACAGGTCCATCATTTCAAAACAGAACTGATCCCTCTGCTCTCCAGTGAGCAGAGTTCAAAACATCCCTTCATGATCAGAATATCCAAGTTCCAAATCCAGAACCTGAAAATGATTTCTGTGCAGACCCAACCAACCTACATTCTTTTTTCAGTATACACGTCTCCCAGGGACACTGAAACAAGTGTACGTAAAGAAGTCCCATCTGCATGTACAAAAACAAATTTTGCCCAATCTTGACTTCTCCTTAGAAACAAAAAAGCACATACATGTCCAAATACGACTTGAAATATTGTAAAAATTTATGTTCTCATGTAACTGACACATAAAACACTGTACTTCAAATAACTTGTTTAATGTGGGTAGCCACATATTTATCTGTTAATCTCTGTGCATTCTGTTAGTCTGTCCTCCACCCCTTTTGTTACTTCTATCATCCTGTCATGTCCTCTTAGCTGTCAAGGGCAGAGCTTCCTTCTCTATTATGTATTAGTACAACGCCCAGCACAGACTTCTCATTATGAACTCCAAGCGCTGCTGTAAAAGAAATAGCAATTAAACCCATGAATAAATAGACAAATTTCTGAAGAGAATGCTCAATTTACATAATGACACAAGTTCACAAAAATGCTGGTTTCATGTCAGTCAGCACTGCAAACTCCAACTCCCTCGAGATCCTCCATATTTTAAAGGGTTTTTTATGGTGCACTAGGACAGAAGTGAGAAGATGACAGCCTAAAGCCAGCTCTTAATCAAATACAGATTTACCTATGGAGCGCAGACCAATGATTAGCGAGTTACATTAGAAAATAGCTGGGGAACCCAAATGAGTCTTGGTGCTAACTAAATCTCTGCTCACCTGAATTTAAAGCAAAATCCTTGAAGAAAAGACTCTTCGGTTAGACATCATTTTTTATTACCGGTATGCGAGACACTCCCTGCTACAAATTCCTGCTTCTCTGGGTGGAGACTGATCACTTCTGAGCCATTTCTTCACTGAGTCTGAACCACCCACATCTACCAGGAAAATTTATTGTGATGAATAGACCTATTAATACCAGCTTCACCCCACCCTATACTGCTTCAGAGTATGGAAACTTGATGGATGTATCTGGTTTTGGTTAGTATGCCATGACTCTCAAGTTTTACAATGGGAAGGCAGAGGAAACAAATTATATATTGTATGTATTGTATTTTGGCACATTGTTTATAAAATAGAAAATTCAACCTATAGAGAGCCAATTTGCAGTCTTTACTTACCAAAACCTGACATCTTTCTTTGCCTTTTTTTCACAAAAATTATTTTCTCTTTCGTTCCTTACCTCCTTGCCAGGAGGAGCCAGGAGCAAACCTTAGGTCCTCCCAAGCTCAGGCACAAACCAATTCCAGAAGGACAACGAGAGGACAGCAGCACACAAGGCTTTGGATGGGCAAAGCTTTCAGGAGCAGTTTTGAATGTGGCACGGACTTGCTTTCACTTTACCTTAAAAAGCTTGGCCATCACTAACATCTATTGATTTCACATATTAAATGCTGATTTAAAAATCAAGATTATCACAACCTGAGGAAAACCCTACACTGGTGTCACTCAGAGGAGACACCTACATAAAGGCAATGGCTTAGATTGCTGTGAGCTATCCTGCAATTACAGATCTCAAGTCACAGAGCAAAGAAAATAAAAGACAGGAATAAAGGAAATAAGACCGGAGTCCAATAGCACTCCCAGCATTTCACCAACAAGGCTTCTGGACAGGCATGTCCAAAGTACAGGACCTTGGGTGGGCTCTGTACAGAAATCCTCTAAAAGTTACTTGTCTGCCTCCAAGCTGCTAGGAAACAAATTTCACTTTTCTATGTTTCCTAGCACTGCAGGAGACTCTTGGAGGCCATCTCCTCAGGGCACCAGGACTTCTTGGCACTGAGTTCCAGAACAGCTTCGTTCTCACCACTACTAGGGTGCCCAGGTCCCACCTATCCCTCCCTACAGAAGCAACTGCCTAACTTCTTCAGCAACTCTTGCTCCTCCAGGTAGGAAGCAGTGAACATCAAACATGGGGAAAGGCAGGAGAAGTGAGCACTGCTCCATACGATACTTCAGAGCCACAGAGAATGGCCAGGACCATGGTGGGGGAGAAGCAGCATTGCAAAGATTCTCCCTTCTCTAGCTCATCTGATAGTGCCATTAGCACAATTGGCTCCCAGCCACCAAAGTGACAAAAAGAGCAACTGGATGGTCGTGAGTAATGACTGAATAAAAATTTAATGCTTGCATAAACAGAACAAAACATCTGGTGGGACGACTGCCACACATCCAGCCACACATACCAACAGCACCAGCACTGCTGCAGTGGGGACAATCTTTCAGCTCAGGCTGGTTCCAATGCAGAGCCTGTAAACAGTTTTGGGCCACTTCTTGGCAGAGCTCTTCAATTTATTTTAGACCACCAGTACTTGCTGGAGGGAAATATTGGGAGGTCCTAGCATCAAGTGATGAAGTAGTCTTCCCTTCCTGACCTCAGTCATTGTATAGTGCTACCACCTGCTGTTACAGAAAATTGCTGTGTGACAGTAAGCAAGTTGACACCTAATTGTTAAATTTGACCAAGTGTTTTAATTAAGGGAAGAGCATCTTTAAAATAAACTCTTAGAAGGCTTTGGCCCACGTTCAGGAAAGCACTTAAGTAGAAGCTTTAGACTGTCCCAATTCAGGAAAGCATGTGCTTAAGTTCTTTCCTGAATACAGATATATTCCTGTCCTGGGGCCTTAAAAATGCACTAAATAATAAAATTTATTATCATTTGACTTCACTGTTTTCTTGTAAGATTTATTTAGCTGCTTCTTTATTAAAAGTCACTTAAATATTGTATCTATTTAACAACACCTACTGCTCTCTGATTGCATTCCAAGAGACAATCCACTAATGTTGTTTCAGTCAAACTAGATTTTCCTCCATTACCATAAAACTGCCTCATTTTCTTGAAAAATATACCAATTAAACCAGCTACTCTGAGGCAGGGTATCTACTGGCCACATAGCACTTGAAATAATTTTGCATGGAGCTGGAGATCTTTTGAGTTCGTTCTCCATCGTATACATAACAGGGATATAACATCAAATTTTATCTAAACCAACACTCGTGCCTGGGGCATTCATTGAACAAAGACATTCAGTCACTACTTCTACAAATATTAATGCACATGTTATTTTACCAGTATAGATATCACGAGTCAAAATAAAAGCCAAATTTCAACAAAAACAGATTCTTTCCTCTCTAGCCAATACACAGAACCTGTGTTTTATATCTCTCGCAAGCTACCTCCTCCAATACCTTCTTGCTGTGAATTTTAGCTTTCCCTGAGAGAAAGCTGACAGTGTTGAGCAGGAGGAGAAGAGAGCGTGCACACAGCATACATACATCCACGTGAAAAACTAGGAGAGGAATTGGGGTGTGCTTTGTCCTGCTTAAGCATTTCTCCTGCATCTCCCAAAATGGGAATCTGAAACTTGGAAAATAAAGCCAGAGGTGTCAAATCCACCAGTACCACCAGAGCACAATGAAGTAGTATGCAATCATTGCGTTCCCACATTTGTTTGGCCTGCAGTTATACTGTATTAGTCCTGCATTGCATGACTTGCATCGATGGCCTGAGCCTTTTTTTCCATCATCCTGTGAAGCATCAGAGATTGACCCCAGCTAGAGAGTCACAGCACCTCTCATGGGGCAAGAGCCTGCAGGGACCCAATGACTGACAGTCAGACACGTGCAAAGATGACACCTACAAAGGCTATGACCAGCAAGGAAATTTTCCTCAAATCAAAGCAGTAAGGAGACTTTGCATGTTAGGTCTCTTCCCCCTGTAACACCCTCTGCCCCACCTCGGAACATCACCTAACAGCTGCTGCACTCTGAAGACCCAAGAAATCGGTGACACTGCTGATCTTTCCTGCTCCCATGCACATCTCCCCCAGCAGCTTGCAGCTGTAGGAACTGATATTTTACTTCTTCACTCTCTATTGTTTTCAAGGGCAGCTGGCAGGATTCCTGTGACCTGTGAGACATGGGGGAAAACTCTGCAGGATTTCTGTGGAGTTCACTGGACAAAAAGCCTACAACTTAAATGTCTGCAATGACCCTGAGGGTCCTTATCAGTCCTAACAGTAATTTTCATTTCTTGCTCAGATTTGGGCTTTTTGCGACTGCTAATGAAATTAACAACTTTCATACCTTGGCTTACTACCTCTGCACTCTATGCACACAAAGAAACACCCAAACAATGAAAAAACAGGACATTTAAGTGTATTCGCATAATCTGCACAATAACAAAAAAAAAAAAAGCCAGTTTTCAAAGGCTGGAAAAAAATCTGCAAGATGAATTGACCTCTAGCTACATAGAGAAGCAGGTGAAAATACAGGCTTCCCAACTGTGAACAGCAGTTACCTAATTAAGTGAACACCACGTGACAACATGCGCTTAATTTGTTCAGGTGGCAAGGTTAACAAAATAAGCTCAGGGAATGAATGCAGCACAGCAAAATCACTTAGAAGTTAAGTAAAAGCTGGTCAAAATGAATCATTCATCTCAGTCAAATAAAGGAAAGTCTTCTTGCTTTAAACTTGATTGCAATTGGTTTCCCCTCACCTTCCAAAAAAGTATTTAAAACAGAAAATGGTGTTTATGGTGCAAGCTAAGCCACAACCATTTTATTCATCTGTTGTTTCACTTTTTCCTTAAGGCCTGCACTTAAAGACAACTCCAAGCAGCCTACTCTCAGCAGCCTTTTAACACACACTGCTTTTAACAAGAAAGAATAAAGAACCTTATGAGCAGGTTACCAAGGAGAGGACCTTGCAAGAAAACCAGAACAGTATCATTTCCTCAGACTTCCCTCCTGGGCAAAGCCAGGCAGAGCCGGCTGCTCCTGCAGCCGCCTAGGGAGCTCAACGGGACACCACCTGGGAATGCACAAGGAAGCTCACAGAGAAGACAACTTTTAGGACAGAGAGCATGCCTATTTTCTCAGCTCCATTGGTTGGTCTAATAAAGATGGCAAACCTGCTGCCCCTGCAAGCCTTGACTCTTCTACGCAGCTCTGTTTTCACAGCAATGAGGCACTGTTACCAGTGTTTACACAGGTCTGAATCATGCAAACTAGGAAAGATGGAATAAGAGGTAAAATAATCAAAAGCTGCATCAGCAAGACCTGCAGTTTCATCCAGCTGAAAATATTATTTTTAGAAAACTGGAATCTCTTAGGCACCATGCTTCAAATTCACCTGCCTGGGCAGGCAAGAGCCAGGACCTGCACACATACCTGTCTCTCTATCCCCAGTGCCTCCTCCACGCCCAATAAGTCAGACATGTGTAGCCAGCCCAGGTGATCACTGGACAAGACCTACCCATGATCAACTTCAACATTTGCTCTGACACTGGTGGAGGTCTTTCAAATTTTGCTTGCCATTGTATCCAACAGTTTACAGGGAAGTTGAGGTGGTGAGGGTGCTCAGGGTGGCTCCCCAGTTGTGCTTCACATTAATTTCAGCCTCAGACAACCAAGGCAGCTTTCATGGCCCATTTGCCTCAAAAAGCACTCTGATGTTTTTTTCTCAAGTACAGCTTGGGTTTATTCAACCAGAAAGAGCACAAATAGCGACGTGTGCCCTTCGTGCCACATATGGCAACAGGCAAATACTCTGCAATCCAGCCAAAGATGGTTTGAATTGCTGGATAATTGACTTAAAACCTTGAACTAAATCTGGGTTGGCAGATCACATGTGATTCTGCTGAGGATTCCCCTCCTCTTCCCCCACCTTTCTTCTCTGCATCCCAGTTAGCCTAAACACACTCACGTGACTCGGGGACCTCTAGCTCCAGCAGAGGATCAGGCAAATCAATTGACTCTGCTACAACAGCTCCTACACTGAGTGTGCGGCAAGTCCACTAAGACAGCAACAATGTGAATCCCACTACGAGACTGTGGCAGAGCACAGGTAAGGTTTTTTTTCATTCAAGAACAAGCTCTTGTCGGCATGAATTTCCAAAGTGACTCTCGGAGCTTTATCTTTGGGAACTGATACTGACCTCAGGCAACTTCCCACAAACAGAAATGAGGTGGTGCAAAAAACCAAATGATGTGGATTCTATGAATCCCAGGAAAGCGACAGAGCATCTCCTTCAGGTCATTATAATCCCTAACCTGGTTTGGTTTTGTTTGCACTCACTAAGCAGAAGTTTTGCTGTTCCTACTCCTCAAACAGCATCAGTGAAATCTACAGGACTCTGCATTCTACAGCCTTCTCTCCAGGTAACTGCTGCCTCTGGCACTGTTTGATATCAAAGACTTCAAGGTTTCTTAGTAGTCTTTCATATTCTTCTGTAGCTTCGTAGAATTTTAGAGAAGTTTACTAATTTAAAAATAATGTATTGTTTAATCACTATATCTCTCTTTTTAAAATTGCTAAGAGGACCTGTAGTACAAAACCAGGTTTTCTTCCATCTCAAACAGGTACAGTCTAAAGCCAAGAATATATATGTTGCTAGCTAGAAAATAAAGTGCCCTTGATTCCTAACTTTATTTTGGACAGTCAACTCCAAGTTATTAAAAGCCAAATTCAGTAGTGAGAAAATATATATAGCTTTAGCTACTTTCTGTGGGTTTAAAGTAGTATTTGCTTTATGAGTAAGAGATTCAATAGTGCATATATTTACATAAAAATAGTTCTGACATTTAAGTTAACTTCTTGCCAAGCTGGTGCAAAAATGGAAATGTAAAAAGCATAAGCACAGAAATAAGCCCCTATGCTCTAAATCTGCTATTTACAAGTAATTTTTTTTTAATTGGCAGTAAGACCCGAACAGTATGTTTTATAGAACTAGACCTAGCAACTCTGAGTCAATTTAGTGTTTACGGAAAGTGCCAGACTGGCAGTTCAAGAATTAAACTATCCATGCCAGCATATAGTTGAGTAGGGGTAGCAGCAAGGAGAGTTTCCAAAGCCTGGCCTGCTGATGAGCCCTGGTCATATTCTGCAGACATGACAAAATTCACGATAGCACAGTCCGGTCTGCAGTAATGCAAATGCTGAGTTCTCTCTCAAGCCCCAAGAGGCTTCTGAAGAGGCTGCCACCACTGCATGTCACGGGAGAGTGTGGAGTGCCCCAGATGGCTATGAAATGTCTAAAACTTTCAAATTGGTAGTGTTCAAAATAAAAAAATCTATCCAGAGAAGATTTAAATATTACAAAGCAGATGTAGATTTGCAGAAGGCCGTAACCTGCCACTCTGGGTGCTTTTAAGCCCCCGGGACAGGACGAGGAGGGGCTGAGAGAGCTGGGGTTGTTTAGCCTGGAGAAGAGGAGGCTGAGGAGAGACCTCATTGCTTTCTACAACTACCTGAAAGGAGGTTGTGGAGAGGAGGGAGCTGGTCTCTTCTCCCAAGTGACAGGGGGCAGGACAAGGGGGAATGCCCTCAAGCTCCGCTAGGGGAGGTTCAGGCTTGACATCAGGAAAAAAATTTTGACAGAAAGGGTCACTGGGCACTGGAACAGGCTTCCCAGGGTGGTGGTTGAATCACCTTCCCTGGAGGTGTTTAAAGGACATGTGGATGAGGTGCTGAGGTGTGTGGTTTAGTGATTGATAGGAATGATTGGACTCGATGATCCTGTGGGTCTTTTCCAACCTTGCGATTCTGTGATTCTGTGAGTGCTGGAGAACCAGGAGCTCATGGAAAGCTGCCTTGCAAACTGCAGATACCAAAGCAAATGACAGAGGAGTCTGGCCTTCTGTCTCAGCTACATAACTTCCCAGCAATACGCCTGCAACTGAGCTGGCCATGGACCTGTCAGGCCATATCGCCTGAAAAAAGGCCTTCATAGGTATGACCACAGCTAAGTGTTGAAAGTGAACTTTGTATAGAGCATGCAGACCTTGTTAATGCAGCCATCCTCAATGCATAATGCACATACAAGTGTTTGCACTGGAGGATTCCATAGTAGCAACCCCTTCAATGATGAATCATATTTGGTGATGTATAATTCCATCTCATCCACTCTCCAGTACCTTCCACCTGACCTATCTAGCTCCTTCAAACTTTCTCTTTTCTCAAAGCCTTGGAGGAAAAAGAAATGTTTTTAACACTCAGGATAAACAATGCACAATACAACATTAAGCACATTACTTAACTGCAATGTGGCAAGCCATAGGAGCCCTCCACTAGATTTGGAGATGACCACACAGCAGTCACTGAATAATTGCTGCAATGGACAGAGGAGGCTGGAAGCTGTCTTTCCTACTACAGTAACTAAGACCATTCTTTGCTTCTTTTTTTTATTTCCCCAGAGCAATTACTCAGCTCAGAGATGTCAAAATATATAACAGGGCCACAAGACAAATTACAGTGTAAGTGCTGCTGCTTTGCCAATGACCTAGCAGGCTTGGCCCAAAGTTTCTGTTTGAAGCTTCATGTCTCCTGTTAAGTATTGCAGTACTTCTAAGGACTTTTTAATAAAGAAGAAGTGACAGGCAAACCTACGTGCCTGGATCCTTCACATATATAAACAAATAACCACAAAGCCCAAATGACCAAATTGATGACATAATGGTATGAAAAAGAGCAATAAAAAATTACGTACAAAAGACTCAGTAAGCCTTTGGTCCCCAATTCAGGTCCTTTTGCAGACGTTCATGACAAACGGCTCACAGGTACTTAATACTCAGCTGTCTCAGCTAAACAGTCTGGCAATTAGAAAGCCATCTGTACTTTCTACTTACCCTACAGCATCATAAATAGATGAAAATATATAAACAGAAACAATTAATCAGAGCTGAGGATAGTCTTGATCCTTACCGCAGCCTCAT
This sequence comes from Clamator glandarius, assembly GCA_033459285.1. NCBI lineage: Eukaryota > Metazoa > Chordata > Aves > Cuculiformes > Cuculidae > Clamator > Clamator glandarius. Next base: position 985,360 of record JAUNZM010000136.1, read on the forward strand.
ATGTTACGTATTTCTTCTGCTGTGATCTCACTAGCAATGTATCACTGTTTTTAACCACTGTGAGCACTGATTCTATGTTCAGCAGCTGTGTTTGTTTACAGGACTAAAAATTAGCACAGGACAAATGGACTTCATCCAACTGAAATTTTTTGGGGCATTTTCCACTGCACTTTACAATATATTGGTCCTTGTAGTCCAATTATGTGTTTGCCACTGGTGCTGGCCAAAGAGAATGCATAAGCATAGATGATGCTCACTAATACTGCATGGAGATGCTTTTTATTTCTCAAAATGTGGGCTCCCCAATTACTAAACATTGTTCAGCCACTTGTAGTCAGGGAAGTCCACTACGGTATTGTCCATAGTTTTTTCACTAGGAATGTAAAGAATGTCGCCATAATCCATCCTGCACTTTGCACTCTGCCAGTTCAGCAAAAGTGATTAAATGCAATTATATTTTACACTTAAAGGGACCTGGCAGTGCCCTTCAATCTTGTAACCAAGCTCTCAAAGCCAATTCCAAAAGTCTGTAAACCAAATTCAGACAAGTCAGCCCTAAAATCATTTTCCATTTCAATATCCATATGTTTTTTTTCACAGACAGTTATTTAAAAACAAACAGAAGAGCAGTCCTGTGCCCCTATGTACTTTTTATCTCCTTGACCATTTCCTTAGCACAGAGTTGGGAGGTGCTTTGTTTTTACTCCATCCCATTTCAGAATAAACAATTGAAGAGGAGTTACTGATTTCACTAGGACATGTCAGCAAACACTCCTGACCTAGTTCTCACACACCTGAAGGTAAACACAATTTTATGTTTGCCCTACTAATTTGGAATATTTTTGTAAGCAACCCCTATTTATGCTAAAACTCACACAACAGCTAAACACAGCATGCATTAAGTTGTAGTTCACAAACTGGTTTTGCCTTCCACACCGCTAAAAATACTCCAGTTCCATCTTATAAATCATATTATACAGACACTACCAAACAGCCTCCTGGACAGCTACCAAATCCTAGTATTCAAACAGCTTCTCCATGCAAACACCCACAACTGTTAATTCACCAGTAAACCCTGACCAGGCACCTCTCTGGATGGAGCAAAGTTAAAAGCGCCATGCCACTTCTTGAAATATATGTTTTCTTGGGGACCAAAAAAGCCCATTTTCAGGAACATTTACAGGGTACTGAGTTTATAAGGGGATGTTTCTCATTATTTTTAACTATTTCATGCAACAAAGTCCGTATTTCTCTGATAATGTCAATTAATAGCAATGATGATGTTCTGACATCACAAGATGAATGAAGAACTCTGTCACAGTAATGTCTTGCACTCTGCCATGTAGTTATGTTATTTTGGAGCAGGGTGTTGGAAAACTTAGTATAATCATTAGCTGAGCACTGAATGTTTTGATTGTCAGACAGGTTGTATATGATGCAAATATATGACTCAGAAATGATTTCACATAAACATTTTAGTAACAGTAATCTGACTCATAACCTCCAACACAGAAAATAACAAGCTGCACAAAACATCTGTGCACTCCAAGCTACGCCAACTTGTAGCAACCTTCACAAGTCTCGCAGCACAGAGAAACCAGAGGAACCCTGGAGGACCCTAGGACCAGAAGCAGAGAGGTGCAGAAATTTACCTTCCCAAAGTGTCAAAGCAGGAGTGGAAAAAGCTTGCATTCCCACCAGAGATCTCTCTCAAAAGAGCTATGATACGTTTATGCCATCTTATTTTCTTTATGGTGGGCATTACTTGGTTTAGGTCTACATTTAACAAGGATAAGACAGGAGGGAAGGCTTGTTGTTATCCCACCCTGAAGCTTTGCCACGTTAAGTAAGACAAAATGCTCGATTCTTCTTCTATTTATTTTCTCATGCATTAGCAGATGGACAGCCTCTTTCACGGCCCCTTTCTGAAGACGAATGTGCAGTCTTGAGTGACAGGGAGGATTTACCGTCTGTTATTTCAGAGGAGGTTTGCCATGTTTATTCTGGAAAGTGCCATGAATTAATGAACTATCTCTTCAAGCCTCAGTGAGCCAGAGCTGCCAGCTCCCTGGCTGCCAGAAGCAATAGACTGTTTTGGGACCCCATAAAGTTGTTATGAGAGACTAGTGATAGCAAAAGTATCAGGCAGACCCAATCCCAATAGCTACTGAAACATAAAGAAGTCATTATACCGACTTCAGCTACAGCACTGATTTTTTTTTTTTTCAGAGTTTCTCAACGAAACTATCAGTTAACTCAGAATACTATTAGCTCCCTTGCAGTCTGGACAGTACCAGTATCATGGTCATTACCAAAAGTCAACCAAACTTTTACGAGGCTCTCCAGTAGTTTCAAGTGAAAAATGTGCTAGCCTGTGACTGCTTTCATTTTTATTGTTCAGGTCCTCATGGATATCAACTTATGCCCACACAGAAGAGCTGCACTTCAGCACACACATAAAACCACAGCCTGCCTGCATGCTCACACTACCACCCGCTGCACCCAGGTGTCTCCTATGCTGTTGGGTGAGAGACCCAAAAGGATGAGCTGCTGTCTTGCACAAGCAATCACCTAGAGCAAACAGTACATGCCATATACAAATGGATGTCTCATGAACACTCACATTCAGGTAGCACCCATAGAGTTCAGAGGTGTTACCCAGGTCGAGCTGTTTGCAAGCATGTTGAAGAAGCCGTGTCCCTAACAGAGCATGGTTGTAGAATATACAGATTGTGCAACACGGATGAGTAAGGTTCACAGATGGAAGAACTAAAGCCTAAGTCAAGTGGGAACTTGTGGTCTCCAGCTGACCACTGCTGCAACCTAAAGAAGGATGGGTTTCATCAAATAAGACCCTACTGTTCCACTGACTCCATGAGCCACCTGGGCACCTGCCAGGACTGTAACATGGTTTTGTGGTTAAATCACAAAAGTAGAAGCAAGAATTTCAGGGACCTCATAACAGCCCTCATCCAGCCATGCCCTCCAAACCTCAGCTTAGCCATTTGGGAAATGAGTATAGTAGCAAGTTACATTTGTCAGAGCACATTTTGTGACCCTGGACAAGAGACAGAACAGTACCCTTACGTTGTTTAGTAAGTAATGCTCATTATATGGTCCTGCTGAACAGAATAATTTTGGACAGTACAGCTGCTACTATCATTAAATTGCAAAAACTACTACATGCAAGAGACAAGACACAGACATCTCAAAGTGCAAATTTCTCTTGTGGTATGCTAAAGAAACATATTTTCTCTCCAGCTATCTTTTATAGTATAGTAAGGTGGAACTTGCTTAAATATGAGAATTTTTTTACATCTCCATTTTTTCTTTGCTCCCTTCCCCCTCTCCCCCCTGCGTTTTTTTTCTTTGTGGCTTTAAAAAAAAAAATTGAAAGGGCAAGCCAAGAGATTCACAATCAACAAAGTCTGCAGAACATACAGTGAATTTTGGCAGGACATGCATGTTTATCCTTTTCATATGCTGTTTAAATTATTTTTATAAACAAGTCATTATCTTGCATAGCCACTGCTTGGTCTCTTTCATGTTGAATACGTTTGATGTTACAATAATTAAGCAAAAGGGTCTGCATACTTTAAATGCGGTCTCAGGATGATGGTTTGTGGGCAAGCAAGACTCCTGCTTTTCTAAAATGAAGGGTTTCTTCTCCAAGCTTCGTTGTTTAAGCCGAACACCTGGATTCTGTATTTGCAGACCAACTCTTTTGGTAGATTTTCTAACTGTCACAGTAGGCTTAAACTTTACAACTATGCTCCTACTGTTTTGCACCAAAGTTGTGCAAAGTCTAGATGCGCACTTCAGTGAGAAAAACAGATTTAATAACCAGGACTACTACCAAAGCAATACCATCAGTGCATCATAAAGTTGATAGTTAAAAATAAGCATACATCTTCTTTCATGTATGTAACCAGGACTCAGGATTTTCTAATTCCTTTGATATTTCAGAAGCCCAACTTTGTATCTCTCTGCTCAGCATCCCTTGCTGACCACTAGAAAGATGCCAGTGCCAGTTTTCATCCATAAAGCTCCACAGGCTTGCAAGGACTGAGCGCACAACAGTGACTGTATATGACTCCTCTGCGTAGCGGGACTCTGCATCTGACCCTGATAAGGCAAGAAAGGGTCTTCTCCAGAGCTGTGGAGAAGCCTCCCATTGCTTGCATGCAAATGTGTTGAGGAGCTGGGCCTGGCATCATGAAAACAACACAGGTATATTAAAAGCTTATAAGGCCTCTTCACACACTAAGAAGTGTACTTATCATGGCAGAGCTGGATCATGCCATCATGCCAGTGTGGGCATAAGAAAAGAACAAACATGAATGGAAAGCTTATGCTAGGTGACAAAGAAAATGCCTCCTCCTTTTTTCCTGCAGAGCTTCTGATGATTAAAGACTGCCGCTTTGACCTGTGTTCATCTGGATTCAGCCAGAGAGAGCTTGGCCCTCTGCAACATAAGGAACTAAAGCTCCAACCAATTCTTTGTTCCCTGATAAAGAGCCTTATTCCAAATACTTCCAATGGAGTTTGAAAAATACACTAGTTAGGCTGCAGTAAGTGTTCATGTCCAATTATCTTTCATTGCAGAGTTTACAAAGCCAGAGGCAAACAAGTCTTTTGTGTCCTGTACGTGCCTGTTACCGTTAAACATTTTTTCCAGATCATTTGGATGCTCTTTTAGCTTGTAGGAGAACTAGGATGGATTGCTTACAACTTTTCTCTCCTGGATTTCTCTCTCAAGTGGTCTGGAAAGCCTAGGAGACACAAGGATACAAAAAAGCACCTCTATTTCACGCCGAAACTACAGACCCCTTCCAGCCTCTGACACCTCTTGGCTTACAAGTGAAACTACCACAACTTTTCTACAACCTCTAATCAGTTCTCAGTTTTGAAATGTTCCTTGTTGCCTGGTATTCAGCTAAGCTCCTGTGCTTCAATACACATTATGTCACCTCTTAGCCCTTGTACAAATAGAGTGTCCAATACCTTGATTGTATGCACCACATGAATGCGATACACTAAAAGATATCTGCACCTGCATATGATAGTGCAACTCACTATGAACATTTGTCTGCAGGCTTTAAATATAGCATATTTTACAACCTGCACTTGATAGTAGAAATTGTGGCTCTGCATTTGCCATTGCTAAGATTTTAGATTGATCAAATAGATCTTACTTGTAAGTGGGCTTCAAACAGCTGATTCATACATCTTTCACAGTGCAAGTGACCATTAAAATACATGGAATAACACATCTTTGGAATACTGTTTGAAAAACACTTTTGTATTTAGTATTGGGAAATTTGACTTCTTTAGAACAAGTGTTAACACTGTCTTGATTAATTTGTAAAGCTATTCAAGCCATGAAGTACATCTGCACGCTGAGTATATTTCAAATACTGTGCTTCTGTTTTCATTTTCAAAATGTTTTTATTTATACACTAATATTTGACCTATGAATATTCCAAGTTTATATGGAGCCAGCTGTTCTAAATTCTGGTTATACTGAGCATTTGTGCAAAACATCAGGTGATATCATTGGATATTTTTAAGGGGAAAGTTCATAGGAAAGCAGTTATGTATTCTTGCGATTAACACCACATTGGATCAAAACAGTCATGTCTAGCTCTCTGAAAATACAGCTACTGTTTTAGTTAGCAGAACACTTCGGCTCTGTCTACATTATCCTTTTTTGCCAAAAATTCCCACTGTTGCTACCACTGAGTCAATTCTGTCATTGTGCTATGATGAACACTGCAACATAAAATGAAAAGAGCTGCAGGCAGCGCTGTCAAAATCTTTGTGCCCTTAACAACAAACCAAAAAATACCTCATGCCATCACCAAAAAATAAAAACCCCAAGCCAAACAAACAAAAACCCACAACAAAAATCTACCCAACCCTGCAAGGCTTTTTCTTAGCCCAAGAAACTAAGTAACTGGAAGTTCAGGAAATACTGGACCCAATTCATAGCAGGTTTTAAGAATCCAAGTCTAGTACAATGTATTAAACACCCCTGCAATATCACAGGGGCTCAGTTTCTTTAATTACGCTTTTGTCTTCTGCAAGAGCCCTGTGGGAGCTGCAGCACCATGCCCTTCCCAAAGCCTCGGGAACCTCCTCCAGGTGCAAAGCGTGGGGCTCCAGGGCTCCTCAAGAAAGTGGGCACCTTTACAGGGTGCTGATGCAGGTCACCGCTGCTGCAAGTGCTGCAGCCACACAGCAAGCAGCAGGAGGCACCACTCCTCCTCCTCCTCTGCCAGCCATGACTGAAAAAAAAAAAAAAAAAGTGGAAATTAAAATGCACAGAAGGGTTTTTGCACACATCCCCTTGTCCTTGGCATATCACGGCTGGAGAACCCCAGTTCCAAACTTCCTCCTCACACTTAGAATCACAGGTGGTTTGGGCTGGAAGGGACTTTCAGAAACCATCCAATACAACCCCCTGCTATGGGCAGGTACATTGTTCAGTAGATCAGGTTACTCAAAGCCCCATCTAACCTGACACTGAGTGCTTCCAAGAATGGGACATTCACAGCTGCTCTGGGCAGCCTGTTCCAGTGTCTCACCATTCTCATTGTAAAAGAATTTCTTCCTTATATCCAATGTAAACCTACCTTCTTTCAGCTTAAAACCGTTGCCCCATCAAACAGGGAACCTGGGTGTGACCCAACACCAGCCTCCAAGAATCAGGTGCATGGAAGACTTTCTGGTCCTTAACCTCAGACTTCCAGGCTCTAGGGCCTGACGCTTGCTAAAGCAAATGGGAATCTCTCAATCATGAGGCAATTTTCCATTCAGGCAATACTGTTTGCTCTTCGTTTCACACTGCTATATAAATGGTAATATGGAAATGCTAAATCATTTGTAGGTGGACTGTACTTAACAGGACTACTAGGATACAGCAGAAGCACATGATGGGACTGTTCTCATTCCAAGTAACTCGTACCTTCCTCTAACCCTCCCACAAGTTAGCAATGAGGCAAGATAACTTAAAAAGAATCATGCTTCCATGGCATGGAGAGTCTAGACACCACTTTCCTTCCTCCTAAATCACAAACATCACTTAAAAGTTTATATTTAAAACTATGAGAGTGTGTCACTTCCACAATGTATCAGATGAGACCTGGCAAGGACCCAGAGCTCCTCAGCAGAGGTACAAGCCTGTGGCAAAAAGTCCTTGCAGAAGCACAGCACAAGACATCCACAACAGAGTTGCCCAAGTGATTTTCTGTCAAAGTCATGTTTAGTTGGAAGAAAATTTCCAAAAGAAAACCTTTTTATAAGAAGTGGGTTAGCTTCCTCTTTGTTGGAGGAAAAGAACTACGAAGTGCTGCTTTTATTTTTACCAAAATAACCCAAACAAACCAACCCCACACCTGGGTTTGTATGTAGTTCAACATGTAACTTTTCAGTTACTTACACATACAAAATTTTACACTAATCAGTCAAAACTGCTTTGGCAAGTCTGACCTTTTCCAATTACAATCACTTTCTATTGTTGTAAGTAAGACTTCAACATTTCACCTGTATTTCAGAGTTCAAATTTTCAAGCTCTGACTAGCTTTCACAAGACGGAGAAGAGGCCTGCTAATACCACATGGTCTGGTTCAGTAGCTTAGTCCAGATGACACTTAGACCTGGATAAGCTGCCTACACAAAAGTGACCTTCCACTCATTTCAGCCGTGCAGGTTTTGAACAACAGCTTCTCCGGGAGCCACAAATTCCAGGGATCCTAGCCAAGCGAAGAAGGATGACTGCAGTCCCTCAAATTCAGAGTCCACAGGAGCTGAGGACTTCTAAAAGACCATTCTCCCTTTCTTTAATCATGTCCTGAGGCAGCTGCACATTAGCAGGCAGCCTGCAGGCGATAACTGCTTGAAGGAGATGACATAAACGAGGACCTTGAGCTGCATCAGTTGAAAACCAAATGTAAGGCTGCTCTTTAACGCTTGGGATCTGTCTTGGCACTGAAGCGCAGTATACAAGGCTTAGCAGAAGTCAGTACACTCATTTACATCAACAGCTTCATGATTTCTAGTACTGGCCTGCTCTGGAAACACATGGAAGATGCTGCTTGCATGCCAAGAGCGCGAGGCTGTACACAGCCAGCTGGCAGCACAGCCAGATCCACAGTATCACACACTCCAGTTATTCCCTGTGAGAAGATGTCTTGACCTTTACAGCATGTAGCCAAGAGTATAAACAGATGGGATAACAGTATGAATGGTATGGTCCTGTCAATATAATCATGCAACCTCCCTGAAACATCTTGGTTGCCTAATTTCATATCCCCTAACAGCAAGCTTGATACCAGGAAAGAGACAGGTGGGCTGATCGAATCCTTCAGATGAAAAAATTCACCTGCTTTAGAAGTGTACATGAGGTTGCCAAAGCACCGCTTCCCTCCTGTGAAAACCCACACAGAGCAAAGGCACATGCATTGCTTGCACCTAAATGCTTGCCATGCATTTGAGCATGATCATTCCTAGAGGGAAATCTGGTAGGTGACAGCTGCCAAAAAGATTAAAAGCCTGTTTGGAAGACATCACATCCATAAGTTGCAGCTTTACAGGCACGGGGAGAGAGAGTATTTGCACAGAGAACCCTACACTGACCTCTGGACGGCTCCCTTGCACTGACAGGGAGCACTTTTGCCCCAGCAGATATTTGCAAAGTCTTGCAGGGAAGACAGGGATTGCCTGGGGTTTTGGGATTCAAAGATAAAAGAGGCTTTTCACCATGGTCCCAGCTCAAATCACATGGAAGAGCTTGAGGGCTGCCTGCAGGACTGCCTGGCAAACAGCTGGGTTTCCTCTCATTCTTTTGCTTTAAGCCCTCCCAAAAGATATGTCTTGTGACAAAGAGGAAAACCCTCTCTCCAAAAGCAGAGAGATACAGGGAATCCATGCTGTCAGTCTGCTACAAAAAGGCACCGTGCTGTGAATAACCAGCCACCCCACCCCAAAACCACACTTCTTACCGTCCTTATCCCTGGAGGGTTTGATGGGGTCAGACCTTTCCTGCACGGCTATCCAGCTGTCAACAGCTCCAGATTTGGGTCCCAACAGAAACTCGCAAAGACTGTCAATGGATTCCATCATTTTTCCTGGGTTTTTTTCCCTTGCTGCTGATGCCAAGACAAGGCATGGGTGAGGACTAGATAAGCTTCTTCCCCATTTTGACACAGGACTGATTCACAGCACCTTTTGTTATATCATGAACAATTCTGGCCACAGGTGAAGTAGCAAAGTCTTCCAGAGTCTCATTTCTGCTGCTACACATCGCCCACACTAATTTCTAAAGACATCAGCCAGTGCAATAAGGGGTGGAGAGAAGCTGCCCTTCAACATCAGTACTGATGAGCCTGAGGAGACCAGTGAGAACTTCCGATCTGCCACAGCCCCTAGCCCTAGCCGCCAATTTGGTCTGAATAGTGGCTCTTCTCTCCTCTTCCTGGACTGGGGAGAAGGGGTTTGTTGTGAGAAACTCTATATATATCTTGCTGAAACAGCCATGGCAGCAAAATACAGGGATGCTTGTCTGTATTCTGCAGTCAGTCCAGCATCACTGCCTCAGCGAAGGATTCCCATACTGACTCTGGCTTGTTTTGTAAGGAGAAAGAGGAGATAACCCTATCTGGTGCCATGAGGAACATACGTTAGTCAAATAGGAAATGTTAATAGATGTTATTTTCCACAACAGTGCCTTGTCAGGACATGCCATTGCTACATTTACAGCAAGGAGGGTCCCAAAGAGGAACTGAACAGTTTCATGAGGACACCTGTTGGCCCACAACACCCTCCCCAGCACCACAACCCTGCTCTACAGCCATTCCCTTGCCACAGAAGTTTGGTATCTTGCTTGGCCTGATAAATCCCAAATAGAGAGATCTCTCAGGAGAAAGCCATCCCAATGTTACGGAAAAAAAAGCCAGCGGGGAAAAAACCAGCTTGGTTGAACAGAGAGATCTTGAGTGATATCAAGAAGAAGAGAAATGTTTATGGGCTCTGGAAGAGGGGACAGGCCTCTTGGGTGGACTACAGGAGGGAAGTGAGATTGTGTAGAGAAAAAATCAGAAGGGCAAAGGCTCAACTAGATATCAGATTGGCAAAGTCTGTGAAAGATAACAAAAAATCTTTCTATAAATATATAAATAATAAAAGGAGGACTAGGGAGACCATACAGTCCCTATTGGATGCAGAAGGAACAACAGTGACAGGGGATGAGGAAAAGGCTGAGGTACTTAATGCCTTCTTTGCCTCAGTCTTTAATTGTAAAGAAAGTTGTTCCCTCTGTGTACAAACCCAGGAGCTAGAGGAGCAAAATGAGGCTCCCATGGTCCAAGAGGAGGTGGTCAGAGCCTTGCTAGCCCAACTAGATACCCACAAGTCTATGGGGCCAGAGGGGATTCACCCAAGTGTATTGAAGGAGCTGGCAGATGTGCTGGCCAAACCCCTTTCCATCATCTTCCAACAGTCCTGAAAGACTGGGGAAGTTCCACTGGACTGGAGGCTGGCTGATGTTGTGCCCATCTACAAGAAGGGTCGCAGGGAGGATCCAGGGAACCTCAGGCCTGTCAGTCCGACCCCAGTGCCAGGGAAAGTCATGGAACAGGTGACCTTGAGTGCTATCATGAAGCACATGCAAGAGAACCGGGTGATCAGGCCCAGTCAACACAGGTGGAAAACTGGTTGGATGGCCGGGCACAGAGAGTGGTGGTAAATGGTGTTAAATCCAGCTGGAGGCCAGTTACAAGTGGGGTTCCCCAGGGCTCAGTCCTGGGTCCAGCCCTGTTCAATGTCTTTATCAATGACCTGGATGAAGGCATCAAGTGTACCCTTAGCAAGTTTGCAGACGACACTAAGCTGGGTGGAAGTGTGGATCTGGTGGAGGGTAGGGAGGCTCCAAAGGGATCTGAACCGGCTGGACTGCTGGGCTGAGTCCAATGGCAAGAGATTTAACACGGCCAAATGCCGGGTCCTGCACTTGGGGCACAACAACCCTGTGCAGAGCTGCAGACTAGGAGAAGGCTGTCTAGAAAGCTGCCTGGAGGAGAGGGACCTGGGGGTGTTGGTTGACAGCGACTGAACATGAGCCAGCAGTGTGCCCAGGTGGCCAAGAAGGTCAATGGCATCCCGGCTTGCATCAGAAACAGCGTGACCAGCAGGTCCAGAGAAGTTATTCTCCCTCTGTACTCGGCACTGGTGAGACCGCACCTTGAATCCTGTGTTCAGTTCTGGGCCCCCCACCACAACAAGGATGTTGAGGCTCTGGAGCGTGTCCAGAGAAGAGCAACAAAGCTGGTGAAGGGGCTGGAGAACAGGCCTTATGAGGAGCGGCTGAGAGAGCTGGGGTTGTTTAGCCTGGAGAAGAGAAGGAGACCTCATTGCTCTCTATAACTACCTGAGGGGAGGTTGTAGAGAGGAGGGTGCTGGCCTCTTCTACCAAGTGACAGGGGACAGGATGAGAGGGAATGGCCTCAAGCTCAGCCAGGGGAGGTTTAGGCTGGACATTAGGAAAAAATTTTTCACCGAAAGGGTCATTGGGCACTGGCAGAAGCTGCCCAGGGAGGTGGTTGATTCACCTTCCCGGGAGGTGTTTAAGGCATGGATGGACAAGGTGCTGAGGGGCATGGTTTAGTGTTTGATAGGAATGGTTGGAATCGATGATCCGGTGGGTCTCTTCCAACCTGGTTATTCTATGATTCTATGAAACCCCAGAAGTATCCCTCTTTGAAAAATAGCCAGACTTCCTATTTGGAAAAGAAACAGGCACTTTTTGAGTGCCTCATCCTAGTGAAAATGCCTGAAATAAACACTTTTAGGGTCATCTTCTCAAAATAGGGACCAGGTTTTCCAAGGGCAGTTGATATGTTTTTGACAAATTATTCTTTTTTATCTAACCTGATAAATTAAATTTATTATCTAAATGATCTGAACTGGTTTAGCTCTTAAATCTGTGTTTTAACTTGCAATGGAAACAAATACTTATTTCTACTCCCTGATAGTGCTCTCCAAGTGCTTTATAAAACAAAGTGCTAGGCATCTTCTAGAAACCCTGGACACCAGAATTTCCTCTATAGACAACTCCTTAGCCCCTCTGGGTATTAACACCCACATATTACAAGTCCATACTATTATGTAGGCATCACTAGGTAGGCAAGATAAATCCCATACTCTACACTTTGAAGACTGATGTTTCTTGTCCTCCCTGTATGACAGCAACTCCCTGTCTCTGGAGAACCTACACACCTCTGTGCTTCCCTATTTTCACTTTTATTTAAAAAAAAATAATAATAACTGGCTCCCTGGACATCACCTTTGAGCTTGGGACAAGCCTCCACTGCCTGAATAGTCTGAGACCTCACCAAAGTCCCCCAGATTTGCAATACCTCAACAAGGAGGACTTGCACCCTCAGCAGACATGGAGACACAGCCTTCTCCAGGCAGAAAGCACATCTGCTGTATCACTAGACCAGAGGACTTCATATGTTGGTCAGGAAGGGCTACTGCACATTTAAAAACCATCAGTAACTACAAACTACTGACTCTTTCTGAGCTACAGGGCACTTTTAGAAGAACATGAGCACCTGCAAACTTTCATGACAAAGCAGGACTTCTCCACACAGCTGACCTAGATGATGGCTTTGCCGCACAACACAATGCACTAGCAAATGCCTGCCTGGTTCTGGGCAACAGCAGAAGCAGTATCAGCACCTGAAGGCAGGTCACAGGTGCCACCCATATGACCTTCCCACTGATACTCACGTAGCCACACATGTCTGCAAGGCACTCTGCACCAGGTGTACCCAGTAACACAGTACACTCCTGATCCTGAGAGAATCTAAAGGCTCCTCGTATCTCTGGTAGCTGCCCCTTCAGTAGTGGAAAGACAAGACTTTAAGGTTGAATCTGGGTTTAACAAAGCTCTTCAGAAGCAGATTTTAACCCAGGAGAACTTATTATACTTCCAATCACATGGAGGAAACCCCAAATAAGATAATTCTGGCAGCATCTGCTCATAAGGAGACTCCAGCTGTGGGTTTTCAGGGTTGCTTGGCATACACTTCCTTAGAATAGTCAGTATCCCTCATGTCAGGAAACCTTCCCTTTCTGATGTGATCCCACCACCTTCTGCTGCATTTTCTAGACTACATTCAATAAGCCACTTTGATAGATCACAGGCTGGCTTTTCCCTATCACACCTTTGGTTTCTATACTGCAATACAACCTGAAGCCCCCTCTAGTTTTCTGGCACTAATTATTGTTTTGTGGAAAAGTAAGTGTCAGTACACATGTGAAAGACCCCTCAAAATCCCCAGCGTGTATCAGAAGAGCTACAGAAAGCAGCCACACAGCTGTTCGGTCTCAGCCCATCGATTTGCCAACCTCCTGGTAACAAACCATCACGTTAAATGACACTACGGTTTATGACTCGGAACTTGGAAGTCGATGAGAAATTTCTGCAGTTGATTCATACTTCCTGAGACTCATAACTAGCATTTCAATCGCACTATTTTACTACATTACAGGAATAATTTTCCTTGTTGTTACATAAGCGTCTAGATCCAAATTATCAGAACTTATTTGAATCATACAAGTGTTTTATTTTGAAAAAAAACACATACTTTCAGGTCTAGTGCTCTCCCAGTGCTTTATAAAGCAGGGAGGGCTAAATATCTTTTAAAACACTGCCTGCTCACATTTCTCCCTGAAATCAGCTCCTCTGGGAACCACCCAGCCCCTTGCAAAAACTTTCCTCCAAGTCCTTTAAATGAAACGTGCTATGGGGATTGCTTACAGACAGTTACATCCTACACCACGTTTCTCAAACTCACAGCTCCTAGTTTAGGTCCCAAGAGTCCCCAGGGCAGCAGCTCCATGTGCTTAAAGGACAGAGAAGTTTGGAGAGGCTGGGAGGAGAGAAGCGTAGCAAAAAGGAGCATAAAAGCAGCTGCCCTTTGGACTTAGAATCCACAGAGTATTCCCAGATCCCAGCACATCTCGGGGTCCCAGCTAGACATAAACCACACTGGCTTCATTGACGAATGGTTTCAAGATGTCTCAGACAAAAGCACCAGAGCTACGAGATGGCAGCACCTTCTGAACACCCTCGAGCTAATTTTAAATGAGAAAGCTGAGACCCTGACAGCCATATATGCAGTGTACGGAATCCACAGAGCTCTGCACTGCTCCGTGTGCAGCGTATCCCATATCGCTTAGCTGTTCCTGCAGGAGTTGCACTCACCTCAACCTCAGTGTAGACAGATGATTCAACAAACATTCACAGCGCAAGGGAGTCTCTTCTGAGCCCCTGTGGGTCTTTTACCTGGTATAAAAATCACACCCAGCAGTGGGGAGTTGAGCTAAACTTGTTCTAAACACATAAGCCACAGTACAAAGGTTTTGAGCACATCTAACATCTCTCAGGTGGGAGCTCGGAGGAATTTCCTCCTGCAGCGAGATATCACTGCTCTATATGAGAAAAAGCACAACTACCTGTATTTTTTAAAAAAGACGACAAGCTGTTCACAGGTGCCATCATTCCAGCACTCAGCTCTGGAAGAACTAGGGAAAAGACAGAGTTTTCAGCAGACTGGCTAAGACACTTGAGCTTCCCAGGAATCTCCTAAAAAAAGGAACTGCAATTTGCCAACTGAAATATTTTCATTCTCCACATTAGGCTGAATCTAATTACACTGTTTCCTTATAATTGCAGCCTAGTGCTCGGGGCTCCTTCAAGTAAAAAGCTTAACAGCTTTCCCACTTGAAATGCCCACCTCGGAGCCCTTCAGCTCAGTAACACGCTGACAGGATGATTTGTTTGGAGAGCAGGTTGACGTCTAACAGAACTGACTTCAAGATTTCCACATGATACAGATTTTTATCACGTTCCCTGGGTCAATCACCAGAATATCCAACACGGAGTCACATAGTCATCATCACACTAACTCAGACACCCTGTACAACATTAAGTTGGAAAAAAAGAAAAGACAGGGAGTAGCACAGGACATATTTTGCTCCAGCCCCATCTGTGCCCTGCTGGACCTCGCACGGAGCGCACGAACACAGCTTGCGCTCCGGGATGGTCCTGACTCCGCTGCTAGGGAACCACAGCAGGGTGGGTTTAATCCTAAACGACGGGCTCCGATGTCTTGTCTCCGTTTCTTATTTCTTTCTAAAGGAAGGGGTTTGGCCACCCTTCCCTTAGAAAACCGTAGAATCATAAAATAGTTTGGGTTGGAAGGGAACCTTAAAGATCCCACAGTCCCAAACCCGCTGCGATGGGCAGGGACGAGATAACGAGGGCATAAAGACGGTTCGAAAGGAAAAAAAAAAGAAAAAATAAACAACGACAAACACATCTCCTCCTCTCCCGTCCCCTGCGGACTGGGGGTCCCAGGGCGTTCTTTTTCCTTCGCGAGGGAGGAGAGGAGACTTTCCCGGAGCGCTCCCGACCGCCCCCCGCGCCGGGATGCGGGATGGATGCGGGCGGGACGCGCTCCCCCGGCCCCGCATCCCGGCGCTCACTCACTCACCCAGGTTGACGAAGCTCATGACCATGTCGGCGTCGTTGAGGAAGGCGCCGTCCCGCGGCGGGGCGAGGGGGCTCCGCTCGGCGCTGCCCTCGGCGCCCTCGGCCAGGGCGCGGTACAGCTCCAGCATGAACCGCGGCGCCGCCGTCATCCTCCCCCCCGGCGGCGGCTCCCGCGGCTCCCGGCGCGGCGGCCGCGGCCGGTGGGGCAGCCCCAGCACCGACAGGATCTCCCGCTGCATCTCCCGCTTCTCGTGCGACTTCAGCCTCCGGTAGAGGAAGCCCGGGGAGGCGGAGGAGGAGGAGGAGGAGGCGAGGGAGGCGGCGGGGCCGCCGGAGCCGCTCAGCAGCGCCCAGCAGCAGCACAGCCACACCAGCCGCCGCGGCATCGCGCTCGCCCGGGCGCAGGCAGGCGGCGTCCCCGCTCCCCGGGGGGCTCCCCGCCGCCCTCCAGCCCTGCCCCGGAGGAGGAGGGGGGGGAGGAGACGGAGGGGGAGATGCTCAGCGCTCGCCTCCGCCGCCCCGCATCTTCCCCCCGCGGCGGCAGCTCCGCTCAGGTGCGGCGGGGCCGCTGCCGGCCGCTCAGCTCGCCATGTGGCCGGAGACGATGGATGCGGACGATGATGAGGAGGAGGATGAAGAGCGGCAAACTTTCCCAGCCGCTTCCCTTTGCCCCGCGGGCTGTCCGGAGCGAATCCGCAGCGCGCCCGCCTCTCCGGGGCGGGGAGCGGCCGGGGGCGCAGGTAGCAGCGGCCCCAGCCCGCCCCGCCTCGTCTCTCTTGGCTCGTTTCTTTCGAAAAGAAGGATTTCGGCCGCCCCTCCTGCTCCTTTAGAAGATCGAGGGGTATTTTGCGTTGGAAGGGAGCGTAAAGATCGCCCGGTTCCAACCCCGCTCTGCCGTAGGCAGGGAAACCTCCCACTAGATCTCCGTCCTGAAAAATAGGTGGAGCGCTACCTATTCTAAATCTGACAAAGCCTCACCGTTCAATCTGAACGGCTTGCAGCGTCCTACAGCTTTTTCTGGAATACCTTGTAAAACTGAGAAGATGGCAAGTTACAGGTACTCCCCAACAGCCCCGACTGATGAAAAACCTCTGCCCTGCCTGCTGTGAAACAGGTTATACTGCCATAAAAGAACATAAAATCAGAATGCTTTGACCTTAAAGATCATCCAGTTCTACCCTCCACCTCCCACCAGACCAGACTGCCCAAGCCGACCTTGAGCACCTCCAGGGATGGGGCAACCACAGCTTCCCTGGGCAACCTGTGCCACTGCCTCAACACCCTCATTGTGAAGATTTCTTCTCCAGTTTAAAGCCATTCCCCTTCATCCTGTCACGACATGCCCTTGTAAAAAGTCCTTCCCCGATAAACCCGTTCCTACAGTAAAGCTTTAAGGTTGCACCTCTGATTTCAGCCCTTTCATAAAAGAGGAAAAAAACACAGCATCCATCATTCCAATAACAGTGCTTAGGTTGAGCAAGAAGCAGCTCTTCCATATACTGATCTCTGACTTCACAGGTCTTGCTTGGTTTGGGTGAATAAATCCAGGGTGGCCCCGCTGAAATCAGTGCAAATGTTCTAGGTTTGAACTGGGATAATTTCATAGGAGTTGGCCTTGGGAATAGTATCTGGACAACTTGAAGTCACTGGCAAAATTTCCATTAACTTTATTAGAATCAGAATCTGGCAATAACCTCATGTTCAGTTTCCCAGAGACACAGCTGAGAATATTCAAGACAGAACATGCTATTTTCAGACATGGAGGTTACACCAAGTGTTCACTTATATGAAAGTAAGGTTACAGATCAGCATTTTAACTGCACCATCAAGGGACACTGTAACACTGGATATTTAAAAGCTTGTTTTGGAAGGAAAAAAAGGCACCTGTAAGGAGATTTGAATATAGATATTATGGGGGTGGAAGGGGCTTTTGCAACTGTCCCCTTCTTTTTTTTGAGTTTGTGAAGATATTCAGAATTTGAAACAGGGGGTGCATGTGACACCATAGACACAACGTACTTCTTTTGCTATACTGGACCCCATTACCTTCCTGAAAGAGGTCTGTGTCATCCCCTAAGAACTGAGGAAGACAAGGTCCAGGGAAACTTTTGTTCTGCTGCTTCATTTATCCCCTTTTCTCAGCTTAGTGCAATGGGTCATTAAACAAGGCGAGGAGGTATCACCCTCAAAGAGGAGTTGAACAACACCCCTCTCCTTCCATGAAGCAGTGTGGGAACCTGCTGAGAAAACCCAGGCTCCCAGGAGGAGAGCCCAGTGCACAAGCTGTCCTATGTCCCACTCAGTCCACCTAGGAAGCGTTTGTAGCCACGTTAGGAGGGACATTCAGAGACTGGGAGGAAGTGCAGGAGCCCTGCTGCCAGTGGGGCAGGTACTTATCCTGCAGGTGGTGAGGGAAGAGATAATAACAGTTGGCAGCACTTGAGCATGAGTGTGATGCAGTCTGGGGACAGGTACACACAGCAAACCTTCCACTACTTTGTGTAAAGTTATCTTATTCTTCAGTTAAGTTCTCCTGTGTATCTAAGGATGCTAACACCCTCCTTAGGAAGTAATTTTGTTAAGTTTGATTTAAGTGTTTCACTTTTTTTCAGCTGTGCTTCCCAGAGATATAGACTGTTTATCCCTGGAAATGCCTCTCATGTAGAGGTGTGGGTTTCAGCTCGTGATATCAGACCTAGAAAAGTCACTGCGTCACTCAGCAACTCACTGAGGGGTGAAAGAATTAAGTCTCCTTACAGAGGTCATGTACAGCAGCAGGTTTCAGTTATTCCTGCCGTCTGAAAGGACAATTTTCTGCAGAAGATTTTAAGACCTCGGAGGAAAGCTGATAAGCTAAATCTCTGGAGGAGCACCAAGTCTCTGTATTCATCAAAAGTTGCAGGCTGATACGCAAATTTTAAGAGTTAATTAAACATATATTGTAGTGCTATCGGCAGAACCTTTTTGCTTGCCAAGTAGCCTTCATAACATATCCACCGTACAAAACTGCGGTAACATGTACTTTCACTCAAACTTTCCTTTCACTGTCATAGCTTCAGAAATGCTGTGGATACAAGCTTCTGGGTAGTGTTCAGGTCATCAGATTGCCCTGCTCATGACGGACATCTGGTGGCAAAGTGGAGAAACTCGAGTCTTTTCTTGGAAGTTTCCTTCTTTGGCAAATTAGCAATAAGACCTTTTTTTTTTTTTTATTTTCCCTAACAAAAAACCCTAATAGTTCAAAGAGGCCTCCTACTTCTTCAGAAAAATCCTTATTTAATTTTCAGCCCATGAGGCAAACTTCAGTCTATATTCAAAACTACTCAGTGTTCATGGGGAACTTATTGTGTGCGTGTTTGCTAACAGAGCCCATACCCCACGGGACTCCCATTCCAAGGTGTGGCGTGGTGCCAGCAAGGATTAACTACAGCAGTTAATTTCTTCTGGCAGTGCCAGTGTTTAGGTTGTATGCAATTAAAGCTGGGCTACCTGTTCCTAGTCAAAAAGGATTCACTGGGGTTTCAGTTGTCTTCATTTAGGAAATCTTTCCTTGCTTTTATTTAGAAAAATTAGGTTTCTTAGTTGTTTCATGCACAAGTTGTGAGGCATATAAAGTTGCACACATATGAAACACTGATATGGTAGAGAGTTAATTTAACTTTATCTGGAAGCTTTCAAAAAAAAACATCCAGAGAGGTTCCATGACGATGTCTTAAAATGCACAATCTCATCGGTATTCATGAAGAGGTATATGCAAAACCTTTTTCAATACTCTTAGGTATACAACTTGCTGGGTATCAGGATGACATGACTCTAGCAGAATAATACACCTCAAATTCAATTTTTTTCAGGACTAATACTTCTAAATATAGCATAGAACTTACTGTTCCAGTGATCCTTTCTCTATGTCCTGAAAAACAGAAAGGACATTTGATTTTTATAACTTGCATTCCCAACTTCCCTCCAGCTGAAGTATCAGCTACCAGAGACAGACTTTCCGAAGTGCCTGTGAAAAACCTAGGCACCTGTGATTATGGGGGTCAGCAAGGACACTGCAGTAAGGGCAGCTTCTGTCTTCGCACTCATATTGACAAGCAAAGCCAGGTATTCTTTTAAAGCAACATGGAAGAGCTGTAAGCAATAAAAACATGATGTTTGCTTTCTAAAAAAAACACATCCCTGTGTTGTCCAATAATGACACAGCTGGGGCGGAGTATTTGCAGAGCGACACTTGGAGAATTTGAAAATGCAACCATGCCTCCTAATTTTAGTGTATTGGTTTCCAAAGTCTGCTTGTGAAATGGGAAAGAGTGGTTGAGTATAATCTTAGTTCAAAGATCAAAGCAGGCTAAAAACAGTATTTACTATGAAAGCTCATTTTTTTCCTTTCACTTTTTGAACTTACTTTCTCCTCTACAACCAGGGACAGCTGAAAAATAGTAACATCATCTTATTTGCACATACCAAACCACTAGTATCTTTACTTAGAAATCTCATCTAAAAATAGGCAATGATGATTTCCCAGATCAGAACGCTTTAAAAAGTGGTTATAAATATGAATTCAACAACACAACTGGACCACTATCCTTGCAAAAGCAAACAGTTGAATGTGAAGTAAGTCCCAGTATGCATTTCACAAACAATTCCGACTCTGTTCCAACCCTGGCCATCACATCCACCCTATCAAGGATATACTTATGTGCAAACAATTATAGCCTCAAGTTTATTTGAAATCAACAGTATCAAATATTAAGGTAAACTGACCTGAAATAGTAGCAATTAAATAAATATTAATGTATCATACAATAAATACATTTTCTCTGATTCTTTTTGTGGTATTTGCATTGCAGTTTATTTTGCTAGTAATGCTTTTTTTTTTAAAACTGAGGAAAGTACATCATCAGCTATAAAAGCGAAACAGCAAAATCTGCACTGTATGAGCTGTGAATTAGGCTTAGTAAACTAGAAAAGCAGTTACATCAGTCTCAATTCTACACATAAATAGTAAGTTAAAGGTCAGTAAAGATAAAAATATATTAGCCAACACCAGGTAAGAGCCTACTTCTAGCTTGCATACAGCTGCCAGAGGTAACAACAGTAGCAAAGATGCATCTTGTGATCTATTTAAGTTCTAATGTTTTAAGTTAATAAACATGCATAAGTAACCCTAACTCTGTCTTACATTTTTGTTTGGCAATTAATATATGTTTGGTCTTTTTTTCATAGAGCTGTATGGAAGCAGAAAGGTTTTCTGTTAGGTCAGTTCAGCTTTAAACCTTGGCAAATTTACAGAAGGAGCTAAATTAACAGAATAGCCCTCTTTCAAGCATTAGAAGCTCTTCAAAGTTTGTAGGAGCTGCCACTTCTGCCCTTATGCAAGTGGGTTTTTCAAATGGTGACCCCTCTGAGCTCATAAAAAACATTGAGATTGAGTAAAGAAACTGGAAAGCTGGAAAAATATGAATGGTTTCAAATACCACTAGTAACTTCAGAATGTGCTGTGTGTTGTCAAGTGGGAGGTACACTTCGCAAGTTGGGGAAGATTTTAATCCAAACAGTCCATCCATTATAAAGCCACGCGCTCAACACACACAAGTTTCTGTTTTAAGTCTTCGTGTTTTCCTGAAGGGGGAAAGATATCTAAGACAGTGAAGGACTCTGCATTAGCTAGTTAACTAGAATGAGTGAATAACTTCTACCTCAATGTGATAAAGATGGGGTTCAGATGTTACCCCAGATATTACACATTTTTACACAGACAAATAAAGCATGTATTTTTGAAGATACCAGGGCCTGGTTGTCACTTTTTGCTTTGAAAAAGAAAAAAAAACAAGCAAGACCAATAATAATAATTAAGAAAAGAACAGCTGTTAACAAATATTGTAGAATGGGACTGGAAAAATATCCTGGAAAGAACTAAACTAGGGGGGAAAAAAAGTTCTGAAATCCTATTTAAAGTAAGTCTGATGAGCTCTGCTCTGACTGCTGTGCAAAATGTCTTTTCAACAACACTTTTCAATAAAATTGGATAGACTCAAATAGCATGATGCCACACTACCGGATTATTTAAATTTGAAAATACAAATGCTGTTCCCAGCAGCAGCCCGTTGCAGAGGCAGCTGTACTCTGACTGGCTTTACCTCACATATTTGCACACGGGCAAGTCCCTCAACACCCTCCAAAAATAAATGTCAGAGGCTGTTCCCTGCTGCGTTAGGCCCAGTAGCAGTTTCATATCAGAAAGCTGAGTGGACTCGCACCCATCCCACCCTGACCCTGCTGGACATCTCCCTCCTGGGCTGGTCAGCTGCAGGGAGTGTGGCAGGCAGCCTGGTGCCTTCTCCACACTTCCCCAGTGCCACCATACCCTCTTCTTAGGTCAGCACAACTGCAGATGAAGATTTGCAGTTGTGGCACTGAAAATCGGATAAGATCTGCCCTTGACAGCCCCAAACCCTGCAAGCCATTTGGGAAGGACCCTGACAGTGAGTCTGCTCCAGGTCTATATGGGTCTTTCCTCATGTGTAAAAGTGTGACTTGCATGGGGCAGAAAGAGTTACCCCTAATGTATTGGTACTGTTTTCATATTTAACAAGCACAGTTCTATAATAAATAATGTAAAACAATAAATAAATAATGTCAGCTAGAAGATAGGATTACCTTAAAACCAAGTACATTGCCTGCATTGAGATGACAGATCAGCTCGGAGGAGTTTTGGGAAGAGGAGTGAGCAGCTATGGCAGCTCCAGAGCCACATCCTCCTTTTTGTACTATGCAGATGGTCACGTTTAGAACAAGGTCCCTGTACCTTACTGATCCTTCACTGTCAGTGACACATGGCCAACTTCAAATAGCTTATTCTATACTGTGCTGGGAGACTCTCCCAGCAAAAAAGGTACAGCCTTGGAAATAGGCAATTAAAAGGTCATGTCCAAGTATAGCTCTGAATGCCACAGCTCAAACACCAGAAGATGCATAGTTGCATTAGCATGACTGCCCAAGCTTTTTTGCTGGAGCACTGTGGCTACCTTTTAGCTCATTGAGCTGGGATGGTGGGACAGCCCCTACTGATGCATCTAGGGCTGCAGGACCTTCACTTCCCCTGCTTTGAATTTATATCTTCTTGGCACTGCTCTCTGCGACTGAGCCCCTAGGCAAGGTTAGGCTCACGTCCACATCGCTACTACCTTACTTGCCAGAACTGCCACTAGTCTGCACTAGTATCCACCTGTCTCGGGAACCACTTGAGACGATGCTACGTGTTCCCAAGCCAAAATAATGCCAAAGACCTCTGTGCTCAGCTATGCATATGATCCTGTCCCAGGACCTAGGAACATAAGGGGGGACTTCTTGATTTATGGGCACAGACATAGCATGAGTACCTGCCAAACTGTGACGCAGGCTGGGTACTTTGTGAGCATCCTCTGTGGCAGCCTAGTGAAGTGCACTATTCTTAGCTCTGGGCAAGCAGCTGCGGTCTGTGCTGATGTGGATTAAAAATACAACTCATTTCAAAAGCTCACTCAAGGGTTTGGGCAGTTTTTTCTAACTGCTGGGAAAGGCTCCGAGAGGAAACATAGCATTCAACTTGGGAGGGAAACATTTCTAAGCTAACTTCTTGCCTAGAGTAATTCTAGTCTCTTACAATGTCTTTATTTCACTCGGCTTTGAAGAGATAGAAGAGGGAGATAATTAATTATAAAAGACAGTTTCAGAAAAAAAAAACCAAACAACAAACCAGTCATTCCAGAGTCTTACCACCCCAACAAAACTGATATATCAGTGATAGCATATGGGCCTTCCTTAGTGTGGAATCAAATGCCTGCAGCTGATCTCCATTAGGAAAGCCTCTGTTCACTTCCCTCACCCAAAATGACAGGGAAATCGATTTCATTTTCCTCAAACCATACGACAACATTTGGCAAGTTTTATTTCCTCCCATTTAAAATAAAATAAAGCAATAAAATATGATAACAGTACATCAAGTGATATTCCAGTTTCATTTATGTGATGCTCAGAACAGTTTGTGGCGATAAAAGGAACAGGTACTTGAACAAAGTATTATGGTTAGCAGCCTGCAGGAAGATATATTTAGTTTAAATGCTAACAACATCCTAATAGCAGCAAGGCTAGATAATGGAATGTAACAGATGTTGGATGTTCTCTCTTTGCGCTGTGCCAGATGTATATTTGAAATTACTATTTGCATCATGAAATGGCCAAAAGGCCTCAGTTTTTGATTCAGGGCCCTAGGAGGGTGGACTCCACAAACAAGTATTCAATACTTTCCCTAAAAGTAGAAATGACAGGTTATTTTTATGACATATATCAGCATTTTTGCATAGCCTAGTCTTCATAGAGCAGCCCTAAATGGGGCTCTGTCTAAAGGTTCACATGAATTCCCTTTTATTTCCCTACACAGGTCATTCAGCAGTAACCTTGGTTGTGGGGAGCACTGCTTGATGAGGTAAGGACTCCAAGTTGACTGCCTGGACTGAGATCCAAACGCTCCTGGGGGATCACTTCATCTGGGCATTCAGACAGTGTCGCAGGCAACCGGAGGAACCCTTTCCAAGAACAAAAGCGTACAGATATTATAGGCTTTTCCTTTGCATTAGGTTAATGCCAGAAACATTCCTCACAACTGAGCCTTACCATTAGAAAGCTTTTTTAGTATTTGCCTTTCAGTTTTACATTTGAAGAGGCAAAAACTTACGTATAATGTCAATTACAGGTGCATTCTATAGAAACAACCCTGAAAATGAAAAATGTTGACTTATACGCTTTTCTCCCGCTCGTGATATCTGATACTCGTTACCAAGTTATTTGGATTTCTAGACACAAACAGTACCCATTAGTTCACAGGATTCCAGCACTGAATATTCATCATCATTGGTCAATATCATGCCCTGAAACACATTTTTGTACACTTAGGAGCTGTAAATTAGTAAATCATTGGATTAATTAGCAGGAAGAGCAGGTGTTTCCAGTGCACATCCTCTTTACCTTGTCAGAAGAGAAAAACAGATACCTGCTGTAAATCTCTGTGATCCATAGAGTAAGACCTGCTTTCCCATAAAAACTATCCAGATTAGAGCTGTATTATAATTACATGCTGAGATGAGCTTATGTTGCTGGGAGTAACTCCAAACAGTCAGGGTTGTCTTCCATGTGGCTGCTCTGTGACTTGGTCAGTTACCACACTCTTTGCTCCGATACCAAAGCAATTCAGGAGTTACACAGAACAAGCACACAATCAGCCCTGTCCTATCAATTTGCATCTTTTGGGACTGAATTGCTCACACCCCAGAGGACATCCCCATCTCATATCCGCAGTCGCACCCGTCTGAGTTCCTGCCATCACCAGGCTGCCTAGTTGTCCCAGCACTTAATGATGACTCTATGTGAAAGAAAAGATCAATTTTTACCTGTGAAACTAAGGAACAGGAAGAATGGAACAGTCCTTCTGTAGTTAGATGGGAAATTGAGAGCTGAATCCTATTTCGCTGATTCCTAGCCAGTGCCCTAAACATTAGCCTACTTTTCCTCTAATAACAGATTCAAGCTGTACCAGGATTCTGACATATGGATTTCCTCCCGCCACAAGGGTTTTGAGCATTTGGATTTTGATCAGCCACTGTCACCACCATGTTTCTTCAAAGAGATGCTCTGAAATGTTCTAATGAGCATCAGCCGCAATCTGAAACAGGGAGAGAGGGAGAAATGGTTCACAGATCCTCAGAGCTACTATGCAGATATGTGGTTGGGATCAAAGGAGACTGCAGATGACAACAGCAGTGCTTGAAAGGGATCTCAAGAGTTGTGTTTTCTTGCATAAAGTTTTATATAACCACACCACTTTGTTCTCAAATATTTAAACAGGTTAGTGACAATGAATATAATAGTTATAACATGACAACATATTGAAGCCAGTGTGGTGAAAGTGCTTTGCATTCCCAGGCACCCTATGGTCGTCATCTTCAATATCTGACCATAACTCAGATCCAAGATAGTATTAGAACAAATCAGACTGCTAACAAATGAATAACTAGATATATCCTTGATCAACTACTTCCTTTACATAGAGGCCCATATGTTGGCTATCCTACGGTGTCATCAATAAAATCTTTAGCTGCTTAAGTGAGAGCTCAAAGCTCCATGCTGTGAAGTACAGTTGCAATGTGACAGCTCTTCACAAAGTTGTTGTTTTAGTTCAAGACATGCATTAATTAAAGAAAATTCATCTAAGATACTCTAAACAAATAGCAGCAACAAGAACTAGTAAAAAAATACCTTTATCTCTCATCAAAGTACTTCCCAAATGTCAGGGGCATTTCCACAGAAGACAGCTTACAGTTCTCCCATTCTTGCTCTTGAGCAAATATTTGTTTTCTTGAAGTGTCTCAAAATGGTGTGGACTTGAGACCAGTGAAATACAAATAAATATGTGTTTGGTAAGAAGCTATTAATTTCTCTCAAAGATCTTAGGTAGTTATATCCACTTGTTCATGAGCATGCCTCCAAGGGAGACACTGTGGCTTGTTGGGAAATTCAAGGACATGCGCGAGCCATGAAAATACCACTGTCCAAAAAACAGTCAGGAAATTAAAAAACAGAGATCCACCAAGGCCCCTTCCGAAAATAACATAATGCTTGAAATAACAGAGCAAACAGGACAGAGTATTACTGCCAGTATAGGAAGCTGCACAAGTCTGCAGGATTGAATCTTTCTACCAGCTTTCCTGTACCCTAACTTTTCCCAGCACCTTGTTCCTCAAACATACCTTTGCTTCTGCAAATCCTACCAGAAACTCCTTAATCTTACAATTTCCCCTCCCTCCATAACCTATTTCCCACAAGGACAACCAAAGAAAATACTTCAACAATATACTTCTATGCACTCTGCTTTCACAGTATTTCCCAGATATCTTGTCTTCAAAGGATGAAGTATGGAAAATGTTGGGACAAAGAGTTTGCTTTGTTTGTTTATTAAAACGGAAAGTTACCTTTGGTTTTAGTTGCAGATAAGCTATCACCATCCTTTGTGCCATAACTTTAAACAAACACGTTTAAAATTTTTCATTTCCATTTTCATTGCCTGTGCAGAAACTCTTTTCATTTGAAAAAGTGACAGAACTTAAGTTTAAGAATATTTGTTAGTTGTAGCTAGCTATGCTTTTAGTGGTATTTAAATTAACAGTTGATTGATTTAAATTAACAGTAAATGCATAAATGAAAATCCCCTGTCACGGTAGCACTGTAAGTGAAGTATTCACTTTATGAAAGTTTTTTGATCTTTTCCAGAGTAGAGAGAATGGGAAGAGTTGCAAAAGAATAATAAGACACGATCAATGCAAGAGCTGGAGGGACTGAAGCAGGAGAAAAAAATGAGCATGGGTATTGCCAGAGGTGCACTGGGGCCTATTAGAGCTGGTACAACAAAACCAGCTGCTGAAATCACAGCCTCCCCTCAAAACAGCTCTGCAAAATTGTTCCATAACTTTGGCCTGCTATTGCCCTTTACCCAAAAGCCTCGCACTGCATACCTGCTTCTTTCAACAGCCCCTGATCAGAGGGAATAATTCTTCCATGAGAAAGAACACCATTGCGTATCAAAACGTACATAAATGTACGTTAATATACTGGTTTTATAGAAGGATCTAACTCCACGGAAACACACTTCAGTGGATAAATAAGATTAAAAGATTTAATCCAAGACCTCAGACCTGTGCCTGACCCGGACTATTTGCAGGCTTGTGCATTGCAGTAATTCTGTTTGTAGCCATTACATATCAGCTGTGCATGCTGATCCTGGATTTGTTTTGACCAGTTTCTGTTTGTATCAGTAAAGTGTGCTTAGCTTATTGGAAACTGCTTTAGTGCAATACATTCCAAACACCTACCAGTGCAATAAAACTCAATGAATTAAACTCCCATTTAATCAGACGTGTATGAGGGAAAAAGATAATCCACCCAATGACAGGGACTTTAATAATGGTTAAGCAAGAGTTAACTGATGTTTACTTCTGATTTCCAACACAAAGCTTGCCTATGAAGTCTATATACCACTGCAAACGCACATACCTCCTCAAGTAGATCTAGAAAACCCCACATCTCCCCTCAGTAACAGTAAAGTCTGTTGGTCTTTTGGCTGTTAGCATCCATGTGACTGTAGGATAAACTTTAGACAATTTATTTGTTTGTCTGTTTATTTATTTGCACATTACTAAGTTTGGTCGTTACGTTTTTTTTCCCAGGAGAAGCGCAGCTCTGAAAGTAAATTTAAGCCTACTCTCAACCCCACATTTCTTGGTTAATTTTCACAGAGGCTTAGAAGCTATCTGTGGAGCCCCTCAGACCTGAGCATCACAAGCTGAAAAATCTGTATTTGAGATAATGCAACTGCACAAACCGCAGTTTGGGCAATAGGGACTTTGTTACTGGTTGTCACATAGATAGCAGAAAGAACCTTCTTTGACTTTCTCAGCCCACATTACGATATTCAGGTGCTTGCAACTGGAAAGAAACAATGCCATATTTGTAAACTGAGGAAGAAAGCCCATGAACTTGGAAGTTTTTCTCACTGCCTATTCCACTGATTCACTCTTCAGAACCAAACTGAGCTTTGAATTAATGCACAAATCTGGCAAAGGACAAAACAACATTTAAATTACCATTGATAAATACCCAGCCAAAAGTAATTACTTCTTCTACTGTGGCTCATTAAGAAAATGTTCCATTAAAGCTGTAGAGTTAAATAATGAAGGAGATGAGAGAGTTAAGCTTCAGCGTGCTACTGCGCAAATGTGAAAGCGTTTGTAAAATACTCAGGTAGTATATTCAAAATGCTGGATCTTTCTTTCTTTCCAACCTTCCTTAGGTCTTCCTAACATCTCTTTACTGACAAAGACAATATTGTCATTTTTGCCTGGATGGAGCTGAAAGGAACCAGCAGGCTACAAAGGGTTACAAGGAGATGATAAAGTGGAGAAGGAGTGCTGGATTTCAGAGGACTTGAGCTGAACACTGCCATGGTGACTCTAGCTGAGCTCAGACTGCAAGAATATATGGAGAGGATGGGTTTGAGCTGGGAGAGTCAGTGGGGGCTGGATATTGGGCTAGAGAGGAGCTCAATGCCATTACATAAAATAGGAAGCTTAGAGTGGAGTGGCAACCTAAAAATACTAGATAACACTGACTGAATTCACACAGTCAGGTTCTTTTCTGCATTATGGTTTTGGCTAGATATCACAGCCCTATAATCCTGTTGCTACAGTAAGGAGAGTGATAACTGATAGAATAACATCTTTCTTGGCTTGATTTCTCCCATCGTACTCCAATTTCACATTTCAGTATCTCTGCAATAACTAGGCATAAATGGACAGTGGTAGACACCAAACATCACTAATTACTTAGTAGAGAAATAGCCCATGTGATCCTGTCCCACAGGCAGCCTGTGGAGTTTTACACATCTGGCATACTCATTTCATACTGTCCTATTCATTAATTGATCATGTTTCATCATTCAAGTATTTAGTCAGTTAATTCTTACCCCCATTACTCCTATTAAAAGCTGATTCAGAAGCCCAGAGCTTTGATACCGGGAACTCTCTTATTTCCAGCCTAAAGTTATGCATGGCCAGTGTATACTCATGCTTCTTATTTGATGCTGCTGACTCTGCAAGTGAAGAGTAGAGAGTCACAAAATGCAACCTATATTCTCCACAAGTTACTCCTTTAAAAAGGATGTACAGCTCTTAGCCCAAACCTTTCATTAGACCTATTCAAACTGCTTTAGAAGCCTGCAGCAGATTTCTTATTGCCTTTAGCAAAAGAGGGAAGACCAGAAGTGTGATGCTGTTTGCAACAATCTATGTGCACCTTTGAACAGCCCAGGCATTTTGCTCAGTATAAGTATGTTGAGGCTAAGATTCTTCAGATTACATAAGTAAAGCATCTGGAAAACTAACTTTCAGGAAGCAAACCCTCTGTATTAGTTACATAGCTTTGTCTGTCAAAACCAGAGAGCGATCTCCAAAGGAGAGAAGCTGCTACAAATTTCAGGTGACACAACTGCCCTGTTTCCATTTCAGCTGGAAAAGCCTACTGACCTTGGTGGCTCTAACATTACCTAAGGTGAGACCAGAAGAGATATAGTGTTGGATCAATAGATACTGATACCTCTGAATCCAACACTGATACCTGTGTATCTAATTCAAGCGTTTGCTTTCTGAAACTGTATCCACCTGCATTACTTTTTATTAACAGGACATTATGAATGTGCCTCTGGCAAATTGACTGCTAGTAGAAATGTAAACACATCCCTGGATACCACATCAATGATTTATAAAGAACAGAAAATGATTGTGGGACACAGAGCAGTGAAGCAGTGTAAAAAGTCACTAGCCCAATACTCCCTGCCAGTAACAGGCTAGTTTGTCCCAATCCTCTTTGGTAAGCCAGAAGTCCTTCCAATGCCCACAGCAGCTCTGAAAGTACAGGTGACTGGTTTTAGAAGCCTTTGACTTTACAGTCAGCCTTTATTCTCCTGCAAGGCAGGAGCATTTCTCCCAACATCTTTGCAGGAGACACAGCGGAAAGGACTCTGCCTGCAAAACCATAGGAGTGAAGTATGACTTTTAACACACCAGACAAACTGCACCCTGCTTGCCACCAACACTGCAAAAAGAGGTCATCTGAAGAACTGGCTCAGGAGCTCTTGCTGGATGCCATGTCTTCTTTGCCCACACTAAGAAGTACCTCTAAGTCAATGCCAACAATTTTTCTAGACCTTCAGTCCGCCTCTCGGTCTCAGGAAGACAGAACATATACATTAGCCTGATCCTGACAATTTTTATGGGATACTACACATACCCAATGATGATTACTTCTCATTTGCAATGGAAAAGTTCATCTAAGTGGGAAATGTTGTGCAGAGGAGGCAATCTTAGAGATGAGATAAACCGCAGACTACCCAAAGCTTGCAAGGCTTTTGGGATAACTCTGATGTAATATTGGGGAAGGGCAGGGAAACAACAGATTAGGAACAAAACTTTTCATCTACAAGGAAATAGTGATGAATTCCTACTTAATATGCATCATTTTTGGACTGCCCAGCACTCCTGAATTAGGGAATTCTATCAAATCTCTCTAAGTTTGCTCAGAGAATTTGCGGGAGAATCTGGCAGTAGAAAGTGAAATCCAAGGATATAGACAATAAGAGCAAAACCATAACTGAATATCCTGTGTTAAAATTAAATCTGATAAATCCTCACTTTAAAAGACAGAAAGACACCCAGACATAAATATGTATTTCCACTAACATACAGAAACACAATGGTATGACAGACAAAAAATGTTTCAGAACACAATTTATTTAAGCTTAGCCACATTTGAACAACTATTATTAAGCTAGTTAAAATGAAAAAGAAATCACTGGCAAGTTGGAAGAGAACAACCCTTAGTTCAATCTGACGAATTTGTTATCCTGCATGTGGGAAAACATCCTATGCAAAATTAAGACTTCACAGCGGCACAACAAAACATAAACAAGTTTAATGCAGAGCATAAAACCAGTTGGTTGTCACCACCAACAACAATGTACAATCAGAGCATGCCATGTAAATGAGAAATGA
This sequence comes from Clamator glandarius, assembly GCA_033459285.1. NCBI lineage: Eukaryota > Metazoa > Chordata > Aves > Cuculiformes > Cuculidae > Clamator > Clamator glandarius. The sequence continues at coordinate 1,016,554 of JAUNZM010000136.1, forward strand.
CCAACCTCTCTCCCTTTCTTGAGAGCTGTGTGGAAATCCAGATTTTCCAGCAAAACTAGGGTGTCTCCATTTCACTCTGGGCCAAAGCTTTCTTGCAGATCTGCTCCAAGTCACTTAATGTACTCTGTTTGAAAAGGGTTAAATGGAAGATCCTAGTAGAACCCCCTTGATTTCTCCATAGCCTCTGCCTAGTGGCATTGCATTTCCATTTGAACTACAAATGACCCTGTACACACAATCACGTAATTCTTATTTATATAAACAGAGGGTATAGTGTGTATAATTTGAAAGATTTCTGGGAGGGGATGCATCACAACTAAACTCCTACTTTCTCCTTGGAGAAACAATCCCATTTGGTTTTACTTAACTTCAAAGGAGAAAAGTATTTTCCCTTCTGTGTCAATAATTTAACAGAAATTTGTTATTTCTGTCCATAAATCAAGCTTTCAGAGTAGCCCTAACTGTTAGCAGTAAAGCAGTGACACACACACATGCAAGCACACTTCTCCCTGCTTCCATAAACGTACAAAGTGTGACAACTGCAACGCAATGAAATGCTCCTGCAGCAATTCCTAACCAGGGAAATTGAGTTTAGTTTCACTGAATTGCCAGAAATCTCTCCACACTGGGGAGTTGTATTTCCAAGCACATAGCATGGGACCAAGACGTTTGGTGACATGTTGTTCCAATTTGATTGAGGTCGAGTTGTGGGCCAGCCCTTTCAAATCATGACCAGCACAGAAATTATCTCCTGTGAAACATCATGGAAAAGTGGGACTGTGCAGCAGCAAACCCAGAAAAGCTTCATTTTGGGGTCAGTGCAGCTTTAAGCCTCGCTGACTTCTTTTCTCTCAGAAGTTGTCCAAGAGCTGTTTTGGGGGAAGGCTGAAAGGACACTGTTTACCAGAAATTTATCTTGCCTTGATTGCCTAACTCGGAATTTGGGAGAGAAAAATGTATGAACATTTGAGGCAACAGACCTGGATTAGAAAACTTTACATATAAATCTTAGGCAATCATCATATTTTTCCAACCCATTCACCATCTGCAGTGCAGAGCTAGGAAGGCATTATTTTCAAAAGGAATTAGTAGAATTGTGGTGATGTCTATTGTCTATAATGAAGCATACAGTTTAATTCATAGCAGGTAAAATTCTCCTGGTTTTAAAAATCTGCAAATACATTACCTGAGCCGAGTCAGAGCTGGAGATCTGCCTCAATAGGAGAACCTTTAACCCTGGATGACACTGGCCTGATATTCCTGTACTTTCAGATCCTTGGCATCAAAGCTTCAGCATGGTCACTGAACACCATTTGCAACTGAGTCCAGCTTTCTCCAGTCGTTTGCTTCTCTGCAGAAGGGGTCACTAGCAGCTTCCTCATTTCTGAAGCTGATTTTAAGTCAGATTACAGCATTTCATAATGGATTGTAATGTTTGATAGACCTGTTCAAACATAGTGAAAAGGAACTGAGAGCTAGAAATATGCTCAGAAGCATAGGTTAATAATGTATCCTGCTTTCAAATGTTTAGTTTAAAAAAAAAATTATTTTAATTATAAAGTTCAACAGAGCCTAAGGCCATATAAATACGTAGTATTTAGAGCTATGGAGCCAGTAGATTGGGGTAGTTTCCTTGGCATATAAGTGAGATTACACTAATTTAAACTAGCTAAAAATCTGACAGATATTTAAACAAGAAACAACACTTCTAATACAGCTCTCTCTTTCAGCCATATAAAATACAAGCATGAGGAGACAAAGTACTCTGTTCTTTCTTACGTTGATGTCAATTACACCACTGTGGCAACTCAAAGGTCCTTACAAAGGGATAACGTATCTCAAGACTGCTGCAAAAAGTCATAGGATGTTCTAAGCAGCTTGCAGCAGCGCTCCATTTCTCACTGACAGCACTATATTTTCAGTAACATAGGCAACAGGCCAAATGCACTCCTGAGATTTTTTTTCAAATCTATTAAATAGTTTGAGAACTAGGAAGTGGTAAGGCACTAATGGATATAAACGAGGGCAGAGGAGAAAATTGTACAGATAACTTCAGTTCTTCTCTCATAACTTAATAGTTCCTCTTTCTACTCCTCATTTTAGTGATTTCTAACCTAAGGCAGAGATCAGGGGACAAGCTTCTTTCCTAATGTGGATTCGCCAGATATTTGCCACCTCCTGAGGGCCTTTTCCTTTGGATAAGGACGTGTCTCAGCATCTGTTATGCAGCCATGAATATAAACTCCTAAACATTTACATGAATGCTCTGCCTTCACCCCTGGCAAACAGCTCTATTCTCAGGGCTAAGAAAACTTTTGCTTGAGTTCCTGTCCTGGCAGCAGTCTGCATATCCCCTCAGGTATAGAGATGTGCCCAGGTATATCAAAAGAAAATGTAGCCCACTGGTTTGCAAGCAGACAGTTCTGAATCTACGATCTGAACTACACAGGGGTGCCTGATGGATGGAAAAAAATCATGTCTCTCCAGGCAATGGAAAATCCATCCAGAGAACTTCACTCACAGGTAAATGGCATTCTTCCTCTTTGTTGGGATCCCTATTGCTCAGCTATTGCACATATGGCAATGTATTTTAATGACAGAAGGGTGCTTTTTTCATTTTCTCCCAAGGAAGGAAGCACTCTTTCCAGACACAGACACAAAAAGAAAACTCTAAAGAAAAAAAGCCTACAAAGACAAAATATCTGCTGTAAAGCATTGTCAGCCTACAGAGCAAGCTAAAGCCAGGCTGCAAACAAGGATACAACAGCTGATTCCATTTCTTAAAATAAATTTTCCTTAAAAAAGTATAGATTGAGGTTGAAGCTCTGTCATCATACATATTACATCAAGAAGAGAAAGTGAAACAGTTATTGTTTTCCTGGAATGGAAGGAATGCAAAGTCATGTTGCCCCAAAACAAGTGAGTGACGTTCTGCTCCAGGATAGATCTTCTACTGGAAAGACAGTATATTGACTCCTAGTGAGTTGTTTTGCCTGCCAGTAGGTTAAGAACGAATTCATGCCTTTGGACTATCTTTTAAACCTTTCTTGAGCATGTTGTGAAAGATAAGGATGTATTCACCCAAGTGCAGGAAAAGATCCTTATAGTAAAAGTGGAAAAACACATACAAAAAACCCATGCTGATTCTTTATCATTGGGATGGTCAAAACAATGTCAATGTCAAAAATGTCCTTGAAAGAAGAGAAAAATATGTCACCACATGAGTTAGTCCTAGTGCTGTGGAAGATTAATAAAATGCATATGCAAATCTCTCATGAAACCACTTTTTGGAAGACATTAAAAAGGAGCATTTCATGAACACTGAGCATCAGCAACAGCTGTATACACCTAAACTCATCCCAAACTGAAAATAGATTAAAAGATAACCAAGATTTTTTTCACCCAAAAATGCTAAAGAAATACTGATATAAAACTGATTATGTATTCAAGTTTACAGTATGAATGAGGTGAAGAAAATACCAGGTGTCAAAATCTAAAAAAATGGCAGGGAAAAAAGAAAAAAGTTTCATAAATGGTTGAAAAATATAATACATGTTCCAACTAAGAAATCTCCAGGAACTGCTGTTCAAGAGTATTAAATCTATGCAAGTTACATGATAAGGTTCAACTGCTGTGTTTAATCAGGTTTAAAAAATGTCTGTATTTGGTAGTAGGCTCTAGGGCTATTAAGACAGTCACTGGGGATCAAACCTAATAATGTTTAACTACATGTTATAGCCAGGGCCTTTGAACTTTTAAGATTCCTTCATATGTACAGGATCAGGCAAAATACACAATTACATATTCTATATCAAGACTCAATAGAGTATATGGTGGCATTTATGCAGGAAGGGAATGATTCGCTTTCTGGTATTGCATCCAGTGAACAACAGAATACAGCATGTTTTTATTTCTTGGTGGTAACTGTCAAAATGCATTTAGTTTTGAGGAGATGAAGAAGAAATGCACAAAGAAGTGTAGAATAATTGTATGCTGAAAATTAAACCCAGTTGTTTGAACTGGGAAGAACAATGCAATGTACCAAAGGAGGGCTGAAGTGTTCTGGCCAACAAACTTAGAGGTCATCCAAGACGACATATTTTGTGAACAAGAGGCAAAAGCAATTCTCTGTAGTGCATTCCTCACCTCCGTTCTTGAGTTCAGATCTATGTTTAACACTGTAGAATTCATAGTTTAGTGGCATAGGGCTGTTTCTTTCACACCTGTCCAAACCCAACAGGTAATGTCCAAGGACACAGAGGCAGGCCAACTTCTTAGTTCATGGATGTGTGTATGCCAAGGACTCCAAGAAAGAGGTTTTAAAGAACAAATTCCCATTCAAGAGTGGAGTGAAAGAAAGAATTTTCTTTCAGCTGCAGACCAACAGCAATGACAGAACTGGAAGAATTCCACCACTCAACCTCTCCAGGATGCCTATGAAGCTATGGGTCTACTGGTAAAACTTCTAACTCCTAGTCTGCATCCTAAATAAATTTGCAGGAGGACAGGCTCTCTAAGGCCCAAAGGGTCCATGTCTACCATACGGAACACCTGAATTATAGTCAAGCACACAGTTTCACTGCTGGAAATTCCCACTACCCCTCCTGAGAAGCAGTGGGAAGAAATAATTGTCACTGTAGAGCATCCATGCAAAAAATATGGCTCCCTGAAAGGTACAGAAGATGCCAAATGTCTTGGTGCCACAGCCATCAGCACTGTGACAAGACTAGAATAGTCTAGCGTGAGCTCACTGCAATTAAGACATTGCTTCCCAAAAAGCATTATAACAATTGAACGAAATAAGATGCTTGCTGTGCTGATGGTGGAGATTCTTGCCTATCAGCAAGATGTTAATATTGCATTATTTTTCTGGTAATCTGCCCCATGTTCTTTTCTTGCACCCTGACTGATTATGCCCTGAAGAGACACTACATTCCACAAAGACATGTCATTGAAAAAAGAACAAGCGCAGAGCCAAAGCAAGCTTTGCAATGACTGGTGCCAAGACGAAGGGGTACCCAAAGGGAGGTTAGGCAAATGATGTAATTTGAGCATGTTGGACAAGGGAGGATGGTATGCACTTCTCAAGGTTGTGTATATACCAGAAAACGCAAAGTGAGACTGCAGGCATGTAACCACCGTATGCCCTGCCTTTTAAGGACCGATAGACAGAATAAAGACTTTAATATATTACCAGAGAATTCTGACATTATATGTCAGAAATATATTCCCTCCCAATCTACAGTCATACTTTTTTCTTTCTGGGGGTATACTTCCTCTGTCCATGCAACCAGACCAGACAGAAAAAACTAAATTGGTTTTTGGGTGACTGAGCTATTGTTATTTTTAGGTCCTGCAAGAAAACTCAGCTGCTGATTAAGCCATGCTGATGGAAATCAGAACACAGCTTTTACTTTACTACCAGACTGCATGACAACACACACAAAAAATATCTCCAAAGCATAAAAGGAAAGCAGGAATTTCTCTTGTACAGTTTAATGGAGAGAAACACTGGGAAAGGCTGCAAAATTCGATGTTGCAATTTTCTCACTTTAGTTCATTTATGTGCTATATATAACTCCTATGTACACCCCAAGAAAATCAAGCTATAAATCACACACAAGTCCCTTTCCTTTTTCTATTTTTTCTTTTTACAAAGTTTGTTACAATAATTTTCAGAAATTAATAAAACTTGCAATACCACTGCCTCCAGTTTCTTGCTTTCGTTTGTTTTCTCTTCAAAATAGAAGTGGCATGGCTTTGTAATGACGTATGTTAGTACTGTTATCATGCTGTAAGTATTTTAAAAAAGAATCACCAGCAGTCTGGGAATGGAGGGGAAAAAAGGTTAATAGTTAGGGTCAGAGTAAAGTTCTCAAAAAAATTACTTGCCATTCCCAGTGTTTTTGTTTCGGAATGCTCAAGTTAAGGTATTTTAGAAAAAATTTTATTTTTTTTCTGAATAGGTGGCCAGTACTCCTTTGCATTACACCTCTGTAAGGAATCTCAGGTCATGCTCATTCAGACAATGCAAGCAGTTGAAGGCTTTCCTTGCGTCTCTCCAGTCAGTAACTGTCCCAAAGGCACACAGACAACAGCTCTGCCTGAGCTAGAAGGTCATGCCGACTGGCTAGCTTAAAGCACAAGTGCAGCAATTTTGCATTTGTTGATGTCAGACCATATAAGGATGCCATCAGCTTAGGCACTCTGAAACCTAAGAAAGAGTTTCCCACAAAAAAAAAAAAAAATCTGGTGGCTCGTCTTCTCAGAAGCAGCTGGTAACATCAGGAACACAGATATTTTTGCACAGAACATGATGTTGTTCTGAATAACAGGCATGTCTGCGTTTTCCAGGCTTTTGGGGTTAACTAGTTTTACAGGAGGGAAAAAAAAAGAGGTATTATGAATCATACTACTGAAAAAATAGGACAGAAAAAGACAGCTAAATACATAGGGGCTGTAGTACTATGGAGGTAAATGAAGATATTATCCACAGAAATTTGGCCCAGCATATTTTTCTCAGAGTGAAGGAACAAAATTTTTTCCAGCACTGGTAGGGGAGCTGTTCTTCCTGAAGCTCCAGGTCTTCTCCTCTGACACTCATGACATAAGAAATCAAAAAGCTGACAAGAGTCATCATTTCTGTGTGTCTTTGAGGAACAGGATGACTTATATCACAAGTGCATTCCTTGCTAGTCACTGTAGTGCCACATATATGACTTCAGTTCAAATAAAGATCATAGAAAAGCAAAGATCCAGGGAGGTTGCAATTAACAGGGTGATTGTATCTGCAGTGACCAGGTAATAAGGTATTATACAGTTGGCTACTTTCTTTTTTGGAATAAATCAAAGTAAAGATAGACCAAGGTTTCATTTGATTTTTTCAGTTGATTCACTAAATTTAGCAAAATAAACTTCACTGGAGAAGATCAGCTTGCAAAAGCATGGCCATTTCCAAACTTAGAACTGTAATGTTAGGTTGAGTCTCTGAACTGCTTCTTCCCCAAAATAACTGTTTTCTCTTAAAAACTACAGGAAGATTGGATTTGGACTTTCCCAGTTCAGAAACACAAAGTGAGTTCCACTCATTTAGTCTGTATTTTTAAACTGTGTGGAAAATACATCATAAAAAGAAATCACTCCAATTTTATTAATAATATTTGAAAGACTAATCATCCACATTTGACACTACAGGGTGGAGAGTTTATGCATATATATCTATACACATTACAGATGTCACAGAATCATAGAATTGTTTGAGTTGGTAAGGAGATTATCTAGTTCCAACTCCCTTTGCCATGGGCAGAGACACCTTCCACTAGATCAGGTTGCTCCCAGGCTAGACTGGATCAGGCTTTAACACCTCCAGGGTTGGGGCATCCATCACTTCTCTGGGTAACACGTGCCAGCGTCTCACTACTCTCATAGTAAAACATTGCTTCCTAATATCTAATATAAATCTCCTTTCTTTCAGCTTAAAACTGCTACCCCTCATCCTACCCCTGGACTCCGTGATAAAAACCCTCTCCCCAGCTTTCCTGTAGGCTCCCTTTAAGTACTGGAAGGCTGCCCTAAGGTCTTCCCAGAGCCTTGCCTTCTCTTCACAAGCTCAGGTCTCTCAGTCTGTCTCTCTCTCAGTCATATGCTTATATGTCCACAAGCATATCTTTCACTGAATTTTAAATTAAAGAGATTCAAATGCTAACTTCATTCATTTGGGGGCAGAATATGCCTTCAATTTACTCTCATTTACAAGAGTGATAAAATCAACTCTGAGGCTGGATAATTTCTAAGGCATACCAGAGGACAAGAGCATACATCTGAAAAAAGGAGTTAATATAATAATAAGGGCAATTATTTGTAAGTGCTGCTCCTACTGAACTCAATACAAGGTGTTGTTGCTAAGGTTTTGCCCTGCAAATGTAAATAACTGCCTTCCAACTAACGCTGAAAGAATTGCAGCAAGCATTTTTAATAGTTTAAGAATGAACAATAGATATGACTATTCCCCACCTATACAACAGCAGGACACTTACTTCTAATTAGCAGTTAACAATATCTCTCCCTGTTTTGCCATCTTCATTTGACAATTCACAGTTGTTCTCCGATCTATTCATTACAGTGGGGTGCAGAGTTGCAGTTTCCAGAGCTGGGTTTTACATGTCATGTCTCCGCTACTCCTCTGCTAAACTTCCAAGATAAATGAATATAGTATGAATAAGATTGACACATTAAATAAAACATACCTTCTCCTTCCCTGCTTTAGGTTTTGTGTTCACATGCCTCTGGCTATTCTTACACAAAGAGGCAGAGTGGCCTGAAATTGTTGGTGTCAAGGATGTGATGCCTGAGCTACACAAGTTTCAAGGGCAGGGAGTTACTTTCTCTCAGTTCTGGTGTGGTCCGATGGAAAGAACACTGGTCATTAGTTGGACCTACAACAAACTCTCACTGTAGTAATCTGCCGACCATTCTCTGTCAGGGTTGATAGCCCTAAGAAACTTCACTTTTTTAGGAAGCACAGCTATAGTAATCCACTTCAAAAGTACTGAATGTCAGCAAAATCAAAGTAGTGGTCTGCTGTTTTACAACACTGCTAGCTTCTGGCCCATTAATCCCAATTGTCACAACAGCTCGGTGCTTTTCTGTGCTGACATCTCTCTTCCCACATGAAGACGAAAACCAACAAACTTTATTTTGCAGTTGGGTTCATTAAAAAGGGTGTCTGGGATACTTATGTCCTCCCATTAGATTTACCATGACACTTCAAAATAAACTCCAGAGGTGAAGCTAAAGTATTGCTTTTTTACCCCATGGAAGTTACTTCTCACATACGTGATCCATCACAAAGTATGATTTCAATTTCTACACTATCATGTTTAAATGGATTTTGCTCAGCTTGTGTTTAAAAAAAAAATCAACAAATTAGAACATACACCATTTCCTGGGGATTAATAAGAATGACCATCTGTGAAGAATGGATGGCCACAGGCACAGCTGGGGACCACTAATCTCCCTGCACAAAATGAAAAATATTAAACTTTTCCTTAATGACTAGAGAGATCTAGTTGGGCCTGTAGGCATGCACGATCTGCAGAGACTTAGTTCACAGAATCCTGCATGCTTCAAGTTGCTTGAAAACTCTCTTAGTAGTCCCCCTTCAAAAAAACATTAACTTCTAATTAGTCAGTAATTATGATTAAATGAGAACAGAGAAAAACTATGTTTTCTTGAGATACGAGAACTCAAATGTACCAACAGATGAAATCCAGGAATTAAATTCTATTCTCAGAGTAAAGAACTAGCCTGCAAACCTTCTGCTCTTAGTACATGTTTGAAGAGCATCTAGAAAAATGGTTCAGATTTCTAGGCACCATTGTAACACAAAACAATAAAAATAACCGCAGGAATGTTCACAGGACTACTCCAAACTACTCAAGCAAAATGGTGAGTACCATTCAAAGGCAAAGGTACATTCCTTGCAAATGTTTTCACTGCATATAGATAGAAATATAATATTTTGAATTAAATAGAGCTATGGAAGGAAATGATGCTTGAAATTCAGAAGAAACAATATGGATGATTTTCAGCCTGTTTAATCCTGCTTTCCTCAATACAGCCAGTTACATTTACACAAACTAAGGTTCTGGCCTTATTACTCATTTCTGATAGACTCGGGAACAGACTTATCTCACTTTCTGCCTTGTACTGGTAGAAATGTTAACACCGAAAACTCTTCTGCTAGAGAAGGAGGGCAGGGAGCCCAATGGTGGGCCGTAGTCTGCAAAGGGATCCATCAACCCTGCACAACTATCTATTTACACACTAGGGGATAGAAGAACTAATAGTTGTGGGAACAGAATACTTTGTCATATATTATTATTCTGGACTGAGAGCGAGGAAAAACTGCTGGCTTTCCTTCTACAGTTATTGTATTTTCAATTGCTCACAAGGTCTCCTGGAGCCCAGAGAGGTATTCTGTTAACACTGAAATAAATAAAAACTGCTGTCTGATTGGCCATAGATGAATAATTTCTGCTACCCCCAGATGTATCCATCTAGGATGTGCTTATTTGTATGATATGTGAACTAATTGTTTAACACTACCCCAGAACATAGTATTGTTCACTCAGAGAAAGCTACACAATAGAAATTTATTGACTCATCACACTACTATTTTTTAGCCAATTATGTGCCAGGATTTTTCCTTCGGATGTAAAACAATAGCAGAAAGACTTTTCATTTCCTTGGGACTATTACTCTCCTGGCTGGCAAAATTAAAATCAGCCTCTATAAAACACACTTGTGACAGCTTACAGAAACCCCAAATGGCACACAGGGCATCCTTTACTCTTTACTGCTATTAGCAGTGACCTGGAAAACTGAGGAGGAGAGGAGTAGAAGGGGTGCTGTGCAAAACACGGTGCCATCTAGGCCAGCACAAAACCTTTTGGCCATCTCTGTTCCTCCAAAATCTTCCACTCAGGACAGTGGCCATCATAAACAACAGGGTTCAGAAGCAAGGAGGTGGCAGCAATCACAGTAACTACTAAATAATCACAGAAACATAGAATGGTTTGGATTCGAAGGGGCCTTAAAGATCATCTAGTTCCAAACCCCTTGCCATGGGCAGGAACAGGTCAGGTTGCTCAAAGCCACATGCAGCCTGGCCTTGAACACCTCCAGGGATGGGGCATCCACAACTTCCCTGGGCAACTTGTGCCAGTGCCTCATCATCCTCACAGCAAAACATTTCTTAATATCTAATCTAAATCTCACCTCTTTCAGCTTCAAACCATTACCTCTCATCCTATCACTGCACTCCCAGATCAAGAGACAACACCCCCATCTTTCCTGTAGGCCCCCTTTAATCACTGGAAGCTGCTCTAAGGTGTCCCTGGAGCCTTCTCTTCTTCAAGCTAAACAAGCCCAACTCTCTCAGCCTGTTCTCATATGGGAGGCGATCCAGCTGCAAACGCTCATTGCTGGGTCACGTTGACCTTCTCATCCACCAATGATGAAATACTTGGTAACAAACTGCCTTGCCACTGCCAGGTGGGAGGAACCACAAGGTCTTTTCTTTCCCCTTTGCTGCTGCGAGAGGCTGGGGGCTGCTGAAAAAGCCCTGCATCTGGTATCAGCCGTAAGAAGAAGTAGCAGAATTTTCCCCAGCTCTCCTGTTAAACAGAACAAAACCCACGAGCTTAAGAGGAAAAAGATGTATACAGAGGACTGCACTCAGAATTTTGCATTATGCTTGGTGCGTGAAAATATGTCAATGGAAGTTGTGTTAAATCTATCTCTGTCACGTGCTTTACATCTGATGGTCTCAGTCAGCTTTTAAGAGACCATGTACTTCAAGTGTTTACCAGTGGACTTCTTTGGAGAGCTTTGAAAGGGATGGGTGAGGTTTCTAAAAGGGTTTTAGGTGCGTGCTTTGTATTCAATGAATTACCTGTGTCAGAATTTAATTTAAATGTATTAATCCCTACTTAAGGAGACATTGAAATTACCCATACGTGTCGCTCTGCCTGGGGAAGTTAAAGAGAAGACATTTATGTACAAGTACCATGTTATGTTCTGATCAGCTTCCAAAGTGGCTCAGCTTTAACAGTGATTTAAATAGTGTTTTTGATGCTTGGAACTCAATGACCTCAAGGGTCTTTTCCAACCTGACTGATGCTATTTGCACAAACGCGCGTGCGCCCCACACCCACCACAGCAGCAACCTCTGCCAGGCGCCTGACACCCCTCTGCCTATATTTATGTATAATATATAAATATTTATTATATATTACAACATACAATACATTGTATTTTATAGATTTTATATTCTATATTATATAATGTAGAATATATAATAAATATGTAAGCATATTTATGTATTATATACAAATATTGTGTTGTAATATATTTCATATTGTATATTATGTTTTTAAATTTATTTTATGTATTTTATATAAATATATTTTATGTATTTTATATAAATATATATTTACATACATAATAATAAATATGTTATATAATATATAAATACACAAAAATTTATATATGTTATGTAACATATATTAAAATACATTAAAATGTATATATAGAATCATAGGATAGTTTGGGTTGGTAGGGACCTTAAAAATCATCCAGTTCCAACCCCCCTGGGGTGGGCAGGGACACCTCCCACCAGGCCAGGCTGTCCGAAGTCCCATCCAACCTGGTCTTGAACACCTCCAGGGTTACGGTATCCACAACTTCCCCTGGCAGAGTTCGCTTCAGTTGGTGACCATAAGGTCCAGTACTGCATCTCCTTGTGTGAGGTTCTCTATCAGCTGGACTAAGAAGTTATCCTCAATGCACTCCAGGAGTCGCCTGGATTGCCTGCAGCTTGCTGTGCTAGTTTTCCAGCATATGTTGGGGTGGTTGAAATCCTCAAATAGGATAAGAGCTTGTGGGCATGAAGCCTCCTGTAGCTAGAGGAGGAAGACTTCATCGGTTGGCTCTCCTTGATCAGGTGGCCTGTAGTATACACCAACCACAAGGTTCCTGTTGGTTCTTCTGTCTTTAATTTTGACCCACAAGCTCTCAACATGTTTGCGGCTAGTCTTCAACAACAGCACTTTGCATTCTATCCCTTTCCTGACAGAGGGCAACTCCTCATTCCTGATCTGTCCCTTCTGAACAGGCTGTAGCTGTAGATAGCCACACTCCAGTCATGGGATTCGTCCCACCATTCGTTCTATGATGGCAACTAGATCATAGCTTTCTAGTAGCATATTGATGTAGGTTATATAATATATATAAAATACGTATGTGTGTTATACAACATATATAAAAATAAACAAAAGATCAGTGTGGAGTGTGCTGGTAGTAAGTGGTAGACTTTTGACAGGAAAGCTTTTTTTTGCATTTCTATATAATATATATTTTACATATATATTAAAAAGATAAAATCAATAATATCTATTCTATATTGTTATATACTACATATTTTGGATCTGTAGTATATATATTAAGTACATATATTTACATATATTAAATACTTTTATATTTATAGATATATTTTTTATATTTGCATATAATTTTATACTTCTATTTTTATATATTCATATATATGTATATATACACACTTACACACACTACCCTCAAAATCTCCATGTTCAAGACATGCAAGGAGGAGTGGGAAATCTGACGTTATTACCTTGTGGCTTAAATAGCGTGGTTGGACTTTGAACTGATCCTTTTTCACAGTTTATGAGCTATGAAAGGGCATGGAGGAGCAACTTATGACAACAGCACCTCAGTAACTGCTTGAATGGTGCAGAGACTCAAGCCTATGCACACACAGCCCTGGCAATGCTCCCCAACAGCAAGCTAGACAGTTGGTTTGGGTTTCTTTAAGACGCCTATTAAATCCAGCAGACAGACCCATGCGTTCCCTCGTGGCAGCTGTGGCTGCTACATCCAGAGGCTCTGATTTCAGAAAGTATAAATGTACAGCCCTATGGAAACATCCTCAGCCACCTCAGGCCAAACTCGAGCTGCTATTTGTTAAGTGCCTTCACGCTGACAGCATCCCAGCTGAGCAAGACATTTGGGCAATCAGGAGGCTGAGCAGTCTGCACATGGTCCTGCTGTGTGGGGTCTAGCGCTTCTATTGACTCTGCTTAATAACTTAGGCAGATAACCTACGACTCAGACATCCCAGCACGAGTGTATCTGCAGGTGCAGACATCACATAATAGCATATCTCTGCAAGGAAATTTTTATGCCTTCTACAGACACTCCTAGTTTGATTTTTCCAAATTCTTCTCCTTCTTAGCAGACACCCTACTGAAAGTCCTTTTTACTCCACAAACACCCATTTTACTTTTGAATGCTGCTAGTCTCAGCTCATATGAGCAAAGACAACTTTGCTCTTAACCAGTAGAGGAACAGAAGTTTTCAAAGTTAGTATTTTGAGCATTTTCATTTATAAGATCTCAAGCCTTTGCTGGCATATGGCCTTCTTCCAGTCATTTGTGAATATTCCACTTGTTTCTTTTCCACAGCCTCTTACTAGAGAAAAGAAAGACCTTCACATAATAAACATCGTAGATCAAAATGCGTGTATCTGTACACCATTAGAGTGGCCTCCCCAGCTCTGACTTGAGACATGGGCTCTTTACTACAGTTTAGAACAGAATAGTGTCATATAGTCTGTTATGACACAGGACTGTTGCGATACAGAGTCAGCTGTAACACTGCCTGTTAGTAACACACACACTCCTCCGTTCACATCACGCATATGAAAACTTCCATATGTTGAGCTATCTTTTTTAAAATGCGGTTTCCTGTTCGCTTTTTCTGTGAATGTGCTTCCTTATAAAGTCTGCAATCCATAAGCACTCTGCTGCAAGTCTGGACTAGATTTGAAATACCACTTCCAGGTACCATCCTAATATCTGCTGTAAAACACATACTTTTTCTTTTATTCTTAACCTGAATACATTTTTAGTGCTCAACACGTCAAATACTTGTTTCAATCCATCTCTGCTCTTCTATTTAGTCAATATGAGAAAAGTTTTAGAGAAAATACGTTAGAATTCTATATCAAATCTACCTTAACATTCTGAATTTTTATTGGTTCTAGATTGAGGGAAAACGAGATGGTCTTCATTTTACCAACCAAAATTTCATCCAGAGTTCTGATCTTCAGGATGACTAAATAATTGGTGCCATTCCCATATACACCTACTGTGTTCAATATTTTTTTGACAGAATTCGTAGCCTTCTACAATGGCAAAACATAAAAAGACTGTTCTTCATGCCGCTACCAATCTGCATATGTCATTTGGCAAACTGTAATACCTTTTTAATTATTTTATGTTAGGGAACATTTTGTCTCTCCAGAAAGAATATTTGGCCAGCCACTGAAGTCTGCAGGTTTCCAGTAAATAAGCTGATAAGTAACAAAGTTGGTTAAGGTAGACTCTCTTCACTGCATGTAGAAAACCTCTAACAATTTATTAGCAAAGGGCTTGGCCATGACCCAGAGCAGAGCTCTGAAAGCAAGGAGACCGCTGCATATCTAACTTGGACTAATACCTGGACCTTGGGGGAGTGGTTTAAGATAGATACATACAGTAGTGTGGTATTTTAAAAGGCTGTGAACAATCTTAGACATAGAAACCCTGAAAACATCCCTTCCTCCTAAGAAAATGAGAGACACAAGCTTGGACTTTGTCCAGGATGATTAATGCTCCTATTTTTCAAATGACAATCCAATGCATGGTGCACTGCAGAGTGTTGAGTGATGTCAGAAGTTGTCTCTCATCCTGTGGCATCACGAGGGCAAAATCCACTGGCTAAGGTTCCCCAGGGCAAGCTTGTAGCTGGCTAATGCAGCTACAAAGGGGACCTGTTCCTTCTTGCTATGGATAGAAGATGTAGGAGCCTCAGCATAGACAAAATTGGAGTTTCATCCTCAGGCACCTTTCCTTTGGGAAAACACATCAATTTTCCCTGCATTCCCTTTCCCATGCTGTAGAAGCAGAGTGAGCAAGTGGTGCTCAAGGGTACATTACAACTCCTGGCAAGACCTGGCAGTCACTGTTACAGTGCAGTCCACCAAGGAACTGCCTCCCTCCTGGAACAACATGTCCTTACACCACATCATGGCTAAGTGAGAAGTACAACTAGCTCTAGTCAAAGCTCTGTGTGTACGGCGAGACAGAATGCACAAATGCACTTTGGCTATAGAAAAGGAAGAAGCAATGCCTGGGCCTCATTTTGGCTAGTACGTTTTAAATATCAGCTTGATCTGGAGCTTCCCCTTCTTTTGCCAGACTAGCCACTATGAATTGTGCAAAACCTACAGATGAAATCATTTTATGGTACATGGATTTCCTTCTCTTATTTCTCAGTGTAGGGTGTGCTGGCACTAAGTGGTAGACCTAAGAGGAAGTTGTGGAGAGGAGGGAGCTGGCCTCTTCTCCCAAGTGACAGGGGACAGGACAAGAGGGAATGGCCTCAAGCTCCACCAGGGGAGATTTAGGCTGGACATTAGGAAAAAAATTTTCACAGAAAGGGTCATTGGGCACTGGAACAGGCTGCTCAGGGAGGTGGTTGTGTCACCTTCCCTGGAGGTGTTTAAGGCACGGGTGGACAAGGTGCTAAGGGGCATGGTTTAGTGTTTAATAGGAATGGTTGGACTCGATGATCTGGTGGGTCTTTTCCAACCTGGTGATTCTATGACTTCCGACAGGAAAGCTTTTTTTCCAGACTGGCAGAAGCAGTGGCAGATCAGTAAACACAAGTTTTTCAGGAATGAGATATTCAGCTCTGATGTCCTTCCTTATCATCCCTTCAGTCCTTCCTCTGCTGAGGCTGGCAATTAATGCAACAATTAAAAGGGATTTAGACTACTATATCTCAGAATAAGATTTTGCAGTGTTACACTTTTTTTCTCTTGGTGAAATACACCAAGAAATATAACAAACTATCAGTTCACTAATTGATCACCTATAGTCAATAGATATATTGGAAATATACAGGAAAAGCACCATTTCCTTGGCCATCCTGAAGATCAGAACACCAGACAACGCTTAGACAGTTGTTAGCTTGAGGGCATTACCTCAGAAGGGTTTGTTCTACAAACTTATATCTGAGTACAAAGAGTAAAACAAACTGCTAGGTCAACTAGCTTGTTGGCCATGTACCTTGTTGCCTTTGTCCCCTAGCTCTCCAGAATCCCATTAAAAAAGAAAATAATTAGAAAATTGCATTTGAAATTACCCTCAATGTCATTAATGTGATGTGTTCTATTTTTCTCTCCACCATATTTCAACCACATGTCTCAAGTTTCTGCTTCCTAAATGACTGTGTTGAGCTCCCCCCAAGCATGTTTATAGGCCACATTTTAAAAAGAAACACATTTTAAATTAAGGGTCAGATGACTGGAACTTGAGGAAGCATCTGCAGTTTGCTTTTGCAAATGTTCTGTGGTGCGGTGAAGACTTTTCTTGCAAAGTTTCGTGAAAAAAAAAATTTACTTTTTGAAAATGTTTTCTGGGAACAGTTTCTCTCATTTGACAATGCTTTTGATTAGGGAATGAATATCCAAAATATTTGCGTGAAAGAGGCAGGAATATATGCATTTTTAGCATGATTTTATGCATCAGTAGTTTTAGGAAAAAAACAGCCTTTCTTTCTAGCCTTATGGCTCCTTATCACTTACGTATTCCTCATTTCTAGGGGAAAAAAAAACCCCAAAATTATGTTCCCTTTTAATGTTCCAGATGTAACTAATTTCAGTGGCAAAGATGAGGAATGTGTAATCTTGAACTGAATTAACAGAATTATTTCCATGGGACTTTAAGATTCCTGTGCTGATGGTTCTCTGTGGGTTCTTTTCCTTTCTTATGGGGTTTTTATCATATGTTATATCATTTATTTGCGTCTTAGAAGATTAAGAAGTATGTCTAGGCCTCAACACCACAGTGCCTGAGTGTCTCCTAAGTTATCAAAACCAGATATAGCAACAACATGAATATCTATTTTTATGTGTAGTGCAATCGTTCGTACTCTTACCCCAATTCAGAAAAGGATGTATACTCAGAAATAAAGCAGCAACATATGTTCAACTAAACATTTGCATGACCCACATGTAAGTGGCAATTTTTATGTGCACAACTGGAGCTAAACAAGGTAATTTTGTGTGTGTCATCATACGTTCAACTACCAGTTCCACAAGAAATTACAACTGCAGAAAAACACATTTGTTATTGAATAAAATAATTCAGCACCATTTTTAAAACAGTTACACATTGCCTTTAAGTTATAAATTAGTATAAAATTTCTGCTTATCTAACTGCTTCTCACAAGGTTTGTATCTTTTTGCAGAGCTCCACTTATTCTAACTGGTATGTGCAAACGGAACCAGGATTGAATGGTCTATTTATTCCAGCCACTAGAGAACAAACCAGAAGAAAATTTGAGGCTTAAATTAGTGGCAAGTGAATTAAAATTATAACTTCTGAGAATGATTTGTGGTCTTCTGAAACTGTAAAAAGAAGAAATAGTAGATTGAATTATGTTGCCTTACTATGCCTTTGTCAGTTGCAGAAAAGGATCAGTAGTCAAAGTGATGATTTCTATGAGGAACTACTGCCAAAGAACTGTAAACTACACAGTAATAAAGTTAACAAGAGCCTGTATAGAATTTAGTGACTTTTGGGAAACAATGAATTTGGTTTGAAGTTGTTTCACAGAGCTACAAAGCTGGATTTGCATCAATAAAAGCTGGTTGAAAATAAAATCTGATTTCCTTTCTCCAGTTTTCTAGGCAAAGCCATGCACTGCATCCAAACAAAATTGCCACTGGTTTGCTAAAAACCTGCGCCATCCATTTTGTCCCTATATTTCTAAGGAAATGAACTACATGAGAGATTTTCACTATCTCTGAAGGCCCATAGAGATCTGCAGTCAAATTTTAAAGTACTTAGGAACAGCAATTCAGAAAAGCTTCTCTATTACTAATAAGCTTAAGTTGGGGATTTAGGGACTACTTTCTTCTTGGAAAAAAGAAAGAGAGCCTGACAACAGAAAAGTAGAACTCGGTAATTTCTATGTACCTTTTATTTGTGTATCTCTGCATACACTTCCATTTTCACATCCACATGCAGCAACTAGATTCACCTGCCCCTTCCCGGGGACAGTTGCACAGGTTTCCCTCTTCCAGCCACATCTTCTAGCTAGGTCAGGTTACAGCATTAGCACTGCTTATTGCAGACTGTGAATGGCTACCAAGTTCTCACTGCTGAACACCTTGACTCTGAAGTAAGTGTAGCCTTCCGTCTGACTCCGAGTTTCAGGGAGTTGAACTTACTTTCTGATACACACAAAAATACAGAGCCACTAGATGGCACTTTCAAAACATGGTTTTACATGCTCTCTCCAGCTCTGAGTCTGAAATGCAAGGTGCACTGTAAACCTAGATGATAAAAGCCATATAAAGGTTGACCAAGCAAAACCTCCTTTATACTAAGACAGAATTTCTCCTGCCTTCCTCCATAACATCATCCTCTCTGAAGCACAAGGCCATCAGTACAGGAAACACAGCCATACTTAGACATTCAATAACTCTTACAATATCTACAGGGAGAGAAACTTCATGAGAGATGAGATACATGACAGTGGGAGCAGCGGTCTCCTTTCTAGATCAGAAACTATCCAAAAGACCAGCTTTTCCAGCCACGAGACTAGAAAAATCTATTGCATCTTGAGTATATTTAGTATGCTTCATTCCTAGTGTATCCATTTTCAACCAGTCATGCTAGGTACAACATTGATGAAGGAAATAGTTTTTAAAAACAGAAAACAAAAATAATCTTATTTTAGACAGTAGGTTCTTCAGGGCAGGCTGCCTACTTCCATTTCTCTAGCGTTCAGCACTATGACAGTATACTCTAAGTGAGGTCTCAAAACTTTTCTTCAGTGTGGACGATTACATTAAAAATAATCCCCTTCTGTAACATTGCAAGCTGTTCCTAATTAGCCATTACAAGTACAATGGCTACTTCTTTTGCCTAAAGGCAAAAAAGACAGAAACATGTTACTAGTACATCAGAAGGCCACAGTCTGTTTAGCCTCTGTGTAAGGGGGTTTCAAATCAAGGTAACCTTGCAACACCTGAAATACAGAAGCTGGTAGGCTGTGTGCTGCTATCCAGAATTCATTACCATGGACTGAAATATTTCAGTTTTATTTTCATTTTCATCACTCTTTGCCTACCCCTTGTCTATATCTACCAACAATACATCAGCTAACGCTTTCAGTCGTATCTTGTTATTTTCAGAACTCTATGTGTAGTTCTAGGGACTAGCTGGGGTTTAACAGCTCTTGCTGTCTTTATTTTCATGGTAGTGGAAAGAGTACCCTTATAAAAGTTATATGACCTCAATTCCTGAATGATTTTCTGCAGATGGAGTTAGAATAGATAATCCATGGAAGGACTTGTAACACACAACATATTAGGATGATCAAGAGATATTAGAAGTGCAGTGCTCTGGGGGAAAGTTCTCACAGTTCCAGACTTCATACTTCAGAAAAAGGGCAGAAGATAGCTGCATTCATGAAACAGACAAGGCTTTGTTCCACTAAGCTAACAGTTTGGATGGCATGTGGAAATCTCATTAACTGTGACAGTCTGCTTAGTCTGCAAGGATTTAAAATATTTGTTAACAAGAAGAATTTTAAGTGTTTTCTAGGGTCATTTCTTTGTCAAACATGAGGAAAGACAGGCTTTATGGAAGTAAAAGTGTAATTATGAAAATGTCACATACACAAAAAATATACTAAAAGAATCTCTTTAACATGCAAAGTTGAGCATATCAGAGTCAGGAAATACCAGAATTAAGGTTACTTATGGACCATTAATTTAGTTCCTTTGAGTCTATAAATTCTATTAGTCTTTAATTTCATTATAACAGGTTGATAGTGTTTCTTTTCATACCAGCCCTGTTTTATTGATAAATAACAGACTGTTATGTTATTTTCTTATCAATATATATTTTGTCTGCTGTCATTCAATGTATGATCCTTATTTGCTGTTCATTATTTAAACCCTACTATGAATACACTTATTAACTTTTCTAAAGTATTCATCTGTTGAATTGCTAAGTGCTTCATAAATAATTTATTTTCATAATACTCATGTAAATAGAGGGTAAATAAGACAACAAGAGATCTTACAGATGGGAAAGGAGGCAGAGCAATTAAGGTTAAAAATATTCTTTTTGCTGC
Organism: Clamator glandarius; assembly: GCA_033459285.1. Lineage (NCBI taxonomy): Eukaryota > Metazoa > Chordata > Aves > Cuculiformes > Cuculidae > Clamator > Clamator glandarius. The sequence goes on from JAUNZM010000136.1 coordinate 1,037,329, forward strand.
TTAGCTGGCAATTTCTATAACTTGACTTTTGGCATGTTAACCTTTATATGTCAGTAACATAGGCAGGACTCTACTGATGCTCATGCAACAAATGAAAAACTGATTTTTCATTAATTCTAAGTGACTCATTAACATCAAGACTGGAAGAAACCACTGTTTTCATTAGAGAAACATATATATCTTAACGATATGGCATCTTTCCTACTTTTGCAACTTTCTGCTTGATTTCCTGGTGTGCTTTGTCCAACATCTGCAACAAAAGGGACAAATCCAAACACAAACCAATGTCTTCATTACATGGCCTTAATTTATCCCCAGAAAAAGTTTCCACCTTGTGCTCTCAATGAGGTAAGATTTTCATTCAAAGTGATCGATGGGAATACTTAAATGAATGTGTCCTAATGATACCAACAAAGAGCCAAACAGAAGGTGGAACAGCAGCAACTGCTGAATTTTGAGCTCTTGAATCTTAATGTTTTCTTGTATGTATGGCATGCATCATAGTCTTCCAGTTTTTTGAATGGTAATTTGAATGCTTCATATGACAGGAGATAGGACAAGAGGAAATGGCCACAAGCTCTGGCAGGGGAGGTTTAGGCTGGACATTAGGAAAAAATTTTTCACAGAAAGGGTCACTGGGCACTGGAACAGGCTGCCCAGGGAGGTGGTTGAGTCACCTTCCCTGGAGGTGTTTAAGGCACGGGTGGACGGGTGGACGAGGTGCTAATGGGCATGGTTTAGTGTTTGATAGGAATGGTTGGACTCGATGATCCAGTGGGTCTCTTCCAACCTGGTGATTCTATGATATCTGTCCACCCTTCAGCCACCAAAATTCCCTCTTACAATATCACATTGACACTCAGTTATTAACAAACTTTTAACTAAACACACTGAATTCTGACACGGTAAAAATACCATTGCAGCAAAATTAGTATTTTCTTTGCGAATCAGCCTTACAGGGAACTGCCACATAGTACTTTACCAGAAAAATAGCAAACCTCTGGCATCACCTTCCAGTGAAGAAGAGAGCGTGCTCTGGCAGGCACAAATTCCTTTCCCCCTTCAGAAAGAGGCAGTTTCATTCATCAGTTCACATCATGCCCTTTTCCTTATTTATCTTATCAATCTTCTATCTGCTTCTAGTCTCCTTACCTACTAAGCCTGTTCTTGACTTTTCACATTAGCTCCAATCTCCACAACTTTTTCTCACTGAGCTCGAGTTGGGTTCTCCCCTGTTGCCTTTCTAGCTCCCTTCCTAGTTTCTTTACACAAACACTGAAGTGTCTTGTTCCTATTTATTCATTCAAACTGTATCCTGCTACCCCCCCATCAATGACTCCCTATCCAAACTTCTAGCTCCAGGCTTGTTCAATCTCAGCAACCTCACCTTTGAAATGCATTTATTTGTATCCTTCCCTGGATTTATCTGGGGAAATTTTCCTCTAATGTACATGTGAAAAAAGAAGTATGTTGGTTTATGATTTACTAGCTACATCCAATAACTTGGGACAGTTCATCAATTGTAGTTTTTAAAGTGTTACTTTTTAGTTAAACTATATTCTACATGTGTAGATAATTTTTATCAGAAAAAGGAGGCTTTAATTTAGTGTTCCTAACTTGCTTGTAATCCATATTTATCATGAATTTATATCAGCTACCCCGGCTATCCTTAAGTATAAAAGAGACCCTAGGAGATGAATCTTCTAACATATAATGAGCTGGTGCCTTTGAGTCATCTTACCACTTTGCATCTTTCACTAGCTTGACTCTTGACCGAGGCCCCAAATAGGATATGATACGATACCAGTAAGAACCACAATACCTAACTGCAAAGAGGAAGCACATAGGATTCAGATACATGATTAATACATGCATAGAGAGATCTTTTGATCAATGAGTATTGTCCTTCTGCAACATTTGCTTTCAAAGCTACTAATAATACCATATTTTTTCCGTCATTTTAGAATTTTCTCTATAAAAGTCATCCACCTCAGAGCAACGTGAATTAAATCATACCATCCACTTATACTATCCATTATGATCTTATTGCCAACATTCTTGCTCCTGTCAAGTCAGCTGTTGCACAGTTTGGGTAGTGCTTAAGATCTAGGATAATGAACAGGAATAGGAGGTGACACAGAATACTGTAGGAAATAAATGTTTAAGGGATAAGAACTAAGGAATCATTTTCTGCAAGGTGCAAATTACAATACTCAATATACTTTCTCTTCTATTATATGGTTTCTATAAGGAGTACTCGGGCATTAAATAAAGAGGACACAAAGAATGAATTTTATTTCCCCTGTTGGAAGACTGAAAATTAGATGTTTGCTTGTTGCGGGGGGTGGGGGGTGTTTTGGTTTGGCTTTGTTTTTTTTTCTTTTAAAGAACTCCCATGTCAGTCAGACAGTAGAATAAGAGACCAAGTTATGAAAACACTTTCCAGGCTGAATGGCTCTGAGATTCTGCTCACTGGAATGTGCTTGGTACTGAAAGTTTCTGCTTGTAAAAAGCACAGAATTTGAGCAAACCACTGTTAAATGCTGCACAAAGTACATGACTAGTTTGTCTTACAGAAAATACATTGGTACACAGAAGTGTTTCATTGTAGATGAAAGGTTGTTATCAGAGTGAATAACTGTGACTCACAGCCTGACTAGTCACAGCAAGTGAGAAACAAAAGACAAATTCAGTGAAACTGGCTTGCATGTACCAAGGAACAGGCTATTTCAGTTCAACTTTTGTTTGTATTAACAGGTTGTTGGAGGACATAAAGCTTTATACTATATGGCTTATGAGTTTCAGAGTATCTTCCATTTCTTCTCTGGATATCCCTCTTTATTCATTACATGCATGACAAAATGAATTGCCACATCCATTTTCCAGGGGCAGATTGTCCAGTAGAAAGTATACGAGGAAGGGCAAGGATTTTTTACAGTAAACCTAGATTACACAGAACACGAGACTGCTGGTGTCTGCATGTCTGCATCACCAAGGCCAGGTTGGATAGGACCTTGGGCAGCCTGATCTAGTGGGCAGTGTCCCTGCCCATGGCAGTGTGGTTCGAACTAGATGTTCTTTAAGGTTCCTTCCAACCCAAACCATCTTATGACCACATCCCACAAACACGAGGAGCTTGGTTTGCCAGCAGCAGGTCTTGCACATCCCCTTTTGGCACCGTGGTTCAGCACTGGAGACAGCACCCTGCAAAGACCCCAGGGCATGGTGGGCACCCCCAACACAGTGTGTCTGCAGCCAGCATGGCCATAACCCACCCAGAGCCACCGCCATAGCATGGGGCATCGGGCACAGGAGGTCACAGGCAGAGGAAATACCTTCTACTAGGCCAAACTGAAGCATAATGGTTGGCAAGGAAAGACAGGGCTTTTAGTACCAGCTCAATTCAAGCTCTTCTGACTTCTTGCCAAGCTCCTGAGAAATACATACAATGTGTAATTTGTCTAAAGTGGCTTGTAACAGCTGAGCTACACACACACCCCAACTTTTATCCCCTTTCATGTTTTCATATCTTTTTAAATATACAAGCTATAAGGTGCCGAAGGAGGATGCTCAAGCACAGAATCATAGAATAGTTTGGAGTCTGGGTTGGAAGGCACCTTAAAGTTCATCTAGTTCCAAACCCCCCTGCCATGGACAGGGACATCCCACTAGATCAGGCTGCCCAAGGTACCATCCAACCTGGCGTTGAACACCTCCAGGGATGGGGCATCCACAGCTTCCCTGGCAACCTGTTCCGGTGCCTCACCACTCATGGTGAGGAAATTCTTCCTTATGTCAAGTATATTTGCTGCCAATACAGGCAGGATTGAAGACAGATGACTAATAAATTCACAAATGGTCTTATTATCACCTTGAAACCTGAAGTTCAACAAATTATCCATTTAATGTTAACTTTCTTTGCTTTCAGGTAAAGTTGCTGAAGAATGTTGGCTATATTGCATATTTAAATACATAGTGTACTCTCTCATAAAAGTAGCCTTGATTCTGCAAATACTGATGCAGTTGTCTTAATGAGCTGCAATGAAGAAGTAATACCCCCAAAGAAACAAGAGAGATAATATTGATCATGGTACAGTATATACAGAAATAACATTATCATGGTACAGTAGCAGTGAGGTCCATAAAAGCAGAAATAAGGTTTAATTATAAGAGACAGCAGATCTTTGTGAAGACAAATGTAGTTTGTTATAAAAGGTGTGGGGAAATTAAATAAGAAAGAAGAGGAGCGCTCAAAGCAGTGAGATGAAAGAGGTAGGCCAGAGTGAAAGAAAGATGGAATCAGGACTTCTTTTTAGACAATAGAGTCTGAAGTGACTTGAACTAAGAGTTGATGTGTTAAGGGAAAGATCTCACTATGTGTGTCTATACATACACACCTGCAAAATATATCAGAAAAGGGAAGATAATTTGATGTTTGAAATAAGGCTAGATTTAAGTTATTCTAGCCCTACGAATGTTAGATGTCCTTTATTTGTTGTTTCAGCACTTCAGTAGGATGCAAGCAATATCCCTTTGATACTGGTTTTTACATTTCCTCTTACAGAAAAGAATAATGAAAAATACAGAAAGTGTATGTATCCTAAATAATGATGAGGTGAGCAGTGGGTGAAGAGAACTGAGCAGAGAAACTAAGAGTCAGACACATTTGCATTTTGGAAGCCGGTGTTTCTCAGCATTTTGAGAATTAGCATAGTCATGACTGGGGCACAAATATCAGCATGCAACTGTTATACAGTTTCTGGTGGAAAACTGCCTTAAAATATTTCATTAGGGTAAGGGCAGTCAAGGAAAACAAAAAAATACAGAGATGAAGCTATGATTAGCAAGTGTTAAATGAGAAACTGTTACTATACGAGGAATTATTAGCACATATCTGGCCGGTGCCTTTAGAGCCCAGTAATTCAGAAATTATATCTGACTCGGGTACAAAGGTACAGCAAAACCTGTCAAAGAGAATGGTGCATTTTGCATGTGAAGATATGAGCAAATGTGTTTGTTGTTCTAAATTAAGGCTAGAAAAAGAAAAATGGAGAGAAGAAAAAGGTGAAAATACACTCATCCTACTGTCCTATAATCAACTATAATTAAAGGTGGAGTTGTCTGCACAGCCATCTATAAGGGACAACTCTTGTCCTTCCACTCCAGTGGAAGCTAGATACATTCAGAATTCTTGGCTTTCTACACCATCTAGCAACACTGCAATAATGCATAGAATAGCTCCTAAACTCCTACCATGTGAGCAATGACAGATTCACACCTGGGAATATTCAGGCCATCTTTTGATCAATCCAGCTGAAGCTCAATGGAACTGTTCACAAATAGGTGTCAATAGGGACAGTTGTTCTGACTCCTTCCCTTTCATAGAAGAGTACTTGGAAACAGATATATCCTTTCCAATACTACTTTAATGCACCAGGGCTCTATTTGACACAGCATTGTTCTGAGATTGCAGATGGGCAATAGCATGATCTTCGAAACAAAACTCCTCTAATAAATGATTCCAGTCCCTCTAGCTCAGTATTTCGATTCACTGTTTAACTCTTCACTCTAGGCAAGTAAGAAATAAGCTGAGAATTTATTCAGACACCCTTTATGCAAGAGCCACTGTATTGGACCTCCTTCTGTTCATCCAAGATCAGCTCCTTTTACTTTCATTGCAGCAGTTCCCACATGAATGCAGAATTTAACAGCCTGATTTGAATAGCCTTCTACCAGACATTATACCATTTAAAATGAAATTGAAATGAAGTGAAAATATTTCCATATCCCAAGGGAGAATACTCAGACAGATTCATAATCTGCAAGGCAAAATTGTTAAAAAGTTATTGTGGTGTGACACACATATGAGACACACAGCAGATTAATACACACGGCTAACCTGGGTGGCCTACTTGGGTAAACAGTTGTTCCTCATGTATTACAACAACATATGTATAAGTACATATATCCATATATATTGTATACATGCATGTATCACTTGTTACAACATCTTATAATGAAAAATAAAATATTTTACTTTTATCAATCTTAAGAGATTGTATAAATCAAGTAACTTATACAAAGAGCTGTAAACTGTTGGCTTTTAGGACATCAAGGATAAAAGAAGAGCATATTACCAAATAGCTACAGGGTCAAAAACATTTTTGGCCCAATACAAAAACAGCGAGACAAAGTTGCTGCTCAAAATTGTACAAATCCCTGATTTTCTGACACATCAGGGTAATGGGAGGGTTGAATAAGTTGCTGCTATTTCAGAATATTAAGCCACTGTGACTGAAATATTTTTTACACGGTAAGTTTTGTTCCATTTTTAAAGCACATTATTTCAGAGAACCACTGAATCATTAAAGTCATTTGTTTTCATCACTATGTTGATCTGCATTCATGTTCAAAGGTAATAAAGCACAACTTTAAACACATCTTGAAGCTCCACAGTATCTTAATTCAAAATTAAACCTGGAAGCGGTGTACTGAGTCAGTGTTTCCAATAAGTGACAACTCCTTTTCCCCTTCCAGCATTAAGATGAAAGCAAGCCTACCCTTCTCACTCTTCATAGGGCTATTAAAGTAAGTGACTATTCAATATGACACAAATTAGGGCCACAGTTAAACCTATGAAGCAAGAAGAGACACTTGCAACTTCATGAAACAGAAGAAAATCTCAGTCTGTAAAGGAAGACTGATTTTGCAGAAGACAAGAATTAACAATGAAGAGGCAAAATACCCAAATGACACAAAATTATTTAGAGCAATAAGAATTAGAGAGTACTGTGGAAATTTCATGGGTCATTTTTCAAGACCAGAAAGTGCCAGAGCTGTTTTAATTCAGTGTTGATAAAGCATGAAAAGAGGCACATCAGGAGAAAAAATATGCAGGAATTAATATGTCACTATAGCCACCTAAGGAAAGAGCTGGTCATTAACACAAGCCTAGTTTCTACTGAAATATTAAAATTTCATATATATACTACCAAGTATTTTTGCATTGAGTATTGTCTCAGATGACGTTGCAAGTTATTACATCTAGTGCCTCTCATATCTGGGGCTTCCCTGTATAAGAGATACCTGGAGCTACTGGAGAGACATCAGTAAAGAGCCACTAAGAAGTTGAAAGGACTGAAGCATCTCACATGTGATAAAAGACTCAAAGAACCAAAACTGTTCAGCCTGGAGAAGAGAAGATTGGATGATGTCATCAATGTCTATAAGTACCTGAGGTGAGGCTGCAAAGGGGACAGAGCCAAACTCTTTTCAATAGTGCTCAGTGGCAGGAGAAGAGGCAGTAGGCACGAACTGAAGCACAGGAGGTTCCCTCTGAACATCAGGAAACAGTTTTTTACTGTGAAGGTGACCAAACTTTGACACAGGTGCTCAGAGAGGCTGTGGAATTCTCTTCTTTGAGATACTCAAAAACCTGAACACTGTTCAGGGTAGCCTGCTCTAGGTGACCCTGCTTGAGCCAGGGAGCGTTGGACCACATGATCTCCAAAGGTCCCTTCCAACCTTGACTATTCTGCTAATGTGTCACTAAATGAATGCTAGCAATTGAGTTGAAACTGTACCCATTTGAAAATGCTACTGGTAAAGATTTTCATTGAGATTTCCAGGCACATTAGCCAAGGGACAAACCACTAGACAGAAAAGGCAGGCAGTTAAAATTACCATGTGTCACAGATCAAGACACTTAAATCATATTTTAGCAGAAACCATTTCCTGTTACACTTTGCTTTCTTTACATGTTGAATTGGTCAAATTCAGTCTTTATCTAGATCTCCATATATAAACAGAACTATCCTATTCAGTGAAGTTTTGCTTTTGAACAAACATCTAACACTAAGATTTTGCATTTGGTTATCTCACAAGTTCAAACAAAAGAATCAATATATCTCAGCAGCATTCAAGAAATCAGGAGCTCTTCCTCTGCATTCAAAAAGTTCTGTATAACCTTCTTCTCTGGCTGAGAATGTCTAGTCTTGCTGCCAGGTGGTCCTAGTTACTCACATTCCTGACGAGAATTAGTAATTAATAGTTCCTAAACACTGGGGAGAACTGCAACTCAACTCCTTTCTATTTAGAATTTAAGGAGTATCTTCAACAATGATATTTTTAGTAAGTGACCAAAAATTAAGCAGGCAAGCACAAAAAGAAGTTACAAAAAGTTACAACACAACCCCCAAACCTTTATTACTAGATACAGCATTAAATAAACTAAGACGGGTAACTTCTCAGTTGGGGGTGTCCCTGAAGAGTAACTGTTCCTCTTTCTTTTACTTTGAAGGTTGTTATATATCGTTGTCTTGGTTTAGCATGTGATCATGGGACCATTCAGGTTGGAAGGGACCTCAGGAAGTCATCTCATCCCACTGCATGATCAAATGCAAGGCAACAGCATAAACTTGAAACTGTAAATCTTCTGAGGAGTCCACAAAGATACTGTAGTTTGCCATGAGTTGGAGAGGTTTGCCTTTGTTATACAGGTCCTGATAGTCTTTGGCTGTACCAACAGGCTTCCTCTGTGATGTGGGTAATAGTGGGGACCCTGGACTCTAGTCTTCCTTGCTGTCAGCAGACAATTCAGCAATTAACTTAGCTTGGCTAAAAGAAAATAAACAAATTAGTTCTGTTACTATAATTTTCAGTTAGTTTACTCATTTTCAGTATTTTCCCCAAAAACACTTAGATCCTACTCTAAGTAGTTTGACAGCAAATCCAATTAATGAAACACCAGTAGATAAAGATGCATACTTGCAGCAATAAGTATGGGTAGGATACAGCAGAAATGAAGCCAACATGAAAGTAACACTCATAGCTTTCAAAGCCAGGATCCAACTTTACCACTCCAAAAGGTGGGTGACTAGTCTACACCTATCACCTACCTTACTTTCAATGGGTAAAAATAAAGACAGGCACTGCTGATGTGCACTGTGTGAGTCACCAAGCTTATCTAGCTATTCCTTTTCTTTTTTCCTCCGAATACAGAAAATATTAGGTGACCAGCTTAACATAGCCACTTAAGATTTAGATGACTAAAGCTTGATGGGGTTAAACTTTCCTTTGGTGTGCCATAAATTGCTATACAACCTGTGAGCCTTGAAATCCAATGCAATTTTGCAGAGGATCAAACTCCCAGAAACATCAAGCTAGCGCACTAAAAGCGTTCATCTTCACTGTTACCAATATCTCACGTGTATTGGGTTACGTTAGGGGATATAAGGGAAAAAAAAGCATCGCAATCCTTCCCAGCTTTCCCCAAACCTGAAAGTATGGGAGAAAACAAAAACTAAGCACCAAAAATATTCCTATATCACAGTCTATCCTGATTTTTGCCTATCTTGAGTCCACATGTACTGGCTATCATCCATAGAAAGCAACCTATATCTATCCTACTCTGACAGATTAAGAGCTGCCGCAGGCTTCACACTGTTCAACAGGAAGACGTTGCAAAGGAACAAGGTGTGTGGTATGCTGATTTCTGCTGTACAGTATGTTGTGACAGTCAAACACAACATCTGTGTGACAGAACCCAAATAAGTTTTCATGGACTGAGTATGTATATGGCTGAATAAGGAAAAGGACATTTTACTCACATAGCATTTCAGGCTCATTTTTGATCTCTCTCGTTAGACCAAACAAAAGTGAGATGATTTGGAAGCTTAAATTAAAAAATTGTCTATTTTCATATGTAATTTCATTTCACACAGATTATTCTACTTCTGCTCCATAAATCTGTGCTGTCAGGTTCATTTATTTTCTGATATTTTTTGTTGTTGGGTATAATATTGTGGGTTTTGTTTTTAAAGTTTTGAAGTCTCACTCTTCTCTAGTTGGAACCAATATGACTCCTCTGTTATTTGTCTTTAAGATCACTTCATCTTGGAGTAATCTTTTCATCCATACTTTTCGAATAGCATGCATGTTTTCCTTTCTTTAAAAAAAATCTTTTAAGTAAGTTTAACTTTTTAATTATTATTTCTCTACTTCAGTCATTGATCTGTTGGAGCAATTCAATGTAACCATTGGTTTTGAAGTCTACATTTTTCCAGGATCATGGAGTGACCCAACAGGTTATCAGCTTGAGCCACCTGTGCAAATTAAATGAAAAAACAGGTACACAAGTTTGCATTCAGTAACACTTGGACTTTTATACAGATATTATGGAAGCCTTTCCTCCTACCATGATCTTTGTTTTCTATGACAGTGAACTCATGAACTGACTGCCAAATCAAGTACTAAAAACTACACACCATATCCATATCTCCTGAGAACTGGTGTATATCTACTGAGTTTCATGGAACCTGCAGGTCCCAGTTTCTTCTGATTCAAATTAAGGAGATATGACAGTAATATGAGAATTAAATTTTATTTTACTCATTTGTCTGGATATTTCTCCTTCCTCAGGAGTGTTACAACATATTAAAAGCCTTGTTTGATACATTTTCATTCAACTGACAATCATAATCTCCCATGCCAGGCATCATTGGTAGAAAAAAAAAAGAAAATATTTCATGGGGGCTTCATATTGTTACAGCAACTGCAAAGAATGAACACTTCTAAAGATGTCCTGTATTCTGTTTCTAGATTTGTTCTTCTTGAGAAGTAGTCCATTTCCTCTGCCATCAAAATGAGAGAGGACACTAAGATGACATGAGATCTTTAGGATATAAAAAAGAAAGATGAAGCTAACCAGTTCAAGTTAAACCACCACTGGAAGAGTACAGGGACATAAGATCTGGCAAAGTAACACAGTATTTCACAGACAAAATAAATTCTAGACACTCCTAGCTGGAATCAATTTATGCTTAGATCTTAACCCTCTCGTAACTAAATGCACAAGATACCTCCTTGAGGTTTAATATTTCCACAACTAGTTTTTCAGACGCAAGCACTATAACCCCAGAAATCCTCTCCATTCATGCAGGCAAATCCACAAGCCTATGAGACACTTTGCTCTCACAAACAGGGAATTAATTATTATACTTAGTCCAGTATTTGGGAGGCGCTCAAACTTGATAGCAAAGGCATCTGTATAGATAAGCAAACAAAGCTGTAGTTCAATTGCAACCATTGAGGAATTTAAAACCTGTCTATTGACTTATCCCATAGGTTGGTGTGCAACAGCTTGAACTACATAGATTATAATGTTTCAGCAGAGGAAACCTGCTGTGAAGTTGTCAGGGTGGTGAGCTGACAGACTGCAAATAATACATCCTTGTGGTTTCTATTCCTGAGACTTTAGCTGAATTCATTTGCCTAGTGTTCACTGTTTTTCTTTCCTTCACCTCTCATCTCCCTGGAAGGTAGATGAGTAAGCAAGTTTCTTACTTTATGGATGTGTAAAAATGGAGATTAGACATACTTATTTTCTTCCACTTGGAACACACAAGTACTGCTTAAGTGTGCCAAGTTTAGCCTAGCTATGCCTATTAATTTGATTTTCTTGTTGCATATTTATTCACTTCCCTGCAATAGTTCTAGTCTGGGATATGTGAAAACTCCAGTGGATTACAGCAGTGTTTTCAGAGAGTGAGATCATGCCAGTCCACCTGGTAAGGACAGCAGACATTTACTAATTAAATTAGAACAAGCTTCTAAGAGCACATGAAGCATTAAGGGATTGCAAGAGTTTATTTACTCATGTGCTTAAAAGATTGAGTTTGTTTGAAAATATTAAAGCACTACTGTGAAAAACTGGTCCCACTGGAAACAGTAGTCAGTTCCCTGTTCTTTTTGCAGAGCCAGAACTTCATCCTAGACCCCCAGGAGGCAAAGCCTCTCTTCTTATAGCTGCAAATCAAAGTATTTCTAATTCACCTTAATTTACCTAAGACTACAAACAGGTTGGGACCTGTATTTGAATCCAAGTGTAAATTTCATCTCTAGGGCTGCCGTAAATTTACGTTTTGGAGAAGAGAAGCTTTTTGTAGCCTCTGAATATTTTCCTTTCTTAACTCTTAAAGGTACCTTAGATTTTACCAGTAGTGATGTACACAGAACTGGGGGAAGGATTCATAAATATCAAAGGAAATGAAAGATTAGTAACCTGCAGCCTACTCGCATAAGACCCTTAAGTATTTCTGGCTTGAAGTCTCAACCTCATTGTCCTGTCTGACACGGTCCTGGGCAGCCTGCTCCAGGTAGCCTCGTTGAGCAGGAGGTGTTGGACCAGATTACATCCAGAGGTCCCTTCCCCCCTTAACCATTCTGTGACCATAGGGAAGACAACACTGTTGTCACACTAGAAATAGCAAAGAGTGGTTCAATAAAAAACAGGAAACACTCACAATGACAGCACCTCTGCACAACTGATCTACTCATCACTATTTATTATTTGCGGTCTTTAAAGAAAGCAGATTATTTGCCCCCACACCTCATCCACATATGGTTATCAAGAGCTAGCACAAACAAGAGCAGCTGCTTGCCAACATTTGCCAGTGGCTGTTCATCATTTGTTGCACTCAAGAAGCTGTGAGCAAGTACAAAGTAGCAATAGTCAGTTCACCTTTCCCTCACACATCTGTGACATTGGTCTAATCAAAACCCTTTCTCTACAGCCTTGCCCAAGTCAGGTGTGATACCACTTGGCTTCAGTGACTCTTCTCCACACATAGTAGACCAAACATAGCAATACACAGACTAATCCATGAGCTAGCCATCATAGATTTATTAGGAAGTCCTTTGGGGTACCTTCAGCTAGAATCAACAATATTTTGGTCATGTTTAAGACTACATTTTACTCCTAGGGTCCAGGAGTAAAAAAAGAGCGGTCAAAGTTCAGATAGCCAAGTACACAGCCGTATCTAATACACATGCCAGTGCCTGTCTCCTTACCAAATTGACACTAACCAGTTCTCTGGGGCCTCCTAGGATGACAGGGCCACCTGGGAAAAAGGTCAGAGTTGCACCAGCATAATGTAGCTTAGACCAAAACAGTCCTTGCTCCAGCAACAACTTCAATCACAGTGACCAGAGCTCAGCTCAGAACAGCAATAGTCTCTGCTGACTCCTTACAAATTATCATGGCTTATTACAACATAACATAGCAAGTACTCACCACACACAGGAGGTAAGTTTTCAAGGTACTCATATGAAGCTGGATATTGAATGTGACTTGAGCTCACATGTATCATCTTGGAGAGCCAGCAGTAAGAGGAGGTAGCAACCACTAGAGAAGAATTCACACTTTGTCTTCAAAAATTCCCCACCAGAAGCTTCCAATGGCTGTACCATGTTCCTTTTGGAATCTGAAATCGCTAACAACAAAGTGAAAGAAAAGGAGACTCTAAAGTTCCTAGGCTATTTATCAAAAGTATAGAATTTATATATGTTCCTTATCCAGGTTAAGTAGAAGTGACCCATGCACGTAAATAAGGGTGGTGATTAGCATCTGTGGGAAAGACTACTCATCATGATAGCAAGTCCGTTTTCATTCATTCCTACATTCTATCAAGCCTCTCCCACCTCTCACTCCCCACTGAGGTCCCGCTCCCATAGTAAAAAAAAAAATAAATTAGCTTATTCATAGTCAATTAGAATTTTTCATTTGTTCTTGCTTGAGTTGCAAATACAAGAATTCACTTCATAGAACCAAAGTTTTTACAGCTTTCAAAACGGTGATGGAGCATTCACTCTTCCTCCTCCAGCTTTCACAGCAGAGGGTTCATTGGTAGTGTTGAATAAAATTGGAAACAATGGATCAAACTGTAACAGCAGCCCCCAATTCTTTGCCAGAAAACCACACAACACCAGATTGATAACAACTATTTTGAAACTTGTGCTGAACACCATGAATAGTTTTAAAAATTTTTAAAAAAACTTTAAAGATTTTTCCTGATATTTCCTAAATGCAAATGTTTATAGCAATGTTTTAAAATTGAACTAAGCTTAATCATGTAGTTTTAAAAATGCAGCCATATGCAAGTGAAACATTGCATTAGGAATTCCTTAGCTCAGCTAAGAAACCAAGCACTATCCCAATTCTAGCCTTGCTTGCTTATAAAAAAAAACAAACACACACTTTACAGCACACAATTCTTTGGGCTTTATTTGTTTTGTTTTATTCTTGGCCTAATTTCAAAATAAAATAAAGACATCTAAAACATTTTAAAATAGGGAAAACGTGGTTTGCCTGGACTTAATGGCAAGCCTTGCCCAGGAGGACCTACAGAACTTCCTGGAGTAAAGGGAGCAGCTAGGAAACAAAATAGGAAACTAAAAGCCCCCAAGGGTTAGATCACAAAGCAGAGTTGCTTCTCCTGGCTTTGTCGTGCAGGAGTCAAAGGCCATAAATGATAGAAGGATAACAGGGCAATGAGTAACTGTTTCTGAGCAAGCGATGGTGACCCCCTAGTCCATTTCCATGAGTAGAGTGCAGCATTTAAGAGAAGGCATATCTCATCCTGGTGCTTTTCTGCTCAGTTGATTGACCTTCTAACCCTCACCATTTGTTCAGGATACTGTTTTTCTTTAAAGCATGAGTTGGAGTCAGATCCTCCTCAAATTTCATATTGGTGTGTTTTCACCAATTCTCATAGAGTCACTCCTTGTTAGAGGAGAATGAGGAGATGACTTGGCAGTGGATGGTGAGGAGCCAACTCTTTCAGCCCATTTCCTTTACACGAACTCATTTCCCCTTTTCAGGGTCTCCTGGATATCCTGTGGCTACCCAAGGTAGGTAGCCAGGTGAAACATTTTTCCCCAAAGTGACCACCCTGGGTATATCCAGCACTCCCTGGTTCACCCAGTACACCTGGACTGGGTGAAGCAAAGGACTGTATTACACATCCCCATCAGCCTGCCAGCAGAAGAGGAACCTAAAGAGGGACCAGCAACTTGAATATCAGATATAGTAACAGATGGATGTTCAGCTCTTCTAATGGAGCCTTCTACTGGAAGAACTCTACCCTAAAATATTTTGCTGATAAACTATTGAAGCAGAAACAGACTCCAAGAGATAATCAATGGATCCCTAAATATTGCTTTTTCTCTATTATATGATGTGGTTATATATGTACCAGCCATACATTCAACGTAATTGTGAGAACGAAAAAAAGTTAACCTCAGATCATAGGTGCATAATCATTAACCACTGAGATTAAAAACAAAAGCCAGAAAGAAGTAGAAAAATCTATCTATAGCCTGCCTTGAGGGGCCTAGGAATTGGCCCCAGGTTGTTTGAGTATGTAAAGCAGTATTTTCAGTTACAGTGTTATTCCAAGAGAGCCATGCTACACAAGTAAATTCTGTTCATCTCAGAACAGCCTAGGTTCACAGGAATCACAGAATAACCAGGTTGGAAGAGACCCACTGAATCGTCGAGTCCAACCATTCCAATCCGATGAATCCATAGGGTAGGACCACCTCTGCTGTCCTTAGTGCATGTGGGGTGCCACAGAACAAGGATCACGGAATTTCAGCAAATTAAATAACTCCTCCAGTTTGATATTATAAAAGTACATAGAAATTGAAACAACTAAAAAAAATACTCTGGATTCTCAGTATCAGTCATTTCCCAGCCTCAGGCTGAAGGACAGCAAATTCATAACATCAAGACCATTAATTCAGTCAATAAAACTCTCAGAAATAAATTCCAGTCCTGTTGATAGTAAATCCCAGTTCTCTAGAGAGTTAACCTAGCTAATGACTGAACCCTCACTAGCCACAGCAGCCAAGTCAGCATGCTGGGCACCCATTTGCTATTGAACAAGGTGAGAATCACCTACCCCAAGGGTATAAGGAGGAAGCCAGAGACAGCAAATTCAGCTGACTGACTGCAGACCACAAGGCTGCTGATGGATACACCCAGTGTAGCACTTCTCTTCCATTAGAAAGTACTCATAGCCATGGGCTGGACCAAAAAGTTTTTTAGGGTTTTTTAATACTAAGGAATCACTGTCTCAGCAGCAGTGGTCATCTAAAGTTCCCAGTCCTTCTTTTAAAGCATATAAACAAGGCTCATTTCACACTCAGTGCCGAAGAGCTACAGAGCCTGGGAGCATCCTGCCCAAAATCCACAGCAGCAGCCCCATAGTCAGCACCCCTACATCACAGCATAACAAACCACAGCTTGCCTGCTGTTTCAAACCCCAGGTAAGGATCTTGTAGTTCACATATGCCTGGTACTGATGCAAAAACTGCCGTCCTCAACTACCCCTCTGGATGCACTTACTTGCTATATCACTTTCTGCCAGCTGATCACTACACAGCAACCACCAAACTTCAGCTCCAAAGGTTCTCCCTTAAGAACCTTCCTCAGCACCTTTTTATGTTGGAGGAAAACTCTTCACCTACCTCTTTAGAACCCCATGTTATCAGTAACCTGCCCCACCTGCTGCCTACTCTGGCTCAGCTGCTTATCAGGCCCTGGGCACCTGTCTCCTGCACCAAACACACCTGGCCATACAAGGCCACTGCTGACTAATGCCATGCTAGCGTCTGCTGCTGGGCAGTGCAAGCAGGGACACGTAAACTAGGAAAAGTATAGGGACTCTGCCCAGTTTTGTATGGATGAGGTCAGGAAGGCCAAGGTACAGCTGGAGCTGAGCTTGGCAAGGGAAGCTAAGAGTAACAAGAAGAGCTTCTATAGGTATGTAAACCAGAAAAAGAAAGTTAAAGAAAGTGTATTCCCACTGATGAGGGAAAATGATGATCTCGTATCAACAGATGCAGAGAAGACTGAGGTACTCAACAACATTTTTGCCTCGATCTTCACTGGCAAGTGCTCCTCTCACCCTTCCTTGGTCAATGGACAAGATGGGGAACAGGGGGGTAAAGCCCCTCCCACTTTAGGGGAAGATCATGTTCATGACATCCTGAGGAACCTGAACATATATAAGTCTATGGGACCTGATGAGATGCATCCCAGAGTCCTGAGAGAACTGGCTGATGCAGTTGCCAAGCCACTCTCCATCATATCTGAAAAGTCATAGCAATTGGGAGAAGTCCCTGGTGACTGGAAGAAGGGTAACATTGTGCCCATTTTTAAAAGCAGTAGAAAAGACAACCCTGGGAACTACTGAGCTGTCAGCCTCACCTCTATGCCTGCGAAGATCATGGAACAGATGCTCCTAGAAGCCATGCTAAAGCACATGGAGGACGGGGAGGTGATTAGAGGCAGCCAGCACGGCTTCACCGGGGACAAGTCCTGTCTGACCAGCCTCGTGGCTTTCTGTGATGAGATGACAACATCAGCAGACACAGGAAAAGCAATGGATGTGCCTGTCTGCATTTCTGTAAAGCCTTTGACACAGTTCTCCACAACATGCTTTTCTCTAAATTGGAGGGATATGGATTTGATGGGTGGGCTGTTAGGTGGATAAGGAATTGGTTGAATGGTCGCATTCAGAAAGTAGAGGTCAATGGCTCAAAGTCCAGGTGAAGATCAGTGAAGATCAGAGTGATGTCCCTCAGGGGTCCATACGAGGACAAGTGCTGTCTAATGTCTTCATCAATGATATAGACAGCAAGACTGAGTGTACCCTCAGTAAGTTTGCAGATGGCACCAAGCTGAGAGGTGCAGTTGCCAAACCAGAAGGACAGGATGTAATCCAGAGGGACTGGGATGTCATCCAGAGGGACTGAGACAAGCTGGAGAAATGGGCCTGTGCAAACCTCATGAGGATCAACAAGGCCAAGTGCAAGGTCCTATGTCTGTGTTGGGGCAATCCCTGCTTTCAGTATAGGATAGGGGATGATGTGATTGAGAGCTGCCCTACAGAGAAGGACTCGTGGGTGCTGATTAATGAGAAGCTTGGCATGAGCCAGAAGTGTGAACTCACAGCCCAGAAGGCCAACTGTATCCTGGGCTGCATCAGAAGAAGTGTGGCCAACGGGTAGAGTAAGGTGTTTCTGACCCTCCGTTTCTCTCTTGTGAGACCTCATCTGGAGTATTATGTCCAGTCCTGGAATCCATAAAAAGGTTATGGAACTGTTGGAATGTGTCCAGAGGAGGCTACAAAGATGATCAGAGGGCTGGAGCACCTCCCACACGAGGACAGGCTGAGAGAGTTGGGGTTGTTCAGCCTGGGGAAGAGAAGGCTCTGAGGAGACCTTATAGTGACCTTCCAGTACTTGAAGGGGCTACAAGAAAGCTGGAGAGGGACTGTTCACAAAGGCTTGTGGGGATAGGATGAGGGGTAATGGGTATAAACTGGAGAGGGGCAAATTTAGGCTAAACATAGGGGAGAATTTCTTCACCATGAGAGTGGTGAGGCACTGCTACAGGTTGCCCAGGGAAGCTGTGGCTGCCCCATCCTGGAGGTGTTCAAGGCCAAGTTGGATGGGACCTTGGGCAGCCTGGTCTGGTGGGACGTGTCCCTGACTATGGCAGGGGGGTTAGAACTAGGTAATCTTTAGGATCCCTTTCAAACCCAAACTATTTTATGATCATTTCTGGGAGATGCTCTTATACTTAAGCCACCACAATGGGATAGAAAGTAGATCCAGCAGTGAAAAAGGTAATATATAAAGATGGAGCTTTAAACAACCTATCGGTGATACCAGGAATGTCTTGTGCAAAAATGCAAACCCATCCATGTAGCAATTCTGCCATGAAAAGTGCAGAGAATTCCCAGCTCATGCAAACTGCAGGGGTGCATGCACATGTTAGCAGCCTTCGCATTAGCAATGACCAATGCTTTTATTACAGAGCCCATGGACCTCCTAGCCAGTTAAGTCAGAATCAGCTTGAGTTTAAATAAAGCAGCGTTTGGGTTTTTTCCACAGGGCTGTTTCTCCTTAGCATTCAGAAAGCTGTTCAGACACTGGATCTTCATCCATGGCACAGTTAATGAACTCAGCAGTAGAGAGAAACCTCTTAAGCTGTGGAGACTCCTAGCAGGTAGGATCCTCCCTTTCACCTACTTTCTGTAGAAGTCTCTAGCCCTGACTTGTATCAGCCCATTTAATTACTTAGTCCAGTAACTGAAGACACTTTATGTACAGCAGAGATTTCATGCACAGCTCTCATATTCAGAAAATACTGAAAGTGCCTTTCAGGCTAGAAGGTACACTTTAGCCAGAGACAGCAGTATCAAAACCGTTCCTTACTGCAGAAAAGGAACATTCTACAGAAATTAAGCAGCATCATTAACAGTGATTAGCATCTGTGCCTAGCAACTTCTTTCTATCTGTAGCAACTGATAAAGATTCATAGATAGGTGGAGTTCCTATATGGTGCATTGCAAAAAGCAGGTTATGTGCTTCAGGCAATACTTTCAACTACATAAAGGAAGTATTTATTTCAGGTACTGGCAAATTATACTAATAGTTTTTTCATTAAAGGTCTATGTTACCAGTTGTCTAAAAACACTACTATATTTTTCTAAGTGATCACCCAGCTACGAACATAGTGCCTACCCAGAGGTATCTGCACTGTGTGGTGAATGGAAAATGACAGGACAGTCTCAATGTATAGAAATAATTTTCTGCTCTAGCCTAGGAACTTTCATGGCAGCTTAAGTGGTTCCAAACCATGTTGTGTCCTCTAATCCTGCATCACTTAGTCCTGCCCTGTTTCTCAGCTCAGGGGCTTTCTCAGCTCAGATAAAAGGAGGCAGCAGTCTGCAAACAGCTGATGTAGAACTGTCAACAGCAAGGCATCATGCAAATGCTGATACATTTGTCTCATCCTAGGCCTTAAGGAACTAGCAGAAGAGGTGGGAGGACACTACAGACGGTGATTTACAAAGATCCTGCTGTGCCACCATACTGGTCAGATAAGCCCCATCACTATATCTTTGTTCCGCTCATCGTCCAAAGTTACGTTGCTGTGTAAGGGAGAATCTGACTCAATCCCTTGTAGCTGCACAGACAATGGGCTGGATCACAAGCAGAAGAAATATGCTTCTGGTCATCATCAAGTCTATAAACAACTACAGAAACAGGCTTTCTACTTCTAAAGGCACAGTTTCCATTACTGGTGCCATCTTCATTTTCCTACTGAAAAAGAAAAACCAGAAGTCCACATTAACAGAAATTATGGTTCAGAACCATGAAAAATAATGTGCATGTGCACTGTCTTCATGACAAAAATAGTATGTGCTACTTTTTAAAACAGTTCTTTCCCTAATCTGTACTTCCAAGAATGTCCACAGCTAAATTTAATAAGCACACAACAAATGCTTTAAAACTTCAGAAGTTTATTGCCCAGAATAGCTCACTTGGTGCAGTTAGAGGTTTGTTTTTTTCTTTTCATTACATGGAAGTCAAGCAAAACAGTAGAAAATACGTATGGGTAACAGTAAAACAAAAGCCCAACCTAAAAATAGCCCTTAATATCCACCAAGTTATCCTTAAGAAAATGGCTAGCCAAACACAGAGAAGTAGAGCATCTGGAAGACAGAGCTTTTCATATTATAGTGTGGATTCTAAACCAATACTAAAGGCATTTTCTGTCCATATTGTTAATCTTTCTTTACTTCATAGTAGCAAATTTTAAAAGGCCCATGTGGAAAAAAATTAGCTACATCAAGACTTTCAAGTCTCAGTTATAAGCTTACAGGTTGACAGTTACAGATAACAGGAGAAGGCACATGACAGTATTTCAAATATACAGAAACCAATTAAAATCCAAACACTCAAAGGAAGTGGGAACCAAAACTCAAAAATTCACAAATATAGCTTTTTGCATCCCCTAAGCCATATTCCATAAATTTGCATTCCAGCATTTTACAGCTTTTTCAGAAGAGAAATTGAGCACACTCAGAAAAGACTTAAGGGTTTTGCTTTTGGTTGCTCTGTTGTTGTTGGGCTTGAGTATTTCTTTGGAAAGGGGATATAGAATAATCTAAACTATAATAAAATGCAGACACATTCCCTCACTTGTTATTAGCGCCCAATAGACCCACTGCTGAAGGTTGAGTATGAATAAGAATATGAAGAGCTTGCTGAGGCATCAAAACTTCCCCTCCTAGACCCACTGCGTGAGCCTGAACGTGAGCCAGAGCGAGAGCCAGAGCGAGAGCCGGGTGCTGAGGAGACATTGTAGGGACTGGATATGCCTTTAGATGAAACAGAGGCTGCTTCCAAGAGTTTAAGCCCAGAAATGTCTTCCACCATTGACCGATTCATTGCATCTTTGTAGGATATTTTCAATTTGGTCTTGGGGCAAGTCAGAATTTTGGGATAGCTGTTCATGTCTTGTAATTTCTGGGCAGCACGACCATCAATCAATCCACTCCTAATGGCTTCTTCTGTACTTATTCTTCCACGCACTTCTGGGTCCACAAGACCTCCAGTGAGGTACTGGAATTCAAGGAACCGCTGCCCAGCCTCATAAGGCAACCACTTTTCCTTCACTGCTTCAGCTGCTGACATCCTCTTGCGTCCACCCTTTATGCCTTCAAACCCTAGGAAGGCCTTCTGTGCTGGTTTGAGCCGTGTGGCCATATCCTGATCAATGATACCTTGACTGGTGGCTTCCTGAAGTGAAAGCCTCTGGCCTGTGGTAGGGCATATTATGCCCCCTGTGCAGGCCTGGGCTTCAAGTAACCGTTGTCCGGTGATGCTGTCCACAATGCCCCGCTGTATAGCTTCTGAAATGGAGATTTTCTCCAAGTTTTCTGTGTCAAATATGGCTGCAATTGGACTGCACTCTTCTGGGGTCTCTGAGAAAGAACCACTCCTTATCACTGAGGAGGAACTCCTGACACTCAACACTGTGGGAGAGCGAGTCACCGATTCATGCCGAAATACCTCGTCAGTGCCATTACGGCAAGAAATCATGTCTGCAAATTGTGTCAGGCTTAAACTGCCGGAACGGTACTGGTCAAAAAACTTCCTCTCAACCAGACCTTTATCAATAGCGTCTTGAATGTCATATTGGCTACCTGTTTTTCTGTCGACAAGTACTATCCTACTGCTACCATCTGATCCTGTAATAGTTATTTCTTCCCACTCACACTCTTGTTCAGCTAGTTCTGTATAGGTGTCAAAATCTATGAGACCTTTGCTGTACGCCTCCTGTACGGACATCTCCCTGTTTGTTTCTGGATCTACAATGACAACTCGACGCTTCCTAAGGGTGTTCTTCTGTGAGGTGTGCACCACCTTCTTCTTCTCTCGCAGGGGCAGAAGGCAGAGCCCGGTTGCTTCATCCTTGATGCACCTTTCTTTCAGCTGCAAGTAGGTCAAGTTCTCCTCTGTGTTCGGATCAAAGAACCCTTTGGTGTCATCACTTGGATCACTAAGTATCTGATTGAGCTCTTCATTGAAGTAGCCACGCTTGTAGGCTGTCTCCACAGGCAAGCGGTAGCTCTCCTTGGGATCAATGATTCCTCCAGTAGCAATCTGGGCCTCCAGCAAACGAATGCCATGGCCTCTCTCTATGAGCTCTTTATTCATTGCTTGAAACAGAGAAATTATGTTTCCAGTTTCTGGGTCTTTGTACCCAGTGACAGCTCTTTCAGCAGAGAGAAGTTTCTCTTTGAATTCAATTCCAACAAGGCCTCTTTTGTAAGCTTCCTCAACAGGCAGCCTCACATTGCTGACAGGATCCACTATGAACCCTGTGGCTGCCTGGGCTTCTAGAAGTTCAAGAGCTGTCCCTGGTCTAACCAAACCTATTTTCATTGCCTGGTAAATGCCAAGTTTCTCTTTAGTAGCCTCATTGTAGATACCTGCAATACAGCTAGAGCCCTGAAGGAAATCAATAATTCTCTCACTCACTTCTTCCACCGTAATTGCACCTCTTTCCAAGTCATTCCTTGTTGATTCTTTAATTATTCCAGCCTCGAGCAGTGCATCTGCTGAGACAGGCTGCCTAATCCCTTGGAATGACATACTTCTCTTCTGTACTGGGAGGAGAAGCAGACCAGTGTGTGGTTCAATCCTACATTTTTCCTTCAGCTGTATGTAAGTGACTGCCTTTTTGGTGGTAGGATCAATGAAGTTCTTTGTAGCGCCTTGGCAGTTGTTTAGGATCCTGTACAGATCTTTGTCAATCAACCCACGGGATAAAGCTATATCTTTGGGTAAGAAAACACTGTTGACAGGATCAACAATTCCTCCTACAGCCAGCTGGGCTTCAAGAAGACGAATCCCAGTTTCTCTGTCAACCAAGTTTTTCTTGATGGCTTCGGATACTGGCACAGTTTTGCCCGAGAATGGATCTTTAAATCCTGTAATAGCCTTTTCTGCTGTATAGATTTGTTCTCTGTCATCAAAGTCGATCAGATCTCTGGCGATAGCACTGTCCACCGTTAACACCTCATTGCGATGTGGGTCTATCACACCTCCTGTTGCTGCCTGGGCTTCTAAGAGCAAGACTGCATTTTCTGCCGTAAGAAGCTGATTCCGTTTGGCCTCGACAAAAGAGTACTTCTGCCTGGGTGAAAGGGACACCCCTGCAATAGCACCTGCCCCTTTGAGGTAGGGTTCAAGGTCAACCGCAACTTCTTCCACTGACCTCTGCCCCTTCAGGAGTTTATCCAGTGTGAGTTTGTCTATCAGTTGACACTCATACAGCTGCATTGCTGTAATCTTCTTCCGCAGCCCACTAAATAGCAACTTGGAGGCATCAATACAGAAGTCTTCCTCAGTTTGTGTAGATCTATGGGACCCATATGGACGTTGCTTGAGTTTCTCAATCTCTCTTTGCAGTCTGAGACGCTCAGACTCCAATTCTGACTGGTTTTTGACAGCAGTCTCTTCTAGTCTGCACCGATATCTTTCCTCAATCCGTTTAATCTCCATCTGCAGCCTTTCAATCTCACTTCTCAGGGAGTTCTTCTCCCTCTCACTCTTCTCTCTCTCACACTGGATCTTTCTTATGGATTCTTCTGTCCGGGAATGCTGGCTCTTCCACTGATTAAGGTCATTCAGGATTTGTTGCTTCTCACTTTCCAGGCGTTGCTTCAAACGAGATTCTGATTCCAGGGTAACTTTCAAACGGTTCAGTTCCTCTTCCAGTCTTTGCAACCTGGCTTTGTCTTGCTCCAAAGCACTCATTTTTATCAGCAAGGTTTCTCTTTCTTGCATAATGTGACTATACTGATTTTTGGATTCTTGAATCCTATTGGATGCCTACAATTTTAAAGAAGAAATAAACCAAAAGAGGATGGTTAGAGTTTATGGTAGTTAGTATTATGGTCTCCACTTAAAATGCTCTTCGCCCTGTCATTTAATCTGCAGTAAGCTGCCACTGGAAAACATTCCAGTTGCAGCAGTGTCTTACCCAAGACCATGGATACACATAAAGCAGTGAAGGTACATTGTCCCTCCAATGAGAGTGTCTCTAATACTTCCAGAGTCCATTCTGTTACCCATGACTTTGATTTTCTGCTGGTTTAGTTAGCTCTCTATAACATTTTAATACTTCTCATAGTATATCTACACATACACAGAGCACTCAAGACTCAGTAAGAGTCTGATGCTCGGCAGATGTACCTGTGTTCTAATACTTAACATATTTGTATCAGCTATGGACTGGTCATGCATGGAAATCTATGACTAACTTTTTTTGCTTTCCTATTAGTGTCACATGTTACTCCAAACAATTTTACCTCTGTTGCTCTACATTTTAATTCATTTTATGTCTTCATATATGTATACGTATACTGCAAGAGACTAATTCTGCAATTGAAATGGCCTAGGATCTCCCCCAGCAGCCCCTGGACAGTCCAGTTTGGGCTGCAACACACACAAACACTTACGAGCATGCAAATTTGCATGCAGTCCATATTAAATGGAGTATGAGTTTATATGTATGTATATGCACAGATATCAGATAATCCTAAGCGTTAGTATTTTTCACAAAACAGTATTAAGGTTTTTTAAATGAAAGAATAAAGAAAGAATAGCTAAGTATAGGAATGAGAAAATATTTATAAAGGGCAAGTATAGGAAAAAGCAAAGAAACATTTTTCATGAGTGCTTACTTGTATATATTTAAACAGTAGTTCTTTGGACAAGAAACCAGGCAGAAGAATGAAATACAAAAAAAAAGTGTTTCCTTTAACTTGTTTATGCTGTTGCCTCAAGATTAAGAAATAAGGGCCAATAGTAACAACTGCAAGTGCAATTGCCCTTAGTGACTGAGGAACATAAATCTCCAAAATAGTCAATGCAATGTAGGCTTTAAGTACCTTAGGTAATCCTACCTTCTAAGTCAACACCTTATCCAGCTAAGCAGCACTTTAACAGCTTGTTGGTTCTGGGGTTTTTAGCTGGTTTAGTTTGTGATAGTACTGAAGTGAGCCTCAGAGGACTGCTTTAACCTATCCTGGCTGAAACAGCTGGGGGAAGCACACAGACAGCAGGGCGCAGCTAAATCACAGCAGTACTCCATGTACTCTCATCTTCTCCTAGGATGGTTTAGTGGAGACGAGCACAGACCCAAGGTTTCTCCTGGGGAAAGGGCTGAGGGCAACGCTCAGTCAGAAAATTAGACAACTTATGGTTCCCTGGCAGAGCTCCCAGGGAGTCAAAAGGCTAAGGAAGTGGCCAAATCCTGCCATTTTTGCTTAAAAATGAACAAGGGGAAGTATCATGAAGAGGGTATTAGTCACAAGTACAGTGAATTTAAACAGCAAAGTGTGAATTAAGTTGATTCAAATGGACACTGTGATTAATTATACATCTGAGAGACAGTAAAGCTGGGATCAAAATATGTGTGAATACCTCTAGTGCTTGCTTTTGGAATTTTTCAATTTCCTGTCTCAATTTTTCCCTTTCTTTCTGTAAATCATTAATCAACCCCTGAAGTTCCAGGGTTTGCTTGCTGCTTGTCTGAAGCTGATTCTTTAGTTCAGCAATGGCAGTATTTTTCTCATCAACTTCACTTCTGACCATTCTGAGGTCATCGTACTCCAATCTAACATTTCGCAGCTCTTCCTCCAGTAACAAGTGTTCCTTGGTTAGGTTCTCAGTGAGAGACTGAAGCCTTTCAATTTCTATTTTGCACTCGTTCAAGTTTTTGCTTTTCTCCTCAGAGGATTTCTGTAAGTGCTCGTTTCGTAGATGAGCCTGCTTTAATTGTTCTTGTTCTTGGACTAGCTGACGGCGTAACGTCTCAATATCAGATGTGTATTTTCTTATCTCCTCCATGTATCTCTGCTTCTCTCTCACATGACCATCTAGTACTTCTCTCTGGTGTCTAAGGTCATCTTCATTCCTCTTCTTTACAATGGACACTTCTTCTATCTGCTGTGTGAGATTAGTTATTTTAACCGATTGTTCTCTGAGAGATCTCCTCATTCCTTCTATTTCCTCCTCCAGTTTCTTCCTCCGGGTTGTCTCCTCCATTAAATTTTTATTCTGCCTGCAAAGTTCCTCCTCCAGCTTATGTTTCTGGATTTGCAAGTCTTTTACAGTGCTTTGGAACTTTGCACTTTCTTGATCCCTGCCTTTTTTCTCTTGCGAAACTCTTTCATAGTCAATTTTCAGTCGGGCCAGTTCCTGCTCTTGAATCCTCAGCTTGTTGATTGTCTCAGTAGCACTTGTATTTGCTTTCTGCAGGTCAAACTGGACTCTTTTTAATTGACTGTTCTCATCCTCTAGTTCTTTTCTCTGACTTGTTTCAACATCCACCAACTTTCTTAGCCTTTCAATCTCTTTGTTTCTTTCCTTAATGGTCTTGGAAGCATCATCAAGTGACTGTTTGTATCGCATGCTTTCATCAGAGTGCCTCTGAATAACCTGTTTTAGCTCAATCTCCAGCTGCTGTTTCTTCTGAGAAAGCTCCGAGCCAGCTGCCTTCTGCTGCTGAGCATTCTCTTCTACTTTCCTTAGATTATCTGTTGTCTGGCTTATCGTATTCTTCAGTCTCCTAATTTCCTCACACAAATTCCTATTTTCTCTCATGGCATTATCAAGCTGTGTTCTATAATTATTTGTGTCCTCTTCCTTTTGCATGGTGACCTGGTGAATTGTGGTCTTTGTGATATTAATCTCAGTTTCATATTTGTTCTTTAAACTAATAATTTCCTCATCATAATTGTTCCTTACCTTAGCCAATTCATTTTCAAGTTCCCATCGGCTTTTAGCCTCCTCCTGAAGCTGAACCTTTAGCCTTTCCAGCTCCTTAGTTTTATCCTGGATAGTTGAGGCTGCCTCCTCAAGAGCCTGCTTGTATCTTGAGTTGTCTTCACCACGAAGCTGAATGATCTGTTTCAGCTCCAGCTCCAATTGGTGCTTTTGCTGTGACACCTCAGAACTGCAAGCCTTGTGCTGAAGAGCATCTTCTTCTGCCCTCCTCCGCTGATCTGTTGTTTGCAGAATGGCATCATTCAGTCTCACAATCTCGTCCTTAAGGTCTCTGTTTTCTCTCGTCAGTCTGTCAACCTGGGCTCTGAGGCCTTTTGCATCGTCGTCTTTCTGTGCAGCTATCTGCTGGATTGTGGTCTTCTTAATATTAATTTCTGTTTCATACTTGTTCTTTAAATTACTCATCTCCTCGCTAAACTGATTTCTTACCTTAGCCAGCTCATTTTCATACTCCCTCTTCCGTGTGCCTTCATCCTGAAGAAGAACCCTTAATCTTTCTATCTCGTACTCCTTCTCCTTGATGACCTTCTCAGACTCTAACTTTTGCCAACCAAGGCTGTCTTTCTCGTTTTGTCTTGTTTTCTGCAGCTGGTCATAGTCATTCTTCTGCTGCTCATATCTATCCTCCAGCAACTTCCTTTTCCTTTTCTCATCTTCAATTTCATAAGTCAGCCTGGTTATTCTATCATTTAGATCCTTTATTTGGGCATAGCATTTGTCAAGGTTTTGCTTAGCAGAATTTCCATCCATTTCAGCTTGTCTTTTCATCTCCTCCAGACTCATCAGCTTTGCTTTGAGCTGAGAAATGTCTATCTGGTACTTCTGCAAATTTTGTTCCAGGAATTTATGTTTGTTACTTGTCTCTGAATTTGAATCCCTGGCAAGTCTGAGTTCTTCTTCCAGGAGTTCAATTTTGGTGTTTTTCATCTGCACAATGATAGTAGAAAAACAAACAAAAATAATCACACATAAATACTTGTGACAACTGTTTCAAAATCATCACATGCAAAACAATATATATTTGCAATGCTGATGACTTAAAAAGCTTTTTTTTTCCTCTCCTTCAATGAGAGCTTAAAATCTTTTCATTTCAAATCATCAAGACAAATTCTGAAATCGTTATTTATTCAGAGTTAAACCTCATTCAGAAATCAGCACAATGAGTGAAACTGTACTTGATGGGAGGAGGGAGGTGGAAAACAGATAGTAAAATCTAGCCCACCAAGAATTCACTAGCAAAGTATTAAATAGCCTCCATGAGAACCCCCACACTTTTCATACAGGTGATCCACATTCCATATACATGACCTCTTAAATAGGCCTCTCTGTAGGTACTGTATCGTATCAGGACTGATTCCACATGAAACAGTGTAGATAGGGCCTGAAATGAGGTGTGGTCCCCTAACCATGAGGGGCAAGTTTTCAGTACTGAGATAACTGTGCTCTCACTGAAGTCAAGACTTTCATGAGCAAAGGATATCTTTACCAAGAAGATTAATGCTCCACCTCATATAGGATCTTAGAGGTAACTTTACAAGTTACTACGCCCTTTGACAAAAGATCCATGAAACTACTTATACGTCTCCTCCTTAGGACACACTGAGCTCAGCATTTGGTTTTGTGAACTGGACGTGGATCTGTTAGAGTGAGTCTAGATGAGGGCCACAAAGGACTGGAGCAACTCCCATACAAGGACAGTCTGAGAGAGTTGGGATTGTTCAGCCTAGAGAAGAGAAGGTTCCAGGAAGACTTTAGAGCAGCCTTCCAGTACTTAAAGGGGGCCTAGAGAAAAGATGGGGAGAGGGTTTTTATGAGGGAATGTGGCAACAGGATAAGGGGTAACATTTTTAAGCTGCAAGAAGGGGGATTTAGATTTGATATTAGGAAGAAACTTTCTACTGTGAGGGTGGTAAGACACTGGAACAAGTCACCCAGAGAAGTCGTGGATGCCCCATCCCTGGACGTTTTTGAGGCCAGATTGGGACTTTGAGCAACCTGATCTAGTAGAAGGTGTCCCTTCCAACCCAAACCAATCTATGATTCTATGATTCTAACTGTTTTGCACTATACTTAACCAGAAAGTCGATTACTGATGGCGTGCTAACCTGATAAAAACAGAAGGTAAAGAAAATAAGAGTTAGATTACCTTCAAGTCCTCCATGCTTTTTAACATTTCATTCAAGAATCTATAATAATCTCCTGATCTTGTAAGAAGCTCTATGTAGCGAGACTGAGCTTCATTGGCCTTGAAAAGAAAGAATAATGTTAGCAGCATGCACTGCAGATTTAGATATGTACATACCTATGTCTCATCATTTAAAGGATTCCAATCCACTTGAGAAAACACATCACTTAAAGTAAAAAGCAAATTCTCCTCCTCACAAATCCACTTGAATTTCCAGGGACCCCATATGTATGAATTCTCCCCTCTGATAGATCCACACCTTCTTTTTCAAGGTTATTATTTCCCCATAGCTGACGAAATCCAGGGCTTCATTACACTCTTTCTGCCTGACAGTCACAAATAACCTAAGTTAACCCTTTAATAGTGGTTAATTCCCAAGTTGAAAGTGACTAAACCACTTAGGGCATTAATCTTACTTTCTCACAATATGTATACAATAGATATTGAATAGGAATAAGGTAAATTCCTGAGGGAATTAGCTCGAGTATGATTTTACAGCACAGTGATTATTCTGTACTAATTCCTTGTGCTTACATGTTTAGTACACATTATGAATGACAGTGCTAATTAGACAGCTGGATATGACTCACAATGGCTCATACAGAAAAACAAATGTATTCAAAAGATTGATAGGGAGGAAATAAAAATACCTCTTGCAGAATCAGCACTGCAGGAGATTGAACCACACTTTTCTTGATAGGTATGTTGAGCAATGTTTCTAATCCAGAACTGTAGGAAGCAACCTGTAGTTCATAATCCTGAAAATCAACAGGGAAATGTAAGGCCCATTTTGCAACTGCAAAGAAACACTCTGGGAATCTGGAGTTCCCAAAATGCAAATACAGTTTTGGAGTTGTTTTGAGTTTGTTTGTTTGATTTTTTTTAATAAAAAAACTATGTTTTCCCTTGCTTATATCTCTGGCCATGTACAGACGATGCTCTATCATAAATCAAAGCTCATCAATTCAAGTATCACTGTGAAGACTTATGGAGGAGAACAACAAAGATCTAGGTGCTGTTATCAACCAAACTTCATTATAACTAACTACACATCTCTTTCATTTCACATACACCCCACCGCATACATAGCAAGATCTTTGTTACAGAAAATAAGATTGAACTGGAGATAGTAAAGATATAAAGTTGACATAAAAATGCAAAGACCACAAAACCATTCCCTGTGTGTCTTCCTGTCTTTCCTGTCTATTGCACACCATTCCTCCCAGTGATCTGCATTTGTCTTGCCTCCTAGACCAGACCCTAATCAGGCCTAATTCCTAAGCTACCAACCTGTTCTTTATTCCCTTATTTTTTAACATGTGAACTGGAAAGTTTGATCTAGATAGAAGGAGGCTTTGATTTTCCTGAAGGAAAGTTCTCATTGATATCTCCTGCATCATCCTGTGGTCTTCACGTGGGAAGTACACAAATTGCTGTCATTATATTTTGTACACACAAGAGCTTCACCCCAATAATTTCTGCATGCACACAGCAGGGAGCTGACATTTTACCAGCCAGCAAAGCAGAGACAATGGGATGCGCCCAACCATGAAAAACCACACCCTATAAAAATGCTGAAATCCAAGTACCTTAATTGCTGCTGAGCACTGATCTGCATGCTTGAGAAGTTCCTCAACTTTGTCTCTCTTCCCACAGATTTCATTGTGCAAGTTCTGTCAGGAAAAAAAGTGAGCTGTAAAGCACTCCCTCAAGATTTGCCAGTATTTCCTCCTGTACATGCTGCCTTTGTCAGAAACTGCCTGCAGACCTAAAGGTGCCTGCAAAATCCAGATGATGAGATCCGAAAAGACCTCTGGCTGTGCAGTTTTTACAAAGGTAAAGTCTCTGTGTATGAGAAGGTTGTTCTCAGAAAGAAGATCTAGCAACTAAACAGCCTCCAGAGATGGGGAGTTGCTGACTTCAGCTTAAATGTGTTTGCCTTCCTTCTATTTTTGTGCTATAATTTGTCCTGTGAAGTTGCAACATCATACAGTCCCTTGAATTAATTCAATATGATATGTAAAAGCGTCAGTGAACATGTAGGAGTTACTTATGGTCTTGCTCATAACCTGTATCAGTGCTGACAGAAAGTAATGAGGATAATAGTATTTCTTCTCTCAGACCTTCTACACGTGTGGTGGGTTTTGGCAGCTTGTGCACTTTATAATTCAAAGCAGGCTACTGTGTTGCAAACTGCATTGATACCGATATTTTCTGAATAGCAGAACCATTTGAAAAACAGATGACTGAAGACAGTTCAGTAAGATCCTGCATACCTTCTGGTCATGCAGATATCTCATGATAGTGTTGCAGTCACACAGCTTTGTGGACTCAATAGAATCCTGCCTACGCTTGGCATCACAGATCCATTTGCACAGAGCCTGGTACAGATCTCGGTAAGTTTTCAGCTGTTTAATCTGCCTTTCCAAATCCCATGATCTAAAAAAAAAAACAAAAAAACCAAACCAAGAAAAACCATCAAATAGAAATGTATTCTCTTTGTCTTTCTTTAAAGTTTTTCTAGAAATAAGACTTCTTGATAAATACAGAAATAAACCACATAAAATTACAGGAAGCTCTTAAAGGAGATTCTGAACAAAAATTTCAAATAAGTGAGAACTGTATGGGGTTTTAGTGCCTCACTTTTGAGTAACTGCAATACACAGAGGCTGGCACTTCTTGTCAACTAAGCAAGGAACAGATAAAAACTTGCAGTAATACGAATCAAATTCACTGACTTCAGTTCTCTATTTCCATCAAAACCAGAAACAGCTCAATCTGTTAACAAGACCAGATTTTGGCCTGATATTTAAAAAAAAAAAAAAAAACACCAACCAAAACGACCAAACCACAACCCCCCAAAATCCCACTAACAATCAGAATACACCATCAGTTCAATAAAGCATTAGAAAAAAAAATTTACTTAATTCTTAGTGTTACTTTTTTAACCCTTAAGTAAAGGGTATGCAGGAGTAAGCACGATTGCTTTGTTTGAGGGGAAAAGTGCTGGCTGTATGTACTTAATACTAGAACACTAGCAAGAATAAAAAAATAGTTAGAACAACTACTTAGCACGTAGAGTATACGTTTACAGGAATAACTACATTTTCCTGCTTGGTCTGACATAATCCCTTTTAAAAGTATGTTCAACCTATTCACAATTGCTCCAGTTTTACTGCAATGATGTCATCATTTAGAGTACAACATTTCTTTTAGAGTCCTTGTTAATACGACCTTAGTGGTGATAGCAATAAGAAGCTATTAGGAAATACAAGCAAACCTGTTATCTATCTGCTTATCAGCTCTCTGCCAGCGGTCTATTAGCTGGGTAACTTTGTCCGAGAACTTTCCAACGTCCATATCATACAGGGTATACGACTGGCAAGACTGCGAGTGAATCTGAAGAGTTTTCTGCAGCTCATTTTCCAGGGCATTCAGTAGTGACTTCTTCATGTTTAGGTCTGCTTTCATTTTCTGCAGAAATAAAAACCAAGACAGTGTCATTTATTTTACTCTTGAGAGGATACTTCTTAATATTTAACCATCAACAGCAGGCCCAATGTGTTAGGATCTAAAGATTTTGTTTCTAATTCAGGAAGGTATGTATGCTGGTGTCAGCTGGTCTTAATATAATTTCAAGAGAAACACTTACTTTGGTAAACAAAGTTTAATTTCAGAATGTGTTTAAAGTTAGACTTACTCTTAAAAAATTCAATAAATCAAAGCCTCCTGCTGTCATACTCTGTGGCTAATGTTTCAGTTTCTCAGAACTACGCAGAGCACTTACCAAAGAAAAAGGGAAGGACCTGCCTTGCCTGTTTCTACAAACAACTGACTAGAAAATGTCAGTTGACATACAAAGGATTCCCGCACTTGAAACACCTGTGGTTTCAAGCCTCAGGACTGGCATATCCAGTTTTTAAATGTTATCTAAAAATCTGCATTTTTTTTTCTTCTCTTTACTGATGTGGGGGCAGCAACAATGAGGGGATGGAAGAAATAGTACCCTGTACTTTCCTTGTAGTAATTTGCAAAAGCATTGTATGTCTATGCTATAAAATACAACAGAATCAGCTCTTCAGTCTCCTGTGGTTTTGGAATGGTTTCACCTAGCTCAAGAGTCCTGGCAGCTACGATTTTTGCCTTGCTCTATCCATGAGTCTTAGTCTCTTAGAATCACAGAATCATAGAATAACCAGGTTGGAAGAGACCCATTGGATCATCGAGTCCAACTGTTCCTATCAAACGCTAAACCATGTCCCTTAGCACCTCGTCCACCCGCACCTTAAACACCTCCAGGGAAGGTGACTCAACCCCCTCCCTGGGCAGCCTGTTCCAGTGCCCAATGAGCCCTGCTGTGAAAAATTTTTTCCTAATCTCAAGCCTAAATCTCCCCTGGCGGAGCTTGAGGCCATTCCCTCTCATCTTGTCCCCTGTCACTTGGGAGAAGAGGCCAGCTCCCTTATCTCTACAACCTCCCCTCAGGTAGTTAAAGAGAGCAATGAGGTCTCCTCTCAGCCTCCTCTTCTCCAGGCTAAACAACTCCAGCTCTCTCAGCCGCTCCTCATAAGGCCTGTTCTCCAGCCCCTTCACCAGCTTCGTTGCTCTTCTCTGGACTCGCTCCAGAGCCACAACATCCTTCTTGTGGTGAAGGGCCCAGAACTGAACACAGGATTCAAGGAGCGGTCTCACCAGTGTCGAGTACAGAGGGAGAAGAACCTCCCTGGACCTGCTGGTCACACCGTTTCTGATACAAGCCAAGATGCCATTGGCCTTCTTGGCCACCTGGGCACACTGCTGGCTCATGTTCAGTCGCTGTCAACCAACACCCCCAGGTCCCTCTCCTCCAGGCAGCTTTCTAGACAGACTTCTCCTAGTCTGTAGCACTGCACAGGGTTGTTGTGCCCCAAGTGCAGGACCCGGCATTTGGCCTTGTTAAACCTCATGCCATTGGACTCTGCCCAGGGGTCCAGCCTGTTCAGATCCCTTTGTAGAGCCTCCCGACCCTCCAGCAGATTGACACCTCCACCCAGCTTAGTGTCGTCTGCAAACTTACTTAAAGTGCACTCCATTCCCTCATCCAGGTCATTGATAAAGACATGGAACAGGGGCTGGACCCAGCACTGAGCCTTGGGGAACCCCACTTGTCACTGGCCTCCAGCTGGATTTAACACCATTTCCCACCACTCTCTGGGCCCGGCCATCCAGCCAGTTTTCCACCCAGGAGAGTGTGCGCCTGTCCAGGCCAGAGGCCGACAGTTTCCGTAGCAGAATGCTGTGAGAAACTGTGTCAAAGGATTTACTGAGGTCCAGGAAGATACATCCACAGCCTTTCCCTTGTCCAGTATCCGAGTCACTTTGTCATAGAAGGTGATCAAGTTAGTTTGGCAACTGCCTTTTGTGAACCCGTGTTGACTGGGCCTGATCACAGGGTTCTCTTGCATGTGCTTCATGATAGCACTCAAGATCATCTGTTCCATGACTTTCCCTGGCACTGAGGTCAGACTGACAGGCCTGTAGTTCCCTCAGTCCTCCCTGCAACCCTTGTCTCACCTTCAGACAAGCCCGATAAGCCTCCACTTTATCCAGATCCAAAGGAATAGTCTCCTCTTCAGACAGCCTGACTTCAAAAACTCTGATCACATCTTCTGTTTGTAGAATAACCTGGAGCAGACACCTCAATGCATTCACGCTAAAATAAATAATACAAGACAAATCCGTTATGGACTGTGGCATTTCTACTTAACTGCAGGTCATTTGTTAAAAAGAGATTACAGAAGAAATTATTTCAGTGATGCTTGTGATTCTCACTTTTTTTTTTAAGTCTTCCAGAAATGAGTAGGTTTCTGGACTAAGAATTATGGAAGAAAGTGAATTATTTATTGCTATAACCTCAGTTTTCTTACCTGTCTAAGTAGCCAGCAGAAACACCATTAATATTTTCCAGTTTTTGAAATAGGGCATTTATCTCTGACTGCAAGTACACATACTTTTCAGAGCCTCTGAAGTTAGGCAGCAAGTCCTTGTGCTTATTCAAGGTTTCAGCCATTATTTGAGAGTCATTCTGCACACCCTAAGGAAAGAGAATGCCTGATTTACACATTTTTGGTAGCTGAATCATCATCCTACAGCACATACTCAATTGATCTCCTTATTCAAGTAGTCTGCTGTTATCTAACCAGTTCAACTGAGGACTGAAGCAGTGCCTGAGCTTGCTTTCTTCAAGGTAAGTAACACTGGCTGGTTTCTTTTTTGCACAGTCCACAACAGATGATACCTCTTTTTTAAGCACCTCATCTGCTCTGAAACTCAGCTCTATTGAAAGCGAAGTGCTTTACTGCCAGCTTACTACTACATTCAGTAGACGTGCCAAAGTCCGTCTACTCTTAAGACCATTGCAACCTCATTGCCTCAGGTAACTTTCTCATACACTGAACCTGTTCTCATTTCTTCCCAATACTCTCTCCAATCTCCTTCAAATCTTAAGAACCGGGAGAGGGAGAGAGTCTGTAAGTCTCACACATCCACTCTGCATCCCACAGACAGCACTTCAGAGGTAGGTGGTAAGGTCGGTCTGTGCAAAGGGATTTTAATAGTGCTTTAACCTGAGTAAGGCTTAACATGACCTAAAGTCTACTTGACATCAGGCTTTCTGTAATCTCTGCCTGACAGGATCTGACTTCAAAATTTAAAAGTTAACTTTTTCAGCTAAGAAGCTAAACTCCAATCCAAATCATCATCGTTCCAACTGAGACTTTTCTGCAAAGCACGTGTCTTTCCCAGCTGATCAGAAATGCAACTGCAGTATGATCTCACAGAGTCACACTGAGCTTGAGATGCTCAAACAAAAATATCCACAGTTACCTCTAAATCCTTTATTCTGACTGAAAAGTCATGCATAGCCCCTTGATCCACTCCGAGGGAAGCTCTTTGAACCATCTGAATCTCAGAAGCTTCAATCTGACGCCGAAGTTTCTGAAGCTCCATTAGCAGCCAGGCTTCTTGCTTCTCATGCTCTCGGTTTCTCTCGTTAACAATAATGGTATTCGAGGAACCCACAGGACAGCTCTCAGTTGGGACCACTGTAAAATGAATTAGTTAAACATCAACTGCCAAAGCACTGAGTATCTACATACAGAAAACCAATGCAGTCCCAAAGTAGACTAAAATCTGAGCTGATGTGTGGAACAAAGAACAGATAGAAGTTCTAGACCCTTATGCAGCTTTTTCAAGGAATTAAGTCTCTCCTTCACAAAAAGACAAACTTGCCTCCTCAAATGCAGCAGTAAGATTTTGTTCCTTAATAACTGAAGATATATCAGATGGACTATGTTACTCTAACTTGAACTTCAAAGGACTACTCCCAGGCTCACACCAAAAGAGGCAAAACCAAAATACAATTTTCTCAGTGCACGGCCAGTTTTCTTATATTGAGAGACAGTAATACAATTGCTGAATGCATTTCCATTCATATGTTTATGAGAACATTTTTATACAAAGAGAATGCACTGCCAGACCCTGAACAAAGAAACCAAAGCAGTACAACCTCTACTAAAAATAGGAGGATGACAAACCTATTTGTGGCGGCCGTGGTTGGTTGGGCAGTTGTATAATCAAGGTTTGGTAGTGCTTCTGAGCATCAGTGAACTGAGTCTGGATCTTTCGTTTGTCCTCATCGCCAAACATCTCTGATCCTTGGCTGTTTCTGAGGAATTCTTGATAATGAATCTCCAGGTCAGTTATTATTTTTTGGTAATCTTCCTTACGCATTGTTTTCAGCTGAAATGAGAAAGAAGTAGTTCGGGAACGTTTGTGACTAGTTAATCAACTAAGGAACAAACATACACCTACAGAATAAAAAACAAACTCAAAGGAATCACATTTCAGAATAAAACCTATCTGAGCTGCCTTTAGAAGTATTGTGCTAAAAATGCCTTTGGAGCCAATCTGTTCTTGTTATATATATACATTATAAATTCCCTCAGCTAACCTTCACATTTATCTATATTATGTTTGAATGGGAGAGCATTTTGCTTCTCTTTTAATAAAATCACAACTTCTGTATATAACTGTTTGTGCTTCACAGCAAGAGGAAGCACACAGTTTTGCAGAACATATATCAGCAAAGGACACAGCAAGCACTGTTTGGGACAGCAGAAGTCAGGTCATAGATGTCCCTGGTCTACAGATAAGGCCAGCTAGAGTCTTACCTTGGCAATAGTCATCGCTCTGATTTTCTCAATGTCAATCATGCAATAATGCCAAGACACCAGGCTCTTCATATTGATATAAAGCTGGTTCCACAAAGCTAAAATAGCTTCATAGTACTGCTCAATTCTGTGATGAGAAAAGAAATTTTTTCGTCAAAATACTTGTGTCCATGTAGCATAGCTAAAAACACCCCAAGAAACATCCACCAGATGTTGAGTATTTTAAGGCTTATTCTGTACTAGAAACAAATCTTGGGAATTAATTTATCCATGACTTTCATTACTAGAGATGAGAACAACCTTGTAAAAATTAAGTTTTAATTATTTTTAGATGCCAACCTAGATCCCAGCAATCTTCACTGAAGTGAGTTTCCTCAGGTCGAGGGTCTAGTCCCCTTCTGCATAAGGGTAAGGGACTAAGGACACTTTGATCCAGGCACAGACCAAATTCTGTGACTGCTATTTTGGGCGAATTCCTCTATCTAATCCCCGCTGGAGTTGTCCAAACCGAGGCAGTAACTCACTTGGTAGCAAGATCCACTGCTAACGGATTGGGGGGTGGAATTATAAGACTAACAGATGGCACCAGCATATCCACACCTCCAGGGCCGGTCACCAGCCACTTGCTGCGTTCATTGTTGTCCTTCAGGATACATTCATCTCCTTTGCGCACCGTTTTCTGTAAGGAAAACAGAACAACATTTTTGTTTCCATTAAGTAAGATGAGGTTCCTAGGAGACAGACAAGTAAAATGCATCTAGATCACAAAACTAGTAGTGCTCCCCATCTCCCAGGTCTGGGTGTGCATCTCAGCTTCATGCTGGGCCAAGATATCAACAGAGATCAACCTATTCATCCTAAATCTTGTTTCCATGTGAAGAAAACTGATCAAAACCAAGTGGAAGCCATAGAACACTGAACAATTGCTTGCCCATTCGATCACCAGACTGGGGTCTTGCCATGACAAACATCAAAGACTAAGCGCAGACACGGCCACAGTAAGTTATGCACCATGTATGGCTGTAAGCCAGTGAGCTGGAGGCATAAGGATGCTTAGCACTGCATACATATTTGCAAAGGGACTGGGAGCAAATGCGGCAGAGCCAGATCCACCAGCCCCAACTGGCAGAATCCCTGACATCCTACAGCCATGGGTGTGGCCATAATGCAGGCTAGAATCCACTCAAATTCAAGAGGGAGAAACTCCTTATATCACTTATCGTGACAGGCCTCTCTCCCTGCATCACAACTCTACAGCCAGCCAATACGATCTTTGACATAACAAGTAAAAGGCCATATAGGCTTTGCATTGACCTGACCATGCAGGGACTTCATACTTATCTGGGTTTGCCTTGACCTGAGCAGAATTTAGCTTGCTCAACTGTAAAAGCAATTGCCAAGCAGTCAGGTAACCATTGCCTAAATTTGTTTAGCTTTGCTTACAGTAACAATGAGTAGCTACACTGTGTGGGCTGAACTTCTGTGACTCTGGAATAAAATGTGATATCGCAGACACAGAATGGATGGAAGAAACCACAGATCGTAAACACAAATCACAGTGGTCAATTACTGGTCACTACAGGAGTGCAACGTAGCAAATCAGGTAAACCAAGTTCTACAGATAACAGAACAAAAAGAATGGGTGACTGGGAACCAGTGAAGAGAATGAGCACGTAAGCAGAGAATGCATCAAAGCAGATTGTTAAGAAAAACTGTAGAAATAAACCCAAGCAGTCCCAGTACTGAGAAAGAAAAAACACCACCATCAATTTCATATTCCATACAGCAAAAAATCAGGGATATCAATGACTCTCTGTACATTCCTCGCTTTTTGTTAGATGAAGGATTGACCTAAGGGGGACATTGGAAAGGTGAGCAATAAGCAAAAAAACAGATGGGAGCCATCTGTATAACAATTTTAGCCGTATTATCAATGAGACTTTTCTGTGCTAATTTGAACTATGAGTATTAATGCTATTTATTGGACTGCTACTAATAAATTTTACCAGACTTTTTTATTCATAATCACA
Organism: Clamator glandarius; assembly: GCA_033459285.1. Lineage (NCBI taxonomy): Eukaryota > Metazoa > Chordata > Aves > Cuculiformes > Cuculidae > Clamator > Clamator glandarius. Next base: position 1,076,754 of record JAUNZM010000136.1, read on the forward strand.
TGAAAGACAGAGCTTTTTTGTTGGAAGGAATTTGAATGCTGACCCAAAGCAGACAAAGGGGTGTACCTATCAGCTCAACAGTATGTTTACTAAACCATTTGCCACCTTCTAGTCTACATGATGTGCACCTTAACAAAAAAGGGATACAATACCAGATCCTGTTTGTAATCACATAGAGCTTTGAGGATAATGGGTTTGTTACTCCGGTAGTCTGGGTTACGTGGCTTCAGCTGCACAATCTTCTTGGATTTATTCACCAAACTCTGCACTTGTCTCTTGTATTCAAGAATTCTCTCTCGTTCATTCTGCAAAGATTAATTGTATGTTAAAAATTATTCTAAAATAAAAGCACATCTAGTTCCCACTGTTTTATTGAGAGGGACGCCTCTGGAGCTCACGGTAGACAAAACCTCCTTTAGCTCCACTGGGATGAGTCTTTGGCCTATAATGTAAAAAAAACCCAAACCAAACCAGCTCCTCGCAAAATACAACAAGAGAAGAGAAACATCAAACTAAGTATCTTTGCAGCTTTGGCATGTTGAGAAGTTTGCAAAACTGGCAAAGTAGGTTTCTCGTACAGATCTGCAATGTAGTTAAAGTATTGTGTAAGAAACACAGGAAAAAAAGTAAAGAACCATTATAACATGAATGTTAACTAAAAAAATTAACTAACTACACTTTCAAAACAGACTTCATCAGTTGCCCTTTTAGATCACTGATAATTTTTTCTTGAGCATGACCAGTTTGGGATTGTAGTATTTAATTCACACTGAGCAAATAGTTATTGAAAAAGCTGAGTTCAGACCTTCCACACTACAGCAATATAGTGACATAATGAATCACTTATGCAATGCACTCATCTTTCAGGGCAAAAATCTATTCTACTATATATGAATGAAAGCCTTTCCTTTTATTAATTTATTAGCATGTCAGAACTTTGGGAATTTTTCAGGCTTATTCCAGATTTAAAAAAGAAATCACAGGTTCCCAAACAGTATTACTGAAATTAAAGTAACACTGATTCACTTGTAGGCTTTCCTAAGAAAGAGAAGGGAATTTACCATTAGGTAAAAACACTGCAGTACACCTGTGTTTACATTTGGCGCCTGAAGAGGGCAATCGATTTCCAAGGAAAGCAGAATATAACCTGTCAGGTGGGTGCGACAGTACCTCCAGCTCTTTGATCTGCTCCAGCAAAGTCTGCAGTGACATGCTCTTATCGCAGATGAACTTCTTTCTGATGGAATCTTGTAAGTTTTTCAGGTAGCATTCTGTGGCTTGGGCCTCTTCAAAGAACTATAGGACAGAAGTTGTGATTTGAGTTATACACAGCTCTTTAAAATGCCTGCTAAAAATCAACTGATTCCTTTTATGAGAAATACCAGTTCACATCTAGAAGAATGGTAGCATTTACAGTATGGTAACAGTTTGTTACTTAATTGTGCACAGATTTAGAAAGATTTTGGCACAGAAAAAAATATCTGTGATGGGATTCACACTTTAAACAAAAGTAGTGTGAATTCTCCACATCCCTACTCACCTGAAAGTAAGCCGCATTCTCTTTCAAATGAACATCAATGCATTTGGTGATCTGAAGAATCCAGCTCCACTGAGTTTGTAACGTATCCATATAGGCCTAATAAAAATAGTAATATACAGAACTCAAACCACAACATTGATTTCCCTCCCAAGGAAAATTTGCGCTTCACATAAATACTAATAAAAAAATCTGCTAAAATAAATCCATGTACACCAGAATAATGTAACTCATGCAAACAGTTCCCCAGCTTCTAAGCATCTACCTAACTGAAAAAAAGAGTTAAATGCCTGCTTGTGGTATGAAGAGAAACTTGTTAATGAATTGAATTTTATTTGAACAGCGTAAAGCCTGAAGTGCATGAATGGAAGGGGTGAAATGCACAAACACTAGTGCAAATAAAATATTTAAACTGCAAATTGTCACATTCTGCTTCCTCCAAGGAACAGTGTCAAACATGACTTTTCATGATGGCTACTTTTAAATTCAAAATTCTCATCTAGTCCTCATATATATTCTTTAGAAAATTACAAACTTTTATTTTATACCTGGAGCTTACAAGGATCTTTCCTTTAAGGCAGAAACTGACCATAAAGCAAACATGAATGGTGCTTTTACATATGATAACAGGTAACAAAGTAAATACACTGAAAAGCATAGAGGAATATTTTTTTCCTACTAGCTTCTTTCAATTTCGGTGTTCTTATGCACTCTTAAAACTATAACAACTACAGTATTTCCTAATAAAATGAGATTTCCTAAATTGTCGCAGCCTTTTAAATTGAAAAGTAAATGTACATTAAGCTGTGAAAGCAAAAGTGTCTTGGCTGAGCTGTAGAAACGCACTATGAATTTCAGTTGCAGAAAGTATTTGCACCTGGATTAAACATAAACCCTCAAAGGGTGTGGCTTTCTTCAAAACATGCCTACTAAGATAGCAGAAGAACAACAACATGCCTTGCTACTATAGATTCCACTGCCCTGTAGTCAAGCCAAATAAGATATGGCAATTTCAATGCATTCAATCAACTCTCTAAGCCTTATTTTAATACATATCTACCATCAAATATGATGGCAATGAGAGCTCTCCACAGAGCTCTTAAAAAGCTTGCAGTTGTTGTGGCCAGGACTGTAAAGAAAGGTAGTAACACTGATTAGAGCAGTTCATACAGCTGGATAAAAATGGACATGCTTTTTGACAGGCAAACCCTTCCCAGGCCTAAATGCAGCATTTCATTTGCAGACTTTCACCAACTACTTTTCCCATATAGCAACTAAAGGAGCAGGAAAAATCACACAAAGTCTGACCTACCTCGATTTTGTCCGAAGCGGGGTGCTGGTTCAGCACTAGCTGGTCACTTTCTTGCTTTAGCTTGTTGAGTTCTTTTTCTTTAAGCTCCAGTTCACTCATGCGTTTCTAAACAACCAAAGCACAGTATTAAACAACCTCCAAAGGTACGTTGCTTAGGATGATTTACTTAATTTTCCAGATAACTATAATAGTGTAAAGTTATCCCTGATAACACTACATGGTAATTCTATTCAGTGTACTGCTGTTAAATATGAATACAGTAGAATCAAAGCAGTTACAATCATTTCAGTTCTAGTCTCTAGGCTTGCCACTTCACAGCAAAGCACCCAAAATTTAGCCTTTTCCGTGAAAGAGGAATGATGGAAGCAAAAAGGACTGCCTTGCAACACCCACAATAGCTGAACTAAAAAAATGAAATATCTCCTTAATGGTGTGAGCTTTCATTCCTCTTTGTTTTGATCAGTACTAACACTGGTTAAAGAAATGCACATACTCGGTTTCCCGATGTACCCAGAGAAAACAAGGAGCAGTGCAAACCACCTGTGACAGTGTGTTCAATGTCTTGCTGGCAAACCCATCAGAGCAACAGAGCAGATACCTCTGTTGTAGCTCTGCTTGCTGGTGACAGACACCAGGATCAAACACATAGACCCCTTAGCCCCTACATAGCCCTAATAGGAAGAATTGTTGATAAAAATGCCCAATAACTTTGAAAGAGTGAAGAAATGCTCGTCCTGTCATCAGTTCCCCTAAGCTTGGCTGTTCCTTCCTGAACAGAGGAGGGCTATGGAAAAGGCACAGAGGTTGAGCTTCCTTACAGAGAAGGCCTCCTGCTTCCTGGCGATGTCAGTGTTCCTGTCACTCCAATCGTAGAGAAGCTCCTCTTCCTCACAGTCATTGATCCACATGATCTCTCTGCTGGTGGCTTGGATGAGGTTCTGGAATTGACGGAGCTGATCCATTCTCTCAAAGGAGTATTTCTGCAGGGAATTCCAGAAATAAGAAGCCAGGAACACAGAAATGTCTGTGCCGGATGGAGAAGGGGAAGCCAAGAGCACAGCTTGTCTTTTGGGGGGTTATTTTGTTTTGTTTTTTTTTAACCAAAGTAACAGTAAAACCCATGCATCTATAAAGCCTATTGGCAATAGACAGCACATAACGTGCCTGGGTTTATAAAGCTATGAAGCCTGCTGGCAACGGACAGTGGACAACGTGTCTGGATTTATAGAACAAAGGGAATCTGAAGTCAGTAGCTTCTAAAATTCATTTCGAACAGTGTAGCAGACATGTAGGCAAGCAAGCAAAAAGGCATGGGAGAAAACACAAGAAATGTCTGAATATTTAACAACATTTTTACTTGCATTTGCTGCTCATCGTACATACTTGGTGTTGTAGCAGCACATTTTGCACAGGTGATACTTCATGAAAAGATTCTTTCTCTGTCCTCACATCATAATACAAATCCTGTTTCTTGCAATATGTACAGGAATCAGCTTCCAATACCAAGGGTTACATCTACCATTTGCAAAAGAATCTCACTGCATTTTATACAAAGATCCAAAGAGGAGAAGTTGCACAGCCCTTCACAGAATTTGGTCCTAATCCCACCTTTGAGTAACTTCTTAAGCTTCCCATATAGACTAACTTCATCACTACATTTACTCCCGTTAAGGTAGTTGACTTCTACCAACTCCCTTCACTAGCTGCAAACTAGAAACTTCCTTGAGATAAGTCAATTATTTGCAAGAGAATGAACTGAGAATCTCAAGTTCATGGCTCAAACTGAATCTTATAGGAACTACAAAGCACTGTCCATTAACTGCTGAATACAATTATTTAAATATGCATATGTCACTCTGTTGAAACCTGAAGTGTCTCTTGACTATCACGCCAGTGTTAGTAAACCAAAAATAACACTAACAGAAGGCATCAGAAATGAACACATCTCATGCTCACCAACAGTCCTTCATATTCTTCTTCCAGCTGATGAACTGCAGCCTTCTCCCGCTGAAACACAGACAGCAAATATTTAATGAGCCTTTTACAAGTTCCCTGTTTGCTGATATTTCCTTTACAGTGTCAGTATCATGATGTTATAACTACAGGCAGTAACCTGCAAATGCTGCAAGAGATAGATAACTGGCAGATCTGCACTGCTGGAGGACCACAGAGGTATAAAACTACTGCTTGGACAAACTCGCTTCCCTCACGGATGCTTAGTACATAACCAAGTTTGCACATAAACACTGTAATACCAGAACAGCTCTCAAAATTGGATCTCTTTCTGTACCAAGGCCCTAGACAGCTGTGGGGAACCAGTTAGTCCTAGAGCTAGCTTTGGAGATTATGAATTAGTATAAACCACAATGTGAGAAAGAGGCTCCGATTTTCATTCCCATTTCTATGACTGGGAACCAGCACAACCTTGGAACTGGTATTCCGTAGTGCCAGACTTATCATCTTTCCTATCTGAAGCAGAAGGGAAAAGCATGCAACACCTATTCCGCTCTTCAGCTTGACTGAGAGATCAGAGTTTCAGAACTGTGTCCCTTTTGTTTAGATCCAACTCACTCTCCTCCTATCTGTGTGAGCCTTTAATAGAATAACAAGAATAGGAATGAAGTCAGCCTCCTCTCTCCTATAACTAGTTGCTGGACTGATAGGAGAGGAAGATAACCACTGCATTTTCAGTGATTTCTTTATTCCAGTCACAAAAAACAGAGGAGGAAAAAAGCCCCAGGAGAGGAAAAAAATTACCCAGAATTTGGGCATTTTTCACAAAAATTCCTTTATTACGCAAGGCTGTATCTTAGCATCCACCTTACTCTTTCACTTTCTTGTTTTAAAGTAGCTAAACAGAAAGTAGGAATACTCATTCTTAGCCACTTTTCTCAGAAAGAATGATGCAATATTTATTTGCCAGCCTCAGCACATGACAACAGAATTTTAAATAGCTACTGATTTTTCATTTAAAAATTCTGGGGAAAGAGGTGGAATACAAGATAATCTTAAAATAATAGATATCAGGGTTGAAAATGGCTGCCACCATAACGTCGGTGCTTTCTGAAGACAGGCTGAGCTATCCAGCGTTCTTTTTTGTTGTGGAACACCTGTGAGCTAATGATATATATCTAGATTAAATATTGTGTAAGGGAAAGCAGTAATTACCAGATCCGTTTTGACTTTGTCCAGGTGCCAGCGATAGTCTCCAATGGCATTGTGAGTCCTCCTGTGGTCACTAATTTGTTGTTCGATCGATGCTGCATCAAATCCCCATTTCACTAGCTCCATTTCAGCCTAGGAGAAAGAAGCAAGTATTTCTGCTTTCATTTCCAACACTACATCAGAGCACAAAGGAATTGAACTGCAAGAAACACAGCTATGCAGTAGACAGTAAAACTGAACAAAGGGAAGTTCAGAATAGGGAGTTATAATTTCTTAGAACCGTCATCATTTAAACTGTGAGACACATGACAGGCTCACAAAGAAGAAACAACACAGGGAAAATATTTAAGTTGCTTAAAATTAGACTAGATGAAGCATACTTGGTAGTGTATTTTCATCTGTTTTCTTTGGATCAAACTGTTCTTTCAGGTTCTATAGTATAGTTACATTCTTATCACTCTGAAAACAAATTATGACTTTATCAAGCAATGCTATTCACACAATTCATGTGAAAATAACCAGTCAGGTTCCATAGCCCATTACGCTACATTTTCATTCTAATTATGCTCATGTAAACTCCAATACCTTAAGTTAAACCTCATCAAACCTAATAAAAAAAAAAGGACGATAAACTAAAATTATTATAGACCTTGTTGTTTGTCTTGCATTTTGGAAACACTTATTGTAGGATGCTGAGTGAAAAATCTCTAGGAACAGCCTTTGATAAACAGTAATATATCTGGATAATTGTTAACTCGAAAGCTACCTGATTATAGTTCTTTGTTTCATTATTTTCAAATCTTAAAAGCCACTGAATTCACAATTTGGCTCTTCCAACTCAGAATCATCTTTTAAGCTATAAAGACACACTCCACCTGTCGGAATGCTTGTCTGCGCATGCTCACAGTAAATAAATAAGTATATTAATCTTGGTTTGGGACTGAATTACCAACTGGGAGCCAAATCTCTAAGAGCCAACAAATGACAATAAACCCTGAACCACACTCAAGTGTAGGGGTTCAAAAGGCAGTGTTGAAAAGCATCCAAGAAACAAAATCATTGCATTCAGACAACTAAAAGTTACAGGACTTTGACCCTTTTTATTGTATTTGAAGAGTCTAAAGAGTCTGTAGCAACTACAGCAGCCCTGGCTGGCAGCCAGCACATGAACAAAGGCCAGCTGGTTTTCACTACACTTTCCCTAATTCTTCACTGGAAATTTGATTGACCCTTCTCCCACTTGATTCTTCTGTCAGAAAACCATCCATATGGAAAAACACCAGAGCAGCTCAGAGTTTTCCCACATCTCACCACATTACCAGGGGAAACATTATCTTAGTCCCAAAGTGAGCAAGTAATGGGACACAGAGAGGCACAGTGGAAAGAAGAGGCATGTTGAAAAGTTCAAAATAAAGTTTCCCTAACAATACCTCAGAAGCCCAACAGGGAGCTAAGTGCTTACTGCTCCCTACCTCAGCTTAGACTTAGGAACTGAAGAAAGGAGAGAGAGATTTTTACTTTAACAGCAGGTTTTGTATGGGAACACAGCTACAAAGCGCTTGCTTCTCCTCCTTGTGATTAGCAAGGGTTGTCTGAGCAGGGTGTCACATGGCATCTTTAGGAGGTGCAGCATGTTCACTGTCTTTCACGCTGGAAGCACGCCCTGTGTCTGTCCAACATCGCTCCTCAAACCATGGCAGGTCTGACCACGAGCCTGCTCTCTCACAGTGTGTGTAGAGCAATCATATCTGCTCTTGCTGTTTGGGCACAACGCTTATGCATGTTATCACTCAAGAAGTGCATCTCCACTTCCCTTCTTCCTCTAAAACATGCCATACTATGAGAGGGCATTGAAAGACTAGACTAAATGACTAGCACTCACAAAAGTATGGGAATTGTTCAGACCTCTCCTCTCCTCATCTGGCTTGCGTAGCAGTCACCTGACAAACACCATGTGCCAGATAACAATGACAGGATAACTAAGCAACAACCTAATTAAGAGAGATAAAAATAATGCTATTTCGATTTACAAGGAGGCCACCAAGTATACCTTCAGCCACCTCATTCCATCCTCTCTACCCATCTCTCAGAAAGAGCTATCTAACCACAAACACACCCCCTTCATTTCAGCAGCACAAAAACAGACTCTCAAAATGTGTTTCCTATTCCAGGCTGTGCACAGACAAATTAATTCTGGGAATGCCAGAGACAGCAACAGCATTTTCATCTGTATTCAGTAGTGACTTCCAAAAAGCTAGTCCTATAGCAATCATAGAATCATAGAATAACCAGGTTGGAAAAGACCCATTAGATCATCAAGTCCAACCATTCCTATCAAACACTAAACCCTGCCCCTCAGTGCCTCGTCCACCCGCCCCTTAAACACCTCCAGGGAAGGTGACTTAATCACCTCCCTGTGCAGCCCATTCCAGTGCCCAATCAACTCTACCTTCTGGCTCCCACCACAATAAAGGCAGATTAGAGGGGGAGAACAAAATACCAGACAACGGTTAAATCTGTGAAGCTGGCCCTATCTGTGTAAAGGGGTAGAATAAGTATCATAAAAGAGATCTGTGGAAGGAAGGAAATATTGAGTATAACAACCTCTAACGCAAACATGCCAGTGCTTTTTGTTATATTAACTGTTGTGTCTCATCACACTTCTCCTCTGTGAAAGGCAACCCCAAATCCATGTTCATATTTCAGTGGAAACTCACTATATGTACAACACTGAGGGGAAAAAAATTAAAAAGAAATCCAAAGGAACTTGGAATAATATATGAGTATTTATGTGTATTTTTAAATTTCTACTGGAACACAAAACTTTACTACATGTGAGGTGATACTCAAACAATTCTAGGTCTTAACCTTGTCTCTGGATTTTGCACAGATTTACCTTCTGCTGCCTCATCCAATTTAAACATTCACTTGTGACACGTTTCGTGAACTCATCCCAGCCTGAGCCACTCTGAGAGGAGTAGCAACCACCACCTTTGGAGCTGGCCCTCCTGGCACGGGGAACACTGATGGCTTTGTACAGGGCACGCATCTGCTCTTGAAGCTGAAGCAGCCTGAAAGGGAAGGAGCCACTTAGCATCTCAGAGAACAACACCCAGAAAACATGGAAACAACATAATTCATCTCTCCCACTGGACCACCAAGTATTCTAAAAAAGTGCTGTAAGCATTGTCTGTGGAAAAAAAATACTAACTAAAATTCCATTGGGACAACCAAGGTGTGAAAATCTGTAAGAAATATATTACTGCAATGCCCTCCTCCATATGCTGCAAACAGATTTAGTTCCACCTTATTGATTTCTGTCAGAACCTGCAACACCAAGGAAGGTGAGCACTCAAGACACCACAAACATTTATCATTTATTATATTCCTACCACCCAACAACCTTTCCCTGGCAATACCTTTTCTGATACATCTCACAGGGCTGGCCCATTTGCCTCAGCTCTCTGATAAGCCCATCCAGGATATCCATTTGGTCATTTGCCTGTGCAAAGCAGTCTTCCAGGTCTCTATTTCCTCTAATTTGGACACCATCTCCGTATTTCAATTCCTAAAACAAACAAACAAAAAAGGGAAGAGGAAAGAGAGAGACAGGAGATTAAACTACAAATTCATCACTCAAGCTTTAGCTTGGTTGTTTTAAAAGAGATGTTATGAGGATTGATTATTTTTAACAAGTATGTTAGGTTTTGATCGCTAGGTCTCAACTGCCAAGATTTAAGGCAAATTAACACGGGATCCACAGTCACTGGAAATCCCTCATCAGAAATAAAACATGAAAGAAAATTATTAAAGCATCATTCCAACCAAACCTTTCCATAAAGAAGAGCACATCCTGAGTGATGTTTATTTCAGGCTTCACTCATTGTGATAAGTTTTTAAGATTTTACGCTTTTGTGCTTAGAGGATGAGAAGCAAACATTGTTCTAGTAGAAGCTGGTGGATATTGCTCCTGATTTTTCAGAAGTTCCCCTAAGGTTCTACAACTTTCCTCCCCTGTTAAAATGCAGACTGCATCCTGCCTGCTGGGGACAAGCTCTGTGCCCCATGACATTTGCATCCCACCTTATCACCCAGAGTCCAGGCAAATCCTCCATGGCCCCTCTCAGCACACTGGAGCAGCATGGTGATGGTACCAAAAGCAGGAAGATGCAGCTTTTTGATCTCATCTCACATTGACACAGCCATACTGAACAAAACATAACCCAGCCGTGATTTGATTTTGCAAATAAAATGTTGATGTATCTCATTACTTTGTCCCTCAAAAAAGAAAAGAAAATACATGTTGTGGCACCAAGATGGAAATAAACACCACTTTCTTTCAACTTCACTGGAATAATATTAATCCTTAACAAGAGGCAGTGTTTACTCTGGCATTGATTTTTTATATAAACATGCTGACATGTGTTGTATCTCTGAAAAGGAAATAAACCACTAACCACAGAGTTCATTGCTGAAAGAATTTCTGTCCACGGAGGGTCAAAAAATAGGCATTAAATCACATCTACTGCCAGAACTGCAAATAGGTTCTGCATCTCAGTGGCCTCAACAGCAGGATGCACTCACCACCCTGCACCTCTGCTGACTTCAGTGAGAAGAGAGGACATCCCATGTTTGCCAGCACTGAATCTAGTGTCAGTCAGTAACCCACCTCCAAGTACTGTGTGTTTGTATCAGTGTAGCGTACAGCAAAGATGATCAGTATGCATCTGAGATGAAGCAGTTAAGAAGAGTTTAAACCAGTTTCATATACTTCCTTAGGAATCATCTGGGAAAATAAAGATAATGAAGGTTTTCCTACAGTGGTTCAGGTTCACTACAGCTCACAAAATGATGATGATATTCTACAGGACACACTAAGAGAGTGTAAGTGGTCATAACACTACTAACAGTTGTTTAAACTGACAGTGGCCTTGATCTAAAACTTAAATATAAGATGCAGTAGAATCTGTACGAAGGGTTGTGTCCTCCTTTTCTTAATTGGATGCATTTATGTAAATTCTACTGAACAGTGAAGAAGGAAGTGGGAGACCTAGGAAGGAGGAATACTTTCCACTCCCAGTTGCCTCATACAAACACCCCAAAGGAGATGAAGAAGCAGAGCCTGCAAGTCCAGGAAACAGCACAACATTCATTCCCTGTTATATTCATGATCACTTTTGATAAGAAAAACAAGAAGCACTCACAGGTTGTACTATGAGCTCAGCTCGCATCAGGCAATCCGAACAGTTTTGCAAAAGTTCCTGGATGGTGTTCTGGCGTCTGGACACTGTACAGGTCCCATTCTGACTGTTGGGGGGGAGAAGAAGATTAAATAAATACAGAGTAATCACACACTTTGAGGAGACATGAAAAACACAAATTTGGAACAGTGGAGGGAAGTTACATGGAATAATCCACCTGATTTAGCTTCAGGGAGACACATGTTTTATCAGGCTCTCCTACATTAACTGCATTGTGAAGTTTTAATGCTGATTCCATGATGGTAGAGCCACTTTATAGTTCTATAACAGCAAGCATGGACTCCACCACAGGACAGAAGGTGGAAACTGTCATGCCATAAAGGATAAAGTTTTTCTTCCAGTACAGGCATTTGTAGCTTTTTTAGACAAAAACTTTGTACTATTACAGTATGAATGAATTAGTCACAATCTTTGTTAAAGTCAATACATTAGAATACAGTCTTTGTGTGATGTTACCATACATGTTAACACATTAGCCATTGAATGTCATAGCATAAGGGGAAAGTAGGATCCTCTGCTATACAAGCACATGAGTAAACAAGTCCATACAATCATACGAAGGGCCCTTTTATCAGCAGAAATGCGTAAAGCTAGTGCAGCGACTTAAGACGGAATTGCGAGATGCATGAGCTACCACAAAACAGATCTACAGCCTGGAGTTACAGGACGTACTTTCTTACAAACAAATAAAGTGGGAGTTCAGGGGTTCCAAGTAAAAACCCCACAACCAAAAACACTGGTAGGGGGAAAACCTAGGACAGATTAATAGGGTTATTATTGTCTTGCACATAAACTACTACATCCCTACCAGCAGAAAGATGCTTTTCCAGCATTTGGGATTTGGCCACCAAAGCGAGCCACTGCTAGTTGAACGTGGGTGAGGTGCTTCATGCGAGGAACCATTCCTTGTTGATGGAATCAGAGCTCCCAAGCAAGCCCAGGCAGCTCCCAAGCCGAAGCACTTCAAGTGAAACTAAACCAAACCACTACTAAGAGACAGTAGGAAACAAAGACTCTTTCAAGCCTTGCTTCGTTTTCCAATTCCTGTGCTCACAGTAGGTAGCCTTTTCCCTTACAAAACACTGAAGGCCCAAATCTTCCATACAACAGTAACATCAAAAAAGTCTGTTGGTGCAGATCTGTCCAGCTCAGAGACAGCGAGATATTTAATCGAAATCTTTCCACCTACTTCAACAGACTCTGAACATCCTTCACAAAAGGAACTGTGCAATGTAAAAAAAAACTAGCAAAGCTGTCTTTGCAAGAATCACTGCAGTGTTGAGAAACATTCAAAGGTATATTTTTAAGAGCTCTTCTGCAGTGTGTACTTCAGCAGCCTGCCATTCTCCTATCAGCTCTTCTTGAACAAGCTGAAACAATCTGAGCAACTTCTCACCAGCTTCCCTCAATACCAAGGTGCAGACCCTCAAAGATAGGAGAGACAGGACTGGAAAACTACTGGGAGACTTAAAACAAGCTGTACACATGCAACTCCTGGCTTGCACTGTGACCCTTTGGCTTCATCAACTCTATGCCCTACTATGCTACGCATGCCTGTATATCTTGGAAACAGCTTAAAGAAAACAATTGTGAAAAATAACACAAAGGTCTGATTTTGTGCTAGACTTCCCATCAGCTTCCTTTTCTAAATAATTCCTTCTCCTTAGGCATTGCTGTTGTGTTTGGACCTCGAAGTATCTGACTGCATCTAAAATTTACATTTAATTATACACACAATTATTCTCATGAATGAAACATAATAAAGAAGAGAAAGGAACTTTCCAAGCAATTTTCCCATTCTAAAACATCAGAAGACTTGTTTTTTTCTTCAATCGCTTTCTCAGTCATCTCCTTACAGCTATAAATACTGGATATCCATCAAAGCCAAGAGAACTGTAGACAAGGATCAGAACTCTACTGTAAAAAATCAGTGTATTCCATTGGCTTCAGCATAACTTCACTGACCTGAAACCCATGGCTTCACTTTACGCTGAGATAAGATCTAAACAATGGCTATCACAGTCAACACGCAGTAAATTGTAAATAAAAAGGGGGGGGGGTGTCAAATAAATTAAGCTACTAATACAATTTAAAATATAGAAAAAGTAGAATTAAAAGTATTCTGTGTTCATCGCAATGATGTTAGAACACCACATTCAGAATTATTTTCCAAATAATAAAAAGGGTGGAAAACTGAAGATGGTTTAATATAGGTGCACAGAACTGTTTCTAAGGTAGGAGCTGATGCCTTGAAGTGGGTGTCTTAAGCACACCCTATTTAGATCTTTGAATGAATACATACAAGTTACTTGTTTACAGTTCACAAGGACCTTCACAAGAAGAAAGCAGCAAGAGTTTAAGGCTGTCCAATCTAGCAGATAGAGGCATAACCAAAATAATTGCAGAAGCTGGAGCAGTACAAACTGAAACCAGAAAACAGGACAGTATTTCATCAGTGCTGCTTTTAACACCTTGGATGTCAGTTTTGCTGCTAAGCAACTTACTGTTTTGCTAGTCAAAATACTGAGGTCAATACTAGGATAATGGGTGACAAGCAGTGGCCTGCTGAAGGCAGCTGTTGACACTGGGTGAGCTAATGGCTATCAAATCCATCAGACCACCAAGTGGACCTACATGGGGTTACAGGGTATACCCAGAGAGAGCAGATGCCAGCACAGGAGCTGCCGTTTGATGGCATAGCTCCACCAAGTCAACAGGACTCTAAGACTTAACATCCGAAGAGGATTTAGCTGTGCAAATATACTGAAGAAGGGCATACATCAATCTTCAAGTTTGGAAAATAAAAATATTTAGGACGACAATACCTCAACATACACATCAGAAGGCACTAGCACAGTCTCACACGGACAAATCTTCAATACTTTTCACCCAAGTGACAGGAAAGTATTTAACAAGAAGTTTCAAAGGCCCTCAGTGTTAACGTTCCCCATATTGAAGCCAACAGGCCTTTTAAGGGAATGAGTAAATCAAAGCAGAAACCCCAATGCAGAGTATGCAGACATCCAGCCTTGAGGCAGAAGGAAACAGCAATCAAAGGAAAACCATATCCAATACAATGGCATAAGGAAAAAAAAAATACTGGATTAAAACAGAGGCAAATCCTAAACTCTGAACATGTATCATACGAACACACACACAGTATGATGCAGAGGCAAGAATGCAGCTGGATTTTCAGAGTACAACCATGTAACCTAAATCATATATAAAAATATATTTATGTCACTGAAAAACATGTTGCACCCCAACAATTCTCCCAGGACACAGACTAAGTGGATTACTACAGACAGTACTTTGATAATGTCTTTTGCTTCATCTGATTTTGTTAATATGAAACTGAATTACTTTAACAGAATGTTTTGTCACTGTACACTACCCCTATGATGACAATTTGATTTGATTTTTACTCTGGCAGCGCCTAAAACTCGAACCTGTGAATCAGATCCCATAAATACTGCAGGCACACCACCCAGTGAAAATATGGACAGGTTTTTCACTTGTTTTACTGCACCCCTGTAAATGCACCACATTTTCAACCATTCCAGAAGAAAGGAAAAGAACTGGAGCTTGGTCTTTTCGCAAGACACAAGAGTGCAGGGACTCCTACTAATGAATAACGGCATCTGCAATATACTGACTATTTGCTGTACCGCTTTGGTTTTGTAAACTCTGCAGAACAGCACTGAGTGAAACAGCTTGGACTGCTTCAGACTGTAATGACCTATTTGTCCCAACAACTCAAAACTTCAGACCATGACACTTATTTTGAAGGCAATTCGTGAACTTCAAAAAGATGCTATTAAACAAAGTTCTTTATTAAAATGACATGGTTTTAATAAACTACTAAAGGAACAGAGGAAAACAAATGTGGGTAACGTCTTTGTTTTAAAATTATGAGAATACTTCAAAACACAGAAGAATCACTTTTATTTTGGACCTTAAAATGTCCCTACTGCCAGAAGAACCCTAGGGAAGGCATAGCAATTTCACATTGTCATCATTCTGTACAGGAGCCGCCCTGCTTGTTGCATGTCAAGGCAAAGCCACTCTTGCTATACCACCCCCTTGCTCTCCCAGAGAAATGACAGGACAGCCCAACCTCTGCTGCCAGCAGGCTCTGGGCAGGATGGTAGCTTAGACAACACCTCCTTACTGCATTATATCCCATCTAAACTAAACTCAGCTGTTACCTTTCTGCCGAATCCTCAGCAATTAACTGTTATGCAGTATCAGTGATCCTCACAAGACCCCCAGCTCCACAGAAATAACTATTCCTGCTTTTTGTAAACAGAACTGAGAAACACTCTTGAGACCATACAATGAGGTGTGAGAGTTGAGACAGACAGGGCAACAACGTCCCTGGAATGCAGTAGGGCTGACTACTGCTGCCACTGACTTAGGAAATCTTTCGACTGCTTGAGTAAGTAATACATTTTGAATAAATAAATAATTTCTGCAACGACTGGGCTTGCAGCCTTTACAGTCGGCATTACTGCAAAAGCCGAGGGGCAAAGAAGAAAGCCAGTTCCCTTCTGCTTTCTCATTTGCCTCCTGCTCCTCAAGACCTGCGCACCCTCAGCATAAATGCCTGCAACTAGAGACCAATCTGGTTTCTGCCTTTGTCAACACACATCAAGAGGCTGCTGTGGTATCTGGGGGGTGATTAGCCTCTAGAGAAGCAAGGCAAAGGAGACATGCAGAAGAACATCCAACAGCAAAGGAGACTCACAGAAGCTCATCCAAAAGCTCTCCAGAGCCTTACCGTAGTCTCACAGCTTCTTAAAACTTCAGAAGCGTAAAGGGGACACTCTTGGCCCAAAGATACAATTTAAACCCAATTAGAATATATATAGAATATATAATAGAAATTTTCTGATTCCACCACAAAACTTTTAGCCTTTTAAAAATGTTTTATTCATTCAAAAAGTAAAGGAAGCATTTTTTTTTTAAAAAAGTCTTTTTGCAGTTTCGAAGTATTGAGCTACTCTCTTAACTCAATAATGAGAGTAAAACAAGGGCACTTTTTCTTCTCTCCTCCCCACAGACCTGTTTGAACAAGCAAAAGAGTCATCAAGGGATTACCGGGTATGCCTAGACTGGTCAAGTTAGAAGAAAAACCTGACCTGGAATCTGCACTCCCAGCACGCAACCTGCACACAACACAGGACTAAACCACCACCCAACCACCACCCCCTGCCAGCTGGGGGTGAGTGACCCTAAAACCACACAGGCACACGCTGGCAAAAGGCAGCAAATCACAATACCCATAAGAATATAACCAGAAATTAAAATGTTATAACATAGCTTCCCCTGCCACCCCTAAAGAACGGGAATACAACTATCAGAAATCATCCATAGTTTCATAACTCTTTTCTTCCCATAGGTTTCTGTTCTTACTGGAATCGCTTTTGGCACATCACAGCCTCGAGAAACCAGTCCCATCTACCAAGTATGCACACAGACTAAAGCACGATGTCAGGAAACCTCAGAAAACGTCTGCATCTTGCACGATTGGGCTTTAAACACCATTAGGAATGTGCAAAAATGTAAGAGTTGGCTAGTGAAATCTTAAGACCCCTGGGGCCAAGTGCCTTCAGAGCAAACAGGGTTTCACAAGGGATCCTGCCACGCCTATTCACAGAAAATCCTTGTACTTTTAAGCACCGGTATTAGTCATCAGGAGCGACAGCTGCGTGTTTCTAAAGGCTGTACCTGCCCGGTGCAGCAGGCTGCAGACACTCTGCCTCTGCCACTTCCAGCTCTGGGAGAGGAAAGTATCAAATGCAGGGTCCACCCTGGACCATGGTAGCACAGCTCTGCTCGAAGAAGCAGCTCTGGATGCCAGAAAATCCCTCACTTGACAGAGGCTTTCACATCTGTAGAGGTTTCTAGCTTGAAATCTCATATACTCAGCTGTGCATTGGTGCATAGGTACAACCAAATGGAAAAGGTGTGTTGGGATAGGTATAACCTGGTTTTCTTCTCACGGCATGGCAGCATGAGCAATTGTAGCTGAAACCCATTTATTGGGCAGCTAGAGCACGGCACCGGCCTGCCAGCGTGGGCAGCAACTCAAGACACATTCCTCCATCTCTGTGTGCCCATCTCCTTATTTGTCAGCGGGGCAGTTTTGCCCCCGTGCAGCGCTGTGGCAGAAGAGCTCAAGAGGGACGTTTCCACGCCAGCCCTACCACCACCCAGCTCAGCCAGGACCCTGCAGATCCCTACGAGACTGATGTAAAAGGCAAAACCATGGCTTAGAATCTGTTTTCTCCAAGTTTGCTTTGTCTGTCAGTCCATGAAAGTAATGTCAGGCGATGAGATGTGGATTTCTAACTCCTTTTCTAACATAAAGCACAGAAGTTACATTAATTCCTAAGCAGACTTGTGTAGCTTAAATTATTTTCATAGCTCATGGTGACCATGAAACCCAGGCGATTTTTTTTTTTGCTAATGTCAGCAATGACAAATAAAAATGCATAACTTGTCACTTTTTTTCCTTCTCTCACGGTGTATCAGATTGTATCTCTCTGTAGCTAAGACATTGATAAATATTTGACTGATGAATCAGCACTTTAGGAGCATGTGACTCACCATCAAGCTGTGTATCTGTACTTGGGGCCAAGCTCATCCTGAGTTCCCAAGCCAGAAGAAACCGGGAATGTTGTAAAAGCACCTTGCTGAGCCCTAAGGGTAGGGAGCGTCCTATATTGCTCTGTGAGTAATGTAATACTCAGCACAGGCTTGTTTGGCAGAATACGCCCCAAAACTTACAAGACTAGACCCTAAACTGAATCCTACTGGATTTAAAACTGAGGTCCAGTAATATCCCTGCTTGGAAAAAGAAGTCTCAGTTTTTCAAGTACAGTAACTACCAACAAACTTCGGCACAAAGTTATCAGGCTGAATGCAATTACTAAAACCAACTTCATAGATGACAGCCCTGATCCTGCAAGCACAACATGCACAGGATAGAGTGAATTTTCTGCCTGCTGTGTATGTACAAAATCAGGCATGATTGGTTTTTGTCACTAACTAACAAGAAGCCGTCATTTTTTATAGCAGGGGACATTTTTATTCCATTCTGATTAAAAATACACCAATGCAATTCAGTGAGGTGCATACACAAGTATTGTTTTGCAAATAAATAAAGCATTTTGTATGGTCAGAAGTTTTCATATACAAGAAAATTATACGTAAAATATTTTGATCTCAGTAACTGGGGTCTTTAGTTCCATGCAGCAACCTTACAATAAAGTGAACAGCAAGTTTCATTTCAACCTCCTTACCAGATACGCCTTTTGAAAAAGGAGATACAAATATTATGTTATAGAGAATAAATGAAAAGGTGTTAATACAAGGTTGTTAATGCCTTGATCAGGTCTGTTCTTTCCATTCGTGCTATGTCACCACTAAAGAAAGAAAAGCCTAACAATCTATAGAGTGTTTTAAAACATGTTAGAAAAAAACCCCAGAGAATGCTAAATTTAAGGAAGGTATTTCTCCTTCAGTGAAAGTCAGGAATACTGTGGAAGTCACTCCAGTGAACTCAATACCAGATTAAGCCTGGAAATAAAAAGAACAGCTTGAAAGTAGCATGTACTGCCATTAATTTTTTATGTCTGTCTCTTGTAAACACTAAAGGTATTTGCACTGAAGCGCCATTAGCAGAACAGATCCTCACAAACACGATACAAGGACGGCATTTCGGAGTCATAGTATGTGCACTCTCCCATCATAAAGTATTGAATTGTTCTAATTATATAGAAACAAATAGGTGTTCTCATACTACTGTAACAGAAAGTAGATATGTTATAATTGCAATTCATTGTTAACTAACTTACCTGTGTACACACCAAACTGAAAGTCATACGAGGAACTAAAACTACAAAATGGGTAAAGTAATAAACAAAAAATAGGCTGAATACAAGTTTTGTCCTTCATTCAGTGGTCCTCTAGCAACAGGTCTGATATACTTCAACAGAGCTCTCAGTGCTCTCTAGGGTAAATCCTAATACTCTAAATCCATTTACAGATTTGCTTGATTCTCATCTGCAATTTTCATCATTTGCCTGTTCTCATCTGCTCTTTATTTACTATTTATGTTTAATTCTCATCCTTCTGCAAACAAATAATGATGAACTCTCCATAAGATTAGGCAATAAATTCTAACACACATTACACAATAGCACTTCTGAAACAATTCCCAAATCAACAGCATCAATAATTAGACCAATAGGTTTAATGGAGCCATTCCACATGTAAAAAAGTCTGTCACCAGCCGTGGTTTTTTAGGTGCCTTATCATACACCAGTGCTGTTTTCTTCAGTGACTAACTGCTGTCTGCTGCTTTTCAGTCTCATGTACTCCCAACCAAGGGGATTAATGGAGATGTCTTCATGACTACTGCACTTATTTTGCCAGAACTGATCTGCACAGATTGCTGGTACAGCTGCATTCTCCAAACCAGGATCCACAGCCTGCCTGCAAGACCTTCACTGTGCTCAAAGCAACACGGCAAGTTAAGAAAGCAGAGAGAGGAGGAAGCCGACTCTATCTTTGCTCCCTAGCCACCAAAAATGAGGGATCACTGTATAAAACACCACAGCCAAGATAGAAACACACTAGAAAATTAATAAGACAATGATTCCCAATAGTTAAAATTGTTTTATAGTCCTAGTCATTCAGCTGCTGGTGAGGACAGCGAGAGGAAAGCCTACAAATAAGCTGGGCAGGGGCTAATACAGCAATAGGACGAGGGGCAACAGTTTTAAAACTGAAAGACAGGAGATTTAGATTAGCTATTAGAAAGAATTTTTTCCTTTGAAGGTGGTGAGGCACTGACACAGGTTGCCACAGGTTGCCCAGGGAAACTGTGGCTGCCCCATCCCTGGAGGCGTTCGAGGCCGAGTTGAAAGGGGCTTTGAGCGACCTGGTCTGGTGGGAGGTGTCCCTGCCCATTGCAGGGGGGTTGGAACTGGATGATCTTTGAGGTCTTTTTTGATCTAAAACATTCTATGATTCTATAAAGGAATTTACCTCGGCACAGCTTGTTTTGCCCCACTGAGCAAAACCAGCTTGTATCAGCAGGGATCTGTCGGGTCGCTACCGCCAGCACTGACCCAGAGCACAACGGGAAGAAATCAAGGCTTCCATTCCACCTTTTATCCCGTTAATCGAGGGAGGTGATTCTGCCACTCTGTTCCTCTCTTGTGAGACCTCATCTGGAGTTCTGTGTCCAGTTCTGGAATCCTCAACATAAGAAGGATGTGGAGCTGTTGGAAAAGGTCCAGAGGAGGGCTACAAAGATGATCAGAGGTGATCCCTGGAGGTGTTCAAGGCCAAGCTGGACGGGGCCTTGGGCAGCCTGATCTAGTGGGAGACGTCCCTGCCCATGGCAGGGAGCAGTGGAACTAGATGATCTTTAAGGTCCCTTCCAGCCCAAACTACTCTACGATTCTATGAATCTCTCCACAGAGAGTCTCCACCAAATTATTTTTTTAAAAAAACTTCTGTGCTTTGCTTGCATTTAGAAATCTTTTAGAACTTAGGGCTCCTTTAGAACTTCACACTCCTTTAGAACTTAAGGCTCCCTACCAAAATATTTTTTACAAAAAATCAAAAGTTCTTTGCTTGCATTTTAGAAGCCTTTTAGAACGTAAGGCTCCTTTAGAACGTAAGGCTCCTCACCAAAATTATTTTTTACAAAAAAAATCATAAGATCTTTGCTTGCATTTTAGAAGCCTTTCAGAACTTAAGGCTCCTTTTGAACTTAACTTATTCTCCCACACCGAATTTTTTTTACAAAAAATCGTAAGTTCTTTGCTTGCATTTTATAAGTCTTTTAGAACTTAAGGCTCCTGTAGAACTTAGCTTAAGGCTCCCTACTGAATCTTTTTTAAAAAAATATCTAGCCCTTCTCTTGCGTTTAGAAGCCTTTTAGCGCTCTGACTCCCTCGGGAGGGGAAAGCCGAGGCTGGCGAGCTGACGCCCCTCGAATCGAGCCCGCGGGCGGCTGTCCCCTTGCCGGAGCCCTCTTCCCACGGCACCTACCCGTATCCATCGGAGCCGTAGTCCCCCCCGTAGGTCTTCTGGTAGTAGTAGGTCTTGTGGGTGTGGGTGCCGCCGCCGCCGCCCCCCACCACATGGGAGCTCATCTCGTAGCGCAGGTCGGTGCCCGAGTCGGCCCGCGCCATCCGCCCCAGCGTGTTGATGCGCGGGTGGGAGCCCCCGTTGATGCTCATGGTGCTCCCGGGGGGCCGGAGGGGGCAGGGGGAGAGCGGCGGAGAGGCGGAATCAAGCCCGGCGAAGGGCGAGGCATTCACCCCCTCCCCCGGCGGGACCCGAGGAAGGGACGCGGGGCTGCGGGGATAGCGCTGCGCGGTGGCGGCGAGAGCTGCGCCGAGGTCCCGTCCCGTCCCCGCCGGCAGAGGGAGGAAAAGGCGCGGCCGCACCTTTCGCCGGGGGTTTTAAGAGGCGCTCCTGGGCGTGGAGCAGCCGCCGCCTCCCCTGCGCCCTCCGCAGCCCCGGGTTCCTCCCGCCGTGTCGCTCCCCGGTGGCCGCCCCGGCTCCCGAGGGGCTCTCCCAGCCTCCCTCCCATCCCCCCGGGTGGCTGGTGGAGCTTGGAGCCCGTTAAAGATTCGCCCACGGCACCCGCAGGAGCCCCGAGCCTCGAGCCCCGAGGAGAGGGATGCTCAGGATGCTCAGCGCCTTCCGTGCGGCTCTGGGAAGCCGCTCGCAGCAGGAGAAGGCAGTGGCGGTGACACTGGTGCTACCACGTCAAGGATGAGTCCCCTCCGCTGGTGGTAGCCCTGTCCCGCTGCTTGCTCCGAACGCAGTCGGGTCCCACGTCTGGGGAGGCTGATGCCTGCGGCCCTTTCAGGACTCAAAGGGGGCTTGTGAGGCAGATGGGGGAAACTCTTCAGCAGGGCCTGTAGCACTAAGACAAGTATTAACGGTTTTAAACTAAAAGGAGAGAAGCTTAGACTAGATATTAGGAAGACATTTTTCATGCTGAAAGTGGTGAAACGCGGGTAAAGGTTGCCCAGAAAGGTGGTAGGTGCCTTATCCCTGGGAACTTTCAAGGTCAGGTTGCATGGGGCTCGGAGCAGCCTGATCTGGTTGAAGATGTCCCTGCTCGCTGCACGGGGTTGGGCTGGAAGTTCCCTTCCAACCCAAACCATTCTATGATTCCTGAAACAGCCCTGAAACTTGTATACCAATGCAAAAAATGTTTGACTTGTGTCACGCACTGACTACATTTCTGTGTGAGAAAGGCGCTGAGAGAAACTCCAGAAATGAGTGTCGAAACTGATTTTTTCCCTTAGTTTTTCTTGATTCCAATTGCATCCTGGCCTGCATCAAAAGAAGTGTGACCAGCAAGCCAAGGAAGGTAATTCTCCCCCTCTGCTCTTGTGAGACCTCACCTGGAGTTCTCTGTTCAGTTCTTGAGTCCTCAGCACAGAAAGAGCATGCACCTGTTAGAGGGAGTCCAGAGGAGGGCCATGAAGACGGTCAGGAGGCTGAAACAACCCCCATACAAGGACAGGCTGAGAGAGTTGGGGTTGTTTAGCCTGGAGAACAGAAGCCTCTGGGGAGACCTCAGAGCAGCCTTCCAGTACTTAAAGGGGGCCTACTGGAAAGATAGGGAGGGCCTTTCTGTCAGGGAGTGCAGTGAAAGGATGAGGGGTAATGGTTTTAAGCTGAAAGAGGGGAGACTGAGATATTAGGAAGAAAATTTTACTGTGAGGGTGGTGAGGCACTGGCAGAGGTTGTCCAGAGAAGTGGTGGGTGCCCTGATCCTGGAGGTTGGATGGGTCTTCGAGCAGCCTGACCTAGTGGAAGGTGTCTCTGCCAATGGCAGGGGAGTTGGAACTGGATGGGCTTTAAGATCCCTTCCAACCCAAGCCATTCTATGATCTTGTGATTCCTGCCTCTGGAGCTCTGAAAGTTAAGCTTTACTCTTGAAAAATAAAAAATAAGCCAGATCCTAGAGAGAAAATAGTTTTAATACATTTGTGTGCACGGAGGGTGCCAGCAAAGGCAGTTCGCTGCAGGACGCCCAGCAGTGCCTTCATTATCAACCAGTGGGTCAGTCATGCAGGTCAACTGAGACCGATTCCTTAGTACACGCTGTGGCGCTGCCTCAGCTGGTCTGGCCACTTGCCTGTGGTCTTACAAGACAAGAGGGAAGATGGTCAGATCTTAAGCAGCAACAATCACTTGTGAATAACCCTGCCAAGCTTTTCTGAAATAATCCCGAGGCTTTCATCCCAAAGTGCAGTATGGGACTCAGCCATATCAGCCATCTGATGGTCTGTGATGATGCATGCACTCTAAGTTGTTTAAACTTGTGCAAGATTGCCAGCAACCCAAACCAACTAAAAATTCTTGGGCCTGTTTCTATCTTCCTAGTACTGATCATTTTCACAGTATTTTAAATGCAAGTGACGCAGGACAGTAAATAACTACACAAACATATCAGAAGGACAAGACTTTTTGAACTGTTCAAGAGAAAATTGAATGAGAGTAATTCTCCTCAATGCCGCTGAAACTGCTGGGGCTCTGCAGGAGCCTCGTGGTACAAGTTATATGAGAACCTGCTCTGCTGTTAGTGGTGATGGTGGGTGCAGTGTAGCGGAGGCATAAGAGCTCCTCCAAGCAAACATGGGGTAGCTTGGTCCTGAAAGGCATCCTGATGGCGCAGCCCAGAGCTGGTGGAGCACTACAAAGAGGCAGAATGCAAGTTTGCTATTATCTCTGAAGGCATATAGTGACTTCTGTATTGTAATATATATGCTGTATTATACATAACATGAGTCATTCCATATTAGTGCATACATATATGTACACATACATATATATGTGTGTGTGGATTTGCGGGGCTTTTTTGAATACAGATTACATCTGCATGATTTGATGGTTTGACGTTACACTCCAAAGTCATTAGGGAGCAGAATACAAAAGTAGTATGAGTAAGATAAACAAAGACGTAAGCTTAATGCTGTAAAGAAGGAAGAGGAAATGTAGAAAGGAAATGTAGAATAGAAGGGAGATGCAGAAAGAGGGAAGATTCAACTTTATGGTTTAATATTTAAGTCCACACTTTTTGAAACATAAATGTAGATCACTGTGTTAGTGCCACCATAAAAGTCATATTTTTGAGAGATTATATCCCAAATCAGGCATTTATATTTAGATATATGTACACACAGCATTTTATTTAGCAAGTCCCTTTGAGAGCTACCCATTTATGTGTATGTGTATTTAGAAATCTGGAAGTGTTACACTGATTTAGGGTTCTTGCTGAGTTTTAGCACTACCTGCAATCAGCCCCACCTTTTAG
Organism: Clamator glandarius; assembly: GCA_033459285.1. Lineage (NCBI taxonomy): Eukaryota > Metazoa > Chordata > Aves > Cuculiformes > Cuculidae > Clamator > Clamator glandarius. The sequence goes on from JAUNZM010000136.1 coordinate 1,101,392, forward strand.
CTTGGACTGCTGTGCCAGCTCAGGGAGACAATCCATTATCTGTGATGGAGACAGCATGTGTGTGATACACCCAGAGGCCTGCATGACTCACACATGTCACTGGGACATGTAGAAAAATGTACTTAAATAGCAAGTTGATTCTGTTGGTCCTGCTTGCACAATTAGCACCACTGTGATGAAGAGAAGATCGTAAGACTGAACTGATACTGAACACACCTCAGTGCTTTTATCTAAACTGCTCTCCTGCGTGGGCAAACAAAGTAAGTAAATACAAATATTTTTATTTGCTGAAACATTCAGTTTCACTTTGGTGCTACCCCAGGGGGACTTGAAGCAGGATCAAGTCACGTGCATATTGCTTAAAATTCTACCAACTACAGGAAAATATCAGTGTTATGACTGGAAGATCTTGCTTAAATGTTGCTCTGCTACTTTTGGAAAGGCCCAGTCCTGATGTACCTAAGGGCACATCCCAAGTTCCTTGACTCTCTTCGACTTCAAAGAATTTTTGAGAGTGAATGTCCACGTTCTTATTTCCCTCTTAAGGAAAAATCTGTGCAGGAGAGAATAACATGCAGTAATTTGGAAGTTTTTGCTCATCTCCCTTATCAGAAGGTGGCATTCTGCTTCTTAAGACATGGGTACATAAAAGTTGTCTGGGTGTTAAGAGACCCTCTTTAAGCAAATCAATCTAAAGAAGATGTAATATTCCCTCCAGGCTCCTTAAACCAAGCTGGAGCCAAGGCCTGTGCTGCAGCCCTATATCCTATCACTTCCTTTGGAACTGCAGACACCATAAAGATATTTGGAGGCAAAATACCAAGGAGGCAAATACCAAGGCAAATACTAAGGAGGCAAAGGGGTCGCAGTTGGGCCTGAACATTGGTTTAATAAACAGAGGGAAACTCCTTTATCTGTAATACTAGGGGTAGACATAATCTATCTCTTTTGCTTCCATGAAAGGCTCCTTCCCAACCCCAAATGGTGCACTAAAAAGCTCCATTTTAGACAGGGATGCTGGATAGTATGTCTTTAATTATTCAGGACACTACCTGAGGTCAATGTAACAAGTTGCACTTGTTCCTGTCTATACCAGGGAGACATATGTATTTTATCTTAAGAATTGAATTCCCAAGACCACTGAAATTCCCATCAATGGCTTGTTTACCGTAGTCAACAACTACTTTCAACAGTAATTGCCAGCTCTTCCTATTTCACATGCCACCTTCTGAGCTTATTTGATGACATCCTCTCCTTAATGTCCTCCTTGCATGGAGGAGAACCAAATAAATTTAAAGTAGCTGAGACACACTGATAACCAGTGACATCTGGCATTCAAAACAGAAATCTGAATATGACTTGGTAACTGATTTCCATTATTGTAGCTTGCAAAAAATCAGGTCTAGCATTCCAAACAGAGATCAAATCAGCTGGGTAAAACAGCATATGACTGCTGTGTTCCTAACTCCTATGGTTTTGGGCAGTAAGAACAAGTCTGCACGTGTAAGCCACTAATCTGGCTACATGTCTTTGTAAACCGATTGCAATGCACCACCACTCCTGTGCAAGGGCTGCCTGGGAAGTAAGAGCTTCGGCTGAGTGTCAGCATTCACAGACTCCATGTTAATTATGACATGAAGGTCAGTTCTGGGAATTTCCACTTCCTCACTTCGTCAGGATGAACTTACCTCAGAAAATTCACAGTTAACACTCCTGAGCCTGCAGTCTGGACTCTTCTCTGCGTAGGAGGAGAGGCTCACCAGCTGGTGCCAGTAGCGATGCCTCTATAGCAACTGCAGAGATGGTCTGAAATGTCATTAATAACAAACCGAGAGGGTTCAGATGATTTACTCAGAAATAACCTGTCATGAGGAAGATATATCTTAAATGCATGCAATTATCCCTAATTATGGGGATATTTACAGTGCCCTGCAGCATAATCCATTTTAAAATGCAGATATGACCCAGTGAGTGTTTGGAGGGCCTGAGGAGGGCAAGGAATGACTGACAAAAAGTGCTCAGTGCAAGGTTGTGACTAGTCAAGACTGGGACTGCCTGCCAAGAACTGTTATTCCCAGGTCCCTGAATACTCCCTGTGCTCCTTTTAGACAGTCCCTGGAATATTATGCTACCAGTTTCTGGTAGGGTTAAATAAAATGTCTTCGAATTCAGCAGGAGGTAATGCATCTTAGGACTGCACGATTCCTTCTGTACCATGCAAAAGCAGAGGGTGTGGCGAATGATGTGTCAGCCTTGTCAAACCTGACTGACTACTCAGACAAAAAGTTTCAGGATGCCTGGCTGCTTTGCTTCAGGAGGAGGAGACAAATGAACGCGTGACATCCTTTTCCCACCATGATCCCACTAGGACCGACAGAGTGTGCACCCAATATTCCTATACAGTTCTTGATTTCATGTTGCTGCATGCAAAGCACCCCAACAGCAACCGTACAAGGTCAATTATTTAGTGTTACATTGTTTCTGTTCCTTTAAAAGCTCACTTCACAATTGTGGTTCATCAACACCTGGTGACATTTGCTGGAGCTTGAGAAGTTAACATGTAGAAGATACTTAGTAGTGCTGAGAGCAATACAAGGCTATTTCTGACCCGCTATTCTTTAGCGGTAGGACAAAAATTTTTCCTGCATGCAAATTTTGGCATGCATGCAAAATGCATTCACTTGTGAAGATGAATTACTTTAAGAAAACATGAACTTTTGGCAAGGTGCATCTCCCCCTTATTATTTAGACAGTTTGATAATTGGTTTTAGATACCACATTGCAGTTCATCCACCTGCAGTACAAGAAAAGAAGTGGGACGGTGAAGGCTCTCAGGGGATCTTTACACTTGCTTCACATTGTGTCTGCTGTAATTTACACCTGGGTATCCACAAGCCCAAGGGGATAAGGAGCACAAAGATTTTATTTATGCCTCCCCCTGTCTTCTGCCTGTGCCCTTATTCTTGGAAGTGGCAGTGAAGGGTCAAATTGTGCCCTGTAGACACCTAGGGCTCCCCCTCATTAGCAGCCACCTTCCATTAACAAGGCTGCATATTGTAACAGATGCTTGTCATCCCAACATATCCAATAACTGGGTTATGGCATTGGCACGGGGCACCGATAGCCTTATTAAAATATTACCACCCTAATTAAGAATATCTCATAACATGTAAGAGGTAACACCAGATCAGAGCAGTTATGAAGGTCCCAAGTATCTTTACTAACTTAATGTAGCAGAGTTGAGATGTTTAAAACAGATTTCCATGCACATCTCACTTATGCTGAAATTTTATGATGTAAAATGGCTGCAGGCTGAAAGGGACAATGGAGAATTGGACCTAATATATACAAAAGAATGGCAATTAAATCACTTTGCATTAGTTTTTGCAAGCAGGCATGTTGTTTCATGTTCAATTTGTGGGTCATAACACAACTATTTTGATAACAACCAGGGAAGATAAAGATTAAGTTCTTTACTGTGCCAGAAGCTCTGCTTCTCACAGCTGAGGAGTGGAGGTGTCATCCTTACAGGAATATTTCATTCTCTAAAACACCAAGGCTATGGAGGGCAATTTATCGCCTGGTAGAATTGGAAACTTCCTTACTAAGACTCCCTGTCTACAAACTCCAGATGTTATTGCAATGTGTTGTGCTCCATCTGTGCTTGCTTGTGCAACCAGCCAGCAGGAATTTCCCACACCAAAGGGATCTCAGGCTACTTGGTAAAGGCAGCATTAAGAATTGCTTAGCGCTGAACAAGCCTTTTAAAATGTGTAAAACTTGACTTAAGAAATATCCTAAGAGTCTTCTTTTGTTCCAATCATTTAACAAGGAATTCTGTTACTATAAAGTTTACAGTACAAGTGGGGAAAGAAAGAGGCAGACTCCCTTCTCACACACAGAGCCCATAACTCTCTAAAAAAAGGCAGAACTGAGAAGTTGAATTTAGCCTTCCTTCTCTCTCCAGCTGGACAGAAATGGGAGCTGTTTTATTAGAACTGTATTTACCTCCACTACAAAAGCACAACCATAACTATAATTCACTTAAATCTTGAGCAGTTGTCATCAGTGGGGCCAGATGGCTGCCACTGGGGATCACGAAACATCTGCGATCTCCTCAGCTTTCAAGATGTGATGATGTAAACATGTTCTCCTGTCTAGACCAAATTCCAACACTGCCTACATTTCACTCAGACTTGCAATGGAATATTCTCCTCCTCCCCAGTCCTCAATTAGTGCTGTAGTGTTGCTGCTCAGCATTCAAGAGCTAGTGTGCTTTGCTTCCTTCCCTCAAACACCTACACACACCTTGTAGTTCAAATAGTAGAATCAATTGCATTTAGTTTTCCGCCTTCTCATTCTCTGCTCCATGTAATTATAAAAGTCTGATAAAGAGACTAGAGGATTAGAGCCCTAATATGATATAAGATGCTAAAGAGGTTACTTTGCATTAATGTTTTCTTCCCAGCTCTCCATGTGATTTGGATGTGTCTGTAGGCATCTATAATATCTTCCCTATGTAAGTAGGTCTACGTCAGACATGTAGGAAATAAAATCATTTTATTTTCTCTTTTTCTGTTCAGATCCACTTTTCTGTTGGAATGATTTAGCTCCCTTTAGGATACAGTCAGCTGCTTCCATAAAAATGTCTAACTTTTGCTTGATTAGTAGCATAAGAGCTAACAAGGTTAATATCAATAAAAAAGACATTGATGGGAAACAGGGAAGAAAAAAGATTGTTCCATGTTAATCTTGTTGTCACAGCCCTGAGCTCTTATTTTGCCACTGAGGGACTAACAACTCTCCTTAGCTTTATTTTCTGTGTAGATCCCTGGGAAATCACCTCCAAATGGCATCATAGGAAACAAGACAAGACCATCTTACTGCAAAAATGCCTCCTTGTGCACCTCTTCAGTGAATTAAACATGCTCAAGTAGTCATTAAAACACCTGTAACAGATACTGGGAGACCACTCTATGTGGAACATTTATGTAACACTGTTTACATGATTTCCTTCAATGTAAACAGAAATTTCACTTGTCCATGCTACTCTGTTAAATGTAGTATGAGTTCAAACTAAGAATAAATCCAATCCTGCCAGTTGTATTATGGGTATGGCCTAGCCTCCAGGATAGACTCTAACCATATCCTTGAAAAAATGCCAGTTTTGTCAGCAAGACAGCAATAAAATAATAATTATTAACTGGGCTAGTGTTTACAGCGCTGCACTTCCTTGTGCTTTTGTAGCTAATGCACTCCATTTATGCAGACAAGAACAAGTGAAGCCACAACCTGGCTCTTCTGGAAGAGGCAGGGGCACTCAGCATTTTCTCCACCTAGCTTTGAGCTGAGCGAAAGATGTATGGGAAATGGCATGGGATACTGCGGTCAAGGAGAGTTCCTTGGCAGGGGTGCTAGGCAGGATGAGCAAGAGACTTTCATATATATTGGACATATCTTGCCATAAAATTTTGTCTACCTTTTCTTATCAGGCTGTAAGTTTTTCTGGACATCTGAGAATGAGCACTGACTAGCACTGGGAAGTTCCTAATATCACTAGAACAACATTAGGGCTTCTAGGTACATAACAACTTAAGTAATAAAGTCTCCTTTCCCATTTCTAACAAGAAATCATGGAATGATTTGGGTTAGAAGCAATGTCAGGAGAGCTGTTGTTCAACCTCCTGCTCAAAGCCCTTTAGCTATGAGAACTAAGTTGCTTGGTGCTTTGTGCAGCAAGGTCTTCAAAATCTTCAAGGATGGTGCCTGCACAACCTCACTGCCTGTTCCACCACTTGTTGTCCTGGGGAAAAGTTCATCTTCATACCCAATTGCACCTTGTCTTGTTCCAATTTACACCCACTGTCTGCTGTCCTCTCACGAGGCACCACTGTGAAGAGCTCTGGTGCCTCGTACTGACAGGCTGCTCTTAGGTTCCCCTGAAGATGTCTCATCCCTGGGCTAGACAAGGCCTGGTCCCTCAGCCTCTCCTCACAAGGCTGCTCTTCAAACCCCAGCTATCCTGGTGGCTTAGTAACAAGTTTATCAGCCAGTGCTGAAATCTGCATGCAGTACCGTAAATGGATATAATGAGTCCTGCATAGAGGTGGATAATTGCTCTGTTCCATCCAGTGGCTGTGCCCCTGTTGATACAGCACGGGCTCCACTAGGCTCTTGACCTCCGTTGCTGCCAGAGCACACTGCTGGCTCATGTGTAGGCTACTACTCAGTGGCACCCTTATGTCCTCTCATGTGTAACATTAAGTTAAAGTCAGGGTGGATAACAACCACTGCTCTTCCCTTATCACACAAAGCAGTCAGATTGGTCAAGCAGGGGAAATTCCCACTCAATACTAAGGAAAATAAGTTTACCATGAGTGTAAACACTGGATCAGGTGCCCAGAGGGGCTGTGGAGCCTTCACCCTGGGAAAACTCAAAACCTAACTGGGGAAGACCCCGAGCAACCTGCTTTACCTGGACCTGCTTTGGGCAGGGGTGGGAATAGAGACCTCTAGAGGTTCCACAGTCTGGGTGCCCTGATGATCTAACCTTGGCAGATTCACCTCAGTTATCCAAATCACTTTCTTCTCATTCATGTGACAAAGCTTTCACATCCACTAGTGTCCCTCAGAAAGGTCTGATAGCAGTATGAACATACTATATCTGCCAAAGGGCATAAAACACCTCCTTTGTTGTTCAGTAGCACACACACAAGTTCTGGCAGACTCAGTGGAGACCTTTATATTTCTGTCTTCTGGGTGGACAGAAACAATGTTTTTCCTAAGGGAATTTTTTTTTCTTACTTAATTCCTGTTGCTGGGTGTTAGGTTTTTAGAGAAGGTGGAGCTGTCAGCATTGTTTCTATAACGAAAAATAAGGGATCTAGATGTGTCCAAGTGTTGGTGATATGCACATTCAAGCATGTTAAATCACTAGAGCTGGTCTTAATTTTCCCACTAACAATACTGATTAAACACTTTCCAAATACTTCCCCTGTATTTTGGCATCTCTGAGACGAGCCGTCTTAATGACATGAGACAACATAATGGCTATGCTAACATTAGAACAGTAACAAGCAGGAAACAATGCAAAATTCTCAGGAATAAATTGGGAAAAGAGATGATTTACAGATTAAGATTAATTCTCATTGCTTAAAATAATATGTTGTAAAATTATCAAGTCTCATCCTTAGGACACATCTACACTATCATTGCGGTTTGCTCCCTGTTTCACTCCTGGGCTCCTGATTGTCCATACCACTTACATGATGGTTTGCCTACAGGCTCCTACATAGAGAAAACCAACTTGATCCCTCCCAGAGGGCATAAAATTCCCATGTACCAGCTCCAAGGACATAAGACACTCCACTGCTTGGTAGGTCAGACTTTTATTCCCGACGCGGTTGTGGTCTACTTTGCAAGCAGACCACGGACTGTGTAGGCTCAGTTGTTGTCTCTCGTCATAGTAAGATATTCATTTTGCTTTGTTGCTTCATCTGGAGCAGATGAGAAGTTTTCTGCAGGGCAGCTGGAAGGTTGCTCCAAGGAAAGCTGTGGGAACAGCTGGAGGAGCTCCAGCAGTGAATGGCTGAAATCTTTTCTGTCTCAGGAAGGGAGGAAAGCAATACCGCAAGGAACTGATCACCAAAACCTGCAGCTGTATCGTGACTTCAGTATTTTTAAGGGAGAATATATTCCTGTTTCCTGGCTAGATGAGTGCCACAAGCAGAGCCCACATGTGGTTGTGCTGCCCCAGAAGCAGCCTGCAACCCTCCATTGGGGATGACTGCTCAACCGTAGCATTGCCTATGACCATAGCCTAGCAAGAAGCCTCTGAGTTTGCTTCAACCAGATGCCAGCAGTGAAGGAACTCCAGCAGCAGGGACTTAGCATGGCCAATGCCAAGAATACGTGCCTGAGGTCTCAGGCAGCTATGTGCTGATATCACATTGCTATCATTATACTACTTTTACCACGTGAGCTGACACCACTAAATGAAGCCCAGCAGAGTCCACCCTTGATGCAGTTGCACCTTCAGCTGCAATGCGGACATGCTCCATGTGGCAGATGATAATTAGCACAATGTCAGCATGATGTCAGCCGACCCTTCCACTGCCACCTCCTTACCTTCTCCATAAAGTCCTCGCATCCCTTCTGAGGATATAGCCCTTAAGCAAAATATTCCACGGTTGTTTCAGCAACAGCCTGTCCCCAGGTTCACTAGTAAGGATTTTGTGTAGACTGGCTGCCTCTGTTTTAACCACTACGCCAACTAACTTTAGCCTGAGACAATTTTGTGGTAAAAAACCCTCTGTTTCCTCTAGAATCTTCATGCCACTAGTAAAGATAGGGATCACTTGTGTAGTAGAGGCAGATTTCCCTACAACCCTCCATCATAAAACCTGATTTTCTGTATGTTCATAGAAGGCTGGGTTATTCACACATAGACGTGGTGACCTCCTTGGCATCACTTCTCTGAGAGGTCTGAGGGATACGCTGGCTCAGGAGGATGGCTGTCATGTCATGTTTCAGAGCTGTGTGCAGAACTATCTTTAAATAAAAACACAAAAAGTAAGATATAGGGGTTCCCAGCATTTTTATGTTCTGCAATGCTATAATCTACATTTGAATTTCACACATTTTCATGAAGATCAGGTTTTGCCTGTCAAATTCACTGATGGATATAGTCTATATACACTACTACACATTTCATGCAGAGTAAGAATAAAAATATCCTGATCCAGAAAAATAACCGAATTATTTTTTTCCCACATTTCCTTCCCCTTTATCCCTTCTTTGTACAGACTTTGACAAGTTTCCACAGTTTTAAAAAAATCTGTGTCTAATTTACAGCAACATTCTGAAAAATCCACTGCTGTGTGTACTTGTTTTTAATGGGAATAGCCCATCAGGGTGCTTGTTCTAACACGCGTGGTATGATTTCTGCACCAGCAAGCAAGTTTTTATCTAGCATGCAGAACTTATTCAAAAGGTATTACTTCTGCTGGGACTAGAGGCAGGAATGAGTCACATCTGTTTAATACTCATGAAGTGCCCTGCCCCAAGGAGTGCCTCTGTTTTCCTCCCCTCCCTGTCTCGCACGCTTTCTCTCAAGTATTAATTGTCTTGAGTTATAAAGCTTTAGAGAAATCACTCTTAAAATTATGACTACTGTTAAAGTTAATTAGATGTGAACTCAAGCCAGAAGAGCAGGGATAGTTTCATAATTGTTGTTCTAGCTGAAAACAGAAGGATTCCCTGACCACAGGAAGTTCAAAGAACCGGCAGCAAAAGGAGGAGATAACCTCAATTCCCAGGGAACACCAGCTTCACTTAGGATGCCACCATATTTATGACGTGAGCTTTGGTCTAATTAACGTTTAGGGTGGGGACTCTCATACTAATAAACAACAGGGTTTCTACAGGGCTGAAGTTTGCAACAGCACTACATTTTTAGGCATAGGCATTATGGCAACACACATTCAGCTTATTTTGGATTCTGCTGTCCCTAAAGCTGACTATTACCCCAAAAAGAGGGGGTGTTGCCCCATGTGACCCATTTGGAAAAAAATTAAACTTCAGTGAGGTCACAGGCAATCAGAAGTCATTCAGATCTGCCACACTTAAGAAAGCAATGGAAGCTTTATAGGGACAATATTTGATCTATGTAAAAAAAAAAAAAGATGAAGCAAAGTAATAAACTAAACCTACAACGGGACAATGATAATTTTAAGACTGTACCCTAAAACACCCTGTGGCAGAATTCCCACTTATGGGGACCCAAGTCTCACCCCACAGATTTTTCATAAGCTTGTTCCTTACATAAAAATAATTTCAAAGTAATATCAAAGATGAATAACATTCTTATTTATTGAGCATCAGCAGTGTATTTAGCAATGTACAAACATGCACAGAAGAGTCTTTGCCCGAAGGTCACTGCAGTCTAGTCAAAATAACAGCTAGAATAGATTTAGAAGAGCGTAATAGGTACCTAATATAAACATTGATCATATAAGCAGACAGACACAAATATGGAGACCAATGGAGAAACATTTCAGATGCTGATTTTTACAGGGTTCATGCATATACAGAAGGTTTTGGAAAAAAGAGAGGAAGGTCATATGACTCACTGTCAGGATGAAAGCCAGTTTTGTTAGAAGGCACCAAGCTGGGATCTGTAAACATGTATGGTCCAGGGTCAGAAGGGAATCTGGAGCAGTGTGAGAGCAAGATAAGAAAGGAATGTGTGAGCAGATACAGAGAGAGGGGGTCACACAGGGCATTGCTTGTGAAGCCAAGAGGTCCCAAACTCGGTGCAGAGGGATGGGAAAACCTGGAGAGAGGGATTGTGAGAGTATGGTGGAATGGGAGGCTGACTTCAGCAACGGAAGCAAAAGGATAATCCATGATGGGAAGCAAAGACTTACAAAGATGATATTTTATTTTTTCCTACAAGTTTTAAATAGAGATGACTTCTGTTAAAATAATACATTTTCTCCTTTTTAAAAAAGGATTCATGACAAAACAACCATGTATGAAATACAGAACTTCCCTCGACCTACTGATGTTATCTCTCTCTAATACGTTCAAGAAGAGGGTTGAACCCTGTTCACAGACAGGAACAACTCAACATATTTCTGTAGACAATATTCATGCTTTTCCATGAATATAGTATTCATTTAGCAGAGGGCAATTTGACCCTGTACTAAGGATTTAAACTACAGTAGGGCCGAGATACAGTGTGAGCTTTAGCAGTAAAGAACAGTGCCTTGGAAGGCAATTCAGAAATTCCAGGGCAATGTAGGCTCAAGTAGATGCAGGTCTGAAAGCAGACTTGATTGCCAGGATTCCCAGATGAGCTCCCGCAGCACAGTGGACCAGAGAGACACATCCAGATTGGGACTGCCAGCACTGCAACCACAGGAATCCCAGTTTGTACCAGGTAAAGGATCTTTTTTCCACACCTTCCTCTCATCCATCTTTGCTGATGACACAAAACTGGGAGGAGTGGCTGATACACCAGAAGTCTGTGCTGCCATTCAGCAAGACCTAGACAGGATGGAATGTTGAGCAGAGAGAAACCTAATGAAGTTCAATAAAGGCAGGTGTAGGGTTCTGCACCTCAGGAGAAACAATCCCACGCACCAGTACAGGTTAGAGACTGACTGGTTGGAAAGCAGGTCCATTGAGAAGGACCTGGGAGGCTTGGTGGACAACAAGTTAACTATGAGCCAGCAATGTGCCCTCATGGTCAAGGCCAACAGTAACCTGGGGTGCATTGAGAACCATGTGGCTAACAGCTTGAGGGAGGTTATCCTCCTCTACTCTGCCAGTTATGGGCTCCCCAGCTCACGAAAGACAAGGAACTACTGGAGGGAGTCCAGGAGAGGGCCACAAAGTTGATCAGGGGACAGGAGCATCTCTTTCATGAAGAAAGGCTGAGTGAGTTCAGTCTGCTTAGCCTGAAGAAGAGAAGACTGAAAGGGGACATTATTAATGCTTATAAATGTCTGAAGGGCAGGTGTCAAGAGGATGGGGCCAGACTCTTCAGTGGTTCCCAGTGACAGGACAAGGGGCAGTGGGCAAAAAATGGAACACAAGAAGTTCGATCTTAAAATGAGAAAGAACTTGTTTTCTGCGAGGGTGACAGAGCACTTCAACAGGCTGTCCAGAGAGGTTGCGGAGTCTTCTTCTCTGAGATATTCAAAACTTGCTTGGATGCATTCCTGTGCAAGTTGCTCTAGGTGAACCTGCTTTAGCAGGGGAGTTGAATGAAATGACCTCCAGAGCTCCCCTCTAACCCCTGCCATTTGGTCATTGTGTGCTCCATAAGAGCCCTCAGACACTGTCAGTAGGTCAACAAACCACCGCCTCACAAAAAAACAGCAATCACCACCAAATGGCTGGATATGCCATCACAAAGTGGCTGGAAGACTAACAGAGACCATTTTCAAAGTCATGCCCTATCCTGCATACAGCCATAGCTGAAAAACAGCTGGCTAGTTTTCACAGAGATGAAAATTTTAAAGCCAGAAGGACCTATTTTAAAAATATAATTGTTTGTCGGCACAAGACAGATTATGTAATCTTACCTTGTAAATCTAATCTTGAATCAAACTCGTATTTTGTGGCTGAGTTAAAGCATAACCTTTGGAAAGATAGGCAATCCTGATTTTACTTCTGACAACAGTATGATGAGGTGGGAGAGGGAAGGAAGTGGTTAAATACTTCAAGAGGAAAAATCACCTTCAAAGGATCATTTTGGATCTTGGGTCAATGAAGCTAATGGTTTAACCTCTCCCTATCCACTACCCCCAGATTAACAAGCAGTGAGAGAGCACATCAGTCCTGCCCAGCAACAGGAGAAGCGGTACTTTGTACGGGACCAGATGGGAAAGCTTAGGTGAGTTAAAAGAAGGAGATGTGATAAAGGGATACTGAGGTAGAAAGCTTGTCTGTCTTCCCAGCAATGTTACTTGATATGACAAAAGACTTTTAGTCTCTTGACAAACCTTGTTTTTCTTTCATCTTTGAAACATCCCAGCCGCTACAGTTCTACCTCTGCATCTTGCATCTCACTCTGGAAAACAGTATACACAAAAGAAGGTCTTTCAGCTACAGCAAAATACCAAAGCATATTACACCCCCATGTGTGGCTCACAGCCAGATGGCATGGTCTCTAAACCTGCTCTTAGGCATTACATAAGTAAGATACATTTGATCCTGTAGATGTAAATTAATGCATTCAAACAAACAATGCATTCATATACATGCTGTCCATCTCCTGTCTTGCTTGCGTAATGTATTACTTCCATAAAATATGCTTTTTATCTCACTGCACCTAATAACAGATCCGTCGTTAAGAATTTTTCAGGCATGTTCCGTCCAAGTCATGCTGCCTCAACAAAGAACTGCTGTGCCTTTGCCCTCCCCTCACAACCCTGGCCAACCAGCATATCCCAAGGGAGGCCTGGCACAATGGAAAACTGTCTCTTGCCAAACTTACCTTCAGAAAAGAGGAGGGGTAAGATGGGACACAGCCACAAACCAGAAATCCTCCTCCAACATGGTCTCTCTGCCTTCGGGATAAAAGAACTCTGACAAAAGCAAGCAAGATTTTTCTATTGCACTTGTCATCCCATCATTGAGAAGCAAACTCCTGTCACTCCTGAGCTCTGAAATGAGCTGGAAATAGCTCATTGTTGGTGCAGAGTCAGCCTCTTGTGGTTCAGGAGTGGTACAGAGAATGAACTGTTTCACACAGTCTCTTCTGATTTATACAAGAAAAAGAATCTAATTTAATCTTTTACAGTCTGTGAATTAATGCTCTGTGTTTATAGTATCTTGGAAGACTTATCAGAAGATTAGGTACTGCCTGGCACCAGCTAAGTATTCTTATATCTAAATCTCCATTTAGACTAACAAATGTAAATGTACATTCACATTATATTACATAATTTTTAGTGCTACCACTTCTGCACAGTTGCACCAAGGATTCCTGAGATGCAGAAGGACTGGAGATTAATTTCAGTGACTGACACATAAGCTCGGTTTGTACAAACATGCATCCTGTAGAAATACAGCAGAATTCATCACAGAAATCTCATTTTGGACTACAAGGTTATTATGTTTCTAAACTGCAGCCTGCTCAAGAGAATAGCTCTTCTTTTTACAGTATGATCCCCATGCAGTACCTTGTGCTGTATCTCCCATCTTCACACATGACCTGGAGAACTGGGAAATAGAGGCAGGTCCCCACCTCCCAACATACAAAATGAAAATGATCCCAGTCCTTAATAAGGTCATTTGAGTTCTAGCTAATTAAAAGGTATGAGAAGGGGGTAAGGATCTGGCCCTCTGCCCCCTCCCACATTACCTGAGAGAGCTGAGGCCCCTGCTCTACTCCCCAGGCTCCTACAGCCTGCTTGGGAGGTCCAAGGAGGATGATATCTGTGTGACCTGCTAAAAGTGCAAGTGCAGAATAGATAAATGTTTAATTTCACCCACCAAACCAAACGCATCTTGCATTTAAACCTGTTGATATCAGTAACTGCGCATGAGGTTTGGATATGCTGCATTGCAGCTACCCACTGGATACCAGAGAGTGCTGTTTGCAAATATAGTGTGGTTTCATCTGCATTATCTGTACATGTCCTGGCTATGCTGGCCTCAGCCCACCTCCCTTATTTCCGTGCTTCCTGGAGTAGCACTTTTAACATTGACCCGTTGTGAAACAGCAGGACTAGGAAGGTACGTGAGTGTGAAAAGCAGAAAACCGAGGTAAGCAAATCCAATATGGTAAGGAGCATAGAGGCTCCAGATTTGGCCCACATTTGCTGTTCATCTAGCCCCAGTACTTTCTCTCCAGTAGTGGTCTTCAGAAATAAACATACCTCACAAAAAAAGAAAAGCTCGGATAATTCCCTGATGAATATAATTGTAATAGTGCTAAGAATTATTTGTGTTTCAAGAGGAGAGAAGGAATAATTTTCCTTTTCTTCTCTATATGAATGAGAATTGATGTGAACCAAATGGCCAATGGCCTAGAAATCTGTCTTTTGGTAGGAATCCTCCAGAGTCCCTGGTAGGTAATGTTTTACGACACACAGAGTAAACTTGCAAAGAAGAAAAGAAAAACAGGTGGCATATGCAAGTTTCCATGTAATCCAAGCCTTTACCCTGAAAGAGAGGCTGTCTACAGGTATTTCCTTCACACATTTAGGTGTGAAGGACTTTCAAGCTGACCAGACAGCAGTTTGCAGTCTGGGAGTACAACCACCTTTGCAAGAAGCCACATCAATATAAAGCCAAACACCTCCAGGACCAGCTGTTCCCATTTACTCTTTCCAAAGCCACACTAGAGCTGAGTGTTCTCAAGGGCACACCCTTGTCCTGGGCTAGGAGAGGAGAGCTCGCTTCTCATATCCCTGACACAGCTCCCAGCTCCCACGAGGCTGTCCTAGCACAGAGCAATGGGTGTGGAAGGCAAGCAGCTTCTACCCTCCCATCCCCTTACTATCAATAAAACATAAATCATTCATGCTCAGTCACAGGTAGGAACATGCCATCTGGATGGCTGCCTGGGTTTGTTCTGCCACTAATGGCTGCAAGCAATTAGCAGTAAGCCTGTAGAGAGCACGAGATACTATTTTTATGGGTCTAGCAAGAGCTATGTAGAGACCACAATAAAGGCTGAAAATAACCCACACAGCCAACCACCAGTAGAGAGAGAGTGCTCTGCAGTGTGGATCCAGGCAGCTTTACACTGTCGAAACTTGAGGAAATTCCCACTTCCCTCGGTAGCTGTGTGCAGCATTGCACCAGAGAGCCAAGAAGTGCTTGCCACTCTCAATTTGCACACCCTCCAGCTCCTCTGTGCCCTTCACTTGCCTTCCAGACTGAGAATTACTGCCCATCACATTGCTAACAACAAAATGTGAAGAGAGAGGGAAAAGGAAAAAAAAAAAAAAGAAAAAAGAAGAAAACAAAGGCCTGTGGTGGTACAAAAAAGACCCTTGTAGGAATGGGGCTGGGTTAGGAGCAATGCCTGCACTGTCAGTGGTGCTGAGAGTGGGTGGGATTGCGTGCAGTCGTCCATGAGACTTGCAGAAATTAAGGAAACGTAACATTTATGGGGTGTATACAAAACCCCACAAACACTAGGCAATCAAATAAATAGAAACTCTGAACTCCGCATCCTGTGCATGTTGTAGATGTTACGTTGGCTCCAGCAAACACCGGGCAGGCAAAGAGGATAGTTGAGAACCATCAGCAGTGCCAGGGAGGAGAAGATAAATTCCAGTCAAAGAGGCGAAGGAGGGTTGGAGTGGAGAACCACTGGCATTGGCTGCTGCAACCCCCTGTCTTGCCACCTGTGTGGACGTTGGCAGGAGACCTAGCAGCGAGCAAGGTAAAGTGGCTCTGATTTTAGAGGCACCAAGCACATCTCTGTCCACAGCAGAGGCTGATCATGCCCTAAGAGTCAGAAGGAGGGACGATGCAGTGCCTGCGGGTCTAATGCAGATGGTGTCTGTGAGGATAGAAGGGATGAAATTAAGAATTGAGAGGTTGAGATCTTTCACCCCATTTCTCCCTCAAGTTTTGTACTATTCTCATTCAGCTAAATAAATAATCTGTCACTTCCATTCTTCTACCTTATTATCAGTTTAAGAGGAGACTTTTCAAAGAGCCGCATTTGTTTTCATTGGGATTTATAATCACTCAGGCAGCTACTTTAGAAAACTTCCGCTTGGCACCAAGGGATTATGGATGCAGCTGGGAGCCCAAAGAGCTTTGGTGAAAGGCGCCTGCCAAAGCCCAGTGGGTAAAGTGCTCAACTTCCTTCTGCTGGGATAAACTGTTTACCAAGGAAATCTTACCTCTCCCTTCTTTAAAGAACACTTAAGGAGAGAAAAAGGCCCTTATTTACATTACCCTAACTGAGTGTTGACAGTCAAAGGCTTCTGTAAGTTTGACCCATGATTTCACCTAGGCTATGCAGAACTGTTTCTCAGTAAGTTAGTGTTTTCAATGCAATAAGGTATTAGCATTATCACGCTATAACTTCTTAGCAGAAACAGGCATTCTTAGCCATTTGCCCAGGGATGCTCCAATTGGACCACTACCACACAAAATCATTTCACTTAATCTGGAATTAAATAAAGAGATTGCGTCTGCTGAAGTTAGACTGTGTTTAATATAAGACAATTAAATTTTTTCCCATATCCTGCACGCCTATTAATGTGCTCTAATTGTACCTGCTAGGAGAGAGAGCCTCATTCAGTATCAGCAAAGCTGTGAGACATCAAGGCCCTGTTCTGGCCATCAGTGGGAGTAGCAGCAGTCCAAGTGATTAATGCAGCTATTAAGTTACAAGGAAAACTCTCCACCTGACTGTCCTCTGACTCAGCTATAAACAAACTTGCTTTATCTCTCATGCTCCAGCCTCAGCTCCCTCCCTTGTTCCTTTTCCACATCAACAAAGAAAAATGTGGAAGAAGATGAAAGAACTGGGCTAGGACTGTCATTAGCATTCCATGTCAAGGAAAAAGAAAGAGGAAGCTCAGGGAAGGACTCACTGCCCAATTCATACCCCCTAACCAATGCCAAGGTGTGCAATGTGAAACAACACAATTGCTGTGTTTCATTTAATGACATTAAGTGCCACTGCGTAGTGACGCCACCTGCCAACAGCAAATGTCATCCTTGAGCATTGTTCTCAAGACACGCTCCAGTTTAAGTCCTCCCGTATTTCTGACCATGCTCTTAACTTCAAAAGGTGTGTGCTCAGTGTAGGAAGACAATAAAGCTCCCTGCTGCCTAGTTCAAGTACCAACTTTTTAAACAATCCCCATATTTACCATAATGCTCTTCCCTTGTGCTCTCCAGCGCCTTGCCGCAGCAGTCTCAACTGGCAGACAAGGCTCTCGTCAATAGTTCAACCCCAAAATGGGCTGAGAGGTGACTGCAGACCAACAGCCAAGCAGCCCAGTTTGGAGACCCACTTTGTATGTGGGGTAGGAGCATCTGCCCCCAGCACTGCCTTGAGGATTTTTGGGGAGGAAGCCTGCAAGGAGTCATCACATTCTTGTGGTATTTTGCAGTTCAGAGCTCATAAACCCATCTTGCCAAATACCACTTTCAAAAGCTTTTTTTTTTTATTTCAAACCACTTTATCATATAGCCTGTCACTTGGTCTTAACTTTACTAACATATTTTCAGAAACTTAGCTTTTACTAAGCCATGTAGTAAGGCAGTACTTTATCAGGCATATGGCAGCTGAGTAACAGGCCAAAATACATTTATAGTTCCACTATTTATTACTTTTTATTATTATGTGCTTTTTAACGGATTGTGTAGCCAGCCTAAACAGGTAATATAACCCAAGCAATCAATACTGATAATGAGCACTGAATAGGAACATTTATATTACACTGAGATCAGAACCAAGCTAGACATTATCCCTTGCCTGTGTGGATTACAACTGACACAGCATATAAAAGGGCGAAGGAGGAAAAACCTATAACTCCACTGTAATGACCAGTAAGATTTTGCTTGTTAAGCTGCCCAGCTAAGTTTTTGCTACAAGATTTTTTTTCTTTACTATATTACATTTTTGCACAGGTAATCATACCCTTTTATAGCTAGTCCTGACCTGTTACACTTTCAGCTAGTGCCAAAAAAAGCAGTGCTATCTTCCATCTTGCAAATGGACAGGGAAGTATAACATCTTTGGGTGACATCAGGACGGTCCAGCACTTTCTGCTGTGAGGCCCAGGACTACAATCCAGCCCCATGTCTTTGTGCAGAACCAGTCTCTCAGAATAGCACTTCCACAAGCCTGGTCTTACTCTTGGCTCTTGCCTCCTTTTTTCCCATCGGAGCAAAAAGGCAAGCAGCAGCTCCCTTTTGCACTTGCTAGATTTCATTATTTGATTCATTTCCTTATTTGAAAGTCTTCTTATCTGGCCAGAGAAGATGCTGAGCAATTACTCCATGAGGCACTTTATGTGTGTAGCCCCACCTGCCCCTGGATGAACCACAGTGCGATCTTGCATAGCAGCACATGGTAGTGGTAATATTTCTTGCTTTCCCCTACTTTTTCCTTATCACAGAGCAACTGAGCTTCTGTGCTCCTGGGAAAAGGCTGCCTCCCACTAAGCTGTTTGACAGCCAGCAGAGACCCAAAAACTTGCTCAAAGTCCTTAAACCTCACTACAATGGAATGAAATGGTACTGTCAGATTTATGAATGAAGAAGTACTCTGCTATGTTCTTATCATTGATGCGGAGCAAAATGAGCCACTGTGGTTACACAGAGCATCGTGAAAAAGCACAGGCAGGAGTAAGCTACAAGTATGTGCTCCTCTCCCTGCTTGCTGTCAGAGCTGTCAGCAGCAGCCTCTACAGCCCCGAGGAGGCACAGGAAGCTCTCCAGTTATTTCCCACCGCACTGACCCAATCTTCAGAGAAAGAAGTGCATAAATAAAGTAAGAAGTTCTGCTTTTGTAACAATTCTTCTTTCCAAATCATGTTCCCCACACTGATTGCTTCTGCCACAAACTGGTATGCCAGCATGAAATGAATGCCTGTGCGGGCAGTACCATATAATCTTTCTATTCTTTGCACCCTCAGAAAATGAGAAACAATCCCATTGAGCTCTACATGAGCAAGTCTCTGCCATGTAAGTGAAGCTAGCCTATGCTGTTTCCCATGTCCCTGTCTGCAGACAAGTTACATTACAGAGTTTGCAACGTAAACCACGTGAACTGGTCAAGAAGAACCACTGTGGTCAATGATCAAATTGCCTGTGGCAAAGCAGAAGGGATAGTGCTCCACCTATGCAGTTGCAAAGCACTAACTGTGCTGTAAAAATTCTTGTTAGCACTTGAATCATCCAGTACCGTATTGGCAAACCAGAAAACCCTCATAACCAAGGATACAGCACAGTTCAGATCTGCCGAGGCTCCAAAGGCCATGGGCACCCACAGCCTATGGTCCAGTCCAAGTTGTGGGAAAAGGTATCAACTGATATAGAAGGAGATGCTGTGGCAGATTAATTTTATATACTTAATCCACCTCTTGGGCTTAGCACTTTCCTTACTCCCAAGGCAGATGCGGTGTTATGAACAGCAAAGCTGAGTGACATACGCTGTCAACAGGAACAAGCCTATCTAATGAGAAACACTAGGCTCATCCATCAAACTCAGCATCCAGGTTCCATTGGCTAGTCAAGGGCACATACCTACAGAGCTACACATGTGCAAGGCAAGCACAGAGCAATAATTCCCTTTATTATCCAGCATGGACATACTGTGAATAAGTATCATCATCAGCTTCTTTTAAACCTGGCCTTTTGCTGGGCTTTGCACTAGAAACAACTGCAAACCATTATTCCTTTATTTTTTACCTACTTCCTCCTTTCTCTTCATAATATTGTATACTGCTATCTGACCCCTCTTTTCTACGATGATGCAGTCTAGGCCATCGAAGAAATTCTCCCAGAGTGGCTATTCTGTGCTTCTCATTACTCCAGATACATTTCTCTGTAGTTTTCCCATTTTATAGATTTGGTTTCGAGCTAGAGAGACCAAACACTCTGCACTGTAATATGTTGATGCCTTCCATTCTGTTCACCAACTCTTTCTGAAAAAAATATTTGACTTTTTTAAAATCATACAGACTTCCACATCTCAGTTATAACCCTAGATCTCACTCTTGCTTGGCAACCACCTGCCTGGTATGCATCGCAGAATACACAAACCGGGGATTGTTTCCTTGCCCCTCATTAGGTGCATCAATCTGCACTTACCTATACTGCAGTTTATCTGCAATTGCCTTATCCAGTCAGTATCACAAAGTCCTTCTGCAGCCCTTCACAATCAACCCTTGAGTTTCTCACCCCCTGATAGCTCAGAATCACCTGCAGGTTTTCTCATCTCACCACTCACCCTCTCCCTGATCATTTACAGATATGTTGAACAGCACAGATTCAGGTGCGATGCCACTGATGACTTCCCTTTATGGATGTGCTTGTCCATTTACTTTTTCTTCCCCAAGGAATGACATCTCTCATAGTAGCTGATGAAGGTGTCTTGTTTTTCAATAATTCTTTTATTACCACAGTACCAATCTTCCCTTTATCTGACTTTGCTCTTTCATTAATAACACTGTACAGATACTTATGAGCGTAATGGACACACAGGACAACAGATCAAACAGAGCACCTATAAAAATTAAGATTTTTACTCCACCCAAATGCTGATTTCAGCAACAGACAGCAAGCCTGCATCCATGTGTGCACATCATCTCCCAGTTCAGTGAGGCTTTACACAGAAGTCCACACACTGGTCCTACAAAACTTGATCTCCCACCTGAAAGGAGGTTGTGGAGAGGAGGGAGCTAGCCCCTTCTCCCAAGTAACGGGACAGGATGAGAGGGAATGGCCTCAAGCTCTGCCAGGGGAGGTTCAGGCTCGACATCAGAAAAAAAAATTCACAAAAAGGGTCCTTGGGCACTGGAACAGGCTGCCCAGGGAGGTGGCTGAGTCCCCATCCCTGGAGGTATTTAAAGGACAGGTGGATGAGGTGCTAAGGGGCATGGTTTAGTGACTGATAGGCATGGTTGGACTCGATGATCCAGTAGGTCTTTTTCAACCTAGTGATTCTGTGATTCAGACCAGTGGTTTGAATGCCAAATACATTTGCTGGTGCTGCATGTGCCACTGATGAGCATTGCTTCCCTGTGACTGAAATGAAGTTTGGTCCAATTGTTCATTGTCATTTCTGTAATTACAGCACCGGTTCCCATCCTTTTGCCAAAGAGCAAACAATCAACTAGCCAAGCAGAGGAGTACATGCTGCAGCAGGGCCTCTCTGGGAGAGACCTGGACTTTCCCAGTCCTGAAGGCATTCGATCTTCAGGCCAACCTGTTGTACAGCTCCTAACAGCAGCCACAAAGGGGTACCAGCCACAGAAGCACAGATGAAATATGACTCCCCGCTTGCTTGAGGAATGACCTCCTTCTCAGTGGCTGCACGGTGTCCATGTGCGCAAGACAGCCTCTTCTTGCGTGGAAAAGTTCATCAGTCTTAGGAAAGCTCAGATACCCATTCACACCCAAGAAACATGCAAGTAATGTGTCTATTCCACACAGCCCCCTCCCCTCTACTTCCAGTTTGCAAACACACATCTCAAGATTAAGTGCATGCACATGCACATTCATTATCAGGTCAGAAATATTATGGTGGGATAGCCCTTCATGCACTAACTTAGAACAGAAATCACTAAGAAATATATCTATTACTTTCTTGCAAGAAATGTTAAGACCATCAGACGAAGTGGTAGACATTTGCATGTGCTTTTCTTTTTTAGGATACTTCGATATTTGTGCTGACTGTTGAATATTGTAAATATGTTAAAATTATTTGTGTTATCCTTGCTTCTCAGCCAGAGAAAAATACCAAAAGGCATATTTTTTTAATTTTCTAAATATTCATAGCTGGATATGCCCTACATAGGAGACTCATGAGGTTTACATTAATAAATTTTGGTTGGAATGAAGAGGGTGTTTATAGCACATTTTTGTACAGAATAATTTTCACTGAAAGAGATGAAAAATAGTTTCTTTTTCTGTCAGTGGCTCAAGAGTTGGAAAAATACCATCTGTTTTCATTAAAATTAAGAAACATTGTATTTTCTGACCTCATTCTGTATTGATTTTTTTCCTGAAGAACCTCTCTGATGATAATTGTTTTTATACGTCATTGCAAATCAGTGCAGACAAGGTCAGCACATCTCTCTGTAAAGAAAATATGTATTAATCACCGTGATAACACCTCCGTTCATATATGACTGCCCTTGTCTTTCTGTGACACTATGATCCTTACTGTATCAAGTAAGTACTAATATCCAAGTACGAGTTAAAGTAACACTCTGCAATATTCACACCAAATGTTGCTTTCACATGTACCTAAATGACACACAGTGCACTGCCAACAAATATGACAACCCATTAAACCTTTCCAATAAGTAGTTTGATAACTATGAGAAAGCAAGGGGGAAAGGAGATGGGCTCCCAAGCAAGATCTTGAAGGACTGCTGACTTCAAATCATCAACATCAAATGCACCCTCATGAATTTTCCCCGTTAATCCAGCCCTGACCACTCACAGGAATGTGGGGTTTCTTTGTATTTGTATTTTGGAATGCTTTGTGCAAGCTTCAGAAGAGGCAGCCCTCTGTGAGTCTTCATGTCATCTCCCAATAATTCACTAGCAAAACAAGATGAAAGACTGGAGCTCAGATGTTTCAGGGAGTTTACCATCTTTTAATAAAAGAATTAATGTAAAAAACTACCAAGAAGACCATTAAAAATAATCCCTTTTTTTCTTCAATTGGGTCTAATCTCTCTCTCACTTTCTGGGAGGTGGTCCCAGATCAGATGCCATACGCAAAGCAGCTGCATTTCAGAGCACAGTAAATCACTTACAGACAACTGAACTGGCCACAGATGCAAAGCCAGCTCATCCAACAACGTACAGACAGTAACGCTCAGGAAGCAACTTCAGTTTCATCAACTAAGGTAGCTTGGATGACACCTTTGCCTGGAGCACTGCGCTGGCTTCTGTTGCAGCCAAAAAAAAAATTGCTGAGTGTGGATAAATGAAAAAACAGAGATTAAAAACTAGCTGAGCTGATACATGTGCTTTGTATATCATCCCTGTATGATTCGATCCAAACTCCTGAGGCATCAAATGGTGGACTGGGGATGTGGTTTGCGTTTCTCTCCATTAAAAAAAAAAAATTCACAATATTTTTTTAAAGGATCAGCTCTAAGTGATGCATGGACACTCAGAACTACAGAAAGCACCATGCCCCAAATTGCATAAACATTCCAGATACTACTTTTTTTTTTTAAGAAATGTGCTTTTAGATATTGCTTCACAAACCACATATGCAGACGAGAGCTTCATGTTATCTTACCACAGACAACCAAAGTTTTGCCAATACACCTGCACAGAGCCAATGGGAAAAGTGCTTGGCTCTCTCCAATACCAAAGTACCCTGTGCACCACTACTCTTATATTTCCCCGAACCTGATAAGAGCACATATGCAGCACTTCAAAAACTGAAAAGGTATCTTTTATATCAAAACTGCAGGGAATGGAGAATGGCTTTCACATCTTTCAAGAGTGTCTGCACTAGCTGATTGCAGGCATGCTACAACCTCCAAACCAGCAAGATGACACAATAATGATTTGCGAGAAGCCTCTCTTCTGCAACTAGTTTTTAAATTATTTAAATCAGGGATGGGGGTAGGGGTGGGGGGAGGAGGGAGGAAATTAGACAGTTGGTTTTACTTAGTGTGTTTTACATACACACCAAATACTTGCAAATCTCACTGTAGTTCAGGTAGCTTTCTGAATGGTCTGTGGCATCTATGAGAGTAAAACATAGAGATTCGTGTTAAGTGGAGTGTAGGATTTGGTCTAATGACTCCTGCAGAACCAGTGTGAGAAGGCTCTTGACTTCCACAGCCAATTGGCCAGTCCCACAGAAAACCAAACCAAAACAACATAGACAGAAGGAAAGAAAAGCTAAAAGCAAAATGCAAAGAGCTGGAGTGCTCTCCCAGGGACTGAAGCATTTGGCTTCTGGAGAAACAGCCATTGCCAGTACCAAATGACAAGATGCAGTATGAGGCAAGGCATTTGCGATTCAAAGAGATGATTATGCCAAAGGCAGAAGTGGAAACCAAATAAAGCCACCGTTCTCCTAAGCATGACAGCAGAGGATGGAGCTGACACCAAGTAGGTTTCACTTTACTAAAAAGATGTTTTGTTTTGTTTTTAAATCAACTTGCCTGCACCTGTTGGGGAGAAACCATCAACTCAGTATAATCAGAGAGATCTAGAGGGCAGCTCCTCCAGGATCACCCATCACACCCTGGTCCGGAGGAGTTGAAAAATTTGTAATAAACACAATGCAAGCAAGCAAAGGCTAGAAGGTGAGATCAAAAGGTTTACCCATCATGCCTGGCTATGGGAATGGGGAGTGCAGCTGCGTACATTAAAGGGTTACACCCAAAAAATGAATAAGATTGCCAAGCAGGGTGGAAAGAAATTCTGTTTACAATTGCAAAGCCTCATGCTTCCATCATCAGGTGTTACAGAACAGGAATCCTTCCCTGCAAAATTTTCCAATTAACCTCTTTGACTTTTTCTGCGCGTAGTTTCCTTTCTTATTACGTGGTTGGAAAGTTCTTTTCCAGGGTACAGTTCCCATGCAAACCAAGAATTGAAAAACCAAAACCCCTAAAAAACCTCTGATGTCATAGCATGAGTTATATGCCAGTTCAGACAGGTTGGTAATGGAAAAAAATGAAAACCCTCAACTATTTGTGCTGATTTACATCCAGCTTTTCAGCTTTACCTATAGCAAAACCAGCAATAACTCTGTGTTTTTAGAGAAGGTCCAATTTATGGAGTCATTTGAAGTTTTATTACCAAACAAATGGCATTTAATAAGTAAAGCAAGCTGCCATTCCTTTCTACTCTTTCTGAGCAAACACAAGTTCTGAATACATCCTTATGTTCTTAACGATGTGGAGAGGTGGTCAGATTGAAAATGAAATATAAAATAAAGGAAAGAAAGAGGAACACTGAAGTACTTTGAAAAACAACCATCAAGACAGTGGCTGGCTTAGCAATGGCTGTTATTTCGAGGTCTGAGAAAGTTAGGATCAGGCTTTCCTGAAGAAAGCAATCAGTACTGCAAAGGAGAGTTAAAAAGAAGAAAAAGAAAGGAACTGACACAAAACCCTTTGAGGCCAGTACATCACTGACAAGGACTTTGCTGACCCTGGAGGCTATTTGCTGAGAAGGAACGCAAACTCCTCCTTTTATGAGATAAGCTTAAGAAAATCATCAGCCATCAGCTGCACTGAAATACTACTACTAATAATAATAATATAGTATTCTGCTTTCTTGGGATGGTTTGAAAGTTTGCTGTATTTTTATTGGACTTTCCAGTGATGTCAGTTTGAGGCAGGGCTTAGGAGAGTAATTGCTGATGGGTGAGTCTAAAAAGGGTATAATTACTGCAGGGAGTGTGTGATGTGGGAACACAGCATTCCAGCTGGAGGGAAAGATGTGTCTCTCTCTCCTGTGTCCCAATGAATTCACAGATATGGCATGAGTGTTCCCAGCTCCGTGCAGTTAGTTACAACTGTGCAATGCCACTGACCTCAGTTTTTCTTCAGCAATTACTCAGGCAACAGCAATTTCACATCCAGCAATATTTGCTGTCACAGGGCTGGGAATGCAAGCACATCTCAAACCTTTAAGATACGAAGCCCTCAAGTTATTGCATTAGGCAATGGTTGCAAAACAGACAATTGCTGACTTCAGTAAGGCTGCATGGGTGTAACTGAGAACAAAATTTGGCCTGTAGCATTTGTAAGGGTTTCACTGTAACTTGCGAGACGGATGCAGAAGAATCCTCATTTTGAAATAGCACAGGAGGCACTACCTGCCCTGCTGCCCATCTCCTGCCCACAAAAGCCACCCATCCTCCTCTTATGAATGAGAGGAATTCCAGGTGTCACTCAATACATTCATCCTCCTTTAAAGCTCTCCTTTAAGTTCACCCCTCCCACAAATGCTGACAGGTACCAAACTGGGCCTGTAAGTAGCTTGTAGCAAGACTCCCTCATAGCCCTGAACCACACAGCTGCTCCTACGCCCATGCCCATTGAGCCATTTGCTTCAATTAGCTTTTGGGTCTTGCCATTGACAAAGGCTGCAAGAGCTCTACAGCTTTTTCCTTTAGACACATCTACAAAGCATCATAGTCCTTGACCAGGCTGCCCAGCTACCAAAAATTGTATGAATTGCGATTGCCGGGCATCACAGCCTCATTCAAAGCACCAACAGCTTAATCACCTTGTCTCGTGCAGCCTGATGAGAACACTGCCAGATCCAAGAGCCTGGGAGTCCTACAGTTACCCTGGGAGTAAAACTGCTCCTAACAAGCTACAGTTTTGACATGCCTGCTGTCGGCTTCCTTCCCACACAAATCTTTGCACCTTTTGTCTGTACTGCCCCTTGCGTATGAAGCAAACTCCCAGAAGAGATCATCCACTTGCAGCTTTTGCAAGAGCTGCTGCGTTGGTCTGGGAGCTTACATCTCTTTATGGTCCTGGCTAACATAACTATGAGATAGTAAAAAGCATCAAAGAGCTGGCTCAAGTCTGAAGGTGTTCTTATCATGCACTGACATGCTAAAGGCATGCGTGGCTGACATCATAGCACACACTGACAGCTCTTTGCAATCCACGCCTTATGTCAAAGGATTTCAGTTGTGCCATCTTATTTTTCTCCCTCACTTGTCCCCTTTCCTTTCAGTACAAAATTCATAGTTTCTCCTGTCTGCACTACCAACAACAGGTGCTTTCAAAATTTGATTAAAATGCACTTAATTTTCATTTAAGCCTTGGAACCAAACTAATTTAATTACTCTCAGCTCCCATTTCTAACATTTTCAGCATCAGCAGTCAGTACAAAGCAAGAGAAAATCGCACCACCCAGCTTCTCCAGTTGTCAATAAAACATACTAATTAAACATCTTTCAAAGCTATACACAAAGCAACACAAACAGCACAGATATTGTTAATGCCATACAAATGGTAATCCTTTAATTCTGCACAGTGTAACCCACAGCCACACGGTACTTAGTGTAATTTATGGACTGCCCAGAAAAGTGCCTGGTTGGTTGCAAAAAGCTGATGTCTCATTTCTATTTAAGTGGAAATCACTTGGCAGTAGCTTCTGTGGGCATTGCTAATGGTTTCCTCAAATGAAAAAGATGAGACAGTTCCTGGTTCACCTGTGGGAAGGGAAATACTCCAGAAAACACATTTGCCAGGGACTTGACAGTATCTTGGGTAAGTTTTATATTTAAGTACTTGGAAAACCAGCACTAGAGGCAAGTTCAAATCATCCTGTCACCTTTTTATGGAATAACAACTTTTGCCCTCTTTTTATTTTTTTTTTTAATAAACACTTCTATTGCAGGCTGGAGCTTGTTAAACTTCGAGTAAAGATCAAGATTGGCTTTTCTCTCCACCAACTGTCATGTATATGATGCTGAAGTACATCTTAATGCCAGCACTTTGGATGACTGAAAGAGGTCAGGACAAATACAGTATTTTCGTCTTATTGAGTATTTTTCAGTGCTATAAGCACTAATCATTGGAAGCTCAGGAATAAGAAAAAACACCCACACATAACTGGCTCTTCTGAACTGCTCTTCTTTTAAATCCTTTAAAGACAGCTTTGAAGGAACAAATAGTCTGCCCAGGGAGGTGGTTGAGTCACCGTCCCTGGAGGTGTTTAAGGTGAGGGTGGATGAGGTACTTAGGGGCATGATTTAGGGATTGGTGGGAATGGTTGGACTCGATGATCCGGTGGGTCTCTTCCAACCTGGTTATTCTGTGATTCTGTGAATCACTTTCCTCTGCAGTACCAATATTAGAGTGCCAGAACACCAAAAATGCAATCCATTCAAGAAACAGTATGCCTGTCTCCCCTACATAGCTG
Organism: Clamator glandarius; assembly: GCA_033459285.1. Taxonomy (NCBI): domain Eukaryota; kingdom Metazoa; phylum Chordata; class Aves; order Cuculiformes; family Cuculidae; genus Clamator; species Clamator glandarius. The sequence goes on from JAUNZM010000136.1 coordinate 1,129,490, forward strand.
TGAAGTCTTCAGCACCATTTTAAACCACTTTTATAGCTCAATTCCCACCAGCTGTATGAGTAGTTTAGTCTTTAGCAGGATTAAGCCCTTAGCCTGGTCCCTACCCGTTCCTAACAATGAATGGCACCCTGTGCTGCTCCTAATGTCACGAAGGCAAGTCACTGCACATCTGCCACCCCAGTCACACCCACCCACAGGGAGCGGCTATTCAAACAAGTCAAAACTGCCCTGAAAAGAGTCTCTAGCACTCCCTGCTGTTTCTTTGGTTTGCCCCGTGTATTGCTGGTGTATGGTCTGTTGTGAAGGTGGGGAACTCAGGACAGGTTGAGCCAACAAGCAAATGGAAAGCAGTCCGAGCATGGCAGACAGATCAGTGACAGCATCCAGAATGAGCAGTGGTGTAGAAGAGGCTGGAGGACCACAAAGTGGCAACCCCTTCTCCTCCTCTTCAACCAGTCTTCCCCTTTCTAGCTTTATGTATCCAAACCATTGCTCCATCACTGATGGGCTATCACTATCTCTAGGGAACTGTTTCTTGTATCGCAGCCAAGAAGGTTGTATAAACACTATGTTTCATGCAATATGGTATTACCTCCTTATAGTTCCTCGAGGGCCCAAATATTTGCCAGACCTATGGTCTGCCACGCATAGTGGTAGCTCTCAAGTCCACCTGAAGGCCTATTTGTAGCGCAAGGAGCCACAATGCTGTACGAAACATGCAAATTTATATTCCACAAGCTTACAAACATCCAAGGACAACAAAAGGAGAAACCTGATGAGGACAGAGGGCAAAGGACAAACAACTCCTTGAGTTTCTTTACTAACCAGAAGTTAAAGGCTTCTAAGCAGAAGAATTAAAAGTAACACCTTACTTGAAGCACACAAATTAGATTTTTTTCTTTTAAACAGCAACCGCTAGCAAACCCTCTGCTCCTCATTTCTAGTAGGCATTAGCCTTTAGCTAGTCCTGACAACTCACAGCTCTCCGAGCTCTGTGCATCCCAAATGCAAACTGTACTATGTAGATGAAAACTGGTCTCAACGCCTCAGAGCAAACCCTACAACAAACCACTATATGCACCTGACCCCATCTCAGTACTCAATCCTTGCTAGACCAAGCAAGAAGCCTGCTTACCCAGCCCCACCTCCCCAAACCATGGCTCCAACCTGCTCTGTTTATACGCCAGCAGCAACCTTACCAAAATGACTTTAACTCATATACCTCACAAATCCCAGACTGCATGATGAGGAATCCAGAAAGAAATTAAACCTTTTTGGACTTGCTGTCTAGATCCCTAACCAAAGTATTGGTAACTGATCTGCAACATCTCCCTGTCAAGAATTCAGCATCATTTTTGATGGTACAAACACCTAGACTTTGCAGAGCTGCCCATCCTAAGTCCCATTCATCTTTCATGCAACTGACAGCCAGGGTTAAGGACAGAGATGAACAGGTAACTTTATTTCTGGATCCTGGAAGCACCACTAAACTAGGCTTATTCTGGACAGTACCTGCTTGGCAAGCTGCTTCTGATCATGGGTTTAGATTAGGGAGTGAAGGGGCTGAAGAACCAGCTTAGTTTCTTGTTCATTTAGGTGCCAGAGAACTGGGATGACAGCTGGTGCTGATCATACATCCCAGGATGATGCCTGGGGACTACAGAACTTTCCTGTTTCAAGGTAAAGCTAGAGTTCGAACTGGGGCTAGCAGTCAGGGAGGGAGGCACTGAAAAGCCTGACCTGCCCCCAGAACCTGATGAGTAGTGGGGGGCTGCAGCCAGCTACAGAGAATCAGCTCTGGCCGATTCTGGGAGGGGGCAACAGCTCAGAGCACAGGGTTCATGATAGGCTACAAAAGGATTGGGGTTCAGAGTAGGTAAAAGAATGAAAAGCAAAGCTTAAGAACAGGAATGCCAAGTAAACACTTGAGATCCAGTAGCCTCTCCAGAAGATAACTATGAACTAAGCTTTCTGTCCCCATATTTTCAGCACTGGCTTTCATGCCAGCCCTTAGCCCAGTGCTAACACCACGAGGAGAGCTGCCCATCATTCATCCTGTTCTTCTGCAGCAACCCAATATAGCCTGCTGGGTTTTTTTAATAAAAATTAAAAAAAAAGAAGAAGAAGAAAGAAAAGAAACACCACACACAAAACTCCCTAAGCAATACCTGCCAACTGCAAGTCCCGCCCAACAATCCCAGCCTTGTGGCTTTTGCAGACTCCAAAGCGACATGGACCTTTGGGCTAGATTAGAAAGATCGTCTTAAATTTAGTGCTGTAGGCTAGGTCTAGCATTCACATTGTTGCTTAGGAGAGCTTATAGTTCCACGCAGGCTGCAGAGGTCGAAGGCGGGTTGTTGCATGTCAGGAAGAAGGGCCAAGTTTGTTCTTACATCAGTCCTTTGAAAATAAACAACCATGGGAGGGGAAAAAAAAAAAGAAAAAAAAGAAAAAAAAAAAAAAGAGGAGCTGTCAACGACTCAAACTTTGTTTAGGGCTACTGATTGTGGCAAAACAATTGCTGACTTTTGTGTTATACAAAAAGACCAGTGTATATGAACATGAATTTGGACAGTTGCAGAACAGCATCCTACCATTTTTTAGGTTCTCACCATGACTTTTCATATGTACAGGGGGGAAAAGTCATCTTGGTGTTTGTCATTTGCCACCTAGAACCATATCTTAAACCCAGCATTAATACCATAGCTGTGGCCCCTGCCTGGTCCAGAACAAATTATGCTCTTATTGTCTCTGAATGCAAGTATAAAACTTTGTCCAATAACTACAATTTCAGGAAGAAGATTAAAAAAAATAATCTAGGTGCCATGTATAAATCCACTCAAATTTACAGAAAGTTAGAGAACTGAAATGCCATTAGCACTTTTCAAAGATTGAGGAGATTAAGAGAGCTGTAACATTTTACAACGTAGTCTGAGGAAACCTAATTCTCCCTCTAGAGGATATGAAAATTAGCAGAAGGAATGTAAGATAATGTCAAGACCAGGAAAATAATGAGAAGCTAAGGCAAAGGGGAAGCATTTTTGCTTTGAAAGTCTAATGGCATTTAGAAGGACGAAAATTACAAAATTATTATTACAAATGACTTATAAAGTCACGTATTTAGCTTTACAGTAATGCCCTAGAAAGTTCAAAATAAACTTTTGGTTAGCTTTTTGCATTTAAACAATTTGTGAAGCTGTTCACCACAGAACATTTTAAAAGTTCACTGAGAGTGAAAAACACAGTTTCTTTAGGTCCACTTCCACTCGTTGAGCATGCACATCCTTTCGTTTCATTAGTGAGGAGAAGCGAAGACAGCCAGGTTCTTGTAATCAAATAAGTGACCTGTACATACTTTCCCACCCCAGTGGTCTCCTATCATTCTTCAAGTGCACTCCAGGGGAGAAGCCCAGGGTGAAAGGCACACAGAGACAAAGCACTTGCCTTGCTTTGCATCTGTGCATCCTATTCATGGTATCATACTCAAACTGCCTGTACAATTTTGCAGGTGAAAATAGCAGGTAAAGATTCGGCTAGAGGACCAGGTAAGGAATGCAGTATTCTGGAATCCACTTCTCACCTTTGCACCCCTTCATCACCATCTTCTCCACTAGCTGCGATCAAAAACTGCAGGACACGTCAGTCCTTGTTCTTTTGGCCTCACTTCTTTTAATTCTTGAAGGACCACGGGTGCGACTCCTGTCTGAACACACACGCCAAAATCAAGCATGCAACTTGCCACAGCTAGTTTTGCATTGTATAATCAGAATATTTCAGCACAGAAATGAAAACCCTCTAAGGAGACATATCCTTACATGCCAAGCTGGTTTAACTGGCTTCTTCACGGGGAACCCAAATCCACAAACCTCCACCTTCCAATGTTCTTCTGGCTATACATAATAAAATCTATAGTGTGGGAGAAGCAACAAATTAACACCAGCCTGGCACAGACCTCAGAACTGAGACGAAGCCTTAAGCCAACTGCTCAGAGTGCAAACCCACTATTAGGCACCGCGAGACTTCAGGGAGATGGCAGGGACCCCAAAACTCCACCACCTCACTGTGAGCTCTTTTTAAACTTAGCATATCTTAGCTAGGAGTATTGCTCTCCCAGTCCTCTCCCCATACCTCTCCCACTGAGTCCCAGTGAATGGTGGGGAAGATCGCACTGCTTGGGAATGCCCTGTAAGGTAGGATTAATTGAGTTTGTACATTTTTATCTTTGATAGCAGAGTTGTAAATATTCCCCCACTACATACTTCAGCTTTCAAATATCAGTAAATCTTTTGGCCGCTAATTCCCAGAAATACATTTTTCCAAGCACCTGACCTGTGCCTCAGAATTTGATGTCTTTCATATGCTCAATCTGTCCTAAGAAAATAATAATAATAATAAAAAATTAACAGCATCTCAGAGAGCTAATTTTCAGCCCGTGCTTACTTGCACTGACACAAACACTACAAGCAGTACTGCTGCAACCCACCAACAGCCTGCCCTCTGTGTAAAATTCTTTCTCCTGCCTGTTTTAAACCAATCCTCCACTAGTTTAAGCTAGTTCCCCTTAGCTCCTCTATTTGCAGGGTTTGTCGATACAGCAGCACTCCGCACGCAAGCACATGGAGACTTCACGCAGCAACAGCATCATGGTGCTCCCTCATCCACTCTCACCTCATGCCTGATGACACCCAAAAGTTGAGCCACTGATCTCAGAGCATCGAGGATGACACTGCAGCATTCCCGGCGTGGTGGCTGCCAGTCCTGCCTGCAGCCCCAGGACAGGGGACAAAAGCACATGTTATGGCTCCACATTCTGACTAGTACTAAATACCAGTCAAGATGTGGTAAAACATAATGCATTTTGTCTTCAGCCTGAAACCTATAGGATCCTTACATTAAAATATAACATTATTTTCCAACCAAAAAATTTTGCATCTAGGGGCTTTGATTTCACAACTTTTAGATGTTTGATGTTTCTACTTTGGCCAAAAGGGAGTATTAAAGCAGTTGACATTAACTACGCTTCTGCAGCTGTAAAAATTCATACTCATTGCCAGACAGAATTGGACTCCAATCCATTTCAGAAAAGACATAGGACAAAATATTTGTTCTTTGGAAAGCACGTCAGACAATATAAAAAGCCTTGCTAGTAGAAAAATTTCTAAAGCCACAGCAACAAAGCAATCAAGTTTACGCCATGACCTCAGTACAGATGTTCTCATTCAAGTAATAATCTGGATGCTCTACTTTGGCACTGGAACACACAGTGAGCAGTGGAGCAGAGGAGGAACAGGTTTGCAGTTAACAGAAGGGAATTCTCAGTCTTAAGGGTAGGCATCACAACCCCACAACTCTGCTCTACCACTGCAGTAGCTTCTCACGATCATTTTCAGGACCCACGATCCCCCAGTTACCCCACAGCCTCTCCAGGATTTGTTTACTTTTGCTGTGTGCCACCAGGTGACCTCCACAATGGTCACTTGCAATAGCTCATACAAGATCCCAGAGCTCTACCAGTAAGAGCAATCCCAGATGGGGAGGCGGGGGGGAGGTGGGGAAGAGTATAAAAAATAAAGGAGAAACATTATCTTGAGTTGTTTGTGAACCAGGTCTTCTTATACAAGTACTGGCATCCTTGCCCTGGCAATACTATGCCATCTGCACAGCAGCCAGCCGCGAGGTACAGAATAAATACGCTGCTATGACAAACAAAGTGAGTGGGTCTTTTCAGATCCTAATCTATGGGGGAAGAGAAACCCTACCTCATCATACATTGGTATTGGTAGAGGATAACTGAGCAGCTGTGCTACTTTGAACTCTGAAGCTGTTTTTTTTTAGCACATACGGTCATGCCATGCCATCCTTCCCATCCCTTAGCAGACTGGTACCTTTTGGTAGTTTTGTCTCACATTTATTAGTGACTATTCTCTTGCTTCAGTGATCACCAGAAAGATGGCTCCTCTCATGGTCCTGGGCCAAGGAGTTCCCAGTCTACCCTGTTCCTGCAGACTGCTTCACTCATACACATCTCAAGCCCGCAATGGCCAGGACATGTGAACTGCACTCATGATCCACCTCGACAAGTGAACACCCTACTGCAACAGCTATTCCCAAGCCGTCTGCACTTGCACAACGTGGGCTTTTCTGGCATGCTTCACCTCAGGTGCTCTGCAAGGACCCTGACTACATAAATATGCCCCAGAGAAAACACCAGAGGCGGAGAGCTCATGCTTTGCACAGCCTGCACAAACAGCCCTGCTGCACATCACTGCAAGCAGGGCTCTAATCCTAAATTATGGATTCAGGACTACTCTTGTGCTAGATCTAGGTAAACTTGATCAGGCTGTGCTGCACAGCCTGAAAGGAAGACAAAGTTATGTGGGCTGGGACTGTTTCCTCTTCCCTCAGGCACAGATGATAGCAGCCTCCTCTCTCTGAAGTGTCTCCTCAGGTAAAGGAGGTAAACACCCTGCAGTGGGACACACTCTCTATGCTTCTGTGGCTTCCAGGCTCTTTGCCAAGAATTAGCATCTATCCTTGTCTTCAGAGTACCCAACACCAACGAATAGAAGGTTGTTTCTTGTGTCTGACAGCCCATGACTCTCACTGATCTGCCACAGGACCCCTGTCATTCAGCAGGGAAGAAGCACCAATACAATGACATTCAACGCCAAAGCGAGTGCACAAAGCCGCTATTGTTTCAGTCACCTTCAGCACTGCACCTATGAACACAACCAGTCAGGTTCATGGCAGCCACCACCAAGGCCACCTTTGTGTGCTCATGTCACTACACAAGCTCCTGAGACAGCAAGGAAAAGCAGCAAGCATGTCCATACACATAGCAGCACTTCACCTCTCGGCATCAGACAAATAACCATAAACAATCCTCCCTCACCTCTGGATGCAAGCCTTGCACTTCCTCCTCCCTTCTCTACTAAGTTAGAGGCTGCCCCTTTTCTTGCACCTGATGTAACGCAATTTTCCTAAATGCAGATATTTCATCTCAGTACCCTAACAAACATCCCCCCTTCCTGAGGAAAATACCAGTCCTGCTTCCCAACATGCTCCAGCAATACTGTCTATGCTCATATGCATAGTGTACATGAGGGTCCCCTCAGTCCCTGTATGGATATGGACAAAGGGAACACAGAGAAAGATCTGGAAGCATTGACCAGTTCCTCTTATCAGATTTCTACCCAGAGGTACAAAGAGGTTGTGAAAGTCAAACAACCAGACCACATTTCCTTGAATAATACAGTCCTGAGTGAAGCAACTGTATGTGATCAACAGACCTCAGTCCTTGCCAAGGTGGCTGCCTATAACCATCTCAATCTCTTTTGTGTGTGGGAAGGAAGGAGCAGATAGAAAGCAGCTTTACCTTGTTCCTGACCAACCCATCACTGTTGGATATCCATTGATAGATAGAAGCCATCTTCTGTCATCAGAAGATGTATGTCCTGTAAGCAACTCCATCAGCTCCATTCATAGACAAATATCTTGATATGAGAGTGTATCAAGACATTTACTGGATTAAGAACCCTGTGCTGTGTTCTGAAATTGCAGGCAGTGGAAAAAGATAGCTGATATGCTACAGTGTGAGGACATCTTTTCCAAGACTTGATAGCCTCAGTGGCCAAAACAGCTTCCAGGAGAGAAGGAGGTCTCTCTTCAGTACGGTGCCTTTGCCCTAGCCCCAGTGGGTCACTCATCAGCAGAGCCCTTCCAAAGTCCCCCTAACAAAGAGAGCATCTCAGCACAACACAACTGGTAATACTGAGCCGTATCACAGAAAGGTCCTGGCATGAGCCTTTACAAAGCCTTGAATTCAAACACACATGATTAATCTTGACAGTAAATACTCATTTGACCAGCTTACAAAGAACAGCTGCCTCTCAAATCACAAAACTCAGCTTTCAGTAAGAAAATACCAATGGTGATGCAAGCATAGGAAGGTGACAAAGGCACAATGGCTCCAGTGTCATCCACAGGTGACCGTTACAGCATGCAGAGGTTGCTAGCTCAATTTGCTTCCATGCTGTGATGGCAGAATTTGCCTTTGCAGCAAAAATGTTTTCTCATCTTTGTCACTCCCCCTCCAAAAATCTGCTCAAATCTGGGGCAAACTACACTGGCTCATAGGCAGCGTGAGGCAGGGGCATAAGACCCCAGTAACAAATCAATGGGGATTTAACAATAGGTTAAATCTGCAGAGGTAAAGGATTTTATCATTCACAAGTCTGTTAAACTCATTATTTCCTATTGAGACACTCATGGTCTATACTTTGTTCAATCACTTACACCATGTTACAGACAAATCACTCTCACAGTTAATACCATGTGTATATAAATAAAGGATTTTTAATTGGAAAAAAAAAGAAGACAGACAGTGACTAAATAACCCCACAACAACAAACCATCCCTCTCCCCAAGCCAAAACAGATTTTATTTGCCTTTCTTCATTTTTGCAGTCTTTTCTTTCCGCTTCTTGACGTGCTTTGGGATTTTATTTTTTCTCTTCTCTCTTTGAGCTTCTTTAACCATCTTTTTCCTTTCCTATAAAGGACCAAACACCATTAATTTAAAGCCAGAAGGAGTGTTAGATTTTGAGGTCAATCAATTGTTATATTAACAAGTTAATGAACACACCATATAAGATTGAAGTTGTTAAGAGGAAGAAATAAAAGAAAAAGAGAAAAAAAATCAACAGGAATGGCAATGGGAAAGGAAAAGGAGGTATAGGATGGTGGTGAAGCCAAGAGCTTCACACTGGTAACTACACGCAAAATTCACACTAGTTAGAACCCAAGTTTTATGCAATCTTTGAAGAAAACGAAGAAGAGGCACTCTTAACTTACTATTCACATTTAACTTACACTATTTACACCTAAGATTACAAGAGGATGCCCGATCAAGATTTTCTGCTACCCACAGGGCTACTGTAGTATGTGTTCCTATATATCATGCAAGAACTCCAATCCAGTAACTGCTGGTAACTCAGAGCATCATCAGGATTGGCAAGAAAAGGTTCCACGCTACTTCAATACACTGTAATTTGTGCCAGACAGTGAAAAGACTATGTTGAACTGGAAACACAGAGCCAGCGTCATGGAGTAGTGGGGTGGAAGCAATTGCTGCTCATCAGTTGTTCAATCTACAACCTTCTTTCTAGGAAGAGAAACCTAACAAGCAAACCCCCAAATCTTGAGCCCATTAAGCCCAGCAAGTTTCATCCTTGTTTTGCAGAGCACATAAAAGGCTGCCAAAAGACTGTCACCCACAGGTGATACTCTGCAGAAAAGCTTCAACGAAACAGAGCATACTTGTTCTGCAGTTTGGAAAATGAAACCTTAAAAAATAAAAACCCAAACCATAATCCTTTTGCAGGACTGTGTTACATCCCTTGCCTACAGCAAACCTAGCCAGTCTGTACTAACGGCACCACAAAAGCCACCACAGTACAACCATTGTCATCAAGTGTCCAGTTTTATAGATCAAGTGGTGTCCCTTTCCTGAGCAAAAGGAAGTTAATCAGGGTTCACGACCACAAAGCTGAACACCAAAGCCTGGAAGGGTAGCCAGAGGAACTGAACAGCTGCCCAGGCTTCACTATACTCTGTTTTGCATAGCGCTGGAATTCCCTGCAGAGATCTCTCTGCTAGCTTTGTCAAGGCTACAGAACACTATGTTACATGCCCCTCTACATAAAAACACCATTAATAAAGCATCCACAATGAGATTCACTTTCTCTGCTCTCACTCTTTGCAACAGAAAAAACTCCATAGCTTGTTTCAGATGCAAAGTAGCAAGAAACCACTCAGAACTAAGTCTGGATTTTTTTCCTGTGACATGGGCAGAGGTAAGAAAAATAAACAGTTCCTGGCCAGCTACCTTTTTGTCCATGCTAACTTCAGCAGGTCTATCTTTGGGATGTATAGATTCTTTGCAGCCCGAATCAGAGTCCCCGGAGCTGCTAACATCATCATCATCATCATCATCATCATCATCACCATCCGTTTCTGACTCATCTGTCGTCTTTTCAAGAAGTGCAGGAATCTGCAAGATTTATCAAGGCAGAATTATATCAAACCAAAACAAAGAAGCCTAATGACTGTATACGCATACCGAGATAAACACATAGATGTATGAAACAAAATAGAATCTGCTGCAAAGAAACCCTAGAGCAAGCTTGTGCCATCTCATTCACTACAGCCATCACTGAGGCTTGACTGGGAAAAGAAGGTTATTCCAAACTAAGAACAAGGAATCTAAAATGTACAACAGAATCTTTTAGGTCAGGGCCCACAGCACAACTCTACTGGCACTCCCAAACTAATCTCTGTAAGTTACGCATCAATTTCCTAACATACATGGAAGCCAATTTTTAATTATACTTGGATCATATCCAAATCTACCTCAGGGGCACCATATGTGGGCTTTACTGCAAACACAAATATCTACACTGGGAAATTCATTTATTCTTAAACAAGCCTGAATACTGTGCCACAGCCCGATCCCATCCATATTTATATTTCCATTTTAAAAAAGAGTCTACACCACTGCTAGCTAGCAAGAAGGAGGAGGGCTTCTGCCTTGAATTATATTCCTGCAGACTGATCTATACTGAACTTCTCATCCAATGTACTTTACAACAGAGTCATTGTCAATTAATTTAAATATAATAAGACATTACGTCTTATACCCTATACTGCAGGATTGTTCTTAATGCAATAACTACAGTAAAGCTACCCTGAACATATCAAAACTTGCAGTCATGCCACAATATAAATCAATTACATTTTCCTTAAATGTAAAAGGCCTTCCTTTCTCTCTACCCTAACTTCAGATATCATGGCGACAGCAAAGATTATCATTTCATTCTCAAACAACCCAGCATCAGCCACAGAAGGAAGCAATTCATGTGGCTCACAGACACACCATCACACCAGACCCATCCCAGCCATAAGCAGTCACTCTGCAGACAAGAGGCTTCTTTCACAGAGTCAGCTGCAAGACCAGGCATTCTCTGTACTCCTTATGAGTGCTATTCTGAGAATGGCTGAAATGAAGGATTTCAGAAAGACCCTCTCACCTTCTGAACACCAGACAAATCCTTCTTTAGTCCTGTCACAGTCTGGTAGAGAATCTGCACCCAGTGAGAGAGAAAGAAAATTATGTTATCAAAATGAGTCTCTTCATGCCCACAAAAAATTATTATCTCAAAAAAAAAAAAATCCAACCACACAAGGGAAAAAAACACAATGTTTACATTAGTACTGACAAGACAAGGTTTAGGTATGACTAGATTGAGTAGTCCACATCTCAGTAACAAGGCTTAGGTTTTTGTTTGTTGTCATCAGTTTCCAGTAATGAGAATTCATATTCTCTTCCTTTTTTTTGCAGTGCCTCAGCATATCTACTTACGTTATCTTGCTGAACATTCAATGCCATATCCTCTTCTTTCAATTTCATCATTATATCCACATCTCTCTCGTAGTTTTTAACTTCAGTCAAAGTTCGCGGTATGTAAGCCTTCTTAAATACCTAGTAGAGTGAAAGGAAACAGACTTACTAATTTACGAGTAGCTCCGTGATGTTGGTCCTTCCTAACTATGCATCCTTAAGAGAATAATCATGAGGGATTTCATTGCTCAGAGAAATTACAAATGAACACAGCAGTTAACCATTGCCATCTGAACTGCAACATCACCTTTTTTTTGCAGGAGAGTTGACATGCAACCTGCATATTGACAGATCACAACTAACAATGCTCCTTCCTTAGCATGACCACCATCAGGCCACTTACAAACTCCTCCAGTCCTTCTAACCTCCTCCACTCCTATTTAAATTAGTCCTAAGGTTTTGTATTCTAAGGATTTTCTCTACTGTTTTTATTGTGATGTTTACAATGCCTTCAGGAAGCAACTCCATTAAAATACTCCGTTAGAACTTAATCTCTTTATATAATACTACCTGCTTTGACCTACAGTCCAACTCAAAGATTCCTGCATCAGTATAGTACAGTAAAATCTAACTGCAGTATTGACAACATACTCAAAATTCATCATGCAGTATTTTTTAATCAGTCCTGCAGCAAATCTGAGTGACTACCAGGTTAAAGAGAAGTATTCTGCTTCTCTTTCATGGTATCAGTTCAATCCCAGCACAAATTAAGTACACTTTATGATCATAAACGCTAGACTAAGTGTCGTGCAAAGAGCAGAGGCCTCTACCTCCACAGAGCTTGCCCTTTATGAGCTCTATTCGTTTGTAAAGGAACTGACATAGACTAGCAATGGTCACATGAGGAGTCCAACAGAAACACACCAAACTTAGATGCTAATAAACCACCACTCTCTCAGTTCAGAACCTTTGTATAAGCAAAATTATAACTGGTTCGCAGATGGGCTTGCAACAAAACACTAGCATCTGACTCTATAGTTCAGGAGCTGTATTCACTCCAAAAATAAATAAGATTGAACCAGTACGAAGATTCTCACTGATACAAATTCTGCTCAACACAGACATGAGGTTTTGGGGTTTTGGGTGTTTGTGGGTTTGGTTTTTTGTTTGTCTTTTTTTTAACTCTTCTGGAACAGATAGGTGGGATGAAGATAGAAAATACTTTGTCTTTACATCAAGCCTCTCCAGAACATTAACAGTTTTCTGTGATGGACTTGAAACAGCTCACTTGATGTACAAGCAAGGGAGAGAAACAATATGGAAAAGAACTGAATTAGACTGGGACTGGTGCTAGATAGGCAATTTGGTCAATGCACATATACAAATTTCCTGCTTCTGTGTCACTGTTTCAAAAACACTGGCATTATCAGATCTCTCCACTCAGGTTTTTTTGTTAACTAAACCTTGACTAGAAGGGACCTAGCTACAAGCAAACATATTCATTTAGGAAATGGACTATTTGCATTCCAGCTCCTTATCGCTGTCAGTTTTCACACATGGCATCCCTTAATACTTCACATATCAACTGTTTCAAGACATCTCAGTATCACAATGTCTTGCTTATCAACTGTACACTTTGCCAAATACAACAATGTTTTTCACTATTTAGAAGAGGCAAAACTAATATCAATTTCATGGCAGAAACAAAAATCCTCACTTACTTCTTCATCTACTTTATCTTGACTGGATCTTTCCTCTTCTGTTCTTTTTGATGCTATTTCCATTGCCTAAAGAAATATAAAACAATACAAAGTGATCATTCTTTAGAATCGCATCACTTAATCCAACAAACCATTCCCATCTGTGTTTCTCCCTGTACTTCACACTGCTGCTCACACTCGGCTTTCTCCATGGCAATGCCTTGAGCGACACCTAATGGTAACCAACATTTCTAGGGAAGCACACTTGTAACTGCAGATCTGCTTTATTAAATAGACGGAAAACATGCTTGCTGTTCTTCTCAGACCAAATTATAGCAGGCCCAGCATGACTACAGGACAAAACAGCGCAAGGAGAATATAGTGAGCAGTGCTTAGTCTGCTAACTTGTCTCTTCTCGTGCACACTGAGCAACCCAGAGGAGCAGCAAAAGTAAGGAGAGCCATGAAGCACAGGCCCATTTCATTCAACCTCCAACATGACAGAAAGTACACAACATCTGGAAATCCCCATGCTGTACTGGTAATTGGACCATGGTCATGCGGTCTTGATCAGGAATAACACACCAAATATTTAGTATGAGGACAGCACATGTGGCCCCCATTTCTCTTGCGTTAACTTAAAACAATTCCCCTCCCGCCCCCTCCCTTTTTTAAATAAACTGTGTTAGAGCAGAAGACTGTTAGTTGGAGTCTAAATACATGGGTGCTGCTAGTAGCATCCAGCATCCTCCTCCTAGGACCAACATGTTCTGTCAGCCTCTCTACTAGGCTAGCAAGACCACATACCTTAGAATAATGCTGCCCTGAGTCACTCCCTTCCTCCCACTGCCCACCCTGATCAAAGCTACATTCTTAACCCCACTCTCTATTCTCAGTATAAGCATTGTTATATTTCTGCAGAGCTTCTTCGTGCCAAGAAGAAAGAATTAATTCAAAACATCCTGGTTTTAGTAGTACCTGAAACAACCATTTGAGTTTTCATGATTAGACTTACTGAGAAAACACAGAATGAGTGTGTTGACATCCTGTAATGGTATAAATGGAAGAGAACCATATGCATTTTTGAAGCACTAGCATAACCTAATGTCATGTACCAGCTTCCTCCAAGAGCAAGATGTATAGTAAATGACATGAAAGAGCTCAGACTAGATCTGTATTTATTGTTCAAAGCTTCCTACATAATCAATAAGGCCATGAAGTCTCACCTTAGACAAATAGTCATCTATGTTCTCACTTGTGATAGAAGGGTCAGTAATAAACTCAAACAGCTCTCTCACAGTCATCACTGCAACATTGTGCTTCTGGAAAAAGTCTACCAGGAAACAGGGGTAAAGACAAAATTATTAAGTAATGACATGTAACACACGGAGTTGTGATGTCAAGGGGACAGTTACAGCAACCCAATGGCTCTGATGACTTGAGAAAGTCTCAGCAGCGTGCACTGCATCACACTGGGCTTAGCTATCAGATGACCCTTGGCCATGTGAATTAAAATTGTTCATCTTCCAGATGCAACAGATACTGAAAGGAGAATAACCGGACAAACATAAAAGCCAAATCAATTACAGCAGGAGCCAGACTTGATGGAGTAGGGGCTAAGAAGTAACTAATTTAAGACAGGTGCAGTACTTACAAAAACTAAGATGAAAAATGTATTTCAAAGAATAAGGAACATAGATCTCAAACTTTAGCCAAAGAGAAACAGGAGCATCTGCTGAAACACAGCACAACCTAATTATGATCCACATTAAAGGGAAGACACATTAACAGATTACAATTTTGCTCAATATTACACTCAGAATTTGTTTCTTGAGTCAAATATAACCAAATTGAGAGGCTGCACTTCTGCACCACAAACCAGCAGTGAAAGACACTGAAGACTACTTAGTATATGTTTCCTGCTAAAGTTGTCAGAAGCTCTCTCAGCATGAGAAATTAATCACCAGAAGAACTAAATATAATTTAGTTTGAAGGCAGTTCTCTGCACCCATGGAACCACAGGTCTTTGCAATTATCACAGCTAGGGCAGAGCACAAAAAAAAGTGTTTAAGAGTCTCTGTAGGAGGACTACACAGATAAAGTTAAAAACAAACAACACACACCAAAAACACTGCAACTCACTGAGGTACTAGAATCCATGAACAGAAAAGGAATATGGAAAAACTAACACACTGGGAATCAACAAGCACATAGCATCAAAGTGCACGAAGTTCTTCTACCACAGACTTTCAAGACACACTGTAAAATTACAAAAAACAGTCAGTCTGAAGAGAAAGGGGGAACAAAAGTAGCTTGCAATGACAGATTTCTTGTCCTCAGGGAGAAGCACATCCTACTAGATGTGTGCTTATTACACGATATGCATATGAGGAACAAATTTTCAAGAGAAAAACAGCATAAGGGTACATTGTTTATCAAAATACCATGACAAGTGATGACATCTCTAATAAATTACTCTCTGCCTCAATCCCCTCTGCCGACCTGGACAAGTGCATGCAGGGAATTTCATAACACATAGTAACTTCTTGCCAGCTGATGAATTTCCAGACACAGACTCCACTTACAGAAGGAAACACATCAATATGTCTGCACAGACCTTTTAAGTAAGGAAAGTTAAAAGTGGGGTGGGAGCTGCTGTGGACTGAGACTGATCTCTAATCAGTCTGGGAATGATCTTAGATCTGTTGTATATCTGACATTCAACCAGGTGACTCATTTCGGCCAGACTACTTCTAGCAATATAGGCCACACATTTCTGAACTTGGCACAGTATACTGCTCCCTCAGGAAGTCATCAGAATGTAGGAAAGGGAGTATTTTAACAGACGTCTGACAACTTCTACAATCAGCTATACCTGAAAGAACATGGAAGAAGACAGTTCACCTTCCTAAACAAACCAGCTACCAGAACAAGAGCTGACATGCAGCTCACTCACCGTTAACATTGGCACAATCCTTTCGCAGGAACTCTAGTGCATGCGGGTGGTCATGCTCCACTGCCTGAGACACATCAATGATATACACATCCCCACTGTGGTACCTGTGAAGAAAAACATACAGAGCTGCACTAACTCCACCACTGTTGCATAGGATATTGTTAAGGGACAGGTAACAAAGTGTGCCTCAAACTTAAGAGCCAGGCAACAATCTTAACATATTTCTCTAGCATACACCTTGCACAGTAGGACCAGAGTGGCTTTTTTAGATCAGTCCTTTCCTTCTACACAACCAGAATCATTAAGCTTCAAATAAATAATCTTGTGAACACAAAAAGCAGCATTACGTGTGGGGAGCAAATAAAGGAAAAAAACTATCTTCCTAAATTTTTCAGTAGTTCAAGCTTTTTGTTCGTTTGCTTATGAGGGTTTTTTTGTGAGTTTTTTCTTTGTTTGGTTTGGTGGGTTTTTTTTTTTAGAAGAGAGAAAGCTCAGATCTTAAAAGCTACCTAGTTAATTACATAAGTTACAAAATCCAGTCATAAGAAGGACCCCACCCTCCCTAAAAGGTAGATTAGTACTCTCACACAGACATTGCCAATACATACATTTTAGATGGCACAATTCAGAGCAAGATTTAAAAACATACAGCATATTGAATTCACTGAGATCTGCATGAACAAGTCTGGCATCTTGGTACATTCTTCTCATGTACTGGATTATCTGCAGGTACAGCTCCCGGACTTTGGAGTCAGACAGCTGAGCATTCTTCAGCAGAGGAGCAGGCCTTGAAATGACAACACAAATAACTGAATACTTTTTCATTCTTCATACCAACCGCAAATGCTTCTATTGCTGTATCTCATTCTTCTGCTCACTAAGTATGCCAAGCAAGTCAGAGTGAGCAGCCAAATGCACAGAGCCAGCAAGAAGGGCAGCAAAGCTCAGTGTACAGTTGCCAAAGATAGTGGAGCTCCATCTCCAACGTGAACTAATTTGGACCATGCTATGTTATTGTTTGTCCTACAAAATGATGAGCTATCTTCAGGTATTATTAGAAATCCTTTCCAGCCTTCATCTCCGATTAAGTCACAAAGTCATTTTGTACACAGCTGAGGCTTCAGAATCACAGATTGTTTGCAAAAGGAGCTGAAAAATGTCTGGAGATTCTACAGGTCACAAGCACATGTAAGAGTAACATGCTAATTTTACAAGCCTAAAGTAACGGTAGGTAAATTCAGAGGGTGAGTTGGTTAGTTTGTTTTAATAAATCTTTGTGGAGAGCTACTAATTAAAAAAAAATTACTTGATTTTCTTAGGACACCTACCTATCACCTTTACCGATAAAGCCCATGAGAAGCACATGACTTCTTAGCATAATTGGCTCTGGGCAAGGTATCTGGGCTGTATTCAATCTGTAACACAGGAACAAAGACACAAAAAAATAAACCCAAACTCTACTATTTGCATTGCACTACTGCTGACAGGAGGTCTATTGCTTTAATTGTAATACTCAATAAGAGCTCCTCTACTCAGAAAACTCTTGCTTGTGAAGAACAACTAGGAACTGAAGACAAAAGGCCACAAACATTCTGGTTCTGACCCCTTCTCTAAGCATTCATGTCAAACAAAGAATCTTTACGCAGTTCAGGTTAATCCTATATTAACCTGTACCTGTTACTCAGCAGCTATTTCTATCTTTCGCTCACTTTTCAGTCATGTCAGACAGAGTTCAGACATCAAAGAGCTTAAAGTATGAGCAGCAACACAAAATAATATCTTTATTCCTCCCTCTCCTCTCTTTTCTCTCCCATGGAGAAGCTTAAAACACTTTCCTGAACACTCCAGGGACCCTAAAAGGTAGTGATAGCCACAGTCTAGCAATGCGAGAGTGCCTCCTATAAACCTAAAGTTTCAGTTACCTTTGCACCTTAAATAAAAACTGGAAAAGTCACCTTATTAAATTCCTCATTTCTTTTTCAGCCCATGTCTTTACCATTTTCCTCGGGTTGCCCTTGCAATATCCATGCCGAAACCTTTAAGTAAAGAAATAAAAGACAACAGGGACTCTTAGCTACTCAATGCACTATTAGCACTAGTGATTTTACCACCTTTTAAACAATGCCCCTTCCCCAGTAAAACCAGGCAGAAGTCAAACTCACCTAAATTCACCACTCACATACTTATCCCGATCCTTAAACATCAGAATAGAGGTTTTGTAAATTTTTATTGCTCTGTTCTCTCCATTCGCAGTACTGGCATGATACACATTAGCCTACCAGATCGCAAAGGAAATAAATACCATTAAAGAAAAACTCTTCAAATCAACATAACCTTCTCTCTTCTTCTCTTTCTGACACCTGGAAAAGATCTGATAAAAAGATCTGGTCTTACCCCAGCTCCTACTTAGCACCCAGCTGACTGAGACTGCACAGAAGGGCAATCTCTTTCTACCAGGGAAAGCTCACAGGAAGTACATAAAACTGGGTAGGGGGTGTGACAATGCACATAGGAAAAAAACAACCATGCACGAGAAAACTCTGCCTTATCCACATGTTGGAGACTGAAACAAGCCCTTGTGTGGAGGGTTAATTTGAGTCTGTGATCAATTCAGGCCCATTGCTGACACCTCTGCACAGGGTGGATGTATGCCTTTAATCAGTATCCAAGGATATGTAAGAAAACCAGATCAGCCTAGGGACCAGGCATTCTAAAACTGATTTATTAAGGTGCTTGGGAATTTGTGGTCTGGTTTTAATTACAATATTACTTGATAATAACAGCACACAAACATGCTAGCTTTCAAACGCAATGAAGATTTAATAGTATTTTAAACAGAATTATGTTACACCATTTAGATACTCCCATGCCTGCTGACACATGGAACTGCTCTCATCTGCATGCAAGAGTCTTGTATGTAGAATTACCTGGGTTTGTATGTTTTTTTCAGGTACTCTTTGATACTGTGCATACACACGCTATTTCCAAAAATTTCAGTGGTAACACACAATTCACAAGATCCACAAATTTAAGGTAACAATCAAGTATTCTGAGAAATCTTTCATACTTGCAAAAACTTGTTTCCTTTAACATAAATTGCATTTTATTGTAAGATAACTTCCTACCAATCAAGCAATGCACACACACACAAAAAAAGGCAGCATTAAACCAATATTTCAATATCCATTTTCTAAGCAACATAAGCTTTCACATAGCTTGCTGAGAAAAAGATTATTATGTAATTTGTACTAAAACTTACTTCTTTCCCTGTGCTGATGCAGCCATTGATTTCTGATATGACACCTCTAGATAGCATCTTGAACAGAATCATTCGGGTCCTTGGATCCAACACCTCAAATTTAATACAGAAAAGTCAGGACAGCTGCTGTCACTGAAGAGGACAAAACCTAATTATACAGTCCAGTCTTATTACCATATTAAATGACCCACGGCATCAGGCTGTTCTTAAGGATCAAATGATAATTCAAACAGCGACCACCCAGAATTTTGCCATGATTCTACAAAAATACTTTTTCTTTCAACGCTACTATTTTTTTAAGGTAACTATCTCCTTGAGCTCTGTCTCCAGAATGTATATAGAAGCAAGTACAACCCTCATACAAGAAGGAAAAAGAAAAGTTAAAAAAAACAGAAAAAGAGGTCTCTCTGGTATAAAAAGGGAAACAGAATCCAGGGCAAAACTCTCTTCCTATGGTATCTGTGTTTTATCATTGATAGCAAAATTCCACATTATTTGTTATGGTCAAAAAATAAATTAGATGAATTAAGGACTTACCTGTTCTACTGTTGCTCTGTCTGACTTGTCTTTGACTCGGTACCTAGGAGAAGTGAAAATAAAATTACAGAATCCTACATATGGGCTCAGTACTTTGACAGAGTAAAACATGACATTCTGTATCAAAGATAAGATGACAGCCTTGAGAGCAAGAATTTCAGTTCACAAAAAAGCAAAGGTTTCTCCTGCAGGTGAGGCTGGGGGCAGGCAGAAACTCCTAAACATTAGTGCCCTTCACTTTTACAGATATCTTCTTGCCTCCACTCACTAATGCTCATTCAGGAGAAAACAATATCTGTCAGCTTAGGGCTATAAGCTGCAGGCTTAAAAAAAAATTAAACATAAGTACTTTTCCCTCACCTAATCATCAGGAGGAACATTGAAAAGGCTTCCAATACCTTTTTAGCCCAACTGCTTAGGGACCTCTGCTTAGAAAAAGAGCATATCAGAGATAAAATAGTCCTTTCTAGTGGAATGACTCCCGTCACTTCTGTCCTGCTACACCAATACAATCAGATGTGCTACCAGGGGCATTGACAGACTAATCACAACTTTGAAACGATTTAGGCAACCGGTCAGGAAACAAAACAAGTTTAAGACCAAAAAGGCAAACTGCATGCAGACTACTTACAAATTCTGTTTTTCTTAATAAATGTATTCAAAACTCAGGATCAAACTAAGAAATAAGAACTACTCTTCTGTGCTTGAATTATTTAAAATGAAAATAGAACCACAGGTAGTACTTACATGTCTGCTTCCTTCTGCCTAGACTTTTCTGTGACTCTGTTTATAACGGAGTCATCAAAATTTAACTTATCTGAAAAACAGGTAAGAAGAAATTAAAAAAAAATAATTACAAAACACAAATAATTTTTCTATGTTTGGGATTGCCCTTGCAATTCTGCTGCCAGATGATATGCCACAACAAAATGTTAAAACACAGGCAGAGCTCTTGGAGTTGTAATGCCATCCAGAATTAATGCCTTCTGGATGACATCTCATCATTACATTTGTCACCCTCCCCTTATTACAATAGAAGGCCACTTTTCTAAATAGAACAAGCAACGACCTTGAAGAATCTGTCCCTATAACATACTTAAAATGGTGTTTGAACAATTGCTAAATGTATAAAAGCTGCTGTATTTGGCTAGACATACCAGCAACACTCTTGTGAACCTTTATTTTAGAACCAGTTCATTATGAAGGAAAGCACAACCTCAGATTCCTGCCCTTTCAAAAGGTCCCAACAACAGCTATATCTGAGTCCCAACAGGCTGAGCTGCGTAACCACTTCTGTCATCACAAGGTAAACATCAAACTACACCAGCTAGGACAGAAGCCTCTTCACTTATCGCAGAGACTCTACCTCTGTGAGATTAACTGTTGCATAATGTACCACCCCAGTACTACAAGCAACTGAAATTATCTAGAAAATTTAGCTTTGGCAGCAGCTTTGAGAACGACAAACAATGTAACAACAGAGCCAAACAGCTTGCTCCTACAGAGAAGCTAGGGAAGAAATACTTTTAACTTGATGTGGTCTAGAATAGTCAAGGAGAAAAAAAACCAAAACAAAATAAAACCAGACATGTGGCTCATAAGGGGGAGAGAAAGGGGCATGACAGTTTGTTAATGGAAATGTAAAAATTCTTCAAATGTGCAAAAGTCATTTTTTAATCTATCTGGCAATGGTTAACTTCCATTCCAGTGAGTTCTGACTTAAAGTAAGCAGAATTAGTCTGAGAATGGCAGAGTGATGTTTGTTTCCATAAAATAAGAGAATGTAATTATACTCACCTAAATTAATTTTATGTTCAAATTTCCTTAGAGCCTTGTCTGTAGGGGTAGACATTTTTGCTGAACAGCAACTAGGGGTCTGTCTATTTGCCTGAAACAAAGGATTTGTTAATATAAGTTGCCATCTGTAAATAATATCATGGAAAAGTCAGCTCAAATGCCTATGTCTAGATCTATAAGTAGAAGAGTAGAAAAGGATATGGATTAAAATCAGATTTAATTCAACACAAGAAAATGCAGGTGTGACAGTTAAAATTCCAAATAGTGTTCCAATTCATGGTTAGTTTTGGCCTGGGCATTGAGCTGCAAGTCTCTCGCATTAACACTTTTTCCAACTGTAAAAGGAAGGTAAATAGAGAAACAAGGACAAAAATCAGAGAAAAAATGAGAAGGTAATGAACAGATAAAACTCTCCAAGACATGATCTTTCCTTAGAGGCAGTCTTGACCAAACACAATATCTGAGTATGATTTCACCAATAGAGCATAAACCACTAACTGAAGGCAAGAACAAGTCACCCAGGACACGTTGGTGAGTCCAATGATCAGCATCACTCTAATTTATCTCAACTACTCTGTTAGGTTGGTATCAATCAGAAGAAGAGTTTCCTCACTTCCTTCTTCTTCTCAGTTAGGACACTGGATTCTGGTCCTCACATCGCAGGAGCTTTTCATTCTGAACAATGCCAGAGTTTCTACGCCAACAGCATACACTCATCCACCTCTAGCTCCTCCCTCCTTCACTATTACTCAAAAACATAACCTATTTCACTCCGAGTGTGACAGGCAGGTATAGCCTCAAGATTACATAGAAAAGATGGGGAAGATGTTCAAAAGCACAGAAAACACTTACCAAAACATAAGAAACATTGGTAGAAACTGGGTGGGCAAAGAAAGAAAGGTTGAGAAAGCTAAGGAACAGAAGGAAAATTGCAGTGACAGTCAATCCAGCAACAGGGACACAGAAATCACGTGGAGTTCTAGCTACACACAAAGCATGGCAGAGAAACAGACTCAAAAGAAGGGGATTCTCTGAAACAAAAATTTCCATTTTGAATTTATGCTCAATATAATACCAACAAGGAAAAAAGCCTCCAGCTTGGCCTCACTTGCTCTTGGGCACCTTTGATGCCTTCAACATACCTGTGGATTATATCCACCAGCAGCATTGTGACGCTTCGTGAGTCTTCCCACCTCATCATCCCAGTCCCAGTCTTCATCTTCCTCTTCATCATCATCCTCATCACTATTTCCTTCCTCAGTGTTAGCTTCTTCGCACAAGCATGGCTGGCAGTTCTCAGTGATCTCACCTTCTTTAACTGTTTCTGTGTCTTGCGTAAATTCACTTCAAAGAAAAACAGATGTTTATGTAACTACAAATTATTGTTACAGTCATCAAAAATTCAACACCGTTATCCAAACAAATGATTTCCTAATGTCAGCTCTCCATGAGATGTTTCTTACTTCACCCGTCTTTAAGCAAGCCTATATGAAGATGTCACTGCCTTTAAGTGATAGACTACATTTAAATTATCTTCTTCATAATATCAGTGTTGCCTTCTAACTTGTTCTGCAGCTACACATATTTGGATCCCTCTGACTCCAATCAGATGAAACCACCAGAACAAGCCAGCTGGTTCTTTTACCAAGGAACCGCTCTGCTTATTGCCACAGGAGACTTCAACGTGCCAAGGTACCACACGAAATCTCACCACAGGGGGACAGCAAACTGGTTAGTAACTCAGGACTCCAATATAACCTATGTGAAAAAAAGCTAGGGCTAAAAAAGAACTTGTGGGAGAAATGAACCCTTTTGATCTACTCATTTTTGATGTCTGTCGTATGTCATGCTTTCTACCAGAACAAGTACGTCCCAAAGCAGCTTGTCTGCCAGCATTTGATATTTAATTAAGTAAATCATAGAATCATAGAATGGTTTGGTTTGGAAAGGACCTTAAAGATCATCCAGTTTCAAGCCCCTGCCTTGGGCACAGACACCTTTCATTACAACAGGCTGCTCAAAGCCTCATCCATCCTGGCCTCAAACACCTCTAGGGCTGGGGCATCCATGACTTCTCTGGGCAACCTGTCACAGTGCCATGCCACCCTCACAGTAAAAAGTTTCTTCCTAATCTTGAATCAAAAACTCCCCTCTTTCAGCTTAAAACTGTTATCTCTCGTCCTGCCACTGCACTGCCTGATAAAAATGGGCTCCCCATCTTTCCTGCAGGCCCCCTTTAAGCACTGGAAGCTGCTCTAAAGTCTCCCTGGAACCTTCTCTTCTGCAGGCTAAACAAGCCCAGCTCTCTCAGCCGCTCCTCGCAAGACTTGTTCTCCAGCCCCTTCACCAGCTTTGTTGCCCTTCTCTGGACTCGCTCCAAAGCCTCAACGTCCTTCTTGTGGTGAGGGACCCAGAACTGAACACAGGATTCGAGGTGCGGTCTCTCCAGTGCCGAGTACAGAGGGAGAATAACCTCCCTGGACCTGCTGGTCACGCCGTTTCTGATACAAGCCAAGATGCCACTGGCCTTCTTGGCCACATGGGCACACTGCTGGCTCATGTTCAGTCGCTGCTAACCAACACCCCCAGGTCCATCTCGACTAAGCAGCTCTCCAGCCGCTCCTCCCCGCGCCCGTAGCGCTGCACGGGGCTTTCGTGTCCCAGGACGCTGTACTCGGCCTTGTCGAAGCTCATCCCGCTGGCCCCAGCCCTCCGATCCCGCCTGCCCAGATCCCTCTGCACAAGGACCTCCCTCCCACCCGGACCCTCCTTTACCCGTCGGAGGACTCGGCGTCGTCAAACTGCCCCGGCACAGGCTGGCCAAGGGCCGGCGACAGCGCCCGGACATCCATGGCGGCGGCGGCGGCGGCGGCGGCGGTGGGGAAGCTGGGGGGCGGCGGCACGTGGGAACGCGGGGCCCGCGCGGCACCGCCCCGCCCACTGCGCGCGGCCTCCGCACGGCGATTGGCTGGGAGGGAGTGACGTCATAGGCAGCCGGGCAGCGGAAGTGGGGGAGAGGGGAGAGTAAGAGGGAGAAATGGAAGAGGGGATAGGGATGGGGAGAGGAGGGGAAGGGGAAGGGAGTAGTGGTAAAGAGGGTACGAATGGAAAGGAGAGGAGAGGGAGAGTACAGGGGAGGAATGGAGAGGAGAGGGGAGGAATGGGGAAGGGAGGAATGGAATGTGTGTTTTATGATGTGGCCCAGGATAAAAGAGCGCTGTGGCAATGAAGAAGACAGGGACTTAGCAGTTTTTCTTTAAGTATATTCTTTTAATCAGCATGGCATACAGAAGAAGATTTAGGAAAGTACACTAGCTCCTCTTTTTCAAGCAAATTTATACAGCTCTCTGGTTTCCGAACTATAAAGCCAAACAGGATATTTAGCATTACTCTCTTTCCCACCCTCAGTTGTGATTATCTTCAGTCACATCCTCACTCCACACATTCCCAGGCAGGTTTTCCCAACCTCTCTTGCTCACACACTCAAGATTCATTATCCTGTGTGTCTTGTTCAGAACACCTGGTCTTTTAATCATGTTTATTCTGATACGCTTGGTATCAGCTTCGTGCTTTTATCTTAGTTCTAATTAATCTTCCATATACTTGGCATCACTCTCACATCTCCCCCTTTTTTGTTTTGGAACAACAGGTTCATAACAAGGGCAGTAAGGACCTTGGCTTTAGTTCTTCTGAGATCTTGTATCATTCCCCAGATGATTCTGAGAACTGCAAGTATAAAGACAACACAAGTGCAGCAGAGACCAACAAACACTCAAATTTGTAAATGTAATCTGGTATACCAATTTTTTGGGTTCAGCCATTTCACACTATCAGAAATATCATCTGCAGAAAGCCAGGATTTCCTCCATCTCATGCAGTATGCTTGATAGTCAAATATTGTAGGCTATATTCAGACTTTATACAAAAATTGGTTTAAATGGAAAAGGCACACATATATGGGAAAGAGAAATTAGGTAATATGGTACTTCAGCGCCACTGTGAATATTCATGCAGTTTCGTCATGTTTTGACTAGGTGGCTCCTGATCAAAAAGGATACCTGCTGAGGAGACAAGTGATAACATGCTTTGTGTTAAGTTCCAAAAAACATACTTGTTCTCCACAGCTATATTATTTCCATTAATACTCTTTGAAACCATTCTGAGAAATTTAATTTTTTTTAATCTATATAAAACTTTGGGATGCCTCTTAGAAAACAATGGAGTCACTAAGTCATAGAAACACTGTAGAAAAAACACACCTTTCTGTATAGCCAACTGGAAGGAGACTTTAGGTGTGGACATGGCATTTTCCCCAGAAAAGGAATCCATAGGCAGAGAACCAGCACATCAAAGGAGAATGCTGGGCTGATGAGAAGAAAACACTACTAAAAAAGAATTGCAGGAATCCGGGACAGGTTTCATTGCTAGAACAATTATCAGTTAAGCCCCTAGTAGTTGCTCATGAAGAGCCTTTTGTAGAAATGTGGAAGTCACTGCTGGACTGCATTATTAAAGAATACTCCATAAAAGACTTCTCTCATTTTCTCACTCAACTCCATGTCTCTCTATTGAAGATACATTCGGGTTTTGGTACTGAGAAACAGTTTTCTGGAGAAGATAATTTGAATTTAGTGAACAAAACTCCCAGTCCAGAAGGATGGAGGCTTGAATGATGAAAATACCCATCTCTGATAAAGCTAGCAGTAGCGCTTTAAATAACATGTGTATTACAATATTTTATATGTGAGTGCTGGGCCTCCCAGATGTGTAATATAAAAGAAAACTGTTAAGTATATCGAATGCAGATGCTGTAGTTGCACCTTGAATTACT
This sequence comes from Clamator glandarius, assembly GCA_033459285.1. Classification (NCBI taxonomy): domain Eukaryota; kingdom Metazoa; phylum Chordata; class Aves; order Cuculiformes; family Cuculidae; genus Clamator; species Clamator glandarius. The sequence goes on from JAUNZM010000136.1 coordinate 1,155,966, forward strand.
CAGGTAATCCAAGGGGGCAGTGCATTTTCTTTGAAGTTCCTATTGAGAGTGCAAATGATTGAACTTTTAAATTTTAATTATTTTAAAATTAAATTATGTTTAATTATAATTATTACAAATTATTACAGGTTAAAAAATATACACTTTTGGTAAGCAGCCACTGGACAACAGACAGCCTCTGAACAACTGGAGAGAGAGCAACAATAGTGTATCATCTCATTCTTTGCCTGAGAACAGAGCATATATACCAGGTGTGATACAGTCAAACAGAAAAGTGAAAAGAGGTAAAAAAAAAAGTGTAAAAGAGGAAGCGCTCCACCAGACTCTGAGATGCTTTTTCTTATTTATAATTTTCTATCATTTTCAGTTAGAAGTGGTATAAGAAAAATAACAGCAAAAAAACAAAAAACATCTTGAGGATACTGGGGCTGAAAAAATAAAAGCAACCTTTCTAAAGCATGTGGAAGAACTTATGTCTGTATACTGTCTCCTTCAAATAAAGCACGAGGCAGAACTGGAAACCAGGTTTAGGAGACAGTGCTTGGAGATGGATCATACCATATGCAAGAAAGACAAAAAGATATGAGAACTGCAGCACCTCAGGAAAAAAAGCAGAAACACGAGGCCAAGACACTTACTTCAGCCCTCCATGTGCTAGGCGAGGAAAAAGAAGAATACACAGAAATGGCTTTTACCCTTGAAAACAAAATTTCAGGAAGAATGGAAGGTTGGCAGAAGTCAAGAGCTGGGATCTAGGTATAACAAGTTGAGTACTCAGTTTCAAATCCTGCAAGGAGAATTTGAAAATAATCAAGCTGAAAATGCAACAGCAGATTTGAGAGCTCAGTAGAGAGAACCAAAAGCTGCAGCAACAGAGGGTGAAAGATAAAGAACAAAACTGCATCCTGCAGCTTGAAACCCAATGGAACAATATCTATGATAAAGTCAAGGGTGGTCATCTGCTTTTGTAACCTGGCTGCAGCCTTCAGCAAGGATCTGGAACCATCCCTGACCAGGAACTATCAGGGAACCCTATGGGCAAGGTCCCACAACACTTAGTTCAGGGTTCAAGGAAGCCCAAGCTAACTGTCGGGAAGCATGCAGCAGGATTGGTCTGATCCACAAGTGAAGATGGACCAGAAGCTGAGGGTGACCTCAGCGATATCACACCAGCCATGGCACAGAACCACAGCATGTGAATGAGGTTGAGATAACAATAGGTTCTGCCAAGAGTCCCAGTGACTCTGAAAGACCTCAGCCTCCTCTGGCTGATGATCCTTGTATCATTATTTCATAATGTTTGATAACACTCCTGGTACATCTGACAAAGATTAGATACATTATTTTTTATTGACTTGATATGCTAGATTTTTTTAGAAATTGGTGACAAATGGAGCCATGACAAAATAAAAACCAGAATGAAATGCAACATGGTTGGGTTTATATGCAAAATGGAATAGTTATTAAAAATATGCTTGATTATTAGATGTAAAATAAACTTTTTTTTGTTGAAAGAGCTTTGCTCTTTCTTCATTGAGCTGGGAAAAAAAATGGTTGTCAGACCCAGAACATACTGTTCAAATTTGAATGTGCCAATGAAGCCATTTAAATGTACATGAAGCCATCTAAGAAAACAGATCTGTTTCATTCATTTCCCACAGCACGAAGTGTAATGTCTAGGAATTAATTGAATCTTCATTTTCCCTTTTTTTCCTCATTTCTTTAACACTGACAACTCTACCATAGTCATAGGCGGCTTCCTATGTATTGCTTATTCCGTATGTAATTACGTGTATATATTCTCTTAGTGGTTATACTTTATTTCCCTAGTCTACAGACTTTAGGCTTAGAATATCATGATATATGACAAATAACAGTGGCCTGGTCTTAGATTCTTTCCCCTCACTAACATTACTAAACACATCTTTATTAGTAGAATCTCATAAAGCCTCAAATACACACACTATGTTAGGTTTTGTAATATATTCTGCATGCATGAGATTTCTGGGATATGTTAAATATACTAAATAATGTTATATCACAGAATAACCAGGTTGGAAGAGACCCACCGGATCGTCGAGTCCAACCATTCCCACCAATCCCTAAATCATGCTCCTAAGCACCTCATCTGCCCTCACCTTAAACACCTCCAGGGACGGTGACTCAACCACCTCCCTTGGCAGACCGTTCCAATGCCTAACCACCCTCTCCGTGAAGAACTTTTTCCTAATCTCAAGCCTAAATCTCCCCTGGCAGAGCTTGAGGCCATAAGTAATGTAATGAAAGGAGGTACAGGAAAGCTGGGGAAGTACTTATTAGCAAGGCCTCTTGCGACAGGACAAGGAGTAATGGTGTTAAACTAAATGATGGAAGCTTTAGGGTGGATACAAGGCAGACAGTTCTTACAGTGAGAGTGGTGTTTGGGTTGGAAGGGACCTTAAAAATCATCCAGTTCCACCCCCCCTGCCATAAGTAGGGACACCTCCCATCAGATCAGGTTGCTCAAAGCCCCATCCAACCTGTCCTTGAGCACCTCCAGGGATGGGGCAGCCACAGCCTCCCTGGGCAACCTGTGCCAGTGCCTCACCACCCTCACGGTGGAGAAATTCCTCCTTATGTCTAGTCTAAATCTGCCCCTCTCCAATTTGTACCCACTGCCCCCTAGTCCTATCACTACGCACCCTTGTAAACAGTCCCTTCCCAGCTTTCCTGTAGCCCTTTCAGGTACTGGAAGGTCGCTATAAGGTCTCCTCGGAGCCTTCTCTTCTCCAGGCTGAACAAACCCAACTCTCTCACGCTGTCCTCATGTGGAAGGTGCTCCAGCCCTCTGGTCATCCTTGCAGCCCTCCTCCGGATCCGTTCCAGCAGCTCCCTATCCTTCTTATGCTGAGGACTCCAGAACGGCACTTTAGAAAGCTCCCAGCGGTCCCACGTATCGTGTCATTAGGAGGAAACCTCGTGTCGGCTTTATTTCCGATGACAGAAAGGACCCACTGGGCGCTCGAGGCGGGGAGCAGGCGGTGGGAGCCCCGCGCATGCGCAACGCGCGCGATGGGGAGCGGCGGCCGTTGCGGGGGGGGTGGGGGCGGTGCGCGTGGCTCGTCACGCTCACGTGACCGCCCGGCCTCCTCCCCGGCGGAGCCACGTCCGCTGCGGCGCGCGGGCGGTGGGCGGGGCCGGGGGCGCGGGGCGGGGCGGGGGCGGGGAGCGGCCCCGGATGGAGGCCGGCGCCATTGAGAGGGGGAGCGAGCGGGGCGCGCGTGGCGCGCGTATGTGCGGGTGCCGCGTGGTTCTGTGCGTTATCCTTCCCCCACACGACACGCACCCCCACCCCAGCTCCTCCCCGCCGCCATGAGGAGCTTCTCGCAGCTGCTCTGCCTCGCCCTCCTCGTCTTGCCGGCCGCCCTGCTGCTCGGGGGCGCGCGCGGCGGCCCAGGTAAAGAGGGGGTTGGGAGGGGGAGGACGAGGACGGGACTGGGGGTTGTGACACCGAAAATGCCAGCAAGTAAGCTCCCACGAAGACTCCTTTTGGAGTTCTAGCCAGCGAGCATCCTTTATCGGGCCTGGGCAGCGTGAGGGAGTGATCTCCCACGAGTCGCGTGCAGCGAGGAAAGAGCTGGTGGCAGCTCTCGTCTCCCACTTACACATATTGATCTTCCCAGAAACCTTATGCCTGTTCTGTTACTTTCCAAGGGCTGGTTTTAACGTTACTATGAACTTCACGACAGTCGAATCTCTTGCTAGTTTGGAGCCAGCTCTCTGCTTGACCTGGCTTTTGAGGCAGGGAAGTACTGCGAACAGAGGTGGTTATGGAAGACACGTCTGCTCAGCACTGATCAAGCTGGACACGAGGTGTAACAGTGACTAAAAAAACACGCTATAAAAACCCATGCAGTCAGAGGGATGTTCTGGCTGACTTTAACAAAAGTACAGTTACTTAGATGAACATAACTCCTCTTTAGCTTAAATCAAAATATTCAACTTATTGTAATAGTGACTACTTCTTCTGTCACATAGTATCATAGAATAGTTTGGGATGGAATGGACCTTAAAGACCCCCCTGCCATAGGCAGAGAAGCCTCCCAACAGACCAGGCTGCCCAAGGCCCCATCCATCCTGGCCTTGAACACCTCCAGGGATGGGGCAGCCACAGCTTCCCTGGGCAGCTTGTTCCAGGGCCTCACAACCATCGTCATGAAGAAACTCCTCCTTATGTGTAGCCTAAATCTGCCATTCTCCAGTTTATACCCATTGCCCCTCGTCCTGTCACTACAAGCCCTTGTAAAAAGTCCCTCCCCTGCTTTCTTGTAGGTCCCTGTAAGGTCGGAAGGACTAATTATTTTTCAAGGACTAATTTTAATGTTGTTAATAAACTTCAGCCAAACCTCCTGCCCATTTGGAGCTGGCTCCAGCTCTGCCTGGCCTTGCATTTGAGATGGGGAAAGGCTGCAAACAGAGGTGATTGTGAATGACACATATGTTCAGCACCGATCACACTTAAAAAGACTTGGAGAACAAGTCTTATGAGGGGCAGCTGACTGAGCTGTGGTTGTTTAGCCTTGAGAAGAGGAGGCTGAGGGGAGACCTCATTGCCCTCTACAACTACCTGAAAGGAGGTTGTAGAGAGGAGGGAGCTGGCCTCTCCAAGTGACAGGGGACAGGACAAGGGGCAATGGCCTCAAGCTGTGCCAGGAGAGGTTCAGACTGGACATCAGAAAGAAATTTTCCACTGAAAGAGTTATTGAGCACAAGCTACCCATCGAAATTATTGAGTCAGCATCCCTGGAGGTATTTAAAAGACGAGTGGGCGAGATGCTCAGAGACATGGTTTAGTGGCAGATAGGAATGGTTGGACTCGATGATCCAGTTGGTCTTTTCCAACCTAGTGATTCTGTGAAAAGATCTAACAGTGTCTGGAAAAACACTGTTTGAAGAACCATGCCATAAAAACCATGTGGTCGTCTAGAGGGACATTCTGTCTAACTTCCAAAAAACTCAGTCGCTCGGATGAATTTTTGCTTAAATGGAAATATTCCCATTTTTTTGCCATACCAACTACTTCTTGTCCCGGGCTGGCGTGGCCCCCTTTGGGGCTGCCCGGGACGGGGCTTTGCCGCAGGGGAGGGAACCAAGCCGCGCTTGCAGCAACGGGTTTGTCTTTTTTTTTTTTTTTTTTTTTTTTTTTTTTTTTTGACTTTGCTCCCGCTTTCAGGCGGTGCTGGTTTCTACAGTGAATCCGTTAGCAGATGCTCTGGCTGCCAGCTTGCCTTCCCACCTCGTCTCCCTTCACAGCGCCGAGTGCTCATCTCCGTTTACACCACGGCGTTCTGCGATTCACCATCTAAAAAACTGCCGTTCAACAGCTCTGTCTGAAAGGACAGAAGGGCAGCCGTGGGGCCCTGCCCTCCCAGTGGGCTGCAGCGTAAGCCGCGCGTTAGCGCCTTCCTGCAGCAGGCAGCTCCCCTTTCCCGCTATTGCCACATCATCAACCCTCTGACATCCATTGCAAAGGCTGGAAACGAGAATGTGCTAGCGCGGTTTCTTGTGGGGGATGCCTGTAAACTAACTGTAGCCTGCTCAGATACGAAGGTTTTGATAAAATAAAGTCGTTTCATTGTAGGCTTAAGTTTAAATCATAAGTAAATAACTTCAGCAAATAAAATCACTGTAGTTAGTCTTAAGTATTGCACGTGGTTGAGCGAAAGTCTTTCAGTGCACATTCTAGAGGCACTGGAGAGGGAGGTTGTATTTGCTTTTTCTAGCTCTGACTGACAGTCCTGAAGTCCTTGTATATACTTGTCCCGATCAAGAATTCTGATTCCCCATGGAAGTCTTTAAATATTTGTTTAAAGTGTGTACTCATAGCAATTAGATTTTTTTTTTCCAGGCTTCTGTAAATCAATCATCCATTCATTTCTACTCTTTCATTTTGGAAGATGTTAGCTTTATTTTAAAAAAATGCAGTTTTGTGTGTATTTTTAAAAAGCTCTCACTCTGGCCTGCATGTGCTGTGAGCTGCAGATGGGCAGAACTTTGTCTTGTTGCCACTATTTGTATTAATTGTATCTGTCCGGTGTTTGAATGTATGAATCTCAGCTCCATGAAAGCAAAGAGGCGATGAACAGTCTGACTGTGCTTGTCTTGGAGCTGTGCTCCAAATCAGGCTTTTTATGATTAGTGTTGTGGTTCTGTTAGGCATACCATATACTGCTATATCCATGTCAAGGAAGTCATACTAGTAGAGGCTGTGTTTTAAAACTCAAATGAAAATAAGTTCAAAGACATCTGAACTACCTGTGAAAGTGTAGTGTTCTGATAGCAGCATAAGAAAAGGACATGTTAATGATTTATTATACTTATTAGTCTTAAAAGAAACAGTGCTCACTAAATTAATTTCCTGACAATAGCAGTGTCTTTTTTTTCCCTGTATCTATAATGACAAACCAAAATATTTTAATACATTGACATGTTAAAAAATTAAATGGTTGCTTTTAAGGCAAGTTGTTTACCCTCTGTGAACTTCATGTTATCCAGCTGTAAACTTTTTGGTTTTTAACTTACTACTACATAAATGGGTACTTCAGAAAGTTATTAGCAAAGGAGAAAGATTGAAAGATCAACACAGATGAACGTTTAAATGTGAGGGCTTTGCAACTGAGACTTCAAAGCACCATATCTGACAGATTTTTTAAGAATTTCTTCAAACACTAGTTTGAAAACTATACTACAATGACAGTTTTCTGTTGATTGGCTAGACATTGATAAAGCTTTCTTGTGTTTGCATTTTGTTTTGGTAGGTTCAGGTTTATTAGTAGCAGCTCAAGATGCTACAGAAGATGAGGAAGGTGCAGAAGATACCATAGTTGAAGATGAAGATGATGAAGCCGAAGTTGAAGAAGATGAGCCAACAGACTTGGTAATTGTACATGAATGTTACTTCATAACTATGAATAAGACCTTTGGACTTTTAGTGTTTGAAGCTAGATAGCTTAGTTATTTTTGAGTTCAGTAGCATTACTGTTTCCAAGTAGTTGTCTCGAAGCATCCAATTAAACTTGTGTTTCATTTGAAGTTTCAGAAGGATTTGGCTTTTCTCTCTGAATTACCCCTTGACAAACAACATGGGAACAGCTGGATTTTTGGGTATTAAACTGCAGTTCACAAAACAAAGGGAGAAAACCAGATTCTCGTAGGAGCCTTAGCTGCATTTCAGTAAGCTGAGAAGAACATCAGGATGTAGGACTACTTAATTCTGGCTTCTTTGGTAGTGCCTTTCACGGGGCAACAGAATCTTAGATTCTAGCTAAGCTCAGTATTAATTTTGGAAACCCTGGGTTTTGCAGCCGGCGTTCAAGTGAACATTCCTAGTCCCTGAAACTTGTTGCAGGGTATGCCTGTTAAACCAGTACCCATATTGTTGTTCGGAGTCACTTGTTTCAACTTGACAAAGTGAAATATTTTATATAGTTGCACGATCTGCTTGTGGCACTGAAGTATTAGACTTGCTAGACACTTGGTGTACTTAAATTAGTATAACGATTTCTCAGTTTTCTGGTGTAAGATTAGAAAAATTGAGATATTATTATGAGGAGAAGACATCAATGATGAAAGTGGATACCTGGTAAACTGTTCTTTGGTTCTATTAGATTTTTACTGATGTTGGTAAGTTGGTGAGCTAGTTGACAGCTCTGCTAAGTGGTAGAAGGTTTGCTATGTATTTGGTGTACTACACTTCTTAGGAAGTTTCTTTATTTGTCACTGAAATGGGAGGATACAGTTTTGGACAGTATCTGGATTCCTAGGTGCTCAGTTCCGATTTGTGGCTTTCCTAGAACATGGTACAAGTGCGACTGATCAGTGGGATGTCCACTGCTTCAGGTGGTTGTTTAAGCAGTGAAATCAAGTGATCTAATTGACTCACAAGCAGCTGGTTCAGGCAATTGAAAAAGGGGTCAGCCTTGTTTTTGGTGGGGGAGGTGGTGATCCTGTGGGTCCCCATGTGGGAAAATAAGCCCTCAGTGCTTGTATATTCCAAACTAAGAAGTGAAACATCGCGAAGTAAGCTTCAACAAGTGAATCAACAAGCTTATTTGGTTCTAATTATCCAACCATTTCCAGGCATACATTTAACTAATAACACTTACCTAATTAAAACTGAGTAGGAAAGCTTCTATAATCACTCTCTTGTAGTGAAAAAAAGCTTCTATAAATACGCCCTCGGTAGTAAAAGTAAGTCTCTATTTCCTTATGGTTGTCTATACCTTCAGAAATGCTTGCTTTCTAAGCAGAAATAGCATAGATATGAAAGCATAAAACATAACATCTAGTTTCTATACTTTTCCTTCCACCCTTAAACAGAGACCTTATTGTTGCTTTCTGATAAGAAACCTTTCAATATAGCTAAATGCAACTGAGATTAGTCACTCTCAAACATAGCAAGTAGAAGGATAAATGATGCTGATGAAATCTAGAGTGAGAGGAGAGTGTTAATCTTCCAACAGCAGGAATTGGCACTAACGCTTGCCATTTTTGCATGCTTTGACACATGGGATTCTCATGAAACAAGTGTGGTCTTTGCTTCACTGTTCATTGTAGGATTTTATTCAAAAAAGTCTCTTGTCTTAGACAGAAGAAAAAGAGGAAGAAGACTTGTCAGGAGAACCTAAAGCGTCGCCTAGTGCTGATACAACCATCTTATTTGTGAAAGGTGAAGGTAAGAGTCCTGTACTAATCTACAGTCTACTTTACTATACCTTAGACTTTATTAATGTGTGCATATAACAGTGAAGCTTGAAAAAAAAGCCAGAATCTGTTTGGAAACAAGTTGGGTGTGATATATGAAACTTCTAATGATTGCATATTTTTTGTTTTAGACTTTCCAGCTAACAACATTGTAAAATTCCTGGTGGGGTTTACCAATAAGGGTACAGAGGATTTTATTATCGAATCTCTGGATGCTTCTTTCCGCTATCCTCAAGACTACCAGTTTTACATCCAGAACTTCACAGCTCTCCCTCTGAATACAGTAGTTCCACCGCAGAGACAAGCCACATTTGAGTACTCTTTCATCCCTGCTGAGCCTATGGGTGGTCGTCCTTTCGGACTGGTTATCAATCTCAACTACCGAGATGGAAATGTAAGCCTGATATTTTAATTAATTTTAGATGTTTTAGTTGATTTGGAAATGTCCGGAAGGAACAGATTAGTCAAGTTACCGCCTCTTTAGACAGTGACTGCCTTTGTGGTTTTTAAGCAAATCGGTAGGCACAGAAACACAGTGAGCAGCTGTCTGCATGTTTCACAATAGCCCCTCATGTACCCTTAGTTCTGTGTATGTTAGACTTGAAGTTATGTCAGCAATGGAAGCTAGAATGCCTTAGAACTGTGTAGTAGTGGGCTGTATTCATTTTTTAAAATATCCGGAACCAAAACTTTCTTAGGATAAGTTAGATTTCACTGTACTTTTCAGATTGGGCTTTGCTAACAAAATTAACTCTGAATATAGTCAGAGTTAACTTTGGATATAGTCTTTGTCCTGACTGCAAGCTTCACTTTGAGTAAATAAATGGCTAGTAGTTGCAGTTAGGGCAAAGACTATATCCAAAAACATAAATGGGGATTGAAATGGGGGTTTCTTTTCCCTTTTAGTGCAGGTCAAAGTTAAACAGGCTTCTGTACCTTTGTTATTTGATTTGTTATAATAAGAACTGTTTCTATGTATTACCTCGTTATAGGAAATAACATCTTCAAGGCTACATGTGACTTCTGGTAATATCAAGACTGTTATTTGTAGCTGGACAAAAAAGTTTGTATTTCTATATGTTAAGCTTGCAGGGCTTATATACTTAATCAAGTCTTGTGCAAGAGTTACTGCTTGCTTTCTAGAGTTTTTTTCCAAAACCATAAAGAAGGATAAACATTTGTGTACTGGTTCGGGAAGTGACTTTTAAATGTTTTGTGTGGAAACTTTCTTATAGGGCAATGTGTTTCAAGATGCTGTCTTCAATCAAACTGTTACAATTATTGAAAAAGAAGATGGCCTGGATGGAGAAACGTAAGGCTGGAAATTCAGGTTTTCTTGGTATACTGGTAGAACAGGTTATTGATGGAGCCAGTGAGAATAGTTCTTGTATCCTCATTTTTTAGAATGTTAGGTCTGCCATTTTTGCTGGTGGTGTAGCAGGCATTTGACTTGCACGGTGTTGATAGACTGAAAATAAAAACTTTTTCCCCAAAGTTAATATTTATATTAACACTAGGGATCTTCAGTGTTGGGTCTCTATGAATGAGCAGTTAGCACATCTGCTTTAGCTCAGAGGGCTAAAGCCATAGCAATTGAAAGCTGTTAAGCTTTTATTATGCTACTGTTATTTTTCTCCTAAGAGTTAAAGTCACAGAGGGTCCATAGTATTGGGCTACAGGTCCTGCTGTGAAGACTGGAATGAGATGCTTCTGGAGCATTCCAGTATAAACTAAGATTATGTAAACTGAAAGATGTATTTGGACTATGAGACAGAGGGACTCACGCTTGGTTTGTTTCACTAACTGCTATCTATAGCAGGTACCTTTCAGGAGTGGGTTTTTTCTGTCTTTTAAGTACATCTGACACATTCTGTGTTGTAAGCATATGCTATGCTGATGTGCTTTTAAGTATTCTGACAGTGGAGTGGAATTTTAAGAGAAGTTGAGTTAAAAAAAATCCTCAGCAATGGTTGTAGACAATGCTGAGAATTTGAATTAGCTTGCCACAGGTAGGAATTGCCTGCTGCTTTTTTTAAAGCTTCCCTTTAAAAGAAGGTCAACTAAAAGAGATAACTGTTGTATCAATTTGTATTTCTTAAACACAAGAGTGTCAATAAAGAGCAACTAGTTGTAAATACGTCTAATATTCTCAAAAGAATTCAGATTGTTAAAACCAGTTTGAGTTAATGTCCTGTGAGCAGATAACTGCCCTAAAACAGGGATGTTTGGTTCAGTCTCTTCTGTAGCTTTAGCTCCATAATTTCCTTTGTTGAAAATATGAGTTAAGGTGTTCAACTTGGAATAGATTCTTCACCTGTAAACTCCTGGCTGCTCCCCAGATTAATTCTGGATATAATTTATGTTCACCTCTCACTTAATACCAACAGGTATTTCAAGTTGAATTTTTCAAACCAAGGTGCACAGATTTTAAAAATGGTTTGCACTGGTAGAATTCTAACTGGAACACAGAGCAAAATAAACAATGCCTTTCAAAGCTCTGTTGCCAGTAAATTACTAGAACACTAGTAGTACTTGTTCTCTTGTAGTGTTCTGAAAGCATATAACAGATTAGGGTTTTGTAAGTGGTTAAAACTTTCACAAACAAACATTAGCTGTGACCTAACATATTGAAACATAATACTGCAAAAGAGTTCCTGCAGTTACTAAATTGCAATAATTACTTATAACAGTTGCCCAGTTCACATGGCATTTTTCGAAAGTTCTGTTGTTCAGAAATTAATTCAGGATTACAGTTTTTGAAATCAAAGTCAGAATAATTACTTAATATTTGTTAGCGCTTCAGTTTCGGAATCATTGTTTTTTTTTCTCCACCTCCCCACCCCATATAAAAGTTCTTGGGCAAGATCAAGTGGGCATGTGGCCAAAGCTAAGTTCTAATTCTGTTCCTCTTTATACACTCTCTTAAACATTTAAGATTTTTACTTAATAAATTCTTACACTGTTCTTTAAAGGATCTTCATGTACATGTTCCTTGCTGGACTTGGTCTCCTTGTCATTGTTGGCCTACATCAGTTACTGGAGTCCAGAAAGGTAGGTAGTATATTTTTCTATGGATTTCTTAATACAAGACCATACTGGTTTGAAAAGGAAGCATTTCATTAATCGCTTCTGGAATACAGTGGTACAGGTAAAACTTCAGAAGACGTGCTTTTGGAACTAAGACCTTAAATATTTGCATTTTTGAAAATGCTTATACTTGGAGGCATTTAGATTGCTTACCTAATGCTCTTTGGGTCTGCACTTTGCTACCACACTGAAGTGGTTGAACTGGAAGCTTTCCTATCTTCCAGTTACTGAATGTGTGCAGCTACTAAGTCAGAACTTACTGAGAAGACTTCCTCATGCTCACTGTTTCTATTAGTTTAATCCAGGTCAAACTTTAGGGGAAACGCGTGTCTAGTCCTTTATTTAGTTCTTAACAGTGCTTTGCTGTAATGCTGATTAGGGCCTCCTGGATTCCGTATATAATGCTTTAACAGCTAAACGTTTGTCTGTGTAAGTGGTCTGGCAAGTTAAAGCCATTGAAAGCTTAAGTCTCACCTGCATGCAGTGCATAGGTTATGTCTTTGTGCTGTCTGGCTCATGATGCTTTTGAGGCAGCTTCTCTTGGGAAGAAGTATGGAATGATTATTGTGCTTTAGAATCTGTTTTGCAAGATGACATGCAAGAATATTGTGCTAATCTGAGAAAGGATAATGAAATTGGTTGTCACAAGGTTTGATTAATGATGAGCCATTTTTTTTGTAACAAGTGTGATGAACTTGCTCAGGCATGTGTGAAGTCTTGATATCTTTGTGTGGAATAAGTACTGTGAGGCATTAGAAGTGGTAATGCCAAGCTTAGGTGAAAGAAATGCTAATGGTAAAGATAATTAAAGGTAAGCTACAGAGGCAGCTTCACCCATTGACTCACTTTAAGTTTGTCTCTTATTGAAATAATTGCAATTCATTAAATACAGGATTATTAGTTATTTGTAATACTTGCGGTATCAGAGCTTTGAGGAAGGAAAAACCTATTTTTTGTCCTTGAATTTTCAGAGGAAAAGACCAGTACAGAAAGTAGAGATGGGAACGTCAAATCAGAATGATGTTGATATGAGCTGGATTCCCCAAGAAACTTTAAATCAAATAAGTAAGTGTTTTGCCTTCCACAAATTTAATCAGCTAGTTGTAACTGAGTAAGTAGCCGACATCAGTTTCTCTGAATAACATGTATCTCGTCTGGGGAATATAAAGTTGTTGAATGCACTGTGCTTAATGATTAGGCTCTTGTGTTAACAGTCTGTTCTTGTACTGAACAAACTTAACTGCTTGATACAATAATGGCTATCAGTGAGTTTTACAATTTGTCCTGTAGATTCTTTTTCAACAGTATAAAACTTCTGCCCAAAACCTGAATCACAAAAGGTGTTTAAATAGGAGAAATTATCTGTCATATCAAAATTTCTGTAAGTTGTCTGCAGATTTACCTATAGACCAAAATTTTTAAATGGGCATTGTGGATATTAACTTAATGCCAGGTCGTAACGTGGCTTTATGTCCTTCACAAGTCCAAAGTTAATACTTAAAATGTCAATAGTAAACCCAGTATCTAATTTGTTTAGACTGTGTGTGTTTCTGTGGATATTTCTAATTTCCCTTGCTGTTTCTTCTGTCTTGCTTTCCCATGGCTTCAGTGCAAAGTAGAAGAGGTGAGGCAAACCATGTTGATCTGGAGTGGAAGTGTTTAATGTGTTTTCCATGTGATAATTGGGCATGGATGGAAGGATAGCTTCCTGCATGCACTGATTGGTGATGTAGCATGAGCAGCAAAAGATTACAGAACAGAACAACATGACTGCATATTTGTATATATATTATAAATGTATATTTTATATACATTGTAAATGTGTATATATACTTTCTTGCCTGTATTCCAGTAAAATAGCTTATTTGTATAATATAGTTGAAGTACTGTTGTCTCCTTTAACAGTTCCCAGAGTCCTTTATCTAAAATGCAGGTGTGTATCTTGGCTTCCCCACTCCCTTAGTGCAATGTCAAGCTGTTTTTACAGTGAGGGGAGTAGAGGACTGATCATGACTGATGGCTGAGTGCATCTTGTTTCAGTGAGAAACAAACCTTGGCTTTGAGTATAGTAGCTTAATAGTAGTCAGGGTTGTCTTGCTCAGTCTTCCTTATGCCAAGCAAACTTCTATCACGGGTAGCATCGATTGGTGTGAGGTTAGATAGCCGCATATAAAACAGTGGCTCCTAAGCAAGATAAGTGCTTTGAGAGCCCTTTGCAGGAGCTACCTTTACTTGAAAAAGACTCCTTTTTTTAATGAAACAAGCATGTTTTGAGTGATCTTAAAGGAGAACTCTTGATGGCTTTATTCAGTGTAGAAGGACTAGAGATATCTCGCATGCAGTTAGGCCAGGAGAACCAATGTTTAAGTTTCGGTTGTGGTTTTCTTTAGCTCCAGTTAGTTTAAAGCTCTGTTATATAATCTTTTGGATACATGTCTTTCAGGATCCTCGGAGGTTCTTGGCTGTTTAATTGTTAAAAGACACTTTGGATTTGTTTTTGTTTTTTTTATTGTTTGTTTGTTTCCTGTTGAGTTTCTTTGGTGTTTTTGTTGAGGTTTTTTGGGCTTGTTTTGCTTGTTCAAGTTTTTTTTTGTTTGAGATTTTTTGTTTTCCATTTTAGTAACTGGCAAATTGAACAACCTTCACCTTGAGGTTGCATGTTGCAGAACAGGAACATTTTTTTTTCCTTTTATTTAGAATGCTGATATGTAAAAAGCATGAACAAGTTGTTTGAACTGGCTTCTCTGTGGTGATGCATTGCACTAGAAGGGCAGTTGGGAGGGGGAAAAATAGATGGTCATACAACATCTGATCTGTGTAGCTGTAACAATTGATGCAACTACTTTCTTTTTTTTTTTTTAATCTAGATAAAGCTTCACCAAGGAGGTTGCCCTACAAGAGGGCGCAGAAGAGATCAGTGGGCTCCGATGAGTAAATGTTAACTAGTGTAACAGTTGAACCTTTACTAATCCTGCCTGTTCTTGTTTTTTTTTGTGATTGGAGTAGTGCAGAGATTCCATATCACCATAAGGAAAATACTGCTAAACATTTGGACTGAACAGATTAATTGAATGGTGTTAATATTACTGAAAATGCACTTCTCTTTTTTTTTTTTTTTTTTTTTCTTAATTGCTGGGGGGGAAGGTAGCCATTATGGTTTGTGCCTGTGTGTGTAAGCAGTTGGTCTCAACAGAACCATGTTACCTGAAATGTGCCTTTAGAGTTCTTTGTATTGTTGGCTTGTCATGTCTACCCTGTCTTTGAAGGATTTTTCTCCTCCTCCTAATCTGAATGTCTAGTAACTTTATATTGATTGTCATGTCTGTATGAGAATCTGTATGCATTTTTCAGTAACTAACTTGATTCTCTATAGTGCGCACACACACTCAAGTTTGTGTGTGGTCTTGTTTCAGTGGTGAGACACTGGTCATCTAGATTGCTGCATAGTTTGCATTCTAAAGGCACAATTGGGTATAGCTGCTCGTAGTGGTAGATATTTTGCTGCTGTTTTGATGTGGGCATGCAGTGACTTAAAAAAATCTGAACTTACCTGCATAGATGCTAGGAAGACTCTTACACAGCAGCAGAAGTTGTTAGGCATGGAATTTGTGTGCTGAATTGGTATTACTGCATAAATTTTTTTATACCCAACTTGTTAAATGGTTAGTTATTGAGTCATGCCAGCAGCTTAGGTGTTATGATTATAGTGGTAGCTCTGCAATGTTTACTCAAGACATTATCTGATTAATCCAGAAAAAATCTTTCCCCTAAGTTCTTGGGTTTTCTCTCAAAAACTAGAATGTTATATGTATCAAAATGTGGACTTTTCTTAAAGCTTTACATGAGGCAAGGACTTCAGATTTACTGTACATACTCGAAACTGAGTTGGGAAAACGATTTGCATAGTCTTTTTAAATGGAAAACTATTTAACTCACCCTTTGTAGGTTTTAAATCTTGAACTTCTTTCCACTCTGATTTCATTTTTTTCATCACTGGTCTTTCCTACTGGTAATGCAAATGCATATCCATTATTAACTATACATGTTAGTTCAGTACTAAAAGCAGAAAAGCTAGGTGTAACCAAGAACCGGGTTTTCTTTATTGCCAGGCACAGTTTACATGACTACCAGGAACTAAAGTCCACATCTATTGCATTCAGTAATTTAACTGAGAGTAAAAAGGGGCAAATAATGCAGTGTGTCAGTTTGCAGCCGTTCAGGCAGTTGGACAAGGCTTGAATAGTTTGCATCTCAGTTGCATTTGTGTGTAAGGGGTTATCTGGAAGCTTGTTGAGTTCAGGAAAGGGCATTGATTTGAGAACACTTTTCTTTTCCTTCCCTTCCTGATCCCCACATGTGAAAGTGCTGTTCCGGACCTACACTTGCTCTACAGGGGCTGAACTTCTGAGCCAATGTAAGCTGAGCAATGCTTGCATGTTGCCATAGCATATTTGAAGCATCTAAGCTCTAAAACTACCTGTACTGGCACTACTTTACACTTTGCCAGAATGAACTGTGAACATGTTCTTGACTCATCTTGTTATGGAAATATAAGAATGGGAAAACCAACCACAAAGAGGCTTTGTTCGTCTTCCCGGTAGTAGAGTACAGGTTGCTCGATCATCATACAGATTACTTATGAAGGTAGCGTTCAACCATTCGTTAAGAGGTAACTCTACTCAAAGTGTGTGAAACAACTTTGCCTGTAGTGATGTAACTTAGCTGATTGGCTCTGTAGTGAATTTATGGGCTTATATTGGAGCTTGCATTGGTTCAACAAAATGTTTGAGCTAAAGGCTTTGTTTACTGAAGCCCTGTAGCTATTGCAGTGCCTGATGTACTGAACTTCTAAATTGCCTCTCTTGAATTATGCCTCACCTGAAATCAAGAGGTTTTTTTCACTTTCTGGCAAGATTGCCTTAGGTAATCTTGAACTCTGTTCTCTTAATTCTTCCAAATATAGGAAAGTACTCTTCTGAGGGAATGATGAGAGCTGCTCTAGATACAGCAGTATTCCAGAAGAAAAAAATGGATCAGAACAGGTGATAGTAATTTGTAATATCCTAGTTTTATTTTTTCAGATTAGTAATTTAACCCTTACTGCTGAATTCTGGAGCAAGTTAGGCCTTTAGAAATCTTATACTGACCAGGACTTAAGAGAAGCTGAAGGACTGAAGCAGCATAGAAATAAGGAAGAGAAAGAAGTATTTGAAGGTTTCTGCTTTCATGTCTGTACTCAGTTGCTGACATCAAAATGCATAAGATCTAAGCATTAAAGAAGAGAGCAGACACTTCAGCAACTTACACAGGAGCTACCAAGGGGAAAGTTTAGTTGTACCAAGGTTGTCTTTCTGATCATACAACTTGGCGTTCATGCGAATGGTTCATAGTAGCTTTCTCAGCCAGAGGCAGTTCATGAGAACTCTGGCCAGCAGTCCACTACTGCTTGTGATAAACAGTGTTAAATTCCTTGTTTGTTATTAGTTTATGGTCCATGAAATTTAGTAATAACATTCTAGTGTATAGTGGCAATTGAACTTTGGCATCTCTTAAATTAATAAGTCAGTCTACTACACTCTTGATTTCTTCAAGTCAGAGATCAGAGTTGTTGCTTTATCTTTTCTCCTGGTTAACAACTTTTATTTTGGTACTTGAGTTTTCTACTCAATTTTTAAAACCCATACAGGTAACTTAATATCATAGGTGTTACTGATAGCATTATCATCATCTGAGTAGGGTATTGTTTCATTGACTTTAAGAGGGAACAAGTAGCAGTTCTGCCTCTGTGCCACACCCTTCTATGTGGTAGCACAAGCTTTTATATAAGCTAGCACTCTTACCAGCTTGGTTTTCAGCAAGCTTCCTACACTGCCAGACGACGCTCATGTGAGGTTATAGAAGAGCAAGGACTGTAGAAGAAGATGATGTAAACCAGGGCTTCTTACTATAATAAGAGATGCTAACAATTATTTTAGACTACAAATGAAACAATGGCCTTAGTGTGAGGGACCACTATTAATAGCTTTATCACAGCTCTGTAACTAATTAAAAAAGTTGTAAGGACTTAATGAATCTGTGCTTGGAGTACAAAAAACTGCTTTAGCTTTCATGTCTGCAGTGGCAGCAAATTGTTAATTTAACTGTACCTGAACTCCTTTTGATATTTGCAGCTCTCTGTATTCTCTCTGCTTTGTGACAGCAGTTCATTTTTTCTTAGTATCATTTAAACCAATCAAGAAGAGTGGCTGCTGGAACATTACAGGATGAGGTCTCATCTTTATTCTTAGTGTACAAAATAATTAAACTGTAGGCTGTGGAGATGAATGGGGCAGACTAGTGATGGCAGTAGTCCTGCTTGTCTCAAACAGTTATGCTGAACATCCCTATTTACCTTGGAATGGTTATAATCAAAACCATCTTTCACTATTTACTCCTGAACTGCATGGTGCTAAACAAAATGTTGCAGTTGGATGCTCAGAATTCAGGGAAGCAGCAGGAAAGTCAGATGCTAACATAGGCTCACTGTCCTGTTTTTCAGCATGCTTGATGTATGGTGTAGCAGTTAAGAGTCTGTTCTCCAAAGGAAGGACAGTACCTACCTCATAGGAATGACACGGGGGCTGTTTAAGGAGTATTTTGGTGTTACCTGAGGCTTGCACAATACGCTTCCATGGAAATAGTAAGACGTAGCACTAGGGTAATTTGATGATACCTACATAGATTAATATTGTACCAGTTTAATCCCTTCACTGAACAGAATTTAGCAGCTTTATACTAAGACTTTTCTTAACCACACAGAAGGATTGTATTTAACTCAGAGGAGAACAAAGCCAGAAAGATCCTTCAGTTTCTGCAAGAGTTTATAGGTGGGCTAAATAAATATATTTCAGATGCTTTTCCCTTCATCTCTAGATTTTCCCAGGGTTGTTTTTGTAATCAAGTGATGCAGATGACTGTTTGTGTAGATACAATCAATGATCAGTTTAAAAATGACTGATTGTTTTTGATGATTAATTTCAGATGATGTACTGCAACTGAAATGTTAAATTAACATTTAATTTCTTACCTGCTGACTTTCATTTGTAAGTGAGATCTGATCTCTTGAAAGTGACTGCAGGTTTTTTGTAAAGTAAATTTGATTTTTTTTTTCTTAGCTTCATGTAGCTTGCTTTTTTTAATAAAGCATGAGTATGGCACCAAAAAGCCTGAGTGGTGCGCTGGTGCTCTCTTCCTTGGTCAACAACCTGTAGTAGCAAATGCACAAGTAAAAACATGCAGTTCTTTAAAAGCTGCTTTTCTACAACTGTTCTGAATGGGAAGAACAGCGAGGAAGTATTTGTCAAGTTTTGGGTAATGAAGTAATACAAAGATAAAAATTCTTTGAGAATAAGGGAGCCTTGGGAAAATATTCAGCAAATTCTTGATTTCTGATCTCTTAGAACTGAGCTACAGTCCCCTACATTTCCAGAAGGTGTAACTGACGTTATACGTAAGCAGTGGGGAAAGAATCTGTTAAGATGCTTAAAGGCTTCTGGAACACAAGGTGATGTTGTGGTTTAGCCAGTAAGTAATGTGGCCACTTGCACAGTCCTTCGCCCCTGGTGGGAGGGGAGGAGAATCAGAAGAATAGGAAAGGTGAAACTCCTGGGCTGGGATAAAAGCTGCATAAAGACAAACTAAAGACACTTGAGATATAGAACAGCAAAGGAAGAGGAAAAATAGTACTGCTACAATAAGAACATACAAAGCAAATAGTGCACAATGCAGTTACTCATCACCTCGAAACCAATGCCCAGCCCCTTCCCAAGCAGCATTTCAGTCGCCTCCAGCCAACTTGCCCAGTTTATGGAAGAAGCATGACATCATATGGTATTCAGTACCCCCTTGGCCAGTCTGGGTCAGCTGTCCTGGCTCTGCTCCCTTCCAGCTTCTTGTACTCTCCCTGCCTTCTCATTGCAGGCTCGTATAAGAAGCTGAAGAAATTGAACTGTATCTCAGCTGAACCCAGGACAGGTGATAAAGGCCAAATCCCTATAATTTTGAAGTGCCATTGTCCGACCGAACAAACACTAAAGAAGAGAAAACATAAAAGATGTTTTAAAATGTATTTCTATCTTTGAGAACTAAGATTAACTCCCTGTTTGTAGTGTTTCCCTGAAAAGATCGAGGTAGATTTCTGAAAATTCATACTGTTCTTCATTCTTTCATAGCCAGACATTGCAGTGTGCTGCCTTTCTGTCCTTTTACATTAGTAGTCTCAGTTATAAGTTTATATTAACCAAGATGCAATAACATTTCAGCATGACAACTTTCCAGCCCCTTAATGGCCAAGAGAAAACTGAAACTACCTTTCCTCATCACTTTTTGTCTGTTCAGCTTACATGGAAACCACAGCTTAGAATCGTAAAATCATTAAGGGTGGAAATGACCTTGAAGATCATCAAAACTAACTGTCAGCCTACCACCACCATGACTACACAACCATATCCTGTAGTGCCACATCTACATGTTTTTTGAATACCTCCAGCATTTCCCTGGGCAGCCTGTTCCAATGCTTTACCACTCTTTTAGTAAAGGATTTTTTTCCTAATACCCAATCTCAACCTCCCCTGGTACAACTTGAGGCCTTTTTCTCTCGTCGTATCAATTGTTATTTGGGGGAAGAGACAATACCCACCTTGCTACAACCATCTTTCAGGTGGTTTTAGACAGTGATAAGGTCTCCCCTCAGCTGTCTCTTCTTCAAACAAAGCAACTCCAGTCCCCTCAGCTGCTCCTCATAAGACTTGAGCTCTACACCCTTCACCAGCTTCATTGCCTTTCTCTGGACACACTCCAGCCCCTCAAAGTCTCTTAGACAGAATTTGAGGTGCAGCCTCACTAGTGCTGAGTACAGCAGTATGATCACTTCTCTCCTGCTGGCCACAGCATTTCTGACACAAGCCAGGCTGCTGTTGGCCTTGGCCACCTGAGCGCACTGCTAACTCATGTTCAGCTAGTCTATTCTGCCTTAACAGAATTTTTCCTGTGCCACTTAAATTCACATCATGAAACTGTAACTTAAGAGCTGGCTCTTTCAGGTGATGAGAATACTTGGAGTTAACATATGTAGCCATCCAAGTGTCGGAAAAGAAAGCGTCAAGATGGCCTTGGGGTATATTCCCATAGAGCAGATACAGTCCTACTGCACAGGCACTGGATGGAGCTAAGCAGCATAGTGTTTGATTCAGGTGAAGCTGTAGTGATGCACCATGCGTAATTAGAGCATTTATCCTAAAGATATGCAGTACTTGGTACACTAGATGGTAATTATTATAGCCAGCAATACCCAAAGCTGCCAGCGGAGGGATCTCCCAAGCCACTAACAGCTGCTGTTCCTAACAGAGAAGCACACATCCGAGTCCCTTCTTCCGCAAAGAGCAGCATTTATGCTGCAGCAACTGTGTCTGGCTTGTCTTAATCATTCCTTTTTACATCTTGGTCACTGAAGCAAGTCTGAGCACTGCTGTTTTCTGTGCTTTTGAGAAAATAATTGACAATGTGGAACTTTTCTAGTGCCTTGCCTTTGCTTTCAAAAAAGGTTGGACTACAGAGTCCTCAAGGTACTGCAGAAGCAGGGATAACTGATGCTGCACACAAAGTGCTTCTGACTTCCTGGTCCTGCGCTTCTCAGCAAGGTTTGCTGCGAGTGAAGTTAGATGAAATTGGGCCTTTTAACTCCACATGCACCTTGACCGTGGTCAGGCACAAATAGCTCCACATTCTGTCTCCAGCTGCAATATTATTTTCCATTAAAGTTAAAGAGTACAGTCCATCCTGAACACCAAAGTATACTTCCTTGCACAAGCCTGGATCTATAGCACTACAGAGCGAGCAGTACGCAGGACCTTACCATGACAGCATTCGTTATCCCACTCTCAGCTGGCAAGCCCACCAGTAAGGTTCCAAGAGAGAAAGAGAACAAGCTGTTATCTTTAGCAGGATTCTACACAGAAAGGAGGAAAGTCTTAAAATACCCTATTGCGGGTTTCCATTGGAATGGAAAAGCTAGGATTTAAATAGCATCTGATGACAACTCTCACATACAGTATTGCAAAGATTGTCACCAAAATAAGAGGTTATAATTGGAAGCAAGTGTAAATACCCTAGCAAACTTGATTGTGAAGCGTGTTATGTTTTCCTTAGGACCAGTATTTATGACTTAATCCTTAGCTGGTTGTAATAGTAGTTCATTCACAGAGAGGCGAAGTTTTTCTCACAGCTGGTAATGACATTTTGCCCCACAAATCCCAGCTGGTTGCTACTGTAAGCAAGCTGGAAAAGAGGAGACACATCTTGCTGTTAGGCACCACAGAAAAAGCAGTCTTTCAGAAATAAGAAATAAATACAACAAGGCTCAGGTTGTATTTTAAGAACCACATTACACAGTCACTGACTTCTCTCTGCAGTGTTATTCCATGCTTATACAGGACAGGACCTTCTCTTAAAGTTCCACTGAGACTGAACTCTGCTTCTGTTAAAAGAATTTCACTGGGCATAATTTACTGATCCTTTAGCTAGATGGAGCACTGCTTATAGTTACTCCCTTTAGTGATGGTCCCCAAGAGCCATCACCCCATCATTGCTGTTTTGCTGAATTTGTAGAATTGTACCAAAACAGACGTTATTGATTCACTGAAGCAGTAATAAGGAAAGGCCACAAGGATCCAGATCGTTGACAAACTGCAAAACATCCCACAGCTGCAGTTCAAAACACTGACAAAAGGAACCCTTTGAGGAACTGGTATCTTTTTTTCATTAGATCATAGAATGACAGGTTGGAAAGGACCTCAAGGATCATCCAGTCTAACCTTTTTAGGTGATGTATAGTTTAAATGAGATGTCGCAGAACCTTGTCAAGCTGAACCTTAAAAGTGTCTGTTGCGAAGGATCTACCACTTCACTGGGGAGATTATTCCTATGTTTAACTGTTCTCATGGTGAAAAATTTTCTTCTGGAGTCCAGTTGGAACCTCCCTAGGGGCAATTTATGCCCATTACCCCTTGTCTTTTCCATGGCAAAAGGGAGTTGCCACCTCTTGGTAGACACCCTTTATGTACTGGTACATGGTATTAAGGTCTCCCCTAAACCTTCTCTTCTCAAGGCAATGTTTTTCAAATGAAGTGTCTTGGTTTCTAAGCAGGTGTTTTTACAGCTGCTAAAGAGAATGTTTTGGTTCAGAAAAAAAGTTAAAAACTGTTATGAGAGGTGCATTCACCAAACTACTGTTTCAAAGCACCGTGTGGTTCTGCAACCTGTGCCAAAATGCATTACCTTGAGGTGCACACGTTGCTCAGTTCTGATTCTTTCTTCCTTAACTACAACCCAAGTAAGCTTTTCTAACCAGCTCAGTGCTAATTCTGGGTTTCAGGTGGCTGCACAAGAAGGCCTCTGTGGTTTCAACTCCAAAAGATACTTGGCTGATAATGATCTAGACAGCAGATCAAAAATAAAACTCACTGTGTTGTGGTACAGACTTTTCACAGATTGCCATGTATACACAGGCAGCTCGATACTTTCATTTTCTCTGGCTGTGGAGTATAGTGGACCTGATGTATATAACCTTGAAGCCTATAAAGCATGAGTCATGTAAGCATTTGAAGGTAACAGATGAAACGGTGTTAAGTATCCTGACACCAGAAAGAGATTTATTGGTAAAATGAGTGAATGTAGGACTATTTATCCCACTCAGCAGTATCCTGTGAGACAGAACGTGGGAGGACGTGTGCTACCTCCTCCCTAGCTGCTACCTGGGAACCCCAAGCAGGGCCACACTTCAGTAGAAGTAAGAGAAAATGGCTATGAAAAAGCTTACTTTTTTTGTTTAGAGACAGGTTTTACCCAGTCTCTTTTCCATTCCCAAGCACAGATCATGAAGTAAAACTTGAGTTGTAAACACTTGGAAGAAGTATTTGTTGGTCAAAGCAAGCCTGCATCTCACAACTACCACTGCCTAAAGTAAAATGCAGGTGTTGGTTTTGAGTGCAGATTCATTAAGGGTCAGATGTTGCTCATTTAAAGCAACAGATCTAATTGCAAATCTAAGCTGTCCTCACTCTGTACAATTGGATAACAGAAGATGGGAGGAAGGGTCAAGACATTGGTTCTTTAGTTACCCAGATTAAACCAAGTTTGTACCTGCACCCATTCCTTGACTGAGGGCAGGGGCTGTTGGTCCTGTGTGCACACAGACTCGCACAAGACCATTTCTTTGCATACTTGCTGCAAACAGCCAGGTTTTGCTCTTCCTTGTATCCCAGCTGCTTGGATCACGCGTTATAGTAGAACCACTGACCTCTCCGGCTGACATTTTGTCTTAACCTTTGCACATTTTTATGAGTGGCACTGCTTTGCTCCCCATGTGGTTACAGGCTAAAAATTACTACCGGAAAGTCAGCCCACAGAGCTGGCCTTTACTGCATTAACCTCTGCCGCCGAGATTATGAAAATAGATCAGGCTTTCTGTGATAAAAAGCCTTTTCTCCAGCAATCTTCTCTTATTTACTGCCTCCTATTAACTGATGTTCATAAGCTGCTTCACAAATCTTTGCTGAAAGGCCCTAGAGAAGTTCAAATGCTTTCACAACAGTGTATTCCAAACACCCATCGTCCAGAGTTTCCTCATACACTCCTGGCAGCTTTCCCTGCCAAATGAGAGATGAATCTGGCACAGGAGAAGTAAACAACAAGCACAGAAAAGGAGAAAGCTATTTTCAGTTCCTGCTACTTAGAGGATTACTACAAGGTTTTCTACTGCATTACGCAGTGAAGTTTGGTGAGCCAGAGAAGTCTTCCCACTTACGAGTATTTGACATGAAAAACCTCTCGCTTCCTTTGAATGCAAGTTTTTTTTCAAGGCATAGACTTGAAAACTGGAAGTAGGAGGCAATACTAAAATTTTTGGAAATTGCCTTAGCAATGCTTCTCTGCTCCATCTTTACTTCGTTTCAGTTCTGTGGCATGATTTCAGATGCATCCTGAAACAAATAGCCTGTTACTTAGGAATACTCCAAAGGTTTTAATTTCCCTAGAGATTTCAATCAACTCTTTCCTCTGTCAGGCACCCCATTAACACTGTGACACACGTGCAGATTACATCCCACTTACCAGAGGTGACATGACCAGCAAGCAGCGAGGTAGATATTCCTGTCTCTTTAGGCATCCCAGTCTGTGTGGTATCCTGCCATCACTCTGTGTCTTCACTGCTGTCTTTGAACAGGGCAACTTTCCTCTGCCTCTTCACTCTCTTTCTCCCAGATATTCATCTACTAAGTTTCTTCAAAAAAAAAAAAACTTACTGCAAAAACAGCTTCACAAATACATTTCACAATATAAAACTACTGCTGTTCCCTTAGCAGTGCACAAATACAACAGGGTTCTCCTTGTGTTCCCCCAACCCCTTGCCTTAAATAGGCCTCACTGCCCTGGTCGAGCCACTGATGAGCCCTGACAGCACACACGAGGGGGGCTCTTGCAGAGGTGCAGATGGCGAGAGATCCTAAAACACTGATGTGATTGAGAGCAGCCCTGCAGAGAAGGACTTGGAGGTGCTGGTTGATGAGAATCTTGACATGAGCTGGCAGTATGCGCTCACAGTCCAGAAGGCCAATCATATCCTGGGCTGCATCAAAAGAAATGTGGCCAGCAGGTCAAGGGAGGCGATTCTGCCCCTCTGTTCCTCTCTTGTGAGCTCTCATCTGGAATACTGTGTCCAGTTATGGAATCCTGAACATAAGAAGGATATGGAGCTGTTGGAATGGGTCCAGAGGAGGGCTACAAAGATGATCAGAGGGCTGGAGCACCTGCCATACGAGAACAGGATGAGAGAGTTGGGGTTGTTCAGCCTGGAGAAGGGAAGGCTCCGAGGAGACCTTGTAGTGACCTTCCAGTACCTCAAGGGGCTGCAAAAAAGCTGGGGAGGGACTGTTCACAAAGGCTTGTAGTGATAGGACTAGGGGCAGTGGTTATAAACTGGAGAGGGGCAGATTTAGGCTAGACGTAAGAATTTCTTCCCGATGAGGAAGATGAGGCACTGGCACAGGTTGCCCAGGGAAGCTGTGGCTGCCCCATCCCTGGGGGCGTTCAAGACCAGGCTGGATGGGCCTTGGGCAGCCTGGTCTGGTGGGAGGTGTCCGTGCCCACGGCAGGGGTGTTGAAACTGGATGATCTTTAAGGTCCCTTCCAACCCAAACCATTCTATGAAATAATTCTGCCCCAGAGTGCTCCTCTCTGAGTGCTGTGCCCCTCCACCCCTTAAGTCCCAAGCAAACACGTGCACACCACAGGACAAGTGACTCCTTTGATAGGGCCAAGAGTGTCTAACACTTAATCAACACATGAGGAGAAACACCTTGTGCTTCCTTGGTATCCATCATCCTTTCAGGTCTGGTAAGAAGGGGTTAAATACCTAAAACTGCATTCCTGATGACACAATCCTCAACTAAGGTGACTAGGAGACACCAACATGGCCATGTTTAGAGAGGCCAAGAGCCAACTTGCTCATTCCTGAGCCCATGCATCTGCAGGACACGTTTTGGGCTCTGG
This sequence comes from Clamator glandarius, assembly GCA_033459285.1. NCBI lineage: Eukaryota > Metazoa > Chordata > Aves > Cuculiformes > Cuculidae > Clamator > Clamator glandarius. The sequence continues at coordinate 1,182,378 of JAUNZM010000136.1, forward strand.
AGGGGGCTGCATTAACAAAACACTTTTCCTGCCAATGTTTTTACTTCAGAGGAACAGACTGTGACCATATACCTGCTCAGCAGAGCTGTTGCCTCGGGAATCCCAGCTGTGCTGAACTTCCTGCCTCTTTAGGGGTATCTCCATTGTCTCTAATTATGGTGCTAATTGCTCGAGACTAGGGAATCACACGGAATCACAAAGTCAGAAAAGACCCACTGGATCATTGAGTCCAACCATTCCTATCGATCACTAAACCATGCACCTCAGCACCTCATCCACCTGTGCCTTAAACACCTACAGGGAAGGTGAATCAACCACCTCCCTGGGCAGCCTGTTCCAGTGCCCAATGAGCCTTTCTGTGAAAAATTTTTTCCTAATGTCCAGCCTAAATCTCCCCTGGCAGAGCTTGAGGCCATTTCCTCTTGTCCTGTCCCCTGTCACTTGGGAGAAGAGGCCAGCACCCTCCTCTCTGCAACCTCCTTTCAGGTAGTTATAGAGAGCAATGAGGTCTCCTCTTAGCCTTCTCCAGGCTAAACAACCCCAGCTCTCTCAGTTGCCTCTCATAAGATTTGTTCTCCAGCCCCTTCACCAGCTTTGTTGCTCTTCTCTGGACTCGCCCCAAAGCCTCAACATACCTCTTGTGGTGAGGGGCCCAGAACTGAACACAGTATTCGAAGTGCGGTCTCACCAGTGCCGAGTACAGAGGGAAAATAACCTTCCTAGACCTGCTGGTCACGCTGTTTCTGATACAAGCCAAGATGCCATTGGCCTTCTCGGCCACCTGGGCACACTGCTGGCTCATGTTCAGTCACTGTCAACCAACACCCCCAGGTCCCTCTCCTCCAGGCAGCTTTCTAGACAGACTTCTCCTAGTCTGTAGCACTGCACAGGGTTGTTGTGCCCCAAGTGCAGGACCCAGCATTTGGCCTTGTTAAATCTCATGCCATTGGTCTCAGCCCAGCAGTCCAGCCTGTTCAGATCCCTTTGCAGAGCCTCCCTACACTCCAGCAGATCCACACTTCCACCCAGCTTAGTATCATCTGCAAACTTGCTAAGGATGCACTCAATGCCTTCATCTAGGTCATTGATAAAGACATTGAACAGGGCTGGACCCAGAAATCTTGTGATCTGCCAGGTATCAGAAGTGTCTGGTGTCCCAGCAGCAACAACAGCACGTGCGTGGTCGTTTGTTTCCCCTGTTCCCTGTGAGTTCCTGTGAGAACGTTGAACGAGGAGGGCAGCTCCAGTGTGAGGCCAAACCCAGGAACTCCGGAGCATGCCCAGGACCCAAGGTCCAGGAGTCACTCCTGTGACACGGGGCTACCAACCCACAAGAGACACACAGAGGCAGGCAAACGATTGCCCCCCACCCAGGGCAGCCACTGCATGGGCAGCCTGAGATGGAGACATCCACTCAAATAACATCACCCCACTAGCAGATTAGACACACTGTAATCCCCCATTCCCAAACCTTGGACCAGATTTTGGTGAATCGTTCAGCTCCTCTCTGATACAAAGGGTGTTTTCAAAAGCCCTGCCTGCAAGTCAAAATGTTGCTTTTCCACTTCCCTTTTTTAAACAGATTGAAAGCAAAGCTCAGCATCTTCCTTATTGCCTGCTTGGCTGTTTCTGCCTGGGTGCAGCGAGCTTCTCCCCTGTTAAGGTGATTACAAATACTGCCAAGGAAAAGACTGGAGAGGAAAGAGTTCCTAGGCAGGGGAGCTCAAGTGACCCACATCACCAGAAAATAATAGAATCATAGAATAATCAGGTTGGAAGAGACCCACCGGATCATCGAGTCCAATCATTCCCACCAATCTCTAAACCATGCACCTTAGCACCTCGTCCACCTGTGCCTTAAACACCTACAGGGAAGGTGAATCAACCACTTCCCTGGGCAGCCTGTTCCAGTGCCCGATGACCCTTCCTGTGAAAAATTTCTTCCTAATGTCCAGCCTGAATCTCCCCTGGTGCAGCTTGAGGCTATTTCCTCTTGTCCTGTCCCCTGTCACTTGGGAGAAGAGGCCAGCACCCTCCTCTCTACAACCTCCCCTCAGGTAGTTATAGAGAGCAATGAGGTCTCCTCTCAGCCTCCTCTTCTCCAGACTTAAACAACCCCAGCTCTCTCAGCCGCTCCTCGTGAAGCCTGTTCTCCAGCCCCTTCACCAGCTTTGTTGCTCTTCTCTGGACTCGCTCCAGAGCCTCAACATCCTTCTTGTGGTGAGGGTCTCACCAGTGTGGAGTACAGAGGGAAAATAACCTTCCTGGACCTGCTAGTCATGCTGTTTCTGATAAAAGCCAAGATGCCGTTGGCCGCCTTGGCCACCTGGGCACACTGCTGGCTCATGTTCAGTCGCTGTCAACCAACACCCCCAGGTCCCTCTCCTCCAGGCAACTTTCTAGCCAGTCTTCTCCTAGTATGTAGTACTGCTTAGGGTTGCCTGTGTTAAACCTCATGCCACTGGACTCTGCCCAGCAGTCCAGCCTGTTCAGATCCCTTTGCAGAGCCTCCCGACCCTCCAGCAGATCCACACTTCCACCCAGCTTAGTGTCGTCTGCAATCTTGCTAAGGGTGCACTCGATGCCTTCATCCAGGTAATTGATAAAGACATGGAACAGGGGCTGGACCCAGCATTGAGCCCTGGGGAACCCCACTTGTCACTGACCTCCAGTTGGATTTAACACCATTTCCCACCACTCTCTGGGCCCGGCCATCCAACCAGTTTTCCACCCAGGAGAGTGTGCGCCTGTCCAGGCCAGAGGCCGACAGTTTCTGAAGCAGAATGCTGTGAGAAACTGTGTCAAAGGCTTTGCTGAGGTCCAGGAAGATACATCCACAGCCTTTCCCTTGTCCAGCATCCAAGTCACTTTGTCATAGAAGGCGATCAGGTTTGTTTGGCAAGACCTGCCTTTTGTGAACCCATGTTGACTGGGCCTGATCACCCAGTTCTCTTGCATGTGCTTCATGATAGCACTCAAGATCACCTCTTCCATGACTTTCCCTGGCACTGGGGTCAGACTGACAGGCCTGAGGTTCCCTGGATTCTCCTTGCGACCCTTCTTGTAGATGGGCACAACATCAGCCAGCCTCCAGTCCAGTGGAACTTCCCCCCTCAGCCAGGACTGTTGGAAGATGATGGAAAGGGGTTTGGCCAGCACATCTGCCAGCTCCTTCAATACCCTTGGGTGAATCCCATCCGGCCCCATAGACCTGTGGGTGTCTAGTCGGGCTAGCAAGGCTCTGACCACCTCCTCTTGGACCATGGGAGCCTCATGTTGCTCCTCTAGCTCCGGGGTTTGTACACAGAGGGAACAATTTTCTTTACAATTAAAGACTGAGGCAAAGAAGGCATTAAATACCTCAGCCTTTTCCTCATCCCCTGTCACTGTTGTTCCTTCTAGTTCCAATAGGGACTGTATGGTCTCCCTAGTCCTCTTTTTATTATTTATATATTTATAGAAAGATTTTTTTGTTATCTTTCACTGACTTTGCCAATCTGATTTCTAGTTGAGCCTTTGCCCTTCTGATTTTTTTCTCTACAGCAAATACTTGTGTGTTGTACAGGTTTTACTTACTTTACTCCCTGACTCTGGCTGCTCAAGTACCCAAACCCTGGGAAATGCCAGTTTGGTCTGTTTTTCCACAGTCCAGTTAGAGGTGTCCTGATTAGACAATCCAATCAATGCATTTCTCCACCTTTTTTTCCCCTCTGTGTTATCAGAGTGGATGATAAAACATGGTTTCTCTTAGACTGAGCTGCCAAAAGTGCCACTATTCCATGTTGGGGCCTTGCTCCTCCCTTTGGCAGTTAGTCCAACCCTCAGGGTTCTCGAACGGGACACTTTCAATCCTATTTAAACTCGCAATCTCTACAGAAATTCCTAAAGAAAAAGCCATGTGTGATTATTCAAACTGGAAGCTTGTGAAGGACAGGTTTCTCATATTTTTTTCCCCTTGTCTTTCTTGCTAGTTGAGTTATGACTCATCTGTTTGATAAATGACTTTTTTCCCAACAGATAAGGGCAAAATACTGTTGCTAGCATCAACAGCCAATTATTTCCCATTATATTCACATATAGCCCTATCACCCCCCACGTGCCAGGCACTTTGTGACAGCTGGATAATGGGAAAAAAACTCACTTTTATTTCTCTCTACCAGTTTGCATTTCAGCATCAGTAAATATGCGAATGATGCTCCAGCCAGGCTCCGTATTCTGCTTTGGGACAGCCTGTTTTCACCCACGCCTGCTGTCTCAAACTAGCCCTTCTACCCATCGCCATGGTCCACAGCCCTCGGATTCATATTCCACACTTCCAAACCCACCACCCTCCTGGTGCCCCTTGCCACCAGTGTACCCCTGTGGTGGCACAGGTCTTCTCCAAAGCTTAAAGCTCCGGGAGGAGTGCATGGACCCCATGCACGAGGCACTGCTGTGAGAGGGATCCACAACACAGGGATTCTGCTGCTCTTTCCACACATATCAAGAGTTAACCTGTGGCTTCGCCTTTAAAATGGTAGAGGAAAAAAGCTGTAGGGAATGAGGAGAGGAAGCCGATGAGCTGGAAGAGGCACGTGGAGACACAACCACCTTCCTGTTCCTCTGTCAACCTGATGTTTCAGGCCAGCTCTAGCTGTCCCTGTGGCAGGAGTTAGTGCAGCTAGGGGTGCAGGTGGGGAGCGGGAGAGGGAAACACACACAAGGAGCAAAATTCAACTTGACCTGCAGGATGTTACCCTGGGGAAAGCAAGGAGAGAAGGGAAATTCCCAGCTCAGGAAATGGTCACAGTCAAAGTTAGCTGGGAGGAGAAAAGGGATTGGCACACCAGTAATATCCTTTCACGGCCAAGAATGAAGTAATTCCTGAGTCACCTGTTCCGTAACTAATTGGCCACAATCACTTCCCAGCCACATAAACTCGTCCTACTAGATTTTACACCTCATGACAGGTCCCAACACCCTTCAGACACAAATTTCCCTTCAGTCTTGCGAGAGGAGTGGACTTTTCTCGGGGCAGTCAGTTGGAGAGGGAAGAAAGCAATTTTATGCAGGTTTCTTCACTCAGAAATCTTGTTTCCACCCCTTCATCCCAATCTAGAGAGAGTTCAGAGCCCTGCTTCATCAGGGCTGGGGCAGAGCTGGCTGGCTGACTTGTTTTCTTTTAACCTGTCCCCATTTGGCCATGAGGGATCAAGGCCTCATCAGAGAGAGCTGTGGGGAATCTTAACCTCTGGAGGCCAGAGGGAGGAAAGCAGCAATTTATCCCCTGGGTACATCTCTCTGATTCTGAATGTGGTTCGCTTCTCCGCCAGAAAAAAACATCCCGCCAGGACTTAAGAAGACGTGGATGCTCAGCTTCGCTGCAAGCTCCTGCCCTCCAGAACCGGATAAGCAAGTCAGATGATTCTTTGGCTCACCGTCCTGTGAAATGTGCTTTATTCATAGGAAAGCATATAAAATGCAGCTAAAGCAGCTCCGACAAGCTAAAACAAAGGATCTCTCTCTCCTTTTTTTTTTTTTGACACATGCATGTGGCTTTCAAATACATCCTAAAGATTTCACAGCCATACATGTTTATGCAAAAAGAAAACTACGGTGGCAGAAACCTACTTCAGTTCTACAGAAAATGATGGTTAATCACCACAATGTGCCAGAAAGACACTCACGGATGTGATTACAGGGCTACAGTTAATTTAAAAAAGGACCGAGAACCCTGACCTAACGTCTGTGCAGGAAAATTGGCACCAAAGTACTTTTCTGCCGTCTTCAGTTGCTACGTTACGGAGCTGCACCAAGACGAAAGCACCACCTCAAGGAGGTTTGACACCAAAAAATGGTGGTCAACATGAACGTGGATTTTCAAAGTGCTGCAATCAAACTCAAACTCAGTCCAAGTGAAGTAAAAGAAACTGATGCTATTTGCACAGATAAGCTCTGGCTTGCACGTCGTCCTCTAGCAGAGAAGTTAAGAGAGCAAGGTACAACAAACCCACAAGAAGAGCCACGTCCATTCTGTAACCTATAATTTTTAAATATAACATTTTATTGCTTAGATGGTTTGATACAGAACAACTTTTACTTTTCATTTTGAATTTGGAAGTACTGTACAACTGAATAAAAAGAGGAATAAAAGTACCAAAACAAATGTGTGATTCTCTGTTCATGTGGCATAAACCAGTCTTGTACACAATTCGTAGCAGCAGTTTAAGTTCCCTTTAGAAAAATATGAATTCTACACATTTATTGTTTCCTGCATGGGATGAAATCACTAGGATTAAACTTCCTTCGTGGAGAGAGAGGGAGAGAAGAGAAAGGAGACACACAGAGAGAAGAAAGAAGATGATGAATCGTTCTGAAAATGGAATCAGACTGTCACATTGCCCCCAAGAGATATTTCACAACAGCCTCAAAGTTGTCTCTTTTTTTTTCTCTTTTTCCTTTGTTTTATATTTTTTTGCGCTTTCACAGTCAAGTGCTTAATGTAGTGATTGAATTATCTCAATATTGAGTCCATTGCAACTCAAGCAAAAGAATTTCAGAAGATCCTTTCTTTTTTTTTTGTGTGTGTGTGTGTGTGTTTTTTTGTTTTTTTGTAAAAGCCCTGAGAGAGGAGAAAAAAAAAATAAAAAGTTTCAAACAAAAAAATTGTATAGAGACAAATTAGCTGAACATGCAAACTAAAGCCTAAGATTCACCCATAGTTTAAACACATTATAAATTTCACAGTTTAATATCCGGGGGGGGGGGAACAAAACAAAAACAACCAACCCCAACAACAGCAACGGTTCTCAGTCAAACTCAGCTAATAAAAATGTCAATAAAATGTGGCAAGACCTTATACTCTACTAGGATATAGATAAAGGCTAAATAAAGCTTTAAATCAATAGTGATTATTGCTAGCAGATGTCCCGGCAGGCTGCTGGGAATTAATTACTTGCTACATCGTTCTGCAGCATTTAGTTTAGTAATGGCTTCTCCCCCACAGTATTGCGCAGTTTAGTGTGGAGAGTTGCAAAAAAAAAACCAAAAACCAAACCCAAAACAATAGCAACAACAAAAAAAACAAATGACAAAACCAAAAAAATACCCCAAATAATAATAATAATTATTATTATTATAATTATAATAGTAATAACAATTTAAGGGATGCGTGAACTGATTTTAATTAAGTAGAATGCACCTGGGTAAGCGTTTCAAATGAATCATTGGTTGTGACTGATTTATCTATAGCTGGCGTTAGCTTCATTTCTGAACTGGTTCAAACATCCCTATTTAAAACGAAACAAAACAAAAAATAGAAATCACATATACCTCAACCATTCTTTTTTTTTTTTTTCTTATTCTATTCTCATGAACGTTTCTCTTCCTTTGAATTCTGGACAGTGAGATCTCTGGCTCCAGAAATTTTCAGAGACTTTTTAATATAGATATAGATATATATAGATATAGATATATATTATATAATATAGACTGGGTCCGATGCCCACTTCCTCCATGTCTGGCAAGAGCAGGAAAAGCGATTCTGCAGGAGGGGAGGGAGGGAGGGTGTGGGCTGGGCTGGGCTGCAGTGGTGGAACAGCACAGTGAGGCTCCGGCAATGCTATTATGGCTCTGTCTGTCCCAGAGGTCATGACTGAAGGACAATTAACAAATAACAATAACAACAACAACAACAAGGACAACAAAAAATGCCGGGCACTCCTAAGAATGCACAGCTACAGTAGGATACATTTCGCTTAACCCCTTCAATATTGGTGGCTGGAGTGTCACCTGTTGCCGGCAACAGGAGCCATACGGAGAAATTCCAGCTGCCAGCATTAAAGGGGTTAAATTATTGATATGAAATTTAGACACACACCTCAAGTCTTCAAGCATCAACCTCAAAATCTCAGGAAGATTTTTTTCCCATTTATTTATTTATTTTTAACATGTCTTATATCTGTAGTTTCATCACCAGTAGTATTTTCTTGCTCTAGAACACGACAGTAGCAAGATGACGGTAAGGCTCGCGTTTCCCTCCTGCTTTCGACTGGAAGACAGAATAACTTTGCTCTTTAAGTAACACACGCTGTCACCGATGTGATTGCAACCAGATGAAGCCAGCACTCGCGGTGCCTTTCTCACTCACCCAGAGGGTCCTCACAGGGCCCCTTTCTTGCACGCTTCCCCTGACACACACGCGCACACACACAGGCACCCACACGCACGCGCTCGCACCCCGCCGTGAGATGTTCCCCTGTACAGCTGTGCTGATACCTCGCCAGCCTCCGTTTGACTCTCCGGTCAGAGGAAGGGTTTCGTTTAAAGTACAGTAGAAGAGCTGCAACGTAAGAAGTGGAGCTGGTGAGAAGCGTTAAGTCAAAAACATTTTGAGAAGGGATCCAAGCTGCGTTATACATCTGCATGGGCAAATATTGCCCATTGGTTTCTGCTCACTGCAGAGACAAGCGAACTGATGGATTCATAAAATAATAATAAAATAATAACAATAATATTACACTGAAGCGAATCAAACAGTGGGTGCGCATTTCCTGTAGGTTAGGCTGCTACGTAACTCTTCTCTGCACACGTGTTCCATCCACGACGGCCAGAAAAAAACCTCCTAGGACTTAACAGAACATTTCTAATGCTGAAAAGTGGAAACAAGCGTGAGGTTGAATCATTGTGTTTCCTGCTTTTGGCTTGAACCATTTTGAACACCTTCAACTGCCACGTTGTTCAGGCCTGGAACAGGTTTAATGCTCCACCGTGTGGCAAATGCAAGAACATCTACTGAGAAAAAAAAACAATAAATCAACATCTCCTCTGCATTTCTTCTGACTTTTTCATATGAAATTCATATAATGTTTCTTCCAGTTATTGGCTGTGGTATCCAAAGGCCTCCCACCCCACTGCCCCCATTTCCAGCTCAGAGAACAAACACAGCGACTATCACAGATATACAAGAACAAGCTCACGCACACCAATACAAAAGGTAACATTAATGCTTAAATGAAAAAGGTCCTCTCCAAATAATTCATTAAAATATTTAAAAAAAAAAATCATTTTTGAAAAAAATCTACGATACCAAAAGATCTAATAAAGTAGTAAGGCACTCAAATCAGTATATATTGTAGTCTCTTGCATTATTATACTGAAAGGCATATGGCACCATGTCCAGTCTGCCATACTCTCCCCATAGCTGTAGGTCGCTCTTCCAAAAACAAAGACTACAGAAACCCTGCTCTGCTGGCTTCAGTTAGCGTGCTGGGACGGGTCCAACCTCCTAGAGAGTCACTCAACCCCCAGGAGCTGAGGTGCACTGTCTGTAGAGGCAAGGATGTGATTCATGGGAGATGGTTTGTTGTGCATCTCCAGCAAGTCCTGAATGAAACCTGAGGGCCTCTCGTGCTCAGAGCTACCCCGAGGTTCCTGGTCTTTTGCTGTCTGTTTCTGGGCACTCTTGGTGGGCTCCACGAGGCAGATGCCGGCTCCTCGCCCGCTCGGCCTCTCCTCTCTGCAAGGAGAGTCCTTGGCCATGCCAACCAGGGACTCTTTTCGGCTTCCCATGAGTGATGTATGGCTTCCGACGCCCCCTGCAGAGTCGCACTCATTTTCTGAGATAGGGTTGGTGCCACTGTGGCTAGACTCATTTTCGCTGTCTTCTCCATACCTCGACTGGGTCTCCTCCTTGTCGCTCTCCCTCCCATGGTTTCGGGCATTTTTGCCTTTCTGGTGTATGCGCTGGTGACGAACTAGGCTGTGTTTCAGAGTGAAGGTCCGTTCACAGGTTTGACACTTGTATGGTCTCTCACCTAGAAAAGAATTAAAATACAAAGTCAGCTGTAAGGTCACAAATGCACTTTCCTCTTGATTCAAGCAGCGCAAGATGCTCTACACTTTGGAAAGTCAGTACCTGCATCAAACACGAATGTTGCATTTACACAGATTTTTTGCTTCTGTACTGGCTAACTACTCGATGACATGTAAGTAGGAATACAGATAAATCCCTTGGGATTACAAATGAAAAACCAGTGCTAAGTGTCTTGAGGTTTCTACAAGCTTGGTATGACCCTGCAACTAAGGAGGGAGGAAGACCATAAGCCCCAGGTGCATATTAGCATCCCATCTAATTTAGTTGGCAACACTTCTAGAAGAAGTCTGCAGTTGTTCTCTGGAGCTCAAAAGCCTTTATAAAACCAGCCCACCATGGGGCTCCCTGCTGCAGGTCAGCACCTGACACATGAGGAGAGACAGGGATTGAGATGGAAGGATGAAGATACTGCCCAGGTAACTGTGGTCGGTCAACAGCACTGAAAAACAGCATGTGAGAAAACATCTGCCTCTCTCTCAGGTGCTGAGAGATGCGCAAGCATGAAATGTGCAAGTTAATCATGGAAGCTGATGAGAAGTTGTCAGGAATTACCCTCACCACAACAGCCCCTCCTCTCTCAGTGAAGCAGAATACAATATCAATGTGATTCAAAACAGACACAGAGCTTCTAAAGGACCTAGACTTGTCAGGCATTCATGGGACATCGATGAGGTGATCAAAACTCACTGACGATGAAAAATGCCTGCCTCGGGATGTTATTTACAGAGCTGCTGGTGTTCCTCCGCCCATTGGTGCTTTAGGACAGGAGTGATATGTGAAAGCCCCTGAGACACCTCTTCAGAAATGCTACTCACAGAACAAAAAACTTCTTATTATTTTGCAATCTTAAGCTGCTGCAGGCATCTTCTGCTGCAATCAGCTGGTAGTTTGCTCTGATCTCAGAGCTGCTTTTTGCCCCTGAAATGTTTGAATATTTTCCTAAGCATAAGCTAATCGGAAAACAAAGAAAACACAGCCTCACAGACAAATTCCCCTGAAGTTCCAACCAAGCACAGTGCCCCAAGGTGCTGTCTGCCCTGAAGAATGAAAGGTCCCACCCCAATTGCTTCATTCTTTACTTCCAGTTGGACCTATTCAAGACTTCCATGCTGCAGTTCCATCGAGATACCATCTTGTGGCGATGAACATACAGAACAAGACACTTGCAGCTCACTTCTCACTTGTAATAATGCCTGGGATCATTAAGAGAAAATCAACTCCAAACTTGAGTTGGTTGGCTGAAATGTGCAAGTAGGCCCTGCTGTCCCTGGAAAGCCTGATGCTTCCTAGAAACATTCCTCTCCAGTGCCCTGCTCAGGTACTTGCTATCAAGGGAGGGCATGGCTCCCTGGGAGCATTTTCGGTCGATGGCCCTTCGCATCCAGCACTCGGCTGTGGCCGATACAGCGCTGTGGCTCGCCCCGTGCTTGCTGGGAAGCAGCTTGCACTGGAAGAACAGAGCATTTCCAGCCCAACTGCTGCTCAGTAGGCAGGAGGAGACTTCTTGCTCACTTTGGTGTGTCCCAAATATTCCTCTTCTGAGTAAAGATATTTCAAAAGTTTACAGTGATCTTAACGCGCCTCCCCCCCCCCCCCCCCTCCCCGCCCCAATCAAAGTATAAATAATAAATGTAAATGTTAAATAATAAAAGTAAATGTTACAACGTGACATTATGTGTCAACGTAGCTGAAAAAGTGCCAAGGAGAGAAGGAGGAGAATTAACTCACAGTACTGAGGCAAAATCCCCAGTTGAAAGTGAATGGAATTAAGAATGAGGATAGGTGGTATTTGCATTCATTTAATTTAACGAAAGCACTGACCCAGGTTCCTATTCAATGCATGTTCTATATTAAAACATCCACCAGTGTCAAATAGGGAAACAAACAGGGAAAAAAATGTTCTGACAAGGCCTGCATAGCAAAGCATGCAATGAAAACAATTAAAATGCACAGTATGGGACCGTCCATGGGCCCACAACAGTGTATCATTGGGGGTAAAGCTCACTACTTCAGATATCAGCATCTTTCCAAGATTTCCAAATTTAGTATGAAAATAGGCACAAGAACAGGACCCTTCCCCTGTTTCACTTGTGGCTCAATGCCTGAAGAAAACAGATCGTTTTTGCACTCAAGAGGTCAATATTTATGATTCAGAAGGGTAAAAGTTTGGTTAAGGCACTTTTCTTTGGTGTAGTTTATTAAATATCACCTTTAATTACGGCACAAATATTTTGTTAATGTCAAACATCTTGTCTCTGGCAGAGAGCACCTTCAAAAGATACAAAATGTCAAACGATACCAGCCTTCCTCTGTCAGAGCAGCTCGCTGATAGGCAAAATGCATCATTAATGAGGACGAATGATTAATTCACCTTTGAGCTGGCTCATGGCTTCATCTCATTTGCAAGGCACTGCCGCCAACTGTCTATCACGTAAAGCAATCCCACGTATTTTAACTGCCCAATCAAGTCATCGGACAAGCATTTTATTACCTTCATTCCACCTTCCCTGCCCCTGCCACTCAAGCAGCAGGTCACGCAGATCACCAGTACACTACCCACACCAGGCTTAGACCATCAAACAAAATCAGACACCCTCTCTCTCTAAACTTCCACTTGGAGATGAAGTCTTATCATATCCTGCCAGGTTTCTCCACTGCTCACCAGAATTCTGGGAAGAGGTAGAGCCATGCACACATGACAAAAAGGGAATCAGAAGCTGGACAGAACAACTGCCCAGGGACCTCCAGACTTGCCCTCACCTCTAAACTCTGCAAGCAAGCATGGGGAAAAACAGTCTGGGAACTGAAGATAGGGCAGTAGTGACAATTCCTGTTCCCTCGATAGGCTTTGTATGCAGCATGAGGGATCGGGGCAGAGAAGACACCTTGCAGATACCTGTAGGACTAAAAGCAGCGTCTCCAACCTCAAGTGCTAGCAGCAACCGTGCACCTACAGAGCAGATGCCTCAGTCTGGTAGTAGATCTGCTCGTTATCTGTTCTGCCCTCAAGCCTCCTCTTACCTGTATGAGACCGCATATGTCGCGTCAGATCTTGCAGAGACCAGAAACGCTTGTTGCACACAGTGCAGACTTTCTTTCTTTTGTCTGCTTTTGCAGTACTCTTAGCCTCATCAGTCTTTGGTTTTTTGTCATCACTGCTCTTCTCAGTGGACTTTCTCTCTGTGCCTTCCCCCTCAGAGATGCTTTCGCTCTCTTCATTCTCCTTTCCTGTTGCCTCACAGTCCACAGGAGACTCCACTACCTTCAAGTCCATCGGAGACTCTTCCCGCTCAAGACCAGAGTCCTGCATCGAGGGGGCTCCTGCATCATCCTGAATGCTTTTGCTTTCATCCTCACTGCTCCTTTCATCCTTTCTTTCCTCACGAGTGTGGGCCCTTTTGTGACGGCTAAGAGTGCCAGGAAACTTGAAGGTTTTGCCACAAATGTCACAGGCATGTTTCCTTTCAGTCTGAGAACTGCTGCCTGAGCTCTGACCACTCTCTGCCAGCTTGAAGTCCATTAATTTGCTGGCAAAATTGAGGTCAAGACTTTTGTTACTTACAGAATCTTCCTCAGGGCCCTCTTCATATCGATCTGCTTTTTCTTTGACATCCTCTTCTGCTGCAGGGCAGTCAGCCTTCTGCTCCTCCTTGGGGCCGTGCTCACTCTCTGGTAGCTCTGTTATTTCCTCTGGTTGTTCCTTCTCGCAGGAGGTCAGGTCCAAGACTTCGCTTCCTGTAGCTGGTGTCTCTGCATCAGTCTGGCTCTCTGCAAGCAAACAGAGAAACTTTCAGTGGGATGCTCTCCATTAATTCTCAGCTAGCAGCAGTAAGGCTCTATATGGACCCACAAGCATTGGTTCTGGTCAAGCACTCCAACATCTGTCTCTCTTAAATGTGACGTTGAGTTAAAAAGAGATCAAACCACCACAGAACCCAACTGACACGATGATTAAATCTATGACAAAACACTTTTTTTTCCAAACCCCTCACTTTCTTGAAGCCACTTTAATACAATCATTTTTACCAGAGCATGCAAAATGCTGAGACCTCAAAGAAAAGTTGAGATCAGTACTATTAGAGACACACCGCACCAGAGACACGTGGGTGTACTACTTCGAATAGTTCATGTATGAAATCTAGGTGTAGAAGGAAGTTATATACAACTACACATTAATCAAACTGATTTATAAGCAGTGGGAAATGCTTGTCAAAGGGAAGGTAAAGGCTTCACGCAACCAACTGGTACAATTAAATGTTAAAGGTTAGCACAGATAATAACACAGAGCTTGGTTAAAAAAAGTTGGGTGTATATCATAGGAGGAAAAAATGCAGAAGTTTGTCCATATGCAGGCCTTTGACACACGTTCTATTACATGAACAACAGCTGGAACCAAAACATAGAAGTGGAGATGGAGTAACAAGCAGCGTCCTTTGTTGTTTCACAGCTTCCCTGACAAGAAGGCAAAACACTAAGACATTCACCATAATAACCCCCTCCGCTTCCTTCTCAGTTTCTAGTATTAACATTGCTTAAAGCATAATGTGTTGAAAAAAATAGAACAGATGAGGCGCTTAACAAGAAAAAAGGGATGGAGCTGTACCTCTTCCAAGCTCTGTGCAAACAGTGCATGTGTAAATAGGAAATATGCTGGACTGGATCTGGAGGCCAAAGGTGCCGATAATGCACAGCACGTAATTACATCCCCAGTGCCACTTTCCAGCAACCGTTCCGGGGCATAAACTTAGCAAGCTGTGCTTTCTGAAAGTTGAAACTTCCCTTGCTTTAAGTCTTCCCCCCGACCCATTTCTTGTTGACAGCATGCAGCCAAGGGAGCGCACAACCTAACGGGCATTTCAGCATTCATCTGCAAGGCTGAGAGCTGCTGAGTAACTACAGGGATTTAGAAACTCTAGTAGAGCTGTTTTAATTCTCCATTTGTCATAACCCAACACAATTGCCTCCGAATTGCCTAGATTTCCTACTACAGGCTTTTTTCATAAGCAACTACCAATGACATAAGATAAGAAGATAATTCCGTGTTTCTCTGTGCCTGAAAGTAGTTCAAATGCAACATAACTTGCATTGACCACCACTCCTCACACAAATGATAATGAATGACCACTAAACAAATGTCAAAGTTAAGCAGCATTTCCAGTAATCCTGAACAGTCACTTAATCAAGCATAATTCTCAATATGCTTTTTCTTTAGGGAGGTGAAAGGGGAAGAAGTGACCTGTCAGAAAAAATAATCTCACCTTTTAATCAAAACAGATCCATTTACACAGACAGTGGATTACACAAAAGCTTTGCACAAACTTCATTGCTCATCTAATTATCTGCCCATTAAAACACGCAATCGAGCCATAATCTGTGTATAATGCTAGAGAATTTGAGGATGTGGGCATCTGAAAACAAAGGTCACCTACAAGTGCCCTCTGAATCTGCTTTTGAACTCGTGTGTTTTGACTCACTGCTTATCTCTTGGCTATATTAAGGCAAAAACAAGACAAAAAAAGAGAAAACTATTATAAACATGAAGAGGTCACTTCTGAAAATCAAGCTGAAATGCCAATGTATAATAATTAAGGGGAAGCACTGCTCCACAGCCCAGGGAAGTGGGAGCCAGGCAAAGAAAGACTGCAAGCACAGCACGGAGGGTGTTCATTAGGAATTGGGGCAGGGAAGCATGTTTGCTCTGTTAGGATTGAGAAGAGTGAAAAGCACAAGGAGATCAAGATGGAAAGAACTCCTCTTGTATCGTACTCAGAGAGATGTTGTGTAACTGTTTTCTGACCAAACAGAAGACAGCGGATGCAGAACAAGTTGATTTTTCAACAGGAAATATCAGGAACAAAGCAAATGAGAGGAATATACACCGTAGCCCTTAAGTAAGAGCACGTCAAAACCAGAATGTCTTAAAACTCTCAACTGTGAAAGCCCCAACTTTTACATTCAACATATTGTGTATCATTCATGTATCCAATTTTCTCCATATTTTCCCCAAATTTTCCCTAAATTTTCTTCTTATCCTTCCAGGATTTCCAACAATACACTATTTCTCTTGTAGTATACTCATCCTTCAATGACCTGTACCCAAACTCTCTCTCTCTTTTGCCTCTCCTCTGAGCCCTGGGCCCCTTCTCAGCTGTTATTCTGCTCTTGCATGGCTTACCTGCAATTACATTTCCCTGTGCACAAGAGATACACTCCAAGGGAGTGGTAGTCCACACTGTGGTGACACTGTCTTACTACCACAGGCAAATAGACCAAGTCGACATAAGGAAAAACAAATGCAAAGTTTAAACAACACGTCTTCACTAAGAGCTAAGACCAATTCAGACTCTGGGAGCACAGATGCACACAGACTTTCTCTTCCGAAGCCAGCCCATCACTCCTGAATGAACACATTCAAAACTCCAGAGGGAACGTAGGCAGGAACATGCTAACACGCGTACGTGCTTGGATGAGTGCTCTTCCTTCTTACCTGCATAAACCTGACCTGCTGTTTTCTTTGTCAAGAAGAACTTTCACAGACCCTTTATGAAGCTTCATGCATATCGTAAAGCAGCAGCTCCCAACTAGTCAAGCTGCTCTGTGGTTACCCCCAACCTGCATGGTTGGTTTTGCAGCTGGTGAAAAAAGTGAGCTGCTTTGCACAAACCCCAGCTGTTTGGGGATGGGTGAGAGTCAGCCTCACTCTCCTGCAGCCGAACTGGAAGAGCAGCAGGGACTGAACTGGAAGAGCAGCAGGGCAGCTGTGAAGGTATGTGGGAAACATGATGGTCATGACGACAGCCATGTCGGGTCAAGTGTGGGATTTCTGCTGCAGTGCAAAGGACGGCTGCAAGGGTAATGCTACACTGGAAGCCGCTGCATCTGCCCCAGCACAGGCTAGGCTTGGTCTACGCTTCTGGCTTTTCCCTGCTAACATGCCTATCTACAGCAATGGAAAATCCTACTGGCCTTACAACTCAAACAGCCTTGTATCTTACGCAAGGAGGAGGAGGTTTTTGACTGAGCATTCAGATATGGGCAAAAGGCCCTCGCCTCCAAATGAGGTCTCTCAGGTAATTCCCATTTCCAGAGTTTTGCTGATTTATGGCGCAGAGCAGTCACTTGCATCCAGGTGATGAGGAAAGCAAGATGCGTGGGAAAGGCCTGCTGTTTCTGTCACCCCTTTCCCATCTTTCACTTACTAAGGTTGTAAAATGCTTTCCGATCCATTTGTTATCCCACAGATATTTACACTGAGTGAGTCAAGAGGACAAGAGTAGAGAGATTCACTTGCCAAGGCTCCTACCCATCACTACTTCTTCATCAACCACAGGAGCAGAATATATTACCTTGTCATGGACACCCAGAGTTGTGTCACTCCTCCAAAGCGAGGATAAGAAGGTGACACTACTTGATTATGTTGATTCTGCCACAGAGTCAAAGAATATGAACATGGAAAGGAAGACAGGAGACAAGCAAGGAAGTAAGGATGTACAGAAGAAGATGACACGAAACAACTACTGGTAGCTCAGCTGCTGCCTCATCGGTTCCTGGGAAAAAAACAGACTTCTCAGGAGATATATTCATAAGCAAAACCTCAAGGACTCCATCTGAGAATCCAGAAACTTTTCCACTTGCATGAAAGAAACCACTATACAGTTGTAGCCAAAATCATTTTTCCTTTGAGCTGTGGAAAGAAAATAGTTTTCTTCTATTTACAATTCAAGTTGTACTTTTCAGACAGTGCAGTCAAATGAGTCCCCTTTACCTTTT